>CM046540.1:2320000-2915000 GCA_024713555.1 Spirodela polyrhiza
TAGGATGGCAACGCCAAAGCCACCCAATGAGACAAATTTAAGAAGCCTGAGTCCATTTTTGATAGCAAGGGACTATATATATACCCTCTAGATGATCAATTTTAGAACATGATGAGCTCTAACTTGTTTTGTAGTTTTCTCTAACAAATATCAATATGAGCTACAGTTCATTATGGGGTTGACCGATTATCTACATGTGCACCTTCCTATATCCAAAACATAGTTTACCACATACCTATCCAAGTTGGTTAATCTATCACCAACAATGAGGTTAGAACTATTCTAAATCACACATGCCAACTTTTAAAAATTCACTCCGATATTTAAAATTAGACATCAATATTTAACTTCAAGTGGATCCAATTCAAGTCCAATTTAGCCTGCATTCATTCTCCTACCTTTTCAAGATGCTCGACTAACTAGATTTTTTTATTTTTTTACATTTTACAGATATCTCATTGCATGCCATTAAATTGAGAAAAGTAAAGTAAAATTATATGAAAATTATGAGAAACATGTTTATTAATTTTTAGTGGTCACATTAATTTTTGAGGAACATACATACACTACAACATTGCAATACATTCGTGACCTAATCTGGCTCCATTTAACGATCAATTATATATCTAAAAAAATTGATTATTTTTTAACATTCTCCAGAAATCTCAGCTTTTTAAAACAATGAATTTTAATAGAGCGCCATGTTTGCAAATAAAAAAAATATATGAAATGGTGATAAAGATTGTAATTATAGAGAATACATGATAACCTTAACGAGTTCCTTCTGGGGGGGCTTTTGTAACAGATAAGATTCGGGGGGCCCAAATCCATATCACCCCCACCGTTGACATTTCCAAGTTTATGAAATATTCTATTTTTGTCTCAGCCGAATGACAGTGATTTGAGCGATTAGATGAAGAAGCTGTGACGAGCCGGCGAATCCGGGTCGCCCAGATGGGATGAGGCGAGGCCAGGAGATCCCCTCCTCGCCTGGCAAGGAAAGGGGGTGGGAGCTACCTCCACAGAGCCGTTGAACTACCTACCATACGAGAGCCGGCGGGGAGGGGAGAGAGAGGAGCAGCCTGTGTGGATGATGCCCGGAAGGGGGGCCCCACAAAACCCCTCTCTCTCCCCCGCCCACCACACGTTCGCAGGCCGCCCACCCGTCCCCTTCCCTCACCTCCCCCCTCCCACCAGAGGTCTCCCTGACCCAGCCGTCCCCTTGCTCCGCTGCCCGTCCTGCTCCAATCATTGCCCCTTCCACGCCTCCCCTCCTGCCATGGCCAGACGCCCCCCACCCTAGAGACCCCCTGCCGCGGATTCCTCTCGGCTGCTCTCCCTCCCCTCCTCGACCGCCGCTGATCGTCGCTGTTTCGCCTGTTCTGCCGGCGCCCGGGGGCGATCAGACCTTCCGGAAACATGGCTTCCTCTTACTCCTGCCTGTCGTTTGCGCGGAGCCCGGGAAGCGGAGGAGGAGGGGCCGTCGATGGTGGCAGTGGCGGAGGCAGCCTGGCCGCGTTCCTGCAGGGGAGCCCTCGCTCGGGCAGGCAGCATTTGGGGGTTTACGGCTGTGGAAGGCTTCCCCGCCACTCGAGAAGCCCTCCTCTTCCGGCCCTCGTCCATCAGTCTACACCCCTCCTCCCCGCCGTCAGCCGCGGCCGAAGGCTCCACCTCCTCCCCTCGGCATCCCTCTCGCCGTCCTTCGCCGAGTCGGAGGGTGGGGACGGGGCGCAGAGCGTCGACAGCCGCGTGGAGGAAGGGCAGTCAGGTGAATTGCCTGCGATGGCGAATGCCTTCCACATCTCGCTGCGGACAGCCTCTGCGATCTGCATCTGCATCGCTTTCGCCGCCCTCACCCTCCCCCTGATGATGAGGTCCCTGACGCAGGTCTCTGGCCTGAAGATGAGGGCACTCTCCTATCTGACCCTGCTCCTTGGTTTCTACATGGCCTGGAACATCGGCGCTAATGATGTCGCCAATGCGATGGGCACCTCGGTGGGCTCCGGCGCTCTCACCATCCGCCAGGCGGTGCTGACCGCCGCCGTGCTTGAATTCTCCGGGGCCCTGCTGATGGGCACGCATGTGACGAGCACGATGCAGAATGGTATCATCATGGCCAGCGTGTTCCAGGAGAAGAGCACTCTGCTCTTTGCCGGTCTTCTGTCTTCTCTAGCTGCCGCCGGAACCTGGTTGCAGGTTTGTGCTCGCGCCCTAAATTCTTCTCCCATTCTTTCCTGTGCTTTGATCTGGTCCCTCGTGCGATTCTTGAGCATCTCCACGATAAAAAGTCAACCCAGAAGAGGATGCCTTGCCTCCTTAAACTTCTGATTTTGCATCCCTTAATCTCTCATCTCATTCAGAGCCGGCGCTGAGATCCCCCCTCGATCAGCACATCTATCTCATAAAAGTCAACCCTGCAGAGGAGGCCTCCCTGCTGCTATAATTTGGCGTCCCTCTTGTTTCGATCTCATGAGGAGCCGACACCAAACACTCTCTCGATCTCCTCCCTTCTAAAAGTCAACCCAGGAGGCAGTGCATTCTCTCGATCATCTTATTTATTTATTTATTTCCGATCGATGATTGAGTCATTAATTCTCAGACTGATCACCATGCGGGGATCTGTTCAGCTTCGCGTAGGAATTTCTCTTGCTGAATTAGGGTAAAAAAAAGCAGGTGCTCCAATGAAAATTCTGCCTTCAGATCTCTTTATTTCTCTCCTTCTGGCGTGATGCTGTTCTTCCCTCAGTCATCCATGGAAGTGACTAACCTGAAATACGCTAAAATTTCCTTCTTAATTAGTCTTAAAATAATTTATTTTTATTACTCTTCTTGGAAAATTCAGACCATCTTCGCGTACTTAATAAGATCAAGAGCAGAGGATGTGAAGTGTAGTCCATTCATTTCCACTGCTGTTCTTCTCAGCGAATTCAAAAAAAACAACAAAAATTCTGGTTATTTCAGAAAATAGAAGGCTTGTTCAAGTCTGCACAGTTCTATAAACCCATTTTCTTAGAAAATAACAGCATGCGGTAATCGATAAAATAAAGGGATTTTCCTATTTTGGTCTATGCATTTGTCCCTGATATTATTGGCCCGTGATTTGATTTGCTTCATTCAACCAAGCTTGATGCCACATTATCGGACCAAAGAAAAAAAAATAATATTCCACCTCCCTCTTCGGATCATGATCCTACTCTTGCTCCCTCATTGATCTGAGAATCATGAGCGCTGACCTTCTTTCCAAATATGGATCATGCGAGTAGATCTTGTCTCGGAGAAATTGCGGTGGTCAGCTTGCATGGAGAAATCGGGTCAAACTTAGACCTTGATGATATTTGTTCCTTTTTTGGGAAGCATGAACAGATGTTTGACAACGTTACTGCACATACAAAGTCAACGGCCAAAACCTAATGCGAAAGAAACAGAACATGAAAAACCCCTTCTATTTGGTTCATTCTCAAAAAGTAATCTTTTTTTTTATATTTATTCGCAATCTTGCGAGAAGTTGATTTGATTGGATCGTGTTGATGATCCGCCATGAATGGCATGCAGGTGGCCTCATTCTACGGCTGGCCAGTCTCGACCACCCACTGTATAGTGGGAGCGATGGTCGGCTTCGGTCTGGTCTACGGGGGGGTCAACGCGGTGTTCTGGAGATCCTTGGCCAGGGTCACCTCCTCCTGGGTCATCTCCCCGTTCATGGGCGCAGCCGTCTCCTTCATCGTCTACAAATGCATCCGCAGGGTGAGCGCTGACTTCTGCTGGAAATTCCACGCAGTTCACTGCTCGCGTTGACTCCTGCTGAGTAACGGTCGTGATGCTCTCTCCCTCCATCCCTGGCTCTCCAGTTTGTATACAGCGCGCGGAAGCCGGGGCAGGCGGCGGCGGCGGCGGCGCCGATCGTCGTGTTCCTGGGCATATTCGGGATCTCCTTCGCGGCGTTCCCCCTCAGCAAGAGCCTGCCCGTTGCGGCGGCGCAGGCCCTCGCCTGCGCCGCCGCGGGGGCCGCCGCCGTGAGCCGGGTCATACACAAGCAGCTGGGTCATCTCCTCTCGTCGGAGTCAACGAAGCAGCAGGAGAGCAAGGCGGCGGAGGAGGAGGAGCAGCAGCAGCAGAAGAACGTGGGCTTCCTGTCGGAGATAGCGGGGCCGAGGGGGGCGCAGCTGGAGATTGTCTACGGCGTGTTCGGGTACTTGCAGGTGCTGTCGGCTTGCTTCATGTCGTTCGCGCACGGCGGCAACGACGTCTCCAACGCCATCGGGCCGCTCGCCGCCGCGCTCTCCATCCTGCGCGGTGGCGCCGCCACCGGCGCGGAGGTGGTGATCCCCAACGACGTCCTCGCGTGGGGCGGCTTCGGCATCGTGGCGGGGCTGATGATGTGGGGCTACCGGGTGATCGCCACCATCGGGAAGAAGATCACGGAGCTGACGCCGACGAGGGGCTTCGCGGCGGAGTTCGCCGCCGCCTCGGTGGTGGTGGTGGCGTCGAAGCTCGGCCTGCCGATCTCCGCCACCCACACGCTCGTCGGCGCCGTGATGGGCGTGGGCTTCGCGAGGGGCCTCAACAGCGTCCGCTCCGAGACGGTGCGGGAGATCGTCGCCTCGTGGCTGGTCACCATCCCCGTCGGCGCCCTGCTCTCCGTGCTCTACACCTGGGTCACCACCAAGCTCCTCTCCTTCCTCCTCTGAAGAACGAACCAGAAAGAAGAGAGGCGGACGACGACGATGAGTCCTTCCCTCCGTTCAGGAACACGGCTCGTGTTGTTCATGGAGTGGGGGGATGATCTACGAATGCGGAAGGTTTTTTTGGTCTCTTCCTCCGTTCATGGCGGGTGGGAACTCAAGTTCTCCGTTCTGGATCGGAATTCTTTCAGGCAGGCATCCGTCCATGGCGTGGCTGCTTCCTCCTTCCTCCTCCCTCGTCGACCTGCGATCATCTCTTGGCCAGAATCTCCGTGACAAGGAGAACCCTCTTCAGACAGTGACGAATTCTATCCGAACAGGACGATTCCGATCGAGATATTCCCTCCGTCCTTGGCCCAAAGCGGCATCCCCCGCCGAAAGGGTACGACCAAGGAACCTCCTTTTTTCCTCTCTCTCTCTCTCCCCCTCTCTCTCTCTCTAGAATTCAGTAATATTGATCTTTTTTGGACTTGTGAATCATAACTAAAAATAGGATGTGTATTACTCGGGAGTCTAGGAAGTATGCAGGTCTAATTTTTTTCAGAGAAAAATGAGGAAATTTGGTCCCCGTGATTTGAGAAAATATAAAGTTTATTTCTTGCATATCGTCTCCGAATCTTGGTAAATCAGAACGGATCAATAGTTGGGCTCGCGAATGACGCCAGCAGAATCTAAGCATATTTGACCGGGAGAAAGGGGGGCGAGGGGGAAGAAGGCCCCGCTGGGTGGGCTCGCCGCCGCCGCCGCCGTGGCCGTCGTCTCTTCTGAAATCGCCGAGATCTCCTCGCCCCCACCGTCTCCGCCGCCGCCTCGTCGATGGATCTGATAAAGGCGAGGGGCACTCACAGGGCCCTCCCCCCGCCGGGCCCTTTAAAAGGGAAGCTACTCCGCCGCCGCCCGCCGGCACAGCGGAGAGCCGGCGGAGGGTTTCTGCTGCCCATGGACCTCCCCCCGTCGCCCAGATTGCTGGCGCTGGCGGTGCTCGCCGCCTGGCTGTGCGTTTGGACGCTGAAGCCGACGCCGGCGTGGAAGAGCTGGTGGCGCGCCGCCGAGGACTGGGCCGGCCGCTGGCTCCTCCGCGACGTTGGTGATCCCTCCCCCCGCCATGGCTCCTCTGGGCTTTCTTTCCTCCTCGCTTCTGGGTCTTCTCTGATCCTCGCCTTTTTTTCGCAGGCCTCTACGTGCTGGTTTTCAGCTTTCCTCCACTGACGGCGGCGGCGATGGCGTACCTTCACCTCCATCTCCTGTCCAGAGAAGGGAGGAGGATCCGGCAAGACCTCTCTCCTCAACGCCACCTCTTCGCCGCCATTGAAAGGCTCCATTCTCTCTCTCAAACCTGCCATTTTTTTGGGATCCTGTCAGCGGGCGGCGACCGGGATGGATGCCCGCCATGTCGAACCCAGTCTTCGTGCTGAAACCGCTCGGCATGGTCTCGGCGTTTGAGCTCCTCGCGGCGGCGATGTTCGCCGCACTGCTGGCGTGGACCTTCTTCTGCGGCATTGCCCGCGACTTCAAGAAGTCAACGCCGGAGAAGCTCCTCCGTCTCCATCTCAGCAGGTCAATCGCCGCTGCCGCCTCCCCTCGCCCCGCCGCCGCCCTCTTCTGAGCCCTCCTTCCCGTTGCGATTGCAGACTGCAGATGAAGGTGATGCAGGTGGGGACCCGGATGGGCTCGCTGGCGGAGATCTGCCTGGCCGTCCTTCTCTTCCCTGTTCTGAGGAAGATGGCGGTGCTCAAACTGGTCGGCGTTCAGTTCGAGTCCGCCGTCAGATACCACGTCTGGATTGGGAATCTGCTGACCCTCCTGGCGGCGGCTCACGGCGCCGCCATCATGTCCGTCTGGGCTTCCAAGGGCATGCTTCTCAGCGAGGTGGCGTCTCCGATTAAAGTCAAGCTCTTCTCTAATCAGAAACCAAGATTCTTCTTCTCCGATTCCGGTCAAACTGCAATCTTTTCCCTGTCTGTTCATCGCAGATGACAAAATGGCCGAGAACTGGCCGGGTGAACCTCGCCGGAGCAGCTGCCCTGGCCACCGGCCTGGTCATCTGGGTCACCTCCCTCCCCCCAGTGAGGAGGAAGAACTTCCACCTCTTCTACTCAGCCCATCATCTACACGCCGCCTTCCTGGTCTTCTTCCTCCTCCACGGCGGCGACCGGCACTTCTACACGGTCTCATCTGGGGTTCTCCTCTTCGCCCTCGACAAGCTCGCGCGGGTGATCGGCTCCAGGCCGGCTGCCTCCCTGGTTTCGGCCAAGATCCTCCCCTGCAGGGCCATCGAGCTCAGCCTCTCCATAAAAGGTAGCAACCCTGACCCGAAGAACTGACTCCATCCTCACCTCGCCGGCGCCGCCTTCTCTACCCTAAATGCGCTGACTTTGCAGGCCTGGACTACTACACCCCGACCAGCTTCATGTTCGTCAACGTTCCCGCCATATCCTGGTTTCAGTGGCACCCTTTCAGCATAACCTCGAGCTCCGCCATGGGCGGCGACAGGGTTTCCTTCGTGATCAAATGCAATGGCCGGTGGACTGGTGCACTCTACAGCAAGATCAAATCCATGCAGAGCTCAGACCCCGCCGCCCTCAAATTCTTCCCCGTGGCAGTGGAGGGCCCTTACGGCCCGCCCTCCATTCCTTACAGAAGGTGTGTATATATATAGTAATCCAAGGTTGCTGTAGTGTGAATAGTTTGAGAGTTCATGGTCGTCTTCTTCGAAGGTACGATGCTCTGATCCTGGTGGCCGGCGGGTCGGGTATAACGCCATTTCTGAGCGTCCTCCGGGAGGTCTCCGCCGGGCGAGCCGGGTCGCCGGCGAGGGTGGGGCTGGTGTATGCGGTGAAGAGGGCGGAGGAGCTCGCCATGCTGGGCTCGGTCTCGCAGCTGCTGCTGAGGAAGAAGAACGGGTTCCCGGGGCTGCTGAGGGTGAAGATCTTCATCACCAGGGAGAGGAACTCCTCCGGCGTCTCCAGCATGGAGCTCATCGAGGCGGCGTCCCAATCCCCGGCCATCGTCTCCGGCGGAGAGGCCCCCTCGACGGCCACCGCCGGCAGCCGGAGCTCGTTTGGTTTCCGGTCTATGGCGGCGGTCACCGGATTCGCCTCCGTCGCCTTCCTCGCCGCCCTCGTGGGCCTGAGCCATGGCTTCCTGCCTCCCCCGGGGTCTCCCAAGGGTTCGTCTTTGGTCACCGACCTCGTCGTCCTCGCCGCCTTCGCCATCGCCGCCGGCTGCGGCGGCGCCCTCGCGGTGGCCCTTGTGAGGAGGACGAGGCTCCACGAGGACGTCCCTGCACTCGGCCGGAGCCACGGCGACGCCGACAGAGAATCGCAGTCCGACGATGAACGGGCCCCCGACGGAGACCCTGAGATATCCTTCGGAAATCGGCCAGATCTTCCAGGTAGACTCCGATCATATCTCCACAGCTTATCGCCTTATTTGATCGGAGTGGGTCTTGCAGAGGCGGTGGAGGATCTACGCAGAACGCTTGGAGGACTTAAGCTGGGGGTGTTCGTCTGCGGCCCGGACTCCATGCAGGAGGCGGTGGCGGAGCTCTGCAGGGCCCGCCGGAGCTCCGGAGAGGTTGAGGAAGCGTGGAAGCGCAACCTGGACTTCCACTCCATAAAATTCTCTCTGTAGCAGTCTCTCTGACCCTCAAGAAGGAGCAATCATCGACCCCATATGTCCGCAAAGATCTCGTCTTTCTGGATTGAATACAGGAGAGAAATCGAGCTCACGTAGAGCGTTCACTCACTGCTACTGATCTCCCAAGGCTTAAGCAGTTTAATCAGGGAGGGAGGGAGAGAGAGAGAGAGAGAGAGAGTCCTGCCTCAATTGGGCACATTACTGTACCTGAAGGAAACAAAAATCTTTGGGGACGAGGGCCGTCAGCGTCCGATGTTCTGCGGCGGCTGCCCTTCGGCGGCGAGCAGCAGGGCCACCACCTCCTTCATGGAGGGGCGGCGGGCGGGGTCGGGGTGGCAGCAGGCCATGCCGAGCTTGAGCACCAGCTCCATCTCCGCCGGCGGGTAGTCCCCTTCTAGCCTTGGGTCCGCCGCCTCCATAAGCCTCCCGCCGGTGTAGAGCGAGCGCACCCACTCGATTAGGAGGAAGTCGTCCTCCTCGGCGTCCTCCGCCATCTCGATCGGCCGCCGCCCGCAGGCCACCTCCAGCGCCACCACGCCGAAGCTGTACACGTCGCTGGCGGCGGTGGGCGCCGGCTCGCGCGCCAGCTCCGGCGCGAGGTACCCGAGCGTGCCGACCACCCGCGTCCTGCTCGGCGCCTCCCCGTGCTGCTGCAGCTTCGCCAGCCCGAAGTCCCCCAGCCGCCCGCGCATCCCGTCGTCGAGGAGGATGTTGCTGGGTTTCACATCCCGGTGGAGCACCACCTGGTCCCAGCCATGGTGGAGGTACTGCAGCCCCTCCGCCACGTCCGCCAGCACGCGCCGCCTCCCCTCCCACCGCAACAGCGGTGGCGCCGCCGCTTTGGCGCTGCCGGCCGCGGCGGCGAAGGGGGAGGGGAAGATCCAGCGGCTGAGACTGCCGTTGGGCATGAAGTCGTAGACCAGGATGAGCTGCTTCCCCCGCCGGCACCACCCTTTGATGTGGACCAGGTTCTTGTGCCGGAGCCGGCCCATGCTGGAGATCTCCGCCATGAATTCCTTGAGCCCCTGCTTCGAGTCGTGGGACACGCACTTCACCGCCACCTCCGCCGTCTCTCCGCCGCCGCCGGAGTCCCCCTTGCCGTCCTTGGGGAGGACCCCCCTGTAGACCTTCCCGAACCCGCCGGAGCCGACGAGCCGCTCCGCCGAGAACCCCCCGGTGGCGGCCGCGAGCTCGGCGTACGCGAACCGGTGAGGCCAGTACTCCTTCTCCCACTCCTCCATCTCGTCCTCCTCCTCGCGGCGGCGCCGCCGGCGGCTCCGCCAGAGAAAGAAGAAAAACGCCCCCACCCCCAGGGCCAGCGCCGCAGCGGCGCTGGACAATCCCGCGGCCAGGTTCTTGAACGATGAGGAAGAAGACGACGACGGCGCCGCCGCCGCGAAAACCGGAAGCCCGCTGGTGTTTATATCCCGGGCGGGTAGGCCGTCGTCGCGGAGGCTCCATGCGAGCACCCTGTGCGCCTCTACCCACTGCGTCTTCGACGCAGAGAAGCCCACGAACATCTCCTCCGACAGGTAATCGACGAGCTCCGGATTGGCGTAGGAGATCAGCGGCCGGGAGGGTTTCTGGACTACCTCTGCCGGCGCGACGGTGACCTCGATCAGGCGGCGCCGCCCGTCGAAATCAACCCAGGCGCGGACGTTGCGCCCCGACCGCATGTCCACCGGCACGAACTCCTCCCCGCCGGTGGCGCCGCTCCGGTAATAGCCGGCGGCGGCGAGGACCGACGACTCGATGAAGTTGAGGTCGATTCCGACGTGGTTGCCGTCGGGCTCCTGGAACTCGGGGTTCCGGCCGGTGTCGAACTCGACGGCGAGCAGCGGCGCTCGGACCCGCGTGGTGTTGTCGGAGAAGAGCCCGAAGTACTGCCCCGCCAGGCCGGGCACGGAGGTGGTGGCGGAGAGCACGAAGGCGATGCCGAAGCCGGGGTTCGTCGGATCCTTGGGCAGCACGGAGAAGACGAACGACGTCGAGAAGGAGGACACGGCGGCGGCGCCGCCGGAGGTGTTCCTGAGCATGGCGAGCTTGGTGGGGTAGAAAGCGCGGCCGAGGGAGAACTGGTTGGAGTCGTTGGTGAGGCGGACGACGGAGCCCTCCAGGCGGGCGTCGCGGACGAGGGTAAGATCTCCGGCCTTGATGGAGTTGAGGAGGAAGTCCACGCCGGCGACGGGGGCGAAGACCCACCAGAGGGAGAGAAGGTAGAGGAAGAAGACGCCGCCCGCCGCCATCCTCAAATCCTCCCGGCGGCGACGGCGAATGCGCGGTCCTCTCCGGCGACGGCGAGGCTCATTTGGGGACGGATCGAGGCCAGTCCAATTATACTGCTGCCACCGTCAACACGGCGTATCCTCTCAGAATTCGAAAGGATACCCTGACCAAGTGCCGTTAACGTCGGTCTCCCACCTACCCCCGACGATGGCCCCCCTTGGAATATCAGAAACAGCTCTCTCTCTCTCTCTCTCTAAGGGGTAATCCTTAGTCAATGAAATCAGTGAGCCCGGATCACAGTCAACCCCATCTCAGACCAGTTCAATAGATTTGATCAAGACGTTGCGAACTCGAGATGAAAAGGGAAATATTCTCAGAAAATAATCAAAAGAGGAAAGAGGAACAGAAAATGAGCATACCCATACATATATAATTCACATGAGTCGCCTCAGGATCAGCCCGTTTCCTGCTCGAACTCATCCCCGTCGGATTCCTCGATGTTGTCGGCGTCGTCTTCCTCCGCCTCGGCGTCGAAGTCCTCCTTGTAGTCCAGGGCCGCTTTGCCCACCACAACCAGGTCGCTGTTCGCCTTCCTGATCTCATTCAGCTGCAGTTGCATAAACCCGGAGTCAAACCCTAACACCTTGAAAGCAGCAGATGTTACGAGAAAAAAAATGTACATATAAAACGCCTCTTAATAATGAGAAGAAGGAAGAAATTCTGAGATATATTACCCAGTGGGAACCTCAGTCATTCGTATTATTTACTGTGCATAGATGAGGAAAATATGATTTAATTCCCGCACATAAGAAGATATTTCCCTCCGTAATCTCTTGGGTCTCTTCCACATATCCATCAGAAAAGTGTCTCCCAAACTAGAGAGAGAAAGGCGATGCTGAAGACCTGACTCTTTAATATGATGAGTCAGCTGCAATATTGGAGTCACCTTTCAAGAAAACGAGAGCAGCATGAACAAGAGAAGATGGGGGGGATGACTAGAAGAGGGGAAGGGGAGAGAGAGCGCAAGGAAGCAAATAGGAGGGGCGGACATGGAGAAGGAAAGAAGGGAATAGTACAGAAGAGACTACACACTGCTGCGACAGAGGTTGTGGAGCACTGCCAATCATTGCCAACCAAGATCAGTGACCACCCACCATAGTGACAGGTTGCCTCCTGAAGCTCCACACCACCGCCAATGTGGTGGAAAAAGCATGGCAAGTGATCAGGGGAAGAAACTTACACTAAAGCTAAGATTTATTTGAAGGCCCTATTGAAGATTCTTTGTTTTATTTGTGATGCAACCAATATGACATCTAAGACTTGAAGACCTGAAGATCAACCTTTTTATTTTTAAATCTTTTCAACTTTTCAACTACTTTCTATTTCTATATGATCTTCTATATTTTGAACATTTTCTATATTTAACACTTTTTATAGTTAGGTCTCATTTCATATCTTTTACTATCTTTATTATCTTTTTAATTTAGACACCACCTTTATATTCACCACCTTCTTAAATCATATTCTGCCTTATTTTAAGCCTCTTCCTATTTGTGACACTTTACTACATTTATTTTCCTCTCAATTTTTAATTTTCATTTGAAATTCAAAAGTTGGCACCCTTTTCATAGGCTTTGGCCTATTTAAGGATGCCCTCATGTAACCCAAGGACATTCAAGTTATTTATCAATATAATTTCATAAGTTTTTTTTTCCTGAAAAATTCTCCCTTCTACTAGTAGACTACAACATTCTTGTGGACTCAAGAAATTAATTTCTTGATTTTGTGGAACTAAAATCAACCCTTGTGGACTCAAGAGACTTGCTTTCTTCGTTTTGTGGACTCAAGACAAGGAGGCTCTATCAAAAATCATGTCTTTTGGGGATTTCAACCTATCCTCCACCAACTTAGTCATCAGCTCGTTCAAGAAAGTGAGTCACTACAGTTTCACTAAATCAGATCAAGGGAGGGAACCTACACTAAAGCTGGGATTTATTCAAAAGCCTTGCTAAAGATTTTCTTTATTTTATTTCTGGTTTATAGAGTTATATCTCCAGAACACCAGCACATAACAGCAACTCTCTAAAAGAGCGTTTCAACTCTAGCACGGAAGTTTTCCTTTAAAATGAAATATTTTCGCTACATTATGTGTTCTTTATCGTCAAGGGCTTCAGCAAAACAACCTACTGCAAAATCTCTCTTAGCTATCCCTTTCCAATGTCTTACATACCCTCAGTGTGGCATCCCCTACAGAAGTTGCATAAATCCTGCTTTTTTCACTATATTTTCTTCTGAATTGAAAATGATACCAGCTTAGTGCTTAAGCAAATGCTTTTCATTTTCAGCGCCTGAATATTTTACAGAGTTTCTTAAATCATTACAGCAAGGTCTGATAGAAGGTTTCATAGAGTACTAACAATTTTCTAAATATGTATCTCGACAAAGCTTAACTATAAGATACGATAACAACAGTTGATAGCATCCAGAATACCTCCTCAATGTCATACAAACAACATCCACCCTACCTACTTAACATTTGAATGACTGATAAAATTCCCCACCACCTAAAACATAAAAAAAAATTAAATGGATATCAACAAACGAATCCATGCAATCTGGCACTCTCCAAAACCTAGTGGCTGTCCTCAACAGAGATATTGTCCGTATGCATCCCATTCCTTATCGGATTTCTATCACCGAGCTTGCAGGTTTGATTACTTTAATAGGTAGGTCTCATATGATACTCCTAGTGATGAAAAAGATATGATAATAAAAAACGGCACCTAAAGGATTATTTCCTTTTTCTTCAGAAAAAGTTATTCCTCTGCCAACAAACAGGATACGGTCATGGAAAAAAAAGAAATAATGCATTCTTGAAGACAACAAGGAATTAAAGATGATATTCAAATGAATATCAACAGTGAAAAGCCACAAATACGAGGGCAATGGGTTTTGAAGCAAGCGATAGGACCAAGTGCTCCCCAGGAAGAGAACGGAGGCCATACAATTAGCTTTTAGGATCGTATGAGAAAGATGTAAGATCAAATCTGTGTTTCCAAGTAAAAGAAAGATACAATGAAAACGAACAGGATACGGTCATGAAAAGAAGAAACACATTCTTGATAATAAGGAGGAATTAAAGACGAATTTCAAAAGAATACCAACACTGGAAAGCAAAAAATATGAGGGTAATATGTTTAATGCCATGCAAAGTAACTAGCAAAACTTCAAATAAAAGATGGCATCATTGAAAAGGCACTTAATCTGTGTTTTAATGTTTAAGACAGTATTAATGCACAAGGTCTACTACATATTCAGATAAATGAGTTTCGTTCCAAAAGAAACTCAGAAATTTTTTTTGACTTCCTTCTTCAGGTAGGAATATCATGCAAATTTACTCATTCACTACCATATCCTTTATCTTCCCTGAACATCAAAGAATGGCGTGCTCCTCTTGTAACTCATTGAACCAAAACAAAACTCAAGGTTGATCGCATAGTGTTCCATGTTGATGGCAAGGATCCTGATGATGCCCAACAAGACTTATGATATCTCCATGATTCATAATTTCAACTGGCCAGCAGGTTTATTCTTGCACTATTAGGAAAGAACAAAAGGATCAGCCTTGTCGTTCTCTGAAACGCTAAAATGGCGCCTTCCAGTAAAGACATTGAAGAGACCAAAATGGACAAAAAAACAGAAATCAGATGTAAAGTTTTAAATCAACGGAGGGCACTCGAGGCCGATATGGCTGAAGATCGGCAGAAAGGAATACAAACATTTCACAAGATAATGAAACTGGAAGCTACTTTTCAGGAGATCGCAACATTCTCGAAAACACAAACCCACTCACTCGCTCACAAATACCTATCAGACGAACAAAAAAAAAAGAAGAAACATTGAAAAACTGCACATGTAGAATCACTCAACCCGAGGCACACTTCAAACATTACCAATAATCAGAACACAAGCGAACGAGGAGAAACAGGTTCTCACCTTGTCTTCAAGCTCGGATTCTTCCATCGCCAGGAGGATCTCGTCGTTCTGGGCGCTCGACCACAGGGGGAGGAGAACCGACGACGGAATTAAAGGCGGCGACGGGTACTGCCGCATGAACGCCGGATACTGCAACATCTCTCTCGCCGCCCGGCCCCAACTCCTCGCCGCCCTCTGTGGCCGCCGCAGATCATCGTTTCCTCTCTTTTCCCACTCCCAATGTGTACCCCCGACGAAAATGCTAAGGGTAATTCAGTCATTTGATATCCAAAATTCAAAGGAGTCTCCGCCGACCGGCGAGGGGGCCGGCCCGGCCCGACCCAGGCCGGTTTAGGCGGTTTAAGCCGTGAACCGAAGTTTGGGAAATCAAACATTAATATATATATCCTATTTTAATAACATCAATTTTAAAAATAAATGTATAATTCTGGTAGAATGGTTTGGAATACTAAATTTAATTAACAATTTTACTTCATACTAAAATTTTCTGAAAGGTGAGCCCAAATTTTTTCATTGAAATATACACAAATCCGAGTTATTGAATAAAAATAATAGAATAAATAATTATTTAATATTTAAATTAAATACATGGAAGAAGCTCTATTTGGTTAATGTAGGGAAATACTTTTTAAAACATTTAAAGAGGAATGATCGATGAAAATGGCTTAATGGGCAGAGGGGAACCATCTTAATGGGTCGGGCCCAGTGTTATCCTTGTAAGCGGCCCAAATGAACAACTCTAAAAAGTCAACGGAAATTAAGCACCATACATCGCGGTATCAAGTCAACTTCCAGCTGTACTTTTTATTAGACGAGTTAAACTAGTAACTTCAAATGGAAGTCACCGAATAAAAAAAAAAGTAATTAAATTGTGGAGGAAGTGAGGCGCCGGTTCAACGCGAGGCGGTTGAATGGTTCAGTCAGCCCCGGGCGCGTTCAAACGCCGGTCCACGATCGACCCATCTTCCAGCTCCCCAGTGAAAAGTCAAGTCCACGCGAACGCGGTTTGGAAGCCACCGCCCACCCCCACCCTCGCCGCCCTCCTCCGACTTTGCCTCTGACCGAGCCCTTCCACGTGTAGCCACTAACTGCGGGCACGTACCCCCCATGGATGACTAGCCTACTGTCCCACCCAACGTCGGTCCGTCTGGCGAGCTCGGAGCCGCTGCTTTCCGTCGGTTCGTTATTCTGCTGTCCATCTGGACGGATGCTGCGGAATATTCTCCAGATGATTCCGTTAAGCCTCCGTCTTCTGGATTCGCCGGCAGGGCCCACGCGAAAGGGATTATTCGGGGCGACCGAGATTACCCTGAGGAAGGGGTGGCGGTTATGGAGCGGCGTGGATAACTACCACGTCTATTATCCGGTAAGATGACCGGACCACACGAGATCCTCAGATGAGATTGTCCCGCCAGAGCAACCTCGCGCTGGCGGGATCAGATATTTCGCCGCGGGGGTGGATATCTTATGCTATGCTATTCCTGCGGACATTGTAACGAACGGGAACGCCGGGGCCCACCTGGGAGGAGATATCCAGCCGCGGATGGGGACGATTATTGGATTTCCGGGAGGCTATAATTCCCCGAAATTAACGAATATTCGCTCCCTCATTCAAAGCGAGTAATTTTCGGCGCGAATTAACAATAAATGCCCGGGAATACGTCCAAGATGGCCCGTCCCAGCCGGCACGTCTCCTCGGGGATAACCGCCGCCCTGTTCAAACCATCCCGCTCCGCTACAACGCCGCGGTGTCGACACCTGGCCCCCCTTCCCGCCAGTTCTTTCTAGTCAGAGAAAACGAAATCGGCCCCCCTCTCTCTCTCTCTTCTTTGTCTCTCTCATCGCCGTGAGGCAGGAGAGGACGGGGGCGGTGAGGAGGATGCACGAGGCGCTCGCAGCGGAAGGCAAGTGGCGAGGCCTCTATCTCATCGCCGGCCGGCCTCCCAGGGCGGAGGGGCGGCCAGGCCCCGCCGCCCTGGGCTCCACGCCGCGACACCGTGCCGATACACGACGAGCCCCCCCGCCCCCGGCTTGTGGAGCCGCTTAACTGCAACCAGTAGAGAGAGAAATAGAGAGATGGAGATAGAGAGAGAGAGAGAGATGGGACTCACCTGAATTCCTGCCCGATGGGGGAGAGAGGATAAGGTGGAGATAAATCCGGATATACTCCGCACCTTACAAAAACAGCGCCGAAGAACCACGGAAGAACACGAAAAAGGAGCAGAGCGGGAAAGCGACGACTCACGAGGGGGTGGATATACACCTGCGTGGGCCCCACACGCCTCCCCATCGGCCGCCATCTGGCCCCACTCTCTTGCCCCCCCGTGGAGGCCAACTTGTGGCGGGCGCTCGCCTGGGGATTCCCCCGCCCGGGCCGTGCGTGCCGTGTCGCACGGCGGCCCTGCGCGCGGGCCGGGTGGACGCACCGAACCATTCGAGCACCCGTACGATAAAAGGGAGAATTTGCAAACGGCTTTTATTTCCCTTTTTTCGTGTTTTTAAAATGAACAAGGACGAGGAAGGCAGGGCGAGTCGTGGGGCGCCCGGTGGCCATAGAAACGAGTGATATCGCGGTGGCAGATGACGTCATTGTTGCGGCGCCGGTCCGAGGACCCCCGGCACGCCGCAGAAACCACTGCCCGGGATTTAAAAAAAAAAAGACCCGCACGTGCGAGGGGCGAGATGGGAACGGCACGCGTCGAGTTCGCGTCTGCCGAGTCTGGTCTTCTGACTCGGAAGGGTCTGGAGCGCCGCAATTATTGAGCGCGCTGTCCTCTCCCGCCGTCATTCCCCACCACTGGCTGACGTTGCCAACTGATTCGGCGGCCTTGCGTACCGGACTCCGTTACGATGCCGTCGGGATGCCTCCTAACGGCGTTCCGATTTTCCCGGGGATGTAAATAATTGACTGCCCATGCAGTAACAACCACTGACGGCGGTTTGTCCGCCGTTTTAACCCCCGGTCTCGGGGAGGGTGTGGGCTCTATAAATAAGGGACGAGAGGGGACGAAGGGAAGGCTTGAAGGCGAACGATCCTCCTCCAGAATCGTCTTCTCTTCTCCACTCCTCTTCTCTGCTCTTTCCACCTTCGCCCTCCACCGTGGTCCAGGCGGCTCTCCAGGAGAATCTTTCCCTTCGATCGCCCACCGGCCAGATCGAACAAGTTGGACCGATCTGTGTGTGTGTAGGCGCCACGCCGGAGATAAGCTCTGAAGGTAGCATGGTGGCGGGATCGTCGACCTCGTCGTCGTCTTTGTCTTCTCTGACATCCTACGGCGGTTCGTCGGAGGATGCCGGCGGCTTGAAGGGAGGCGGCGGCGGTTCCTCCGTGGTGAAGTTCCTCTGCAGCTATGGTGGCAAGATCCTCCCCCGCTATCCCGACGGGAAGCTCCGATATGTGGGGGGGGACACCAGGGTGCTCGCCGTCGATCGCGCCCTTTCCTTCTCAGGTCCGTGCCTCCTCCCTTCCGGACTACTTATTTTATTGCAGATCTTGTTCCAGTTTGCGAGTTCTCGTTTATTTTTAACTTCGCGGGAGTAGATGTTGATAGATGTTTGGGTGCGAGGCTTTTATTAGGGTTTTTGTTAGGCTTAGTTTATTCGCTCGTTCGGTTCCTCTGTGATGTGGATTCAAACACGTCTCCGGAGAAGTGCCGTTATCACGGGGTTTAGCACAGATTTATATAATGATTTTTGTGTGATTCCTTGATCTTTGTATTCACGTACCTTCTCCGGTGCTATTTTATGGATGGCAGAGCTATCAGCGAAGATGACGGAGCTCTGCGGATGGGGGGTACCGGTGAGCCTGCGGTGCCAGCATCCGACTGAGGATCTCGATGCGCTCGTTTCCGTCACCTCTGACGAAGATCTCGCCAACCTCCTGGAGGAATACGACGTCGCTGGCCGAGACAGGGACTCCCAGCACAAGGTCAGGGCCTTCCTCACCCCGCTCCACCCGCCGGTGGCAGCGAAGTGCCCAGCTACACCACCTTCGTCAGCCACCAAGGGGAAGAGCCCCTTCGTTCCCTCCGCCACCGCCCGGCCCGTCCACATCCACCAGCAACCGCAGAATCCATCCTTCGTTCCTCCCTCCTCCTACCCAAGGCTCCCCGTCAGGCCCCCAACGGCCGTCTGCTATGGCCACCGACTTTACCACCGCCAAGATCTCCAACATCGCGCCTGCATCATCCATGGCGGGTCCAGCGGCTGCCCGGGCGCTTCATCCTACAGGTATCACCACCACCAGCAGCATCCCCATCTGATTCACCTCGGGAAACACTGGCAGTAACAGAGGCAGCGGGTGTTGAGCACGCTTCCCTTTTCTGCCCGTGTTGTTTTTTCTCCTCCCCAACTGCAGAGAATGAACATAGACGTCAGTGTTTTAATCGGGCGCTGTACATCCGACTTGAATGAAAAGCATCACAGACACGGGCAGAAAGATCTGTCGCAGGAACTCTAAAAATCCGCACGAAAAACGGCGATCAGATCTCCCAGGGCGACGAATGCCAATGAGAGGGACCCCATTTTTTTTTTTTCCTAGTGTGATTCCTGTATGTGGGTGCATCTGCCCACCGCCCTCCCCCCCCCCCCCCCACCAATCCTCGCCGGCGTCGTCCCGCGCTCCCAACGGCGAATCCACCGTTGGCCGGTCTTGTTGCTGAATGCCTGTGATTATTTCGCGCCCCGTCTCCTCCTCTGGTTCCCTTCTTCCCGGCGCCCGGCGGCCACCGTCGCCGTCGCCGTGTGCTTCCCTCTCCTCTTCGTCTGGTTTCATTGCTCCCGGTCGTTTTTCCCGTTTTACCCTGTTCCGTTTCGATCCTGTTTCTTTCTTGTTCTTCGAGTTCTTCTCCCGATCCGGCTTCTCCTTCTCTCGCTCGGGCTCGTCTTGGTCGGCGGTGGTAAAGTTTTCTTCATGAGCACGTAAATCTGCCCTGTGAACTGAAACTGACGTCTTTCTCTTTCTGTGTTGGTTTCTTCCTCTGTTCAGGCAGGTGGTGCTGTCCTAGAGACCGCGCGGAGACGGCTGTCGGGGCTTGCCGATGGAGAACGACTTCCCTTCTCCGGCCCCGCACACGAGGCCGCCCCTCCTCCTCCCTTTTCCTCTCCTCTCCCCGGCATCCATTCGGCCTCCTCCCGCCGCCGCCGCTGTTCTCCAAGCACACGCCTTATTTTCCTGCCTTTTACCTGAGAAAATCAAGGCCCCCACCCCCTTCCTTTCCTCCATAGACCAGAGCTCCCCCGTCTCCCCTTTCTCTCCAGCCCGGCCACCACGCAGGCCAGTCACCCTGCCAGCGTTTCCAAGATTGACGGAGCCCGCAGGGTCTGGAGATGACGGCGGCGTGGCGGAAGATGCATGCAGCTGTCTTAATCTCTGCCGATCTCCGGGTGGCGGCTGGCGGGGCATCCACCCGACCCACCTGCTTCTTTTGTTCATCATCTGTTCATCGCCATTTTTCTGTTCTTGCCGAGCGATGGGCAGAGGGAGATGCCAGTACAGCAGCCGCCAATCTCCCCTGGCTCAGTCGGATTTTCTTTTTCTGAGCCGGAACGCAGAGAATATCTCTCCTTTTTTTTATTTTTCTTATTTGCACAGCCCCGGCACATATTTTTGTGAATGAATAAATATACCCCCTCTAGAAGCTGCTTCCAGAAACGTGAAACCCTGGGGCTGCACCGCCGAAAATGGCGGCCATTTAATAGCAATTTTTTTACAAAAAAATCCAGTTTAATATTGTTACCTAGCAGGGTTATGACTTTTTATAAAAAAAATATGATTTATTTTTTTATAAAATTGGCCCCTTCAATTTGACTAGTCAAGAGAAGTAGAAAGCGAGATCGACCATATTTCAGTGAGAGGGACTCACACGTGCGAATAAATATTGACATATTTTTCTGGCGGTAAAAACCCTTCATGTGCCGGCTTATTATTTTTTAAAAAAATATTTTAAATCGGCCCTTTCATTTTGACCAGGCAAGAGAGTGAGAGAGAGAGATACACACGTGCGGAAAAATGTTCATCCTGTTTTATGGGCTTTCAACGATGCTTAATGGGCCGTGGCGTACACCGGCTGGCCCCAAGTGGCTAATGGGCCAATGGCTTGACCTTACTAGGCGGATCAGTAACTGGATGACACGTTGGACGATTTCAAATCGATTCGACCTGGCATCTGCAAATAACCGTCCACTCGCACTCGCCCGAGAAATGGCGGCAAGCTTGGGTCGCCGTGTCGGTTCTCCCTCCCTCCACGCCGCCATGCCGCCGCCTCGACGCCCCTGCACCGGCTCTATGTCTCCGTTGGGGTCCCCTGGGCGGTGTCTTTTTGGCGTTGCTGGAAGGTGGTGGCGGCGGCGGCGGCGGAGGGGACGATGAAGCTCTGCGTTTACGTGCTCGAGGCGAAGGGCCTGCGGGCGCAGGCGGAGGCGTACGTGAAGTTGAAGGTAGGGAAGTACAGGTCGAGAACAAGGACGGTGAGTGGGGGATCCGATCTGGTGTGGAACGAGGAGTTCGTGTTTAAGATGGAGGATGCGTGGGAGGTGGACGGAGGGGAGGAGGAAGAAGCGAACGGAGACCAGCTCTTGACTGTGAGGGTCTTCCGCAGGGATAAGACTGGGGGCGGGGTTTTTGGAGGCGGGAATAGGAGACTGCTAGGTAGGGTCGACGTTTGGCTCTCTACCGTGTTTGGAGATGAACGGCGGACCCTGCCGCCGACGTGGTTCCCTCTGAGGCGTCAGCGCGGCAGCGTATGTAAGCTGGATTGCGGTATGCTCTTGCCTAATGGGATTGGGCATATTTCCATTCCAAGTTTCCATGCTTCTTTTAATGATTCGTTGCCTACCTCGCTATGTTTCTTCCATATTAGTAAAAGGTGGTTTTGTTGCCTGTCACATCAGTCCAGTGAAAATGGGGGATCTTCATATTTATACCATATCACAAAATAGTATGGCAAGTTTTGTATTTATACATTACCGTACCTTTTTTCTAAGCTCTGTTCTAATTTTTTTTATCTTCTGTTTCCGTGGTGGGCTATAAAAACTTGTTAGGGAAGCTTGAATATTTTAATCTAGTCATTTGTAAAGGTCTTTGAGAGAAGTGGGAGAAAACTACGATATTTCTTTTTTATCATACATACAGGGTAGAACTTTTGCAGTATATACTCTCATACTAGGAATAGAACGAAAACAGCAAACATGTTGTTGAGGTTACCATGTATATGCCTACGAAATTAACCCACCGCTGTGGCCTACAAGGACCCTGCGAAAGAACTTATTGATTAGTTGCCTGTTGAGTCTCTTAGAAGAACATTCTGCAACTGATGCACAGACTTATGGCGTTGTTTTTCCTTTCAAAAAAGTGATTTACACATACTTAAGTTTGTGTATACAGATTAGGAAAAAATTGCGGAAAGTGAAAATTGTACAATATCTGCCTCATGTAACACGTTGGAATTATGAAGCTTCTATGTTCGCAGAATGAAGAACCGTAAATGGATGAAAATTGAAGCACCTTAAAGATCCCGCTATGTCATAGTAATCATGCTATCTATACCTGAGTCATATAGCTATTGATTTGTGATAACTTGGACCTTTTATGATGCAAAGACGAATTTTTCTATATTTTTAGAGAGATAGAATTACTTGATGATCTTTTGGACAATACCACTGGGATGTGAGTGATTCATAGCCAGTTATTTCTCTGTTTTGCTGCCATTGCTGCCATTTCTTGAAAAAGGCATCGACCTTGAAATCATGATGGTGAGGTGCTCACCTTATAATATTCGTAGTCATTTTTGACGATACCTCTGGGATGGGAGTTATCTTCCACCGTCATGATTTCAAGGTCGATACCTTTTTCCTTCATATGAGTCCACCACATTACTTCTATTGATTACGCAAACAATTCTTTCTAATTTGAAACAATTCGTGGAAATGGCGGCCATGTTTATCATTTTTGTGATTAAACTACATCTTGAAGAAAGTAGCCAAAGACCATATGATAAGTTCTATCTCGAACCAGTTGTCTTTTTCTCCAGCTTTTTTATCATTTTAAGATGGTTGATATCTGTTTCAGAAAGACAGTTGAAATTTGTTGAATATTTTACCTCAAATTAGTCCACAATGGGCACTTTGAATGGGTTACTTTGCTTCTGACAAAAGTGAGCAGATACGAGCAACCTCAGGCTATGTCATCTGAGGATGTTACCCAAAAACTAAAATGGAGAGTTGAGGGACAAAAGTTGGTGTTGGGGGAAAGTGTCTCTGCAGTTGATTTGAAATAAAAAAGAATCCAATGCACCCATTAATTCCACATAAACTCGTTCCTTCTTGATGGAAGGAATAACACTTTCCATTGTTTTCATTTGTATGAATTTTCGGGAATATTATATAGAGAATTCGAAATAGTTGACTTCTGTCCTACTCCAGATGTTGGAGATGCAAATTTTATTTTAGTTTTTTTGGGATTCCATGGACGTAGTGAGAAAAAATTCAATAATGGTGGCTAGTGATATACAAACGTATATTTGAAAATAATACCCCTTGTTCCTTTTGAAGTAACCTATGATGCCTAAAACTTTTGCTCTATTCTCAGTAAATTCTCATGCTTTAAGGATTGTAGTGATAGATATTTGACATCAGAGTTTGATCCGAAATTTATTGGACATCAAGGGCTGATGTACTGTTTGGGAAAAAAATAGCAGAGTTACAGCTAGCTCAGTCTCAATGTCTGCAAACTGATGAATAAACATGGATGTCAAGTAAAACTTTTGAAAATCAGGAGGTTATTTTTAAAATAATAAACGATATTGAGTTCTTGTTCTTTCTCAAGCCTAATTTTTTTTTATGATTATTCATAATCTATACTACATGGGAAACTTCATTTAAAGTGGTTTACTCATTAAAGTCAAATAGGCCGTTAGATTTGACTCTTCTTCTCAATCATAAGTTATTTAGTCGATTTGTTGAATAGCGTGTTAAAAAAATCAGGATGATACGTAATAAAATACAAGTAGAGATCGAGAAGAACAGATGCCAAGACAATAAATGCCTTAGTTATCACTTTAACGTTCAAGATCTTCCTTTGATCTATCTTCCGAAGTTATAATTCTTTTAATTGAAGGGCAGCAGGCTTTAAGATCGAGGTTACTTTTTCGTATTCTAGAGAATATTATAGATAATGATCTTGTAGACCTCTCCTTAGACGTTCCAATTTTTCAATCATCTTAAGTCTCTCAAATTTCTAGACCTATCAATGAGACAGTGATGTAAACTCGGTAAAGAATCTTAATCAGTCAAGGGAGGATGGTGCCATTCAATGGTCCAACACTCTGAGATGATGCTTTTTTTGAGGGTGTGAACAATTGATTTATAGAGGACTAAAACTTTGTACTCCTCTATTTACATAGATTATGGGAAATTGTGTTTTTTCCTGTTAATTGAGAGAAATGAGGATCATAGAGTGATAGTTGAAGTCTGCTGAATTTATTGGTCTATCCATCCCAAAAGAAATTAGCAATGAGTGGAGTTGGTCCATCTTTTTTTATCTCAGGTTTAACTAATCCAATACTATTTTAATAGAATTCAATGATGCGAGAATGACTTTCAGGTCTAAAGCTTAATGAAAAAGTTATAGCTTACCCCCATTCGGGGTTTTGTTTGCACTTGTATGTTGATGATTGTAGGCATTCGCTCTTTTGTAAGTGTTGCCCATACAACCGCACCTTACTTTTCTCTGTTCCATCGCTGAGCGGTGGAAGATCAAGATGCAAGTAAACCTTTATGGTTTTGCATGGATTTGAGATGAGTGGTTTTGGCAACATTTCTTTTAAACGACTAGAAACATGTAAAGTGAATGAATGCTATTATTTTTCCGCTGTTGTTTTGTATGAAAACGGGTGCAAAAATGTCATTTGCTCCTCGTCTGCTGTTTTTTTCTCTTCAAAGAAATACATTTTAATGAACATGAAAGCTGTATGCAACTAAACTAGAGAAATCATGCGGTTACATCACATTCACGAAAAAGTTACATACTTGCAAAATAGCTGGCGGATTTATACACTGAAAGAAATATTATCCTTCTATCAGATACTGTAATATCTCTGTTTGAATACTGTAATATCTTTATTTTTTTAATGGGTTTGATGGAGTTATTGGTAGGATTTTGAATATGTTGTTTCACTCCACAGGGAAAATTCTTCTCACAATGTCTCTGCATGGAAAGAGAATCGGAAAATCTATCACCATAGTGCCACAGCCAAGGCATATTCATCCTTCTCCTCAGGCTGGCAATACCTACAGTGTCAGTCCTGAGAAGGCACAGATGCATGAATGCACAGATCAGGGGAGTCACTCTTCAAAAAATGAAAACAAAAAACTCAACTTAGGTGGTTCGGTGGTGGCACGTGATGGAAGACATCAAATACAGACTCCAGCCGGCCATTTTATAAAGAGGCTTCTCCATAGAAACGAAGAAAGCTGCACGTCAAAAACTAAATGTCATGATCAAGTGGATATGGCTGATACGAAGTCAGATGCTGAAAATAATAGAAAGACCAATGCTAGTATAGTCAATTTTGGAGAAGCGATTCAGAAACTGCAGTTGAGAGATAAAATGCAAAACCTTGATAAATTTCAAAGGGTTCTTCTTCAGCAGAGATATGCTGTCTCATCCAAAGATCTGAATGTGCTCATCTTCGAACCGAACTCACAGTTTAGACAAGATTTAGCTGAAATACAAGGGACCTCAGAGTACAAAGAAGAACCGTGGATATGGTGTTTTGGTGACAATCCTTCCTTAAGGCGAGTAGTTACCTACAGAAAGGCTGCGACGAAGTTGGTTAAGGCTGTTACAGTCTCAGAGGAGCAGACCTACCTAAAAGCTGATGGAGAGGACTTCACAATTTTGTCCAGAGTGTTTACGCCTGATGCTCCATATGGACATTGTTTCCACCTTGAGTTGTTGTATAGAATCATGCCTAGTCAGGACCTATCCTCACACGAACCATCTTCCCAGCTTATAGTATCCTGGGACTTAAACTTTTCCCAGAGTACTCTTCTGAGAACTATCATTGAAGAAGGTATTAAGAAAGGTCTTGAAGAAAGTTTTGGGCAGTTTGCAGACTTTCTAGCGCAGAAGATCAGAACAGTTGAGTCCACTGGTTTTACTTTGGACAAGAACCAGATATTATCATCATTACAGCTACAACATCAGTCAGATTGGCAGTCAGCTGTAAACTATTTCTGGAATTTTACTTTAGTCTCAACGGTTGTCATGGTTCTCTACGTTTTTTTTCACATTATTTTACCTGGATATGGATCAAAAAAGGGTTTAGAATTTAGATTCTTAGACTTGCCTGACACATTTGGCGAGCTGATTACATCTGGGGTACTTTTTTTCCAAGGACAGATTGTTTTCAAGATGATTTCACGCTTTATTAAAGCCAGGGTATGTAGAGGTGAGTCTGGATTTAGTTGACGTTTTTTTTTAGAGATGCCATCCATTATATTTATAGGATGACAATGGGAAATTGATACGAATATTAGCCTTCGTTGATATAACATCTGCATACTTGTTTTACGGGTCGCTTGGTACTTAACGTAATGATTTGCTCTCTAGGCAGTGATCATGGGTTGAAAGCTCAAGGCCATGGCTGGCTTCTTACTATAGCTCTGCTCGAAGGAACTACTTTACCACCAGTTAATTCAATTCGATTCCCAGATCCGTACGTCGTTTTCTCATGTAATGGTAAAACAAGAACGAGTTCTGTTCAACTTCAAACAGTTGATCCTCAGTGGGACGGTTAGTGATGCCAATCGATAGTTTTTATGGTTGATTTGACTTTCCTTGTGTCTCTCTTGTTTGGGATATTTATTCAATGTTTCTATGTCCCAATTCCCAGAGGTATTAGAGTTTGATGCGATGCAAGAACCCCCTTCCATATTGAATGCAGAGGTCTTTGGTTTCGATGGCCCATTTGGCTTAGCTTCTTCTCTAGGCCACGCAGAGATTAACTTCCTAAAGCAAACATCTGAAGAACTTGCTGACATGTGGATTTCTCTTAATGGGAAATTGGGTCACGCGTCTAACAGCTTGCATTTAAGAATTTTCTTGCGCAATACCAATGGAACTGCAATTATTAAAGATTACTTGTCACAACTGGAGAAAGAAGTTGGGAAGAAGGTAATAGCTCTTGAAAATGCTGACTTATGTTATGTCCCAGGTGAGCTGAGCTAATATTTGTCAAATGACAGATACACCATCAGTCGGCTCATAGGAACTCGATGTTTCAGAGGCTCTTTGGACTGCCGGAAGAGGAGTTCCTCATCAACGATTTCTCGTGTCACTTGAAGAGAATGATGCCACTTCAGGTCGTTAATGTGACTCCACAGTTTGACGGCTTAAATCGATTGAGTATGACGATCTAAAATAACATGTATCCGTCAATACAGGGAAGGCTTTTTCTATCAGTACGGATAGTTGGGTTCTATTCCAACGTATTCGGTTATAGGACAAATTTCTTCTTTCTCTGGGAGAACATCGAAGATATTCAAGAGGTTCCTTCGTCCTTTGCTACAATGGGCAGTCAGTCCTTGCTGATAACTCTGTGCAAGGATAGAGGGCTTGATGCAAGGCATGGCGCAAAGTCTCTCGACGAAGAAGGAAGATTACAGTTCCAGTTCCAGTCATTTGCTCCATTCAATCCCGTCAGGCGGTATGGTTGAATTTAGCTTTTGCCCCTAGGACTCTTTATACGTCCACATAGTTAAAGTACAGTAAGGTTTGCTGAAATCTTTGAGTTCCAAACTTTAAAATTCTTCTCCCTTCAAGCTCCCCATTACAAAGGCATAATCCATAATACTTACCAGAGTTTTGAATTCATCATGTTTGAATCATGTAGTCATCTCACCTTACTTCCAAAAGGTACAGCTAGAAGTTGTTCAATTAGCTTACATCCAGACAAGTACTTCTTGGAGATTAAGTGTTATGTTCTTAATCGAATCAAATCTTGGAAAGTTTGAATGTAAACGTTCAGCGTCAGAGTTGTTTTCCTTTTTTTGTCTTGTACTTTGGCTTCTCTTATTAATCATTTGTAGTGTAAAATTAGTGCATTGGTTACTGGAGAAATATAAACAGAACTGAAATGGAGTTGACGTCCTTCAAAGTACTACGACTTCCCACACCCCCAGCTTGGAGCTTCATCTTCTGTGGAAAATTCCTCTTAAACTTGGTTTCAGTTCAGATTATAATAACATACCCAATATTTCGCACAGCCCAGTGTACATTCTATGATTGTTATTGCGTATGACAGAACGATCATGGCTTTATGGAAGGCAAGAACACCGAACCCTGATAGGAAGAATGAAGTTGGTGGAAGCAAGTCGGATCCAGGTGGGGATTGCTCCCCATGCGGCCTCTCCAAAGCCTACTCCACGGAGGTTCATCTTAATGTGGGCGCAAGAAAACCCTCTGACCCAATTCAAAGAAAGAAAGAAAATATATATTGTTTTGATTTTCACTCTCTCTCTCTCTCTCTCTCTCTCTCTCTCTCTCTGACGACTACAGATGAACTCACTCTTGATGCTGTTTGGAGGAGGTCCCCTGGAGAAGAAGATAATGGAGAAGGTCGGCTGCCTTAACTATACCTCCACCGCATGGGAGCCCTTAAGACCCGACTCCTTCCGGAGATCGGTCAATTACAAGCTCAACCGTCAAGCCTCAGTCTTCGGAGGCGAGGTGACCAGCAAGCAGAGGAGAGCGCCCATCCGCAGTTCCAATGGCTGGACCATCGACGAGACGATGGCTCTCCGCGGCGTCCCATTCGGCAGCCATTTCAGGGTGAGTAGGCGAGCATTTTAGCCTCCCTAACTCCCAGGTTTCTGTACCCACAACGCTTCTCTGCATCAATGGGCGCGGGCGCAGGTCCTCCTCAGGTACCGGGTCACGCCTGCCTCGGCTCCCGCGGCATGCCAGTGCGACATTTTCGTTGGGACTGTATGGACCAAGGGCGCCATCTTTCAGAGGGCCGTCGCCAAGAACCTGCAGGAGAAGCTGAGCCAGCGGTCGGAGGAGCTGCTCCGCGCTGCCCAGTCAGAGATTGGGGGCGCAAATGGCCTCCGATGCCCGAGAAATCCCAGGTAATCTATGCACATTATTCGGATTTCCTTAGAGCCATGCCTTTGTTTATTCCCATATGCCTTGCTTTCGATCCTCCCCCTCCTGGCTTTGCTTCTCCCGGAGGAATCCCTGAACGGTCGCGATTGCCCAGAATCTCATCAAAAAAATGGTCAGCCCTTGCTGGAGTCATACGAGATCCCTCCTTGTCCCCACCCCCCGTTCTAGGTTCTGTAAGCTTGATCTTGATCCTCACTCTCCTAAACAGAGGAACCATCAAGAACAGCGTCTTTGCAGCTCTATCTGTACATCCTGTCTATGTTCTTAAAAATTGATGTATAGATCAGATTGCTGTGAACCCTTTGAAGAATCCAACGCTGAGCTGCTGCTTAAACCAGAATCAGAGATCCTAAGAACATGAAAACTATGGACATGATTATACGAGCATTGGTGATCATGTGCATATTGAGATGGAATCAGTGAAGCTGTGTGAATGGCGATGCCTCTTGCTTGGAGTTCCTGCTGTGCTATGGAATAATGCACGAACAAGGCCGTGGAATAATCTCCGTGGAAGTGCAGGAAGCGTTCAAAATTGGCTTTTGAATCTTCTAGCGGAGGAAGTTGCCCAGAACAGAAGAAGATCCATGGAGATGCCGAGTCTGTCGGAGAAATCATCAGCCTGCCAGACGGAGGGAGCAC
This sequence comes from Spirodela polyrhiza, assembly GCA_024713555.1. Lineage (NCBI taxonomy): Eukaryota > Viridiplantae > Streptophyta > Magnoliopsida > Alismatales > Araceae > Spirodela > Spirodela polyrhiza. Next base: position 2,349,350 of record CM046540.1, read on the forward strand.
CGAGGTTGCCACGGCATATGGATGATCAGGTATTTAGTTTATTCAATCTTCAGGTTTCTTGTTGATTTACAGGCTACGAGACATGGAGCTCTCCACATTCAGGAACTGGGAAGCAGCAGAGATAGATGGTCGAGCCCTAACCCCGGCCGCCGGACGCCGCCCGAACAGAAGTGGAATCGAAATGTTGGGGGGCTCGTAGTACCTCTGTGATCGAAGTGGTTTTCCAGCGGAATCAGCAGCGGCAGAGGCGGGTGGAGGAGCAGGAGGAGGAGGAGGAGGGCCTGCTCCTACCTCTGTAAGATCGGGGAGGAGCCGGAGGATTCTTCACCGGTCGGCGTGCGGTGGCGCGGAGGTAGGAGGGAGGAAGAAGGGCTGGTCAGTCGTACTTCTCCCGCCAGGAGTAGACGAGGAAGAGGATCCAGGAGAGACTGAGCACGATATCGCCGACGAGCTGGCGGGGCCAGTCGTGGGCGAGGTCCTCGAGCCGGCGCTCGAAGAAGACCCGCCACAGCCCCATGGCGGCGTGGAGGAGCACGCAGCCCTTGGCGAAGAAGGCCTGGAAGTCCCGGTCCCTCACGAAGGAGACCATGAAGAGGAGGAACCCGATCGCGAAGAGGAGCAGCCCCGCGAAGGAATCGGAGGTCTGGATCAGGAGCTGGTCGTGCGGCGTCGACCCCCTCAGCTTCCTCGCCGTCTCGCTGCCGTGCCCGAACACCGCGATCTCGTCCAGGTAGAACATCATCAGCGCCCCGCACGTCGCCGCCACCGCCGCCTGCAGGATGCACACGGCGAAGAACGCCGACGACGACGGGCTCGGCGGCGCCGCCACCGGCCGCTGCGCCATCATCACGATAACGCAGCAGGGAGAGGTAATCTGGAAAGGAGAAACCCTAACGCGGCCTGATTCCCCTCCTCTTCTTCTATTCCTCTTCTCCGGCTCCGGCAGAGCGCCAGGAGAGCAGATCTCAGCGGCGGCGGCGGCGGAAGAGGGCGGGGGAGTGCTGCTCCTCGGACCCCGCTAGAGTTGAGGGCCGGGACGGAGACAGGCGCTTCCCCGCGATAGGCGCCACTGGGCGACGTGGCGGGAGAACACGAGATCTGACTTCACCCGCAGGCAGGTAGGCCCCCCCTCTCTCTCTCTCTCTACCCCCGCCTCCTGATTCCATCGCCCGCCGTCCGTTATGCTAGCCGAGTTTTTATTTGCCCCGCTATTAAAGTATAAAACTTACGTAAAGCATCGTAAAAAATGTATTTGCTCGAGTACTCTCTCTCCGACCACCCGGCCGTCTTCCTGCCGACACCATGTCTGTCAGCTGGCATCACACACAGACCCCCTGCCCCTCCTCCCTCTCTCCTAAATTACATTGGCTGTTGCTGGAGTCCACGTGGCCCAATCTCCCATTTGGAAGCTGAATATCGCTGGGCCCTCCTCTAGGAACACTCGTATTTAATTTGCTTCTAATCGCTGGCGCCACCGGTGTAACTTAGAGACCGGTCATATCGGGTCGATCCGACGTATTTAATTTACTTCTGATCGCTGACGCCTGACCTCTCGCATTCCGTGTCTTGTTATTTGCCACGAGCAATATTTTTAGTTCAGGTTTGGTATATAAATAATACTATATCATGGCAAAACATCCTAAACTAAGGCTTTGTTCCCTACTATCAGTCAAACTAAGCATCCTGAATTGGGTCTATTTTGGTTTAAATCACAATTTGTTGGTTGATAATCGATTCAATAGGTCCAAAAGTTTGGCCCAATATTCTTGGACTTGGAAGTTTAGGAAATAAATTAGATTGAGACTCTCGATACTAGTGCATTAGGCCTAAGCCCCCAAATTTCCTTCATAAATTTTTGGTCAACCACCTTTTTAATGGCATCCATTCCCCACATTATACTTCCTTCCCATAAAGGCTACTTAGCTACATTTAAATCCACACTTGAGATCGTATGCCACCTCCCCCAATTCACGCTGGTTTAGTGTGGAGCCCTATAGATTGGGCCCAAAATTCAGTGGTGTGGGCATGATGTGATTTTCAAGATCTTGAAGTTATTGGGTAGGATAGATCTTACTTCATGATACACATGTCCTCCAGAGTTTTATCTCCATAAATATAAAATAGCAATATTTGTATTTCATAAATATCCAGATTTTGTGCCATATGAATTAATTTGGCCCAAAAAATTCATTTTGATGCTCTTCATTATTTTAAAATTTTTCATGTTACTGCCAATATTTGAAAGGACTAATGTATGACCAATCTTGGTGGGTCTATTTTAGTTTATTGTTATATGTTGTCTTAACACATGGCATGACATGCTATGATTTTCTATTGGTTTTCACTTTTCTTATCTTTCCTTAAGTTAGTTACACTAGCAGTTGGAGTTTTATAATGATCATTTATGACTACCCTATTAGTTGTTACCATTTTTAATGCTTAGAATGTATTCTCAATAAGAAATTTGCATTAATTTGATACTCTTGTTTTATTTTTGATAATCTCAATTGGCAACTTGTCAAGACCTGTATTATATTAGATTAAAATCAATTATTGGATAATTTTCAATGTAATCCAAGCCTTTCCCACAACAATAGCTCGCACTATTTTAATAGTTGCCCATGGAAATATAGCACTTCAAGGTGAGCACTCAATATGTTGCTAGAATGCTGCTAACACCTTTATTCCTTTTGTAAATAAGGCCAATTATTTTCATCCATGTTTTTTTTATTGTTCATAATTATTCTTGTTGATCTATATGAGAGCCCATGGTATAATCTCGTTTTATTTGTATTGAATATTTTATTCTATGTACCCATAACAGATCATCGATGTATATCAACATAAATCACTAGAAACTTCTTTGTATGTCCATGATTGGAAGAAGTAGAGAAAGATTGTGATCCAAGAGCTTTTCAATTTTTTGGCTAGAGGACTTTATGGCAGCCAATGTTGCTTATGTAGAAACTAGAAGAGAGACATGAAATGGACTTTAGATGCTAACATATTTAGGTGAAAAGACAACTAATCCCCTTTTAATGAAATAAACTTTAGGTGCTAGCATATTTCACTGCTATGGTGTACCAAAGGATGGGTATGTTATTTATTTGGTTGTACCCAAGTGTACTTATAGTTTTGTCAAAGAGTTAATCGAAGGAACATGAGATAAAGTTCTCCAACTTCTATTTCACTCAATGATGCCTATAATACTATGTTTTCCTAAATGTTAGTATTGAACCTTTGGCATATCTGATCAAGATGTACATAGATCTTGTATGTGAAAGGTTCAATACTAACATTTAGGAAAACATAGTATTATAGGCATCATTGAGTGAAATAGAAGTTGGAGAACTTTATCTCATGTTCCTTCGATTAACTCTTTGACAAAACTATAAGTACACTTGGGTACAACCAAAACGTCTACAGTTCCCATCTTTCGCACCCATTTATATAAATAGGCTAGATTATAATATCTGATTTCTCTAATGTCCAATCCTCTGTGACGCAATATGATCCCCTACACAGCCCTTCAAAATGCCTTCCCAGTGACGCAATATGATCCCCTACACAGTTTTGTCAAAGAGTTAATCGAAGGAACATGAGATAAAGTTCTCCAACTTCTATTTCACTCAATGATGCCTATAATACTATGTTTTCCTAAATGTTAGTATTGAACCTTTGGCATATCTGATCAAGATGTACATAGATCTTGTATGTGAAAGTTGTGGGCTAGTATGGTGTGGCTATTGTTCAAGAGAGTTGTCCTTTAAGGGTGATATGCAATCACATCCTGAATTTTGGATTTGATGGATCTAAAGATATGTGTGAGTTGTGTGCCTGAAGAATTAACAAAGCATTGACCAAATAAGCTCCACAAATAAATTGCATCGATGATGTAGATAATGTTCTACCTTGATCTTACTAATACTCAAACCAATGAAATAATCTTGTTTCCAACTACAAAATTAACCAACGTGTAAACGAATTATCTACTTTTAATTATTAAATATTAGTAGCTCTTGTGTGTTGATTTAAAGACTTTGATGTTAAAAAGAAAATATAAATTATTAGCTATATTGGATTCATTATTGTATAATATTTTTCCAATATGACATAGGGAAAAGAATCATCAATAACTATATATAATAGGAGAAAGTCATAATAGAAGAAAAGTATTTAATACAATAAAATTTGAGGAGAGATAAAGGGTGTTGACTAGTATGTTGACAAACTTAAATTGAATAAAAAAATGAGGATATGAGACATGACTAAAGACAAAGTAAAGCTAAAGAGAGAGAAGAAGATTCTCTCCAAGATATTTGACATATCAAACATCTCAAAGCAGACTAACACATGCTAGAAAACCTCTAACACGTGTGGTGTATCTTGACATGTCAAAATATCAAAGGAATAATAAAAAACTCTTATATTGACGTCTTTAAAGTGGCCAGTCAAAAGCTAGTCAAATAGACTAACTATACAAATTAATTTTCAAGCCAGCAGAGGGATGGATCAAAACAAAATTTGACCATCATATTCTCAAATATTTAGACACTAACTATTAAGTTTTTAGGCTCTATGTAATGTCTATCTTAAGAGTATTGAAAAACATGTATGTACAACACTTCAATTTGTTCTACTCATGTCAAAGTTCCTCATTCAACTTATTTTAAGTGTCACATTGCAAAAGCTTTCTCAAGCATTCTAATACCCACAAAATCAAAGAAATTTATGTTCTCAATTTCAAGATTGGCTTGTAGGTAACCTACATACCATTACTCTTATATGTGGAAACATTCCAAGGAGTGTTGAAAATAAGGGATAGATATACAAACTGATGCCTTGGTGCTTAACATTAAGAAATATATCATAAAATTTATTTTGTAAGAAGTTTTGTTAAATATTGTAAGTTTTAGGTGTAATTATTTCAAGGAGAATAATGGAAACCATGGGTAGAAGCGTTTTTGTAAATAGACAATATATAGATGGTCAAACCACTATAAATCCAACCATTAGTTTTTTTCTCTATTTAGCTTGTCAATTGGCATGTTGACTAATTGTAGTCAACTTAATGTGTGTTGACATAGTGGGTTGACCAAAGGTGGCACGTCTCAACTTAGTACAACCCCCTCTTGGTGATCTATCTAGCCCATATTGGGACTAAAAATAGGAACTCTTTAGTGGTCTAGAGTTAACCTGGTGTAAAAATACTATTAAGGAAAAACAGCCTGCATAATAATCATATTATAGGTGGTGAGCATATCATTAGGCATTTTTAAAAAATTAATATGTTGCAAAAAAATTAAGATTTGGTCTACAAAGCATTCTTAAGCTTTTAGTGGTGTTGGGATCAAATGGTGCATAGTGGTTAGAGTTAACTAGATACGTAAATCTTCAAGCAATTAAACACGCATCATCTAGATGCATTATTTCCTTCCCATTTACTCCACAATTCCGCATGTCAACACTAATCATATCAAGGAGCTAAAAATTGGGTTATTTTTTTCGAATTTCCCTTAGATAATCTACCTTCATCTCTTCTCTCTCTCTCTCTCTCTCTCTCTCTCTCTCTCTCTCTCTCTCTCGATATATATATATATATATATATCTATATATATAGAGTAGCGGAGTCCAAAAGTATCAAATAAATTGATTCTTTCAGAAATCATGCGACCCTTGCGCCATGTTTGTTTGTCAAGATTCATAAAAGCTACTTACCCAAGTCTATACTTCACCCAACTTACCCAACGACGCCGTTATCACAAAAAAATTTCAATAATCCACAAGATATTGGGTCAGTGGGCTTGCACCCCTATTGGGTCTATGGAGCCCAACTCCGCTACCTCATTTGAAGCTTCCCCAGCAGCTCAGAGGAAGTTATAGGATGAAACTCATCCCCCCAGCCCAAAACCAGCAGTTTTTCTTGGAACAGCGGTGTATGCCCAGCTTTCTGATAATTTTGTGTTCATTTTTGGGCTTATCCAGGCCCAATAAGGCCCAGGCCCACTAACACAAAAATATCTTGTCAAGTCTATTGTGGACAGGGGCTTTTAATGGGAGATCCGTTAGTATTGATCAATGTTGACCTGCGAAGATGACAGCTGCCCGAGTTGGAGACTATTTGGTCTACTGCCATCGAATAATTATATTGAATATAAAAACTGATTATATCGAATCTGTATGGATGGATGAAAATTTATGAATAAAAACATGTTTATTGATCACATGGTATTTTCTAAAAAATAGATACTTTGTATTTTTTGATATATGAAAAACTCTTAAAAATAAATACATACTATTACGCAGAAAGGATCCCCAAAATCACAAAATAACTCGGGAGACGTCAAAATTTTGACTTAATATTTTCAATTTGAAATATTAAATATTAATCCAGATTTGGATTATTTGATATGTTAGCATCAAATAATTTTATTTAATAAAAAAGGGGTTAAAGTGTAACAAAGTGGACTTAGAAGACTCAAGGGAAAAACTATGTTTAACACCAAATAATTTTTTAAAAAATAAATACTTTTATTTTCAATTATGGAAGCATCTAAGAAATAACAAAGTAAAAAAGACGTGAGGAGAGGTGCGAGCACACAGAGATAGAGAGAGAGAGATAGATAGCGAGAGAGAGAGAGAGAGAGAGAGAGAGAGAGAGAGAGAGAGAGAGAGAGAGAGAGAGAGAGAGAGAGAGAGAGAGAGAGAGAGAGAGAGAGAGAGAGAGAGAGAGAGAGAGGAAAGAGGAAAGTTGGAGTGCCCCTCCTCCAGAGACAAAGTTAGCCAGGGAGCCCAGCTGCGGGGAGGAGCGGCCGGTGATGGCAGATCGCATCGGAGGGTATCGTCGGCTCCCCGAGCAAGAAGAACAAGAAGAAGAAGAAGAAGAAGAAGAGGCGAAGGTGAAGAAGAAGACGAAGAAAGAGGAGGAGGAAGAAGAAGAGGCAACGGCGGCGCGCCGTACAGGTGGGCGCTGAGGGCGGCAAGCCAGCGGCGGACATGGGTGGGCCTCTTCCTCGCCGCCTACGCCGTCCTCCTCGCCGCCTGCTGGCGGCTCCTCCACTGCGTGAGCTCCTGGTACGACTCCCAATCCGCGGTCCCCTCAGCGGGGCCGTGGCCGGCGCTCTACGCGTCCGCCCTCTTCGGGGGCCTCTTCGGGCTCCTCTCCATGGCGGCGGCGCTGGCGGTGGCCGTCCCCGCCATGGTCGTCACCTGGATCACCGTCCTCGTGCTGCTCGCCTGCGCAGGGAAGCCCCGACAGGCGCTGGTGCGGGAGGGCCGCCGCGCCACCGCCGACATCGCCGGAATCGCCCTCAAGGTGCTCGTGCGGGAGGGCAAGCTCGTCGCCGCCGTCTGCGCCGTCGTCAGCTTCTTCGCCCTCCTCTACCGCCGCCGCCACCTCCACCTCCCCCCTCCGAATTCATCATGACAGGAACACGAAAATGCCGCAGAGGAGGAGCCGATTGTCCTTCTTTTTTCTCTGTTTCTCATCTCGTTCAGGATCAAGCTGTCGTTTTTGACCTCCTCCTCTTCACCGGCGCAAGAGTTCGTCCGTTCGGTCGGCCGGAGATGGGATTGGATGGGTTTCTCGATCGAGCATCAAAACGTTGCATTGCAAATTCCCCTTTTAATCTCAACGGAAAATTTGCAAGCCCTTGACTTCGGCGGCATCCATCTGCTGCTTATTCTGAAGATCCTGAGCGCCATCACAGCCCAAGAAAAAGGAAAGGCGTTGGAAAACCAGTCAATCTCCAGATTTAGTCCTAGAACTCTCTCTCTCTCTCTCTCTCTCGACTGGTCAGCTGACCTCTTATCTTGCCCCTTCATGTCTACCCATTTGGGCATAAAATCTTGGTGGAACAGATCATTCTACGCAACAGTGATATTTATAGCGTTATTATTTTGGGCAAAAAAATCCGTCCCCTGGACCCACCCCATTGACAAAATGGGTTCTTCCTTGTTGACCAATCCACATGAAAATTTTAGTTTTCTTTAGTAAAGAAAAGTCCACAAGTCTTCCCACGTTTTGTAGTGAACAAACCCATTTTGATCAGATATTTTGCTAAATTCATCATCCAAAAATAAATCAGAGTTCTGAGGATGGGCGAGTTTTTTGCTCCAATTGGGTGTAAATTGGTTGACATTTAGTGTAGGAATCAGACATCAAGTCGCATCAGATTAACCTAACGGTCAAGTAAAAAAGTCAATGGAGCAAGGATCTAGTGGCTAACCAACGGATATAGCAAACATTGCAGAAAAGTCCCTGGAATATTATCGTTTTCGTGGGACGGTCCTTGCTTGGGGACGAAGTGAACGGCGGGAGAGTGGTACAGCGCCTTTATTTGCTATAAAATGGCGGAAGCCGCGACCTTCCCGAGGGAAGCAGCGGCAGCGGCTTACGGTTACGCGCGTCTGCAAGGGCCCTCTCACTCTCTCTCGCTCCTCCGCCGGCCTCCTCCGTCGATTGCTCGTTATTTGCCCTCGCCTTCCCCTCGGCTGATCGAGGAAGGGGAAGATCCTGGGCTGTTCGCGTGATCCACCGGGAGGATCGTTTCCCTGGTTGTGGCTGTCGGGCTCTCGAGCTGGTCGCCCGCTTCTGCCTTTGATTACTGTGCTTTTCGCTCTTTTTCTTTCGGCTCGTTGGAATCCTGTCGCGGCGGCTTACCAGGGACGCTGGCTCGTTCGGGCTCCTCATACTCGCCGTCGGAGGCGTCGTTAGATATGGACGCCCCATGGGATTTGGTTGTTAAGGTCGGAGCTGGTCCCTTGTTCTGTTCATTTCATTCTAGTTTTTCCATGTTATTTTTGTTTTTTTGTTTTTAAAATCTTAATCCTGAGGTTTGTGAATGTTGGTTGCCATTTACGCTGTTTTTCTATCATCTTTTCCTTTCCTATGTGCGTCTTGTTATTGTGGGTTTTTCTTCCCTAACCAAAAGAATTTTTTCCTTTTATTCCAATATCCACTGAATTATATCCTTCCATGGTCGTTCTCTCTATTTCCCGTTGATCATTTTGTTGTCCCTGTTGATTTAGCTAGTTGATGATTCATTTATGAAAACTAATTTTTACAAACCTGGTTTTATTCTGCATATAAGAAAGTAAACATAAACGCTTAGTTTTTCTTTTGAGGAGAAGCCTGGGCTGGAAATCTCTTTGATATATGTAACACTTGTGATCTTGGATGTGGTTGTAGCCTATGAACCGTTTGTTTCATGGGTACCAACATCAGGTCTTCATTGATAGTTCTTTTTTCTTCCTTGTTTTCGTAACCTTTTTTTTGGGCTTTTAAGCTGTCGAATTTCTGAGTGCTTACATCTCATCGGAAGTCATATCCACTGTGTTTTCTGTCAGCTGCGAAAGGCACAATGCGTATTGCCTTTTCCTTATATTTCTCGAAATGATTTTTTAATTTTATTGCCCAATTGTACAAAAATCATGACATATCTTATTCAGTTTTTGTAATAATGAGATCTTAGTCATAAGGTTTAAGTTATTTTTTATTTACTTTGTGATGGCTGCATCCTTGAGCGTCAGGTCGTCTTCTTATTGGTCAGGAGGCCGTATTATAACGTTAGGCTTTATGTATATGCTTTACTTTTTTTTTTTTTTTTTTTAATCAAGGAATATAATGGGTATATGGCACATGAAAAGTTTGCTTTCGTATGCTTTATTTATCTTGTACTAATAACACGTTGCATGCTTTCCACTTGGCTTATAGCATTTCTATTTCTGATGACTTAAATTCGATTGTATTATTCCTCATGCCTATGGATGTAGTTGAGTGTACAATTTGGATTCCATGCCAAGTATACAATTTTATAAGTCTAATCCACTATGGTGTCATTTGCTCGAAAAAGTGTCTGATATACGCAAGTATATCATGTCAAGCAGAAGATAGGAAGCCATGATGGTAAAATACACTTGTCCAATTTGGAACCTCTTGTGCAGTTATCTGGTCCTTTTCCATGACTTAAACCAGGAAAGAGGACCCAAAAAAATACCTTGGGACTCCTGGTTGGTAAATCCCACTTGATAATTCTGAGATTTTGTTTTTCGTGTTACATGGCTCATTCATGAGTCTCTTTTTTGATGTTCAATAACAGTGTCTAAATATTCCAACTTATTCTGCTCAATATTGACTTCACCCATGGAAGATTTAATGAAGATTATCCAGAACTTAGAGGCCAATAAAAAATGTGAGAAAAGATGTGGGTTTTTTAACTTAGTTCCTTTGATCATGGCGCACAATGAATTGTCATGGGCCCTAGTATAACCTCTCTCCCAGCTCATATTCTGGTGGCCCTTTCTCACACCCTCCTAGCTCCATACCATATGCTTTAATAATCGAGAGAAGGGATCCTTCTCGATGCCCCCAACAGATCAGTGAACAGTAGTGATATGACATTTGGCTCAGAGATCCAATGTTTACATTATGTGTAGAATCCTGATTTCAAGCGTCTCCCACACCAATTTCAACTTAATATGTTGTGTCTTCTTGAAATTAAAGGTCATGGGAAGAGCTTTCTCCTTGTGATTCCTCATAGTGATGCATTTCATTACTTAAATATTTCAAGTGTCTTTCTGCACATAATTATTCAAGTCATTGTCAAGGTGACATCTTATCAAGAGACACCCAGTCTGCCCCTGATTTTTAGACAAGGTTTGCTGAGACGAATGCCAGTTCTCATGTCATTTTCCTAATGTTGGTTTTGTCATTCACCTTTTGAATGCTTGTTGCACCCTACGAATGCATGACATGCCCAACATGCAAATAGATAGCGAAAATATAAGATTATATATTTAATTACTTTAAATAAGATAAATTATGATTTAATAAAATTTAAATAACAAATAAATTTAAATACTTGAAATAAAGTTGTGCTTTTTTAAGAACATCGCTTCTGTGTTTTTTGTTGTAAATTATGTATACACATACTTTACATTGTTTTTTCATGGTTAACTTATATTAGAAATTATTTTTGCCAAATTTAAAACGTCTTGTTGTCGCCTTAATTGTGGACTAATTCATCTAAAAAGCCATGATCATCTGATTGGTCGTTGCATCTCCTGCTCTGCATGGTTATTTCAAGAACGGTTAAATTCTTCAGTAAATTTCTTCCAAATATTTACGTTTAGCAAAAGAAACTATATTTTTTTTAAGGCATACTTCTCTTTTTGCTTGTTTTAGCAATGTCTGATTATTTTTCAAGATACATAACTGTTCTCCTTTTTTTTTCCTCCTTTTTGGATTCTGCAGGTAAAATATGGTGATACTCTCAGGCGTTTCAGTGTCAATGTCCGTGGGCTACATATTGATCATGATATTAATAAGTTGAGGACAAAAATCGTCACTCTTTTCAAGCTAGATCCAAATGCCAATATCAGTCTTACCTACACTGATGAAGACGGTGATTTGGTGACGCTTGTTAATGATGAGGAGTTGCATGATGCTGTTCTTGGGCAGCGTTTGAATCCACTCAGGATAAATGTGCAGTTGAACTCTGATTCCACTGTTAGACAACCCGCCGAGCCTTCGGTCACTTTCGCAAAAACTGCCACTGAGGGAACTCAAGCACCTCAACTGAATTATGCTGTTAATGAAGCCCTGAAATCAGTTCCAGACCCACTCCGCAGTGTTCTTTCTAGAATTTCTCATGATTTTGCTTCCAAAGCTGCTGAAACCGCGCCGGCACTTGCCGAATTTGTGGAATATTTTACAAAGCTGGGATTATCCCAAACCACTACAATTGTTGACGCTCTGAACATTCCTGACTTGGTGAAAACAAGTGGTGGTAGGGCGAATACCCAAGTAGATCCTAATGACAATGGCACGGCTAAGCCACATTTTGATGACCCAATTCCTCAGCATGTGTCTTCAGAGAGTTCTGGCCTTGATAATGCTTTCACCAAGAACATTACAGAGCAGTCTGGAATCAGCAACAACACCGCCCAGAACATTGCCAAATCAATTTCGGATCTTGAGTTGGGCAACTCTCAGATTTTAGCTCCCAACGAATCATTTTCAACTGCTTGGATTGCGGACATGGAAGAATCTGAGAAGACTTCTCATGATCAAACTGATGGATGGTCTGCGGCAGTGGCCGCTTCGGCACCCATTCTTGCTCAAGCAGCCAAGGATTCTCAAAACAGTATCACTACGAAACCATCTTCTCCTGTGACATATCCTTCCCTGACTGCTGACGACTTCCATAATGAGGTCATAAGCACTCCCTGTGGTGTATCCTCCTCACCACTGCTTGCTTTCTGTCCTCAGACAGATCCGGCTGTGAATAATCATATGGGTGCGCCTATTCCTCCTGATCATATTCCCCTCAGCGGTCCTTTCCGGGCTTCATTTCCTCGTCGAAGGGCTTTTGGTCACCATGACAGCACTGTCCAAGTATTTCACCGCGGTGTGATTTGCGATGGCTGTGGAATGAATCCAATCATAGGCCCTCGGTTCAAGTCCACTGTGTAAGAAAAGCAGCCTTCTTTGCATTCTCTCTCTCCCTCTCTCTCTCTCTACTTCTCTATCTCTCTATTTCCATTGAAACGGATGACTACTACCTAGCGTTCTGATTGGTCGTTGATGGACCCATTCTGATCTGCAGGAAGGCAGACTACGACTTGTGCGGCATATGCTTCTCGCAAATGGGCAACGAGGCTGATTACACCAGGATCGATCGAGCACTGTACCGGCCCCCAAGATTCCCAAAGGACTTCCATAATCATGTGCCTGCTTGATCTTGCGCCATCATCTATTTTTTTGCTTGCTGTGTATGCCATGGTTTCTAACTCTTTTCCTCTTCTGGATTGCAGCACTCTCGCATCCATGGGTTCCCGGGCTGCCGAGGCCCTGGATTCAGGCTGCCCAAGGGAAAACTTGACAGTCGCTTCATTCAAGATGTGACTGTTATGGATGGGACTCCAATGGCTCCGCTGACTCCCTTCACCAAGATCTGGAGGATGCGCAACAATGGATCCGTAGAGTGGCCTGCAGGAACGCAGCTCTTGTGGATCGGAGGGGACCAATTCTCAGACAAAGTCTCAGCCTTGTTGGAGGTTTGTGGATCAACGCTCACAACTGATTTATTTTATGATCCATGAATTTGCCTGCTAGAAAGAAGATAAAGATCTTTTTTTTTTGGTCAAAATTGCCACGATTCTAAACATAAAAATTTTAAACATCAAAATTCAAAAAGCGGGCTTGAAGTGGATTCCTGATGAAACCGATTATAACCATTAAAAATTTGTTCTTGTTGGGAACCACAAAAAAATAGCTCCCTCTTGATTGAAGCCTCCGTCTACTCCAAATGTTTATAATGATTTAAAGCTTCACCATATCTGCATATATTTTGCCAAAATTATCCAGAGTTTCAGACGCTGAAATTCCTCGATTCTGTCTCCGTCTACTCCACTTGTTTGTGACGATTTAAGGCTTCCCAATTTATGCAGATCTCCCAGAACAGTCTTCCTGTGGGCAATGAAATCGACATTGCAGTTGACTTCAGAGCACCTTCGAGGCCTGGGCGTTACATCTCCTACTGGAGAATGGCGTCCCCCTTCGGGCAGAAGTTCGGTCAGCGTGTGTGGGTCCTCATCCAGGTCAACCCCCCCTCCCCCTTCAGAAGAGCCTTCATCCTCATACATTACTCTCAATCACCATAAGAGCTATCTGCATCACTGGTTTATAATTGACACACGGGAATTTCCTCGGCCATCTCTGTTGCAGGTTGATGATTCACGCCCGAATTCAGCCGGCGGCGCTGCCCCGCAAGAACTGAACCTGAACCTGCCCCCAGTAGCTGCGGAGGCGCCGGGCTTTGGAGCTATCGACATGAACGCTGAGCCTGTAGAGATGGTTCCATCTGTAGCGGTGGGTGATCCTGGCCCAGGCTCGGTGGAGCCGGTGAAGCCGTCTGCCGACGATCTCCTGAACCAGGCTGCTGCACTGCCCGCCGTGCCCGGCGGCGGCCATGGTGGGCTCCCCCCGCCATGGAATTTTCCTGCCCCGCCGCTGGCGCCGCCCCCCACCATGCCGCCGCCCGGTGGAGCCATGCCGGGGGAGACGTCCACCGGAGAGAATTCAATCGAGCAGGCGCTGCTGAAGGAGCTGGAGGAGATGGGCTTCAAGCAGGTCGAAGTCAACAGGGAGGTCCTCAGGTCCAACGACTATGATCTGGAGGAGTCCGTCAATCAGCTCTGCGGCATTTCTGAGTGGGACCCGATTCTTGAAGAGCTGCAAGAGATGGTGAGGGATCCTCTTCCCGGCAACCCAACGATGAACCCTACCCAGCCTGGCTGACCTTCGCGATTTCCATGGTTTTTAGGGTTTCCGCGACAAGGAGAAGAACAAGAGGCTGCTGGTGAAGAACGGTGGAAGCATCAAGCGGGTCGTCCTCGACCTCATCTCTGCAGAGAAGGAATAATGAAACAGATTCCCCTATAACATATAGTACCGTGGAATAATTAGTAATAATATCCAGCTTCTGCTGATGAACGCCTGCAGCTTGTACTGAATAAACACAGACTTATATTATTATAAGAAATAATGGGCAATAATAACGTACTTGGTTTACTTTTTTTTGAACTGTCTGCCCATGATTTTCCTTAATGGGTCTCCATTTCTATTGGAAGATAGATGGGTCAACGCAGTGGGGCCCTCGGATATAACCGAGCTACCTGTAGGTGTCTGGTCTGAAAGCCTCCTCCTATCCAATGGCATATTTCGACACGTGTCGGCCTGGGAAAGAAACAACGCGGCTTTGTGCTGGGTGGAGCTCATTTACTTGGGCCTTTCGACTTGGGCATGGCCCATCATCGATGCTATAGTTTTGTAGGATTTTCTCACATCACCCCCGATATTTAGGGGAAGATTATTATCCTAAGTCATAGACTATAAATGGTATATAGGTGACACCCTTTCTCCAAGATGTGATCAGTTCTTGATGCTTGTCCATGACAATTCTAGGGTAAGACTTTTTTTCCCTAGACGCCAGGTGGACCCATGATTGCCTGGCATCTTGTGTTGAGGAAACCCTAGAGGTCTTCCACCAGAAAAATTCTTCCAAGACTAGTCTCCCAAATAATTTACATCATCAACATCTTCTTTGTTGCAAAATGAGCTGTAGATTGTTACTTGAAGCTTTTAGACCAATGATTTTCTGATAATGCTCTCAAAATACATTCAAACGTGACAGTTGACCTTTGACAATTATGGTCGGAAAAAATTCCCTAGAAATACAATTTTCCCTACCTACTTATGTCACATTCCACCAATTTCAGAATCCGCCCTTGAATCCAATGTCCTATAGTTATTTTTTTTTTCAAATACTCCAATTTGAGCATATACTCATTCACCCCCAAAAAATTAAAAAGGTTTGTTTCCAATTTATAACAAATAAGAGTTACTAAGGTGGAATGGATGCAATTTACAATTAAATTGATACTTGGATTACTGATCAAAGGAATAAAGCACAGTAGAAAATAAAGTTAGGATTGCATTTGGTATACTTAAAAACATGAGAAAACATTCTTAGTACCTCCCATTGAAAGCATTATCCATAGAGGTAGCAAATTGAATATTCAAAATTTCAAGTCCAAATTCAATCGATTGTTGACAAGATAGAGAGACTCTGATATTCCCTTTATCCCTAAAAACAACCAAGATATTGTACACTCTCTCACCCCCTCTAATCAAACATAGACAAAAGAAAATGAAAAATAAATCATAGCTGAATGAGAAAAAACTTGGTTGAGGGCTCATAAGAGCCAATGTGAGGCAATATAGCTGATTCATTACTAGTGTCCAGGTAAACACATGAGGCATAATGGCATTAAATAAAATTAAGCAATCAAGATGAGAGGAAATTGACCAAGTTTTACATGTTGGTATTTATTCAAACCTTTGGGCTAATCTTAACATGAAAAACTCAAATTTTCAGCTTTAAGGATGATATTTTTTTATTGGAGGGGCCAAAAATGTTCATGTATTTTTGTTTATTAAGTTGAGTTGATTCCTCAAATTTTTTACTTTTCTATGTTCAGTTTATTGGAAATCCAAATATGAATTTAATATTCCAATATCAATTGGAAAGTAACCTTCTTCTTTTTTGAATGGAGGTTAATATGCTGAAATTCCTCTTTTTGTTATATGTTGGGTCCATTTTATCTCATTCATAGACAAACTCAAATATGCTGAAAATTGAATGAGCGATTTTATAGACCTCTAGAAGCTACTTAGAACATCATGCTCTATGAGTATTTTTATTATGACTCTTTGAGGCTCCTTGTTAGTTTATCTCGTTTTGGACTCTCATGAGGCATTAATTTATGAGTATTAGATCTATTACTTGCAGTTGGGGAGGCTTTTAATATTTTTTTGTTGGTTAGAAATTGCATCCCAACAAAGCATGCGTTTTTATTTTAGATTTTTTGAATCATCAATTGATCATATATTTTTCTTAACTTGTAAAACTACACTTTTCATTGTCTACATCTCATCTTTATTTTCTGATTACATATTTCACAGGAAAAAAGTTATGTAAGAAACTTATAAATAGTTGTAATTAACATATATATATATATACATTTAAATTAAACTTGTCTGAATCAGACGATTAATGTTTAACAATAAATTAATTTGGAGTTGGATTATTGTACGGAGAGGCAATCATCCCTTACATTTGACATGAATTTTAATCATTTAAAGGAGAATTTGATCTAAATAAAGGCCTAGTAAACGTGATGCTCCGGATTTCAAAGCTGCTACTTGACCATTCAACAACCTTTCTAATCTCTCCAAAAAGGGAGAAAGCAACGTTTATTTTATCTTTCAATTTGTGGTGTAATTTACTATAAAGTGGCAGCGTTTTTGTTTCATGAATAAAAACCATAAATAGATCCCAGATCTGCATATATTTTCTCCAAACAGTAGTCTCCTGAAACTTAATATTTTAAAAATATAGAGACAAAAATCTGCAATCTTTGACCTTTTCAACATGATCTCCTCACCTCAAAAAAGATTATAACATCAGATCACACTTTGAGTTTCTTCTGATCTACCCCTTCTACTTTTTCTACAGGAAGAAAAAGAGTGTGGGAGAGAGGCTTGGAGAGGGCGTTTTCGCCGGAGTGGCACAGCTCAGTTTTTCAATTGTGATAGGATGGGCATCTTCCAGGCCTGACCTAGGAGGCTCGCCCGGAGCAGGATAGAGAGAGGTCCATGGAGCAGCCTGCACTGGCTTCCCACAAACGACAACCTAAGGATGGCTACAGCTGGAAACTACGGTGGACAAGGCCCTTCTGGGGATCCCCCATGGCAGGATCAGTCGCCACAGGAGAAGAGGAGAAGAGGAGAAGAGGTGGGGGGGAATTCAGAGGGGAGGAGACTGTGGAGACGGGTGGAAGAGGCTCCGGGCCCTTGAGCTAGTCTGGACATGGCTATGGTATGATCCAGGTGAAGAAGGACCACCTCTGTGTATTAGCCATTGGTAAGCCTGGTCTGATCGGATCGTATAGGTTGGCGAGAGAATCGCGGTTTTCCTCGTCATGACCGCATCATCGGCCGTTCTTTCCACGGTGGCGGAGCCGCAACGCGGCGGCGGCGATTATTCTGCGCGCCTCCCGGAAAGGAGGGCGGCAGGCGGCGGGTTGTCCGCTTTGCCCTCCCCCACTCTCTGCCAATCCGCATCTACCCCCCCCGCGTCCTCCCCCAGTCCACGGCCAGGATGATTGATAGAGAGATAAAGATGGATGGATGGATAGCGATAGCGATAGAGAGAGAGAGAGAGTCTGGTCCTCATCGAGCTCGGCGTCGGCCGCATCATCCCGTCGTATGCAGCGGCGAATGGAAACAAGAGAAACAAATAAGATCTCCGAACACTTGCCTGACGATCGGCGTGGAAAATGACGGCGATCGACGTCGACGGCGGCGGGCCCCGGCGGCGCATGTCCCTCTGTCGCCCTCGCGCCCACCCCACGACCCCCTCCTCCTCTTCATCCTGTTCACCCTCTTCCTCATCTCCATCGCTCTCAAGCTTTGGGTTATTCGAAGCTGTGGAAAAACGAATCTCTCCGTCCACAGCGTATCGCCGCCACCGTGAGCCGCATCTTCCGTCGATAGAATAGATTTACAAATAAACCCTCAATAAATTATTTTTAACTTAAAATCCTGTGCTCAATTTTTTTAGTATTTCCTTTTCCAATTTTAAAATGATGTCTCCCATCAGTTTAATTTCTAAATTTTTCACGGAAAAATTGGAATTATGGAAGTCCCAGAATTATAAGGATAAAAAAGTAATAAAATATATTTACTGGTATATAAAAAACTTATACTCTTAGGGCGGACACGGAGAAAAAGCCGGAGTCTGTGGGTAACGGAAGGGGGTCCACGAACGGTCAAGATTGAGTGACGTGGTCGGGAGAAATGATCCGGGTCATTAAATGACGTCCGAGGAAAAATGCCTCGGGGCGAGCTGGTGGCCAGTGTCCTACTCCGACCACGCGAAGAGCGCCAGCAGCGGCGGCGGCGGCGGCGGGGGCGGCGGAGAGCTATAAATAGAGATTCTCAGAAGTGGGCCTCCTGCGCTCATACGCGCGAATAGTGGGCAACTGGCAGCGGCGATGGGGGCGGAGGGAGGAGACCCTTGACAGGTGTTGTAGGTGGTCGCCGTCAATTCCTGACCGGGTTGCCAGAGGGAAAGGGGGGTCAGGAGAAGCGGCTGAGGAGGAGAAGCGGGACCGCAGTGGATCAGGAGGAAGAGGAAGAGCTGAAGGCGGCGCAGTCGGACAGGCAAGCCGGCCTCCCGTCCTTTGCTCTCGTCTGTTCCGTGGATTTTCCTGTCAATTAGATTCAAAAGCTCGCTGTCTTGGTTTTCCCTCCCTGTTTGTTTCTCGACATTTCTGATGCGAAGTAGGATTCCAGAGAGGGTGTTGGTGTGGGTCGGAGGAGGAGAGGTTGTTTGACTTCTCTTCTTCTCTCTGTGTTTTCCGTTTCGGGTCGGAATTGCTGCAGAGAGGAGGCCGGGACTGATGACTTGGAGCGTCGTGAACGACGGGGACGGGCTGCCGAGGATCATACTTACGGAGCCCGGGGGATCGTCCGCTGAGGTTCTCTCCCGCTCCTAATTCTCAGTTGTGTGCAGCGTGCTGTTTTTCCTTTCTGCTCCGTAAAATCGGCCGCCCGACGTGTTCTTTTTCTTCTTTTCTGCGCAAGTTCTTGGAGAAGGTGGTGGCTCGTCTGTGTGACTCTTTTTTCTTCCATTTTCGATACACTGAATCTTTTCACTCTCGTTATCATTTCCTTTACGCGGCTATCTGTTCTTCACGGGCAGGGGAAGGGGGTTCAGTTCGTTTAAATCCGTCGGAACACGATGGAGCGTGGGATGGATCGATTCGTTCTTCCCCTATTCTGCATCGATCTATATTTGAATTCCTGCATGCTTCAGGCACTTGGCCCATCCTTGGACTTGAGATATTGTCCCCTTACTTACGCTCTATGTATTCATTATGCAAAACTAATATACCTCACATCTGAAAATTTATGTTCTATATTATCCATATTATCATCTTCTGTCGGATGATCCCAGTAAATTTTAGTTGGAGACCTAAATTTTACTGGCCTTCTGAATCTTTCCGCCACTACTACGCTCAGCTGTATGATCCACTCTTTCAAATTCTTCCCGGTTTTCAAAGAACTAGCTAGGCATATTATATGATCTGTCCTTGTGTGATCTGAAAGGAACCACTGGATGATTTCTTCATTTATTTTAATATTTAGGCATAAATTGTCAGCCAATATTTTATTTTCTCTTTTCCATTAATTACGTGAATCATATAATATCTTCAGTGGGGATCCTGGCTCCCTGATACCTTGTACAGAGGATTGGCGTGCCCCTTCCTGAGTGGTCATGTCGTCATGGCTATGAGAAGAGTTTGCAGCCTTCAGCTTGAAACATGCTGAGATGAACCAAAGCCCTTGGATGTTTGGGGATCTGTGGAACTGGATCCCATGAGTGATGCTCAAGCAGAGAGCTTGGAAAACTCCCGTCTCTATGCTAGGATAATTTCCAAAAGGCCTTTTTCCACATATTACACCAGTTTCCATGTAGAAAGTGCAGTCACATCTAACTTGTCTGGCTGGCAACATATTGTTTTCATGATGCTTATTCATATACTATCGAATCAGTCTCTAGTTTTTCTAATTCTGCTCATCTAATTTCAGGTTTTTATGTTGATTAATATCGGTGCTATAACCTCGATATCCACTTTAGAAATGAAAGATTGAGAAGAGATGATTATTGCAAATAAATATAGCTTCTAATTTTTTTCAATATCTTCAGGTCCTCTTGTACGGTGGTCAAATAATTTCATGGAAAAATGACAGACGAGAGGAGTTGCTTTTTATGAGCAGCAAGGTAGAACCTGATTTTGTTATTATCTTAATGAACAACTAACAGTGAATTTAGGACAAAATTTCTGATGCTTTGTTGGTTCATGCGGTGCTATCTTATTTCCTTGGGCGTAGGGGGTGCAGTCTCTGTATTATCTGTTTTTATCATTGCATTAACTTATAAATAACTGGTGTTAACGTCTTATTCTTTTTAAAGCCCATAAATACAATTGGAAACCCTATTTATATGGGTACAAGAGCAGAGCACATCTAATTTTTATTGTTGCTGGGCAATTCTTCTGGTCTAGTGAGGGGGTTACAAAGTTATTGGTCTAGTTTTCTGTATCCTCATTTTTTTTGGGTTTTCCAGTCACTAGACTGGCATAAAACGCGAGAATAATAAAATATTGTCATTTATTAGAAAGATGTACTTCGTTACTTAAAATAAAATCTAAACACACTGCTTCTTTATCGTCCAATAAGTGCAGTACCCTTTTGGATACAAGAATGCCTCCTCCTACTCCTCTCTCTCCCAGGCATCTTCTCTCGACTGTCTATATGCAGTGTAGGTTGTTGAGTCAGCGGTCAAGTGGACTTATCCAGGAAAAGTTTTGAATGCTTCTTTTACAAATCACCGTAGTTTCAAATGAAAAGGGGCATGCAATACTGAAATCAATAAGTCTATGTCTTAATTTTGTGTTATTTTTTTCAATCTACAAAGCGTCTGCTGGTGGAAATGGTGTTGATTGATCTAAGGGCATGTAAGAATGCAGTCTTCTTGTTGCCCAAACGGAATCTAAATCTTAATCAACTGGACGTCAGGAATCAGCAACGTGCGTATGCTAGAAGCCCAGAGCTTTGAAAATTTCTGATAAATGCAGCGAAAATCACTATCCCATGCCTCTACTATACACACTGGATCCCCTCGGATACTTTGCAGTGATGGTTCTTGTTGGACGTATTCGGATGTCTCAGATCGCATTCATTTCGATGGTTTGCCGATTCTGTTCATCTGAGGAAGCGTTGTATTAATTTCTTCTCGACGATCCATGATACTAATGGATAATGTTAGCTAGCATTTTCTTGTCTTGTTCGTATCATCTAATGGATGCCATGGTTTCAGGCTGTTTTGAAACCACCCAACTCCATCAGAGGAGGGATCCCCATCTGCTTTCCCCAGGTTGGCTTCCCCATCGCATGGCATGGCTTTCTGCTTATAGTAAACGCAGCGTGTAACTCTATCATCACGCACTGTTGCAGTTTGGCAATTTTGGATCTCTTGAGCAGCATGGATTTGCAAGGAATAGGTTGTGGGCATTAGATAGCTGCCCTTCTCCATTGCCTCCTTCTAGAAGCAATTCCTCGGTTGACCTTATTCTAAAGTCAACCGAGGAGGACCTAAAGACTTGGCCTCGCAGGTACGCGTAAGACGACTCTGAGTCTGTTACCAAACTGAGACGTGTGGCGAGAGCTCCCTGTCAACGACAAGATCTGCCTCACACTCGATGATCTCTGCAGCTTTGAGTTGCGACTTCGTATTATATTAGCTCCCGGAAAGCTGACCTTAATTCCTCGTGTGAGGAACACCGACAGTAAAGCCTTTTCCTTCACGTTTGCGATGAGAAATTATCTATCAGTCTCAGATGTCAGGTAATTTTTTTGTTTTTTTCCCCAAATTTTCCAAGCTCCTACCATCAAGTGGCCATTCTTTTTCCAATTCTGAAATGCCTCCTTAGTAATAATAATCTTTCCAAAGGAGCTTCCTGATGCGATTTCATCTGCAGCGAAGTTCGAGTTGAAGGACTGGAGACGCTCGATTACTTCGATAATCTGATGAAGGGGGAGAGATTCACCGAGCAAGCTGATGCCATCACCTTCGACGGCGAGGTACCCTTGGCTTGGGCTTTTTGATAGCTTATTCTCATTGAAATATGCATGAGCAAGGTGCAAATGGCCAGAATTATCACCTGGGCAAAAGGAAAAAAATAGTTTCTAAAAGTCAACGGCTCTTGATTAATCATCTCATGGCTCGGGTTGTTCAACTACTGGCTCAACAGGTTGACCGGGTGTACCTCAGCACCCCATCAAAGATCGCCATCATAGACCATGAGAAGAAGAGGACCCTGGTGCTGAGGAAAGGCGGCCTCCTCGACGCAGGTTCGAGCTAGAAACCTCTCCCTCCCTTGATTCTGCCTCCATGGTTTCACTATAAATAAAATTAAAAACAAAAAAATTAAATAAAAAAGGACTCTCCTGCATTCAAATGTGAGCCTAACACCCTTCACTGGGCAGTGGTGTGGAACCCATGGGACAAGAAGTCCAAGGCCCTGCCAGACTTTGGGGATGATGACTACAAGTCCATGCTCTGTGTTGACTCTGCCGCCATCGAGAACTCAATCCTCCTCAAGCCCTTCGAGGAGTGGAAGGGCTGGGAGGAGCTCTCCACTGTATCCTCAAGCTACTGCAGTGGGCAGCTTGATCCTCGCAAGGTCCTCTATGGTTAATGGTGATGATGATGATGATGATGATGATGATGATGATGATTATGGCCTGAGTTCATCCCCACGAGCTTCCATGTATAGTAAGTAGGTCATCTCAGTTGCCCATGATTAGTTTCTGTGGGTATTCGAGGAGCCCAGCTCTAGAAGCTGTATTCTATCTTTTGTTGACCACCGAAGAGCAATATATTAGTTGATTAATTTCTTGCTAGCCTCGGGTACCAACTTCATGGCTATCTGTGTGCTTAAAATAATGCATCGTTTCTCTTGGGCAGCTATCAATCCACATCACCCGGATTGACCATGCTTTTTGTGGTAAATAATGGAGGAGTGTGATTGTGGAGGTCATGGTTCTACCAGCTTCCATTAATGGCCAAGAACTGCTGGTTTTTTTTAGTGGCGTTTCCTCTGTGCTCCTTCCCACCGAAAGTGGTGTTGGTCAACTGCTTGTCCCCAGGAGAGGGGCCACTGGTGGGCCGGGCCGGGCCCGGGGATTTTATGAAGCTCGGCCCGGGCCTGGTCATTCTACTATATAGATCATGGCCCCAGAGGAAGGCCCTGGTAGAAAGTGAGCCGTGGCTGAAGAGATGGACCCCCCTCAACAAAAAGTTGTAGGTTCTGTGTCTAAAAATAGATGGGCAAATCGTATCCATTTTCTAGCACCATTATTATTATGACCCATATCTTTTGATAGAAGAGAAATAATTTGGTGAGACATTTTTTCATTTGAATAAATTACAAGAGGGGGGGAAAAAAAAACCTGAAAATCATCATGTTCACATGATGATTAATTCTGAGAATGCATACACCGCTCGAGAGTAAAATGATCATTTAATGAGATAATCTTCCACTAAAAAAGGAAAAAAATACAGAAAAAAGTTGTGGCTTGAAGATGCAGCTTCTGAGCTTAAGTTCTTCAAAGCCTTAGTTTGAGCGAATATAGTTCTCATATGCAATATGGTATTATTGGGCTTTTAGCATGATTATGATGACCAAGATTAGAAAAATTGACCTAGCCCTAGTGATTTTTTGGACTTATCGAACCCAAATTTTATATTATAAAAATTTATAAAATTCATTAATAGGCATTTGCGGAGTAAAAAGGGTATCTTTTTGATTCAGGCTGATGAAAGTTGTCTCTTTTTCTATCGGGCCTCAGAAGTAGTCCCGACCCGGAACAGGGTTGGTAACAGAAGCCATCTTCCCCCACCCTGCGACGTTGATCCAACGGCTGCGGAACCGCCATGGTTCCATATACAGCGAACTGCGTATGTTCGAGCGGAGAGTTTGAGCAGCCAGCCGGAGCCTCCCGCGGAGGGCCTTGAAACTGTTGTGGGGGAAGAGCGGATGGAGGGCGAGAGACGCAAACCCAGGAGGCGAGGTAAACGACGGAGGGCCGAGCCACCGCCTCCGGAGCAGGGTGAGGCCCATTCCGCTGGCAGTAGCCAGGCACCGCCGCACGGGCAGAGGAAGCAGCAACAGCCGCCGTTCCCCGAATCCAAGCGCAGGAAACGTGGAGGGGTCACCTCATCCCAAACTACATCCTCCAGCTTCCTCGATAAGGTATGGGGAGGATGGGCATACCCGCGTGCGTGATTCTATGATTCTGCTGTTAATCAGTCCTGAATGCCTACAGTAGTTCAACGGCAATGACATTCTGGGAAGGGCAGTCCTTCTCCTTGTTGATCGATCCTCGTCAGAATTTCAACTATATATGAATCTTCGATACAAGATGAAGCGTGGTACAGGGTGCGGAACTACGCCTCATTGCAGTTGAAGTTTTGATACTTACAATAGAAAGCTTTGTTCAGCTATTGTAAGAACGTGATGATACAGGGGAATATTGAGGATAGGAACATCAATTAAGGAACTCTACTAGGCTGAGGACAGTAGATACCTAATGTTGAGGGAGTTAGTTTGTTTTACAACTTCACTATTGATGATGTTATTGCTTCAGCTGAAAATTGGTTTTTTCATGTGAGTATTTACTTTAATGTTTTATGGACATGACCACATTTTCACAATTGTCCCTGTTTATGCACATCATTAACGTCATCATATAGAGTACATAGTTTTCAGCCATTCTCCTTGGTGATGCCTAGGCGCCATCTGGGCAATAAGGCACAATCAGAGGTCATGATGTCTGACCTCCTAAATAGGGATAACTGAAAATTGCTCAACTTGTCGCATGACTCTCTGAAGCATTATTTGTTGCGTTGAGCATTACGTTAAAGCCCTTATTTAAGGTGACTGTGTTTGTTAAATATACATTCATACTTTGTATTATTTGCTATCAGATGTTTAATATGATCCAGGGACTATCATCATCACGCTCAAGTAGATTACTGAAAGTTGGCGAGAACTTAGATATGACGATGCGTTTTACACTATCTTTGAATTCAAGCCTACTTTTAGCAACTTTAAAAACTAGTTTTGGTTACATTGTGGCTTTTTCTCAGCCTAAAAAATCTGGAGTCGAACCATGGGCTTAATTAATGATACCGTAAGACTGGTTAGAAACCATAATATCTTTTTCTGCCTTATTCAAATGATTGCTTAATATACATTGTCAAAGCTTTGAAAACTATTTCAGAAATTAAAGTGACTTAGAATTTGGTGGTACTTTCCTGTAAGATTGTTCTTGTTTCGATGTATATTTGTGAATCGTTTCAATAAATTAAATTCTTTCCTGATGAAATTGACCTGGTATGGAGTACAGTTACTTGTATAATATATTTTTCGTCAAACTATAAACTAAAACTGGGCTTCAGTGAGGCGCTACACCATTTGCATTAACAAAAAGGAGCTTGTCACCATATGACTGGCCATAGTCAGTCTGATCATTAGGAAAGTGGTTTAAATATGTTTGGTAACTTTTTTTGAACCTTTATAATCAGACCTTTTTGAAATTTTATGCATTTCATTTGTATTTTCATCATAAAGCATTATGATTTTTTTTCATCAACAAGGAAAATAAATTTTTTCTATTTTGTAGAGGATTGTAAACGTGGTCTTTAGAGCTTTAGCTGGTTGAGTCCATTGATTTTTTTTATTTAGTATCCATGGAACTTAATCCTTCGTATCTATTTTATGAAGTATCTATGCATGAATCTCTCCTGCTTCCCACTGTCTGTGTTTTGCTCCATCCTTTAGGATGAGGTTATACATTATTTCTTCATGATTGTCTTTGACGCAAAAAAATGTTTATTGATCGCTCATTTAGAAGATGAAAAAACATAAGTTTAGAAAATATTTTGTATCATTTTTTCCTCTACGATCGTAGGAGAATGAGTAATGTTGTGCCTCAATTTCTCTTGCAAATCTTTTTTGCACAGATGCGAGCTAGACTATCTGGAGGTCACTTTCGAATGTTAAATGAAAAACTGTACACTTGCAGGTTAGTATTTTCCTCGTAACTGAACTTTCATCCTTGTGTCTATTTCATATCATTTTGTCATTAAATTCAATACCAAGGAACTTTTACTGCCATATATTATTTTAATGTAGCTGTTATGGCTTCCCCTAATATTTTTCTGTTTTATACAACATAGCTCAGAAATTATTATTTCAGTAATGTAATATTATGTTTGAAAGTCATACATTACTTTGAATGCGTTCTTATCGTACATAATCTACTGGGTTGGATTGATGGATGTTTGGTAAAATGTTTAGGATTAAAAGGGAAACAATAAATTAATTGCTTTCTACTTTTCCTGGATCTAGCAGTAATAAAGTGTTGCACCTAAGATTGGACTGCTTAAATCCGTCTCTTTCAATCCAGTTTTTTTTCCTTGTATTAATTGATCACGAAAGGTAAAAGTGGAGTGCTGAGAACTCAGTTAAACGTGTATGGTCGTGAATGCTTTTCTGCTCATTTTATTTTCTTAGGTACGGCATTTTTATTCAATCTTTGGCTGTAATTGTTCTGGGGAGGATTAAATATCCTCATACTAAACTTGTATTATTCTTTTTCCTGATGTATTTTCAAAAGTTTTGGTGATTTCGTTTCAAATTCCAGTTGCTTGGAACCGAGCCTATGAGTGAAAATTTTCTTGAGGGCTTGAAGAGGATGTAAAGAGTTGGGTGGATGGGTTTCTTTCATCTTGTCAGAGCACGAGGTGAGGAGGGGATGAAATTGGCTAATCCAGATGCAAATTCTGTGACGAAACTGGATAGTGGACTGTGGAATTACTTGTGCTAGGGCAATGTTCTTCAGAATAAATAACAATGCTTGCCTCTTGGGGCCGTTTGAGGTGATTAATATATTGGAGGTTGGTATTATTGATGAAAATGGGTCTGGGCTAGGAGTGAACAGAGATTAAAAAAGTGTAAGGAACCAAGAGTGTAGGAAGAGATATGTTGGGAAAGAGCTTACGTTGGCTCAATTTAATTGGAGATTAAAACTTTATTTATGGAACTATTTAGCTCACAATCTCGTAGTTACACTATCTGAGTACATGGGCCTGGGCTGCTTCGCTCCCAAGACCTTTATATACATTTGATGACATTTTGCGGGGTCACCTAAAAGACGACCTAATGCAGATAGTGCTAGTACCTGTGGACCCTTCTTAATCCCTGCCCCTAATCAACTTGAAAACTCGGAGCTTCCTTGGCTATTTCTCTCGACATCTTCAGTTAGTATCTTCTGCCTCCCTAGTTGTCAAAAATTAAACACAAAATGAGAAATATGATGGTGTCTGCCTAGATGGTTGTGGTGAAGAAAAACGTTGTGTTACAGCTGGTGAAGATGTAGACGTTTATAAGACGTTGAAACACTAGGACTCTGAAATGGAAGTTTAGAGAGCCATCAATGAAATTCAATTCCAAATTGGTCAAGGTTTATATGGTAATTCAATTGTAAAAGAGGCGAACAGATCTAGTAGGATAGTAAAATGATATTAGTGATCATATTGAAATTAGATAAATTAGAAGTGTGGATCATACCTTTGGATAAAGATGAGGAAGCCAGTGAGAAGTTTAATAATACAGGGTGAATGTAGTGCCTCTGCAATGTGGCTGGTCTCTGGCCACATCCCACTTTCTGATGGGTATGTAATTTTAGTATTTTCTATTCTATATCTGCTCATATTGCCTGATAATGATATCTGTTGCCTACCCTTTTATCAATGAAAATATACTTTACGTATGCTTAATTTCATGTTGATCTTTTGAGAAATAACCCTTTGCCTTCATTTATTGTTTTGTCAGTGGGAGTGAAGCATTCGAATTTTTCAAGGAATATCCAGAGCTTTTTGATGCGGTAAAGTATTTGTTCTCAGACCATTTTCCTTCTCCTGCCTTCTAAATTTTATAATTGTGAAATTTCCATATTTTTCAATACTGTCGGTCAGTTTCTGGGTTTCTGTTGTCTTCCTGGGGTAAGCTTTTCCATGAAATTTCATCCTATCTCAAATATAGATTCACAGGATCTTGAAATGTGGGAAGATACATCAAGGCTTGAAAGTTTCAATCTCTGGAGTCAGTGAAAAGGCTGGTTGGTTTTGGACTTTCCATTGATCTTGTAAGGCCATAAGACTTTGAAATGTGGGAGTACACCACAACACTATGTCTGATGAATTTTAGATGAATTTGATAAACATCAGATGAATTTTAGAACGATCAGTGCAATGCCTCCTTTTTCCTTTAGCTTTCTTTTTCTTCAATCTCTTATGCTTTCACAACATTTTCTTTCAAATTGTTTGTTGAACCTTATTTTTGTCTGAAGCTCAGCACACCCCTTGAATGCTATAATATTAATGTTGTTTTTGTATCCACTGCTATCTTGGCTTAACCTAATCCTTGATTTTGATGCTGTTTTCTTGGCTTTTTTTATTGATATCCTACATTTTTTGTAGTATCATGAAGGCTATGGGCAGCAAATGTCACGTTGGCCTGAGCAACCAGTGAATGTCATCATCAAATGGCTGCAATCTCATAGCCCTGCCCTGGTGGTTGCTGATTTTGGCTGTGGTGAGATCATAGTAGTGTTTTTTAATATGATACCTAGAGTGTTTCTCTTCCCATTTTTCCATTTTTTTCGAAATTTACGCATA
This sequence comes from Spirodela polyrhiza, assembly GCA_024713555.1. Classification (NCBI taxonomy): domain Eukaryota; kingdom Viridiplantae; phylum Streptophyta; class Magnoliopsida; order Alismatales; family Araceae; genus Spirodela; species Spirodela polyrhiza. The sequence goes on from CM046540.1 coordinate 2,378,290, forward strand.
TATTAATTCACGAAAAAAATGAAGATGAGGATATGATGCAGAAGACTATGGATTACTATGAAGATAGGACACTAGAAAATAGAAAAATAAAAAATTTCAAGTATATCCCTTTCTCCTTCCATTGATTGGATGCCAAATGATTATATTATGATAAACATCGTAATCCAGATCATAAAACAGAAGAGACATTTGAAGGACCTAATTCCATTATCAAGATAAAATTCATACTTCCAAGAAACATTGTCAGCTAACTCAAATAAAGAACATTGATGCAAATTTCATAGATATTTTAAATAAAGGCATAAAAATAAGTGATCACAGCCCAGAAACTGTCTCCCAGAAGCTTTCTTGGGAAATTGGTTTCACATTTATGATTGGTTTGTCCTAATGCATAATACCTTGCTGATCGGCCATCAATTTTCAGGGAATGCGAGCCTTGCGAGGAGTGTGAAGAACAAAGTTTTCTCCATTGATCTTGTCTCGATGGACCCATCAGTGATTGCCTGTGACATGGCTAATGTAAGAGACACCTCTTCTTATAAAGCATCATATATGAAAGTTTCCATAGTGAAATAAATATATTTTTCTGTTTTATTCAACTTCATGGTGAGTTTTGTCCAAGAGAAATAAAAAAAATTAAGTGAAGAAAATTACTTCTCAATCAGACTATTTCTGGTGTATTTGACTGGTAGTGCTTCATGGAACTTTCTTCTTTCTACCAGCTTAACTTTCGCCTGACTCTACTCCCATCTCCATATCCCCTTCTTCTCCAGACACCACTGGACTCTCTCTCTGTGGATGTCTCGGTCTTCTGTCTCTCGCTGATGGGAGTCAACTTCCCGAATTACCTAGTAGAAGCGAGCAGAGTTCTCAGACCAGGGTCAGTAAGCATCTCTAATCTAATTCAAGGGATAATCTTGTTCTCAAGTGATGATCACACACGCTTTGTTATGTTCTTCTTTTTTCTCCATTATCAGTGGCTGGCTCTTGATTGCGGAAGTGAGGAGCCGGTTTGATCCAGCTACTGGAGGTGCAGACCCTGAAAAATTTTGCGACGCTGTCCAGAGGCTTGGGTTTTCCATTGTTTCTAGGGTTTGTGCGATGCCTGCAGTCCCACTATAAGAACATTGTTACTTAATTCTTCCCCCATTTTCTGATTAATGCGCCATCTTTTTTGCGCAGGACTTTTCGAACAAGATGTTCGTTCTTTTCTACTTCAGGAAAAAGGTGTCTGCCCTATCGTTTTCGATTGGTGATTGGATTGATTGAAGATCTTATTGCCTTATTTTCCCATTTCTTGTTCCTCTTCAGAAGGAAGCGCCTGCGCAGGCCAAGGGCATCAGCTGGCCAGAATTAAAACCTTGTTTATATAAACGGCGATGAAGGATGCCGGTTGAGTTCATGAGAAGTTTTAGTTTGATGACCAGAGCTGGCAATTTTGGGGAAATTCTTTGAAAAGTTGTAAAGCACCTGCAACCCAGAGAGGGTTGGTCTCTCTCTCTCTCTCTCTCTCTCTCTCTCTCTCTCTCTCTCTCTCTCTCGCTGGGAATGAGGCATAAGATGAACAAAAGGGGATTCTTTGAAAGTTGTACCATCCTAGAGAGAGTTGGACTCTCTCTCCTTCCCTCTCTCTCTCTCTCTCTCTCTACTGGTCTTTTGCTGGGGATGAAGGCATAGGATGAACAAATGGAGATTTGAAGTTGTGTGCAAGCTTTATCTTCCCAACATCTCATAATCCTAATATTTCAGTCGAATGCAGTCTTTGTTCTGATTGTAATTGGATGTATGATCCTCTATGAGAACTTTTCTTTCTTTCATGATAGAATGTGATTCTGACAAATTATGAAATGGTTCAAATCTATCTTATAGTCATTGAGGTCGGATATAATTGGACAAAAATGAGCATGCAGATGCAGGATATTGATTACTTTGTTTCTCTCTGATGAAAGTTCTTTCACATCTCATTATAATGTTTTGATGCCGGATGATGGTGAATGTAAAATTAGGACTTGGATTTCTACGAAAAATTTAACTTATTTCATGGGAATTTCCTCACCGTCCATTCTCACAAATTGTACCAGAAATAAAATTTCAATTTACTCAAACAAAGAGAATTATCGAAAAATAAACTTTTTTCTTCCAACAATGAATGTAAAGTTCATTTATGATCATGGGATTATGAACTTTTTTGTTCTAAATTATAGTTTTCTTACATTTATGATAAATTTTGGGAAGGGAAACAATCATATTGCTCGATTAAAGATGTTTTGCCACGAAAAATTATTATTTTTCATAATATTAAATAGCATTAGTGATCCAAATTTCGATAAAATTCAATTAAAACACAATAAAATTAAACGTGATAGATTTATATGCCAGTAACAGTAAAATGAAATGTGAAACTTGTGTAATGTTGGAGATTCTGTAGACGTATACTTTAGTAGTATTATTATTATTTTTCTCAACCGGGTTCGAGAGGGTAGTGCCCATTTTTATGATTTTTAATATTCAATATGGTTGAACGTTCAGGTTACAACGGTCGGCAGAAATCGACCGTTGGGCCGTCGGCCCTCGCACAAGAAAGGGCTCCCGTCCCCGCCCCTTCTCCGCGTCGCCGCCAGCATTCCCAGCGAGTGGGAGAGAGAGAGGATTCCCAAGATGATGAGATCGGCGGCAAACTTCCTCTCGCCCAGCAGGCTCCTGAAGTCGGCCGGTGATTCTCTTTCTTCCTCCGCCGCCGCCGCGGCAATTCGCCCTTGGAGGTTTTTTTTCTGACGTCTTTTAGGGCGACCCACCGGGGCAGGACGGCACGGGACCAAGAAGAAGGAGACGACGGACACCTTCGAGGGCTTCTACGACGAGTGGTTCGGGGCCCTCAAGAACTCGCTCCTCCCTCTCCTCCGGCAGGCAATGGCCGCCCGCTCCGCCGCCTTCCGAGGGTCCTCGCCGGCGGCACCGTCGGTCACGCGGGTCGCCGGCGCCATGGTTCCTTCCTCCCGCTTCCTCTCCGTGCAAGTTCAGTGCGTCCACCACCACTTCCAGGCCTACTTCCAGGCCCTCGACGGGGCCGCCACCCAGGACGTGTCCCAGATTCTCTGCCCCTCGTGGCGCAACGCCGTCGAGAGGCCCTTCCTCTGGTTCGGAGACCTCCATCCCTCCATCTTCGTCAACCTCCTGCGCTCCTTCCTCCTCCGCAGCCACGGGCAAGGCAGCGGCGCGGCCGTCTCCGGCGTGCCCTCGCCGCCGTTCGCCGACGCCTGGAAGGACCCCTCTCCTCGGCTCACGGCGGAGATGAGGGAGATAGAGTGCCGCCTGAGGCGGAGGGTCCCGCAGATCGTCGAGTTGCACCGGCATGTCCAGGCGAGCTTCACGGAGAGGGCGGCGAGCGAGTTCAGGGAGCGCGGGGAGGTCTCGGAGGAGGCGGCGGCCGCCATGTCGGCAGAGCTCGCGGGCTTGTTCTTCCAGGCCAACAGACTGAGGAAGAGCGTGCTGGAGGACATCCTCGAGGTTCTGGACGTCTGCCAAGCCGCCGTCTTTCTGGAGGCGCTCTGCGAGCTCGTCCTCCGCCTCAGGGACGAGAAGATGCTCCGCCATTTCCACAGTTGCAGGACGACGCCCCCCTCCTCCGCCTGGTGAACTCGTGTCCAAGAAATACAAACTTATGAGGGTACTTCAAGCTGCGGAGGATTCTTCATCTTCCATCTCAATGAGCAGAACCTGAGACGATCTTCTTGTAAAGGCTTGCGAAGTGAAAGAGGGATAGAATAGGACAGAAGGTAGGACAGAAGAATGGAAGAACAAATGAGTTGTATAATCTGTATACAATAATCCTCTCACACAGTTTGTGTCATGGGTACATGATGGTCATATACAGTTTTTTTATGGAAATTTTCGTTGTAGGCTGACTGTGTGTGATGTATCATTGTTTGACGGTTGGACATGTTTTGATCGTTGGTAATGTTTGGTATCTTGGGGACACTATTTGTTATTAGATACTTACCATTTGCTAGTGACTAGCCATTGATGTGATGGTTTGACGATAAGATCTGTGTCAACAAAGTGAGGAGGCAAGACGTGGAACTTATCTTGCAGCCATTGAAACTAATGTCATGGAAGTGATTTTGTGAAAATGTTTGTTAGTTGATCTTTGTTGGTGATGAACAGAATCTGCAACCATTTGGTTGTGACTTGTTTCCGAACAAAATGAAAGTCAATTTCGATATGTTTTGTTATGGTGTGAAAGACAAGATTGGCGGCCTGGTAGGTGGCACAAATGTTGTCACAGCACAAGGTCAGAGTAGTGCACAAGAAAATTTGTAACTCATGGAAGAGAGACAAGCCAAATGAGTTAACTAGTGGTATACTCGGCCTTGGTGTTGGATCAGGTGACAGTCTGCTGCTTCTTAGAGCTCCAAGATACAAGATTAGTTTTGAGGTATATCAAATATTTATGAGTTGATGACGATCTGCAAGAGAGCCAAACTAGTCTACATCGATGAACGTGTGAAGGCAAATATATGAGTGTTTGTGAAGCAAAAGGCTATGAGACATACTACCTTTTAAATAGTGGAGTAGATGCTTGAGACGAGTCCAATCAGTAGGACCGGGTTGTGCATATGTTGGTAGGTGTAGTTGACTACAAAAGCAATATCAAGACAAATGAGAGTTAGGTATTCTAGGCTGCTAACAATACTGTGGTACACTGTGGCATATTGAGTCATGGAGGAAACACAAGAAGGAGAAGAGATAGAGCACGTTGTGGAAATGAGTTTTGTTATTTTGCATCCACAACTTGGTGATGAGTTTGCGATATATTTAGATTGTGACAACAATATCCAAAAAGGTGAGGAGTGAGTTTGATACCTAAAAAATATCATGAAAGGCCAAAATTACAAATAGTGGATGCATTTTGAAGTGAGTTGATGAGGGCAATGGTACTTAGGAGATAAGGGCTCAAAATTAGAATATCGTCAACATAAATGAGAAGGAAAATTGGTGTTTGATTGTTGTACCAATAGAAGAGAGAGGCATCCGTTTTGGAACCATGGAAGCCAATCAACTAAAGGTGGGAAGAGAGTTTCTTAAATCATTCGTATAAAGATTGTTTTGATTCGTAAATGAATTGTCAAAGTAAACACATGATTCAAATGAAGTGGATTAGAAAAATCAAGCAATTGTTTCATATAGATGGATTCAAAGAGATTATCATTGAGAAACACATTAGAGATGTCGAGCAAACAAACGTGTCATTGTTGATTGATAGTGAAAGAGAGCAAGACATAAACTGTGGTGATTTTGATGATGAGATTGAATGTCTCAGAGTAATCAAACCCATCTTGTTGACTAAATCCCTAAGCAACAAGGCAGACTTTGTAACGATCAATTATTTCGTTAGGGTTGAATTTAAGCATGTATAACTACTTACAACCTATGACATGTATGTTTAGTTGTGGAGGAATGATGAGCCAAGTACGGTTATGGAGGAGAGTGGTGAATTCTACGGTCATTGTCTAAAACTAATTTGGATGTTGATAGGCTTGGGAGAGGGATTGTGATTTTGAGGGAATGGATAGTGAGGTGACATAGTAGCAAGGTAATAGGTATTTAGAGCAGGTATGAGCTTGGCGAAGCATGACCTCAAGCTCTAGATGGGCTACATCTTTAACAATAGAGTTTAGTTACATGATATATATGTTGAAGAGTGCGAAATTTGAGAGGGTGACAAGGTAGAGAGTGAGGGGAATTTGAGGCAATGGCTTGATCAGGAGAAGTGGTGATTGTAGTGATGCTAGGTTGGGGAGTGGAAGGAGAGTGTTGTAGAGATGATAGTAGGGGTTGTGTAGATGATTTGGATATCGGTAGGTTGAGAGGGGCAATACATAGTGAAGTGGAGTTGAGAAGCCCATTAAAGGTTGGGGAAGAAGAGGTAGAGGGGATTGATACAGTGAGATCTGCATAAGGAAAACTAATTTCATTAAATAAGACATCACGAGAGATGAAAAATTTACGTGGCTGTAACAAAATACACCAATAACTCAGGTGATGTGAGTTGTATCATAAAATATACAATGTTTTAAATATGATGTTCGTTTATTTGTGGCATATGATCTTAGATTGGGATAACACATACAACTAAAAATGCGAAGAAAAGAGTAGTTAAGAGTGGTGTCGAATAAGATTTTGTGTGGCAAACATATGTTTAGAGTAGGTGTATTTGTCTGGTTGATGAGATATGCAGTTGTTGAGATGACATCATCCCAAAATCTTTATGGAAGAGAGGCTTGATAAAGCAAAGCAAGGGTTGTCTTAATGAGGTGTTGATGTTTTCATTTGATAGTACTATCTTGCTTGAGGGTATGTGGATAAGAAATTTGATGCATGATTCCAATGGTTTAAAGATGTTAACAAAGTAATTAGAATTCTCTTCTACCATCAAATTGGAAAGTATACATTTTGGTTGAGAATTGACATTCGACTTGAGCTTGAAATTTTTGAAAAATGAGAAAGATGTCACTTTTCCTTTTCATAAAAAATAACCATGTATATTTGTTGAAATCATCAATGAAGAGGATGTAATAGCTGATGCCAAAATGTGAGAGGGTGGGAGCAAGTCCCTAGACATCAGAATAAATGAGTTCGAGAGGTTGACTAGTTTTCTTTAATACTTAGAAGAATGGATTTTTGTGTGCTTTCAATGTGTAGTAGAAATCACATAGGAAATGTTGATTTCAATAAGCTACAAGTAAGTAGTATATGTTAATAATTGTTTGTATAAAGTAGAACTACAAATGTCCTAGTTGACTATGTCATGTAGTTGGAGAAACATGTTCATTGACTAACACTTGTGGTTAAAGTTGGGATAGGACTAGATAATATCAACCATCCTTAACTATTTTGTAGTGAATCACCTTCCCATTATTTGATCCTTTATTAGAAAAAATTGAAAGTAAATTTAAAAATGATGTTATTGTCGAAAGTTAATTTTTGAATAGATAATAATTTTTTTGTGATGTGTAGGATATGAAGTATATTTTCTAATTTTAATATTTTTCAACTAACAAAAAAATGGGAACCTTGAGAAGAAAGAATTAGCAAACCTTGGCCATTACCTAGGTATAAGAATGATTGTTGAAGATTGATGACTTCATAAGTTATGTGATGAGTGGTGTTATTATTAGAGTATTAAAATAAGGTGGATAGAGCTTCCAGCAAGGTGGACATATTGGTGTGGTATGCTTGTGGTTAAGTTCGCTGGTCTTCAACTTCTCACATGGTTGAGTGGCCAGAGCTGCTTTGATTGTACTAGTTGTGAAAGTTACAATTGAATCCTTCGTGACATTCATAGACTCTATGTCCCATTTGACTACATAGCTGACATATGTGAATATATCTTCTCTTGCCACATCTTTTGCCTCATTCAGATCTATCATCTTGTCACTCGTGATATCTATCTTGACTAGTAGTTGGATCATGTTATACCTAATTTACCTTTGGTGAAAAGTTAGAATCATTTTGTGCCTTTATTATTCAAATGCCATCCATCATTATTTCATGATAGTAAATTTGGGTAATTGTATCTTCAAGATTTTGATCTTCAAGTCATGTATTGAGACCGGTAATGAATGAAGTATATTTTGACAGAAGTGGTCATAGAAATATAAACATAATTATCAATTCTCGATGACTTGACTAACTATAGTTGGCTCCTCATTGATCATTTGAATTTTTTTAATAATTCGTCTATTGTCATTGAGCCTTTAATGATGTTGTGGAGTCTATTGTGTAGTTTAATGATTTGAGATTTACTTTGAAGAGTAATCTCTCTTGATCATTTCTTATGTTTCTTTCGGGGTTCTCTTGCTAATGACATAGGTGAGAATGAATTTGATAAGGATGCGACTAATATTAGTACGGATTGATCACATCACCTCCAAGCTTGAAAGGTAAGATTTAAAATGATGATTTCATTATCCTCATTGGCAGTGAGTGTTGAAGGTTCTTATTCCAAGATATGATCCATGTCGCAATTATTGAAAAGTGGGAGGAGCTACGTTTGTCATAGCAGAAAGATATTTTTGATTATCTTTAGTGGGATCGATGTACTTGTTGTGAGAAGTGTTGGTATCATCATAGAGGTAGTCGTGATTGCATAATTCTTTGAGGCACACACCATTAATTATAAATGTCATTAGGCAAATGGCTTTGATATAATGTAAAAGGTTGCAAAGTCAAAGAAGAAGAGAATATGACGAAAGGTAGGATAGGATAATGGAAGAACACATTAGCTATATAAAATGTATGCCATATCCTCTCACAATTTATTTTGTGGGTACATGATGCTTATACATAGTTTTCTAATGAAAGTTTCCATTGTAGGCTAACTATGTGTGATGTATCATTATTTGACGATTGATGATGTTTAATATCTTATAAGACTATTCGTTGTTAGGTAGTTATTATTTGCTAGTGACTAGCTATTGACATGTTTCAAGTGATGACTAAACTAATGTTCACACTTTTTCTCTCAAGATAATCAAATCAACATGTTCTTATCTATCTTGATGTTGAGAGTGCATGAAGATATATCTATTATAAATTGAACCATGACATTACATATGGTGGCCCTTTCTCATTGGATTGATGATTGATTAAGTGATAATATGCTGATTACAATATAACATGTTATCATATTAAAAAATAAACATTTATTATTCCTTTGAGTATTTCATAAAGTTTAATATTTTAGATAATTTTTTGGAATTTTTCTCTGAGTGTATAGGCACAATTGAATTTTTTATTAATATGAGGGAATTTTAAGAATTTTTGATATCTTTTTCTGGTTTTTAAAAAGTCAATATATACTTCAATGGATGAGATATGATATGTGGAGATGAGGCAATAGAATCAAAGGCTGAGGTGCTGACATGCTACATTATTAAATGTGAGATTGGAAGCTGTCGAAAACGTCTACATTATCAATAGTAGATGGGGCATACTTACTGAGGGTGCTGTAGATCTCAACAATTAGGAAGATCTTATGGCTACGACAAGATCTCTAAATCTAATGCTTCAGATTAACTCGAGAGGAAACCAACTCTCGCTTGATCTTATCACAACTTTATATCAGAGGATCTCGGATGAACCAGCCCATGAGTAGGCAGGACCAGCCGTACACATGTACACCCATACTCCCATGTAAACCCTTACACATTTAAGTCGCTGTTTGGGGGCAAAAAAAGCTAACTTCGAATATCCCAATGTTTCGTCAACATGAGTGAAATAGTATTGAGGTTCCATGTTTATTTTTGGATGTGTTTTGGTTGATTCAAGTGTAGATTCACAACGGAAATCCTTAGAAAAGTTACTTGAAGAGGAAACTACCTAGCCTTGGCGACATATAGAGGCCCGAGGTAAGTTCATCCAGGTTCGACGTGTTTCGCATGAGACCAATCAACTAGGTATCCGTAGGTTTGAAATAAATTAATTTACAATTTTGATTCAACATTACGAGTATTCTATGTGTTTCACCTCTAGATCATTGTCCACGTCGTTGATTTTCTTTTTCCTCCTTTTCCGACAATGAAAATCCTTCCTACTTGCCATTGCCTCTCCTTTGAGTTCATTTGACTAAATCTATCAATTAAACATATTAAAAACTAATTAACACCTAATCCTCATTCCTTGTGGATTGACCTTAAACTTACCACAATACTTACCTAGTTTAATATTTTAATTTGGTAAATTCTTGATTCTAAATTTTTGATTAATCGATTTTGAGGCTAATCAACCCTTGATAACGTTCTATCATTGAGACATTAAGATCAATGATGACACCAAGATAGTAAGTAATTGGGGCAAGATAAAAGTAATCTGATATATGTTCAATGGGTTGATGAGATCAATGCAAAGACAAACTCCTCATAGTGTACTAAGTACAGAGTTAACTATGGTTCTCACATGTGAGAGAACCCGATAGTCAATGTTATGGCAAATTAGGATTATGATAGGTTACCATAGCCTTAGTTCTAGATTCTAGTTTTTTAGACTTTTATTGAAACAACATGTACCTCTTGTCATAGGTTAATCGTAATTAGCATAATTTTTACATCAGTAATGTTAAGGATAAGTTATATGAAATTAAATACTTCTAAATAAAGTTTGTTTGATAAGTAGGAAATGTTACTTTATGAAATACATATCATGATAGGTCTAATTTTAAGAATAATATATGCATTATTATTGTCTACTTAGGTTAAACAAGTGGAATGCATCTATCAACATATTTAGAATTAGAAATCTATCTTAATAGACTACATCACATGTCTCATTTTTTTATCTCACTCTAAATATCAGTTAGTAGAGTAGCCACAACCATAGAAGTCTATTGTGTCCTAATAATTTTGCATTTTTTGATGATGAACTCCCTACTCTTTGCTTCTTACATGTGGTAAACATTCAACAAATTATTATTTAAGATGGTAGAAGATATTTAGTTTATTGAGTCATTTGATTACCTTTATTTAAATGATTTCGTTCTCTCTTTTGTTGAGGCAATAGAATGTGTTGATCCCACAAGAGCCAAAAAAAGCCAAATGAGAGTTTGAATTAGTCTTTCTATAGTTACACTAAGATTATGTACTTCTATTTATTGAAGACAAGATTAGCACACAAATACTTTTATAGTGGTTTAATTCCATACATGCTTCACTCTTTTAAGAACACTTTTCATAGGTTTCTACATTTCCTCTTATGTATATCAGCAAACACAAAGACATTCACCCTAAAATTGATAGACTTATCTATCTAGATAACAAACTTAAAGTATGGTTGTACTCGATCTAGCATTAAACATGATGACAATTTATTACTATTCCTCTTCGAGTGTTCAATTCAATGACATACACTTTGGGAGAGATGTATCTCATCTAATAATAGATCATTAGTGCATAGGAAATTTCATAGGTCTTCAACCCTCAACACAAACAATTTTGAGGATTGAAAAATCTTAGTAGATAGGTGTAATTCATCTAATAACAAATTAGGAATGTAGATGAGATCTTGACAGATTTTCATCCTTCAACATAAATAGTTTATAGGAAATGAATCATGCTAAACATCTAAAATGTCAAAACCATGATTTTTTGTGAAATGAAAATTCTCTCAACCCTTAGAACCAAACATAATCATTTAAGTTACATAAATGAGGATTCTCACATTGATACATTATTACACACCTAGCCCTTAAAAAACTCGCAACATGTTCTTCATGGAGATGATAAATCTAATTCCTCCAAGACATTGACCACTTTTGCCTTCAAATAGCTCTACTATAACTCATCAACAAGATCGGTCATGAAGTACTCTTTGGTGCAACATTTCATACATATTAACTCTTATTATAGAAATGAGGTTGTCCAACTATTTTATAGTATGATTTTTTCCACCCTCTATATTATGTTTGTTACATGTAAAAAAATAAAGAGAAGAGAGAAGATAGAAAAGGAGAGGGAAGATAACTGTGAGAGGAAAGAGAGAAGAAGAAAAAACCACACGTAGCTTAGTATGATGTAATATTTATACAAGGTTACAAGAATCAAAAGATAAGAAGGATCAATATAAGAAAAATCTAAAATAAGATAAGCACATAATAAGAGGATATTATATACAACACCCTCCCCCCTCAAACTTATAGTAGGGGATTGACATAGAGGAGAGTAGGTGCACCTTGTAATCACTCAAAAAACATAAAGTTGCCATCATTAAATAATTTTTAACAATAGTAGAGGCCATGACACAATACTTCAATTTTAGTTGAGCAATAACATCTTACTTCTTACTCTTCTATGAAATGAAGGGCCATGAAGCAAAATAAAACTAGAAATAGATTTTCTATTATTAATATCACCAGTCCAATAAGCATATGAAAAATATTTGAAATGTCAATATAGAGGATGAAATAAAGAAAGTGCACATAAATATATTAGATGATTTGTAATAGAATATCATAATGAATATATCGAGTGAAACTAAATTGATGAATCATATCTAATAAAAACAAAACAAATACAATTAAATTACACCAATGAGCCAATAATCTCTTAATAGTGAGGGTGATCTTATAATAAAGTGTCATCATCAAGAGAAAACTTAACATTTTACTCAACTAGAGTATCAATAGAGTTTGACCTGAATACCAACATGTGTAAGTGAGTCTAAAGTGTACTAAGATTAATAGAACAATATATCTACAATGATATGAAGCAATTTTAATATCTACAATATTGATAGTGTGGAAATTCAAGATCATTCGTATCAAATATTATGTGGAGTTTAGTTTTAATGTTAAGAATACCTTCAACGTCATCACATGTAATGATTATGAGTAGAGGAATAAAATTAATAAAATTTAATGACATCATTCATCTACATAAAGTAATAAAAATATCTAACCAGCAATTAAAGAAGAGACATATGATAGAATCACATGATGTTGTGAATCTAAAACATTGAAGCACAATACTAACTTCTCATATTAGGTTTGAGGAGTCTATTTCATGTCAGATAAAGCATGAAAAGGATGAAAAATATCTTTTTGGTTGAAAAAATTAAGGAGATGTATTTTTTTATAGAGATCTATATGAAGAAAGACATTTTTGACATATAGTTGATATCATGACCAATTATAAGATGAAACAAGATATGTAAGAACTCAAATTGATATCATTTTAGTAGTTGGATAAAATGCCTCCTTGTAGATGATACATTATTTGTGTGATAGTATCTCTTCACAAGTTGAATTTTATAACATTTAGTAGACCCATTGATAATATCTCATTTTTTATATGAAATGTGAAGTAAAATATTAAAATGTTGCATGAATTTCATATAAATAAATTATAATTATTGAAAAAATGTTTAATAATATTTTACTATAATTTTGATAAATATTATTATTTTTATTGAATTATTTCAAGTTAAAATATGTTGCATATTACATCTTGGAATAAATAAATAAATGGTTATGGGTGCACCACTTTGGAGGCCCGATGTGGGCCATTTGGGCTCACCTCATTCATGTAGCACAAGTCTTATTGGGGTCACCACTGCATGCCCAAGAACATCAAAGATCGAAGTTTGTATACATTGTGCATGTGGTTTCAATCTTCTTGCTCGTTGTTGGGTCATATAGTTCCCCTCCTAGGCCCATTAAGGTTGGAGCATAACTCCAGGTCAACCCATTCATGAAAGAAACTTGATGATAGAGAGAATCATGAAATATTAGCGTGCTAACTCTTTGAAAATAACATATGTGCGACTAAACTTTCTCTCATGTGTCTAGTTGATCAAAACCATTGGATCACCATATGGCTTGATCTAGTGGCACATAACATGCCATGTCACCTAGATTTAAGTAGAGAAGAGACATAGATTCGATACTTGGAATGTACACAAATTTAATAGATTTTTAGAAGGGTCAGATCATTGTAATGCTTTGATTGGATGGTGGACTAAGGACCACATCATCTTGACTTTTTATAAAATTAGCAAACTTTTGAATCTCATAGATCTTAGCAAATGCATAGAGCACTATGTACCCCTAGGCATAAGTGACAAATCAAATAGTAGTTGAGGTGCTACTTAATCAACAACTTAAAGACATCATAACTCTTGTCGGGTATAAAAAATAATGATTAATTATTATTTGGTAAGATATAAATTATCAGTTATTATAAGTTGAAAAATAAACCCTGATGAGAGTATTTAATGAAAATATTATTTCTCTCCCCTCCACATGACTAAAGCCTTTGGCAATTGGCAAACCTTTTTTTTGCTTCTCTTGACTGCACTTTGAGCCTCTAGCAAGTGGTTAGACATACTCTTTCCTCCCAAGATAACACTAGTAGTGACGTCAACCCTTCCTTCCAATTGATCTTTCTAGCATATGGTATAGTGCCATCACACAACTCTTTGTGCCGTCTGGTATGGAGTGACATGACCAAATGATACAAAGCCATCACATGAGCATTTCTAGTTGCTCTAGAGGTAGACTCATGAAGAAAATCATACATTTTCATTTTTTCTTGAGTTTATGTTAGATTTTAGTCCCAAACAATATTTAAGGATGTTTACTAGAAATAATCGACATACCTCGATAAATACTTAATAAATGAGCCTCCTTTGAATCTAAAATCCTCTATAACTTATCATGAATCATCTTAGGAGTGTTTATAAATAATTTTCATTGATTTCTATCAAGAAATCATTTTTCTATGAACATGAGCAGAATTTTCAAGTGATTTAGTGAGTTTTCTAATTTTATTTTCAATGTTTAATCCTTATCAATCAATGTGAAACTATTTCAACTATTGTTAGGTGTGATTTCACACCTTTTATGTGATTTCTTTCCCACGTATTCCTTTGGAAATCATGGTCAACTTGTTTATCTCACACAAACATATTTGTCCATGATTTTATCTCTCATATTATCTTCTATTTTCTCTCACTTGTCCTCTCTCTCTCTCTCTCTCGAAATTCCTTTGAAACCCCACATTTATCTCCATAAATTCTCTCCGATTCCTTCAAAATCTCGTATCTATCTCCCTCTTCCTTCTCTCTCTTACTCTCCCTTTCCTCTTATTTTCCCTTCAAAATCTCCTTTCTACCCTCCTAATATTCTCCTCCAAATTTCTTTATCTCTTATGCTTCTCCTTTCATATAAATAAATAATCTAAAATTTTTGTTTTACACTCCTTTTTTTCATTTTATTTTAATAAAAATATTAAATTCTTAACAAATATAATTTCTAAAAAATAAAATCAAGTTTATATTTATGAGAGATTATTCATACTCCTTTTGTTCAAATTGAGACTCATTTCTATACTAAATATTTGTTAAGTTTCAGCTATAAATTTCATTTGTAGTGGGTATTTAACACCAACAACAAATACCCATCACCCACCTACCTTATTTTTGATTTTGTACACTCATTTTCAACTAATAACATGTTAGTGAGAAGGAAGATGAATAATATCTCAAGGGCTAATTTTATGTAAAACATCAAACTCTTTTGACATTACTTGCTACCAATTCTTATCTTAAGATGTACCTTTGAAGAATCTAGGCGCAACATGAAAAAAATGGTAGAAATAGAGGGAAACATATTGTGAAGTATATGCAAAAGAAAGAAAATTGTATATTGTGAGTAGTTAATGACAACAAATGAGAAGAATATGCCATTCAGGAAAAAAAGAGAAGAGGAATCAAACAAAGATAGATGAGGTGCAACAAAGCTAAGAGTCATAGAGTTATAACTCACTTTATCTTTAGTAGATAACTCAAGAGATGAGGAAGTAGAGTCATTCAATGTATTAGATACAATTGTAGATTCTTTTTTATTGGAGAAAGATCAATATATTATAACTTAGGAACATAAATGTAAGTAGAACTTTCATATGAAAGATAACATGTAATATGTTGTAAAAAATATCTTAAAAATTGAGGGAAAACATTAGAAATAAGATCATAACTACCATAACCATTTTTATATGAATCATATCTAAGAAAACCACACATTGAGTCTTTTTATGAGAATATCTTTGTATTGAACTTTTTTAGAGATATAGAAGTTGACTTGATGCCATCTGCTCACGACATAAGTAGAAGTCAATCTTGATGTATTTTGTTCACGCATAGAAGATGAATTTGTTGGAGTCATGAAGATGATGTGTTTTGATGATGACAAAGCTATGAAGGATCTATTAATAATAATCAAATCAATAAACTATACTTCAATAATACACATTCATATATGAATGCAAATGATTATGTTATAATCATATATGAAATATACTTGATTATGTAATATTTAAAATCATATAAATAAAGCATACAAGTCATGATTTCAAGCATACAAATAGAAATATAGTCAATGTGTGAAAGCCCCATTATATGAATATTAATAGATAATCATAATATCATAGGAATTTATCATTTTGTATGTTGTTAGAAAATGAATGATTTGATCAAGAAAATCAATGAATTTTAGTGAAATAAAATATGTGTATGAAAGCCTTCTCAATCATCTATGTTCTTATGATTTTACTTCATAAAGATCCAATGGTTTTAAAGTCAAATCAGTTGAATATTTAATCGGGTGTTAATTTTTCTCAAATAAGATTTCTTGAATAACATTGATTATATGTTGAAAATCATATAGACAACTCTCAACAAAGAAGTTATGATTTGAAATATTGAGATGTGACTTACGAAAAGTATTTACATATCAGACTTTGTTTGATTGAATTCAGATAAAATATAAATGAAAAATCATTACTTTCATGAGATGTCATGTTGAGTTTATTACATAACTTATCATATTTTTACCAAGTTTTTATGAACCAACTCATATTAGATACGAGCATTATGTATGAAAGTATTCACATATTAGTTTCTTTAAAATATATCAAAAATAAAAGAATGATATGTAATATTTGATTAATTTAATGTTCAAATTAAATTATATTTTAAATAAATCTAGTCGTTGAAAATCACAGAAGATCTATGATAAGCTAGTTTGAGATTTCTCTATAAATATGACCAATCTCTAATGGAAAGAATTAATTATCAACAACTATATTTTATCCTTCCATGTTGTTCTTTCTCTACTAAGCTTTCTACAGTGTATTGAAGAGGGAGACTAGGACATACTATTGGATGTATATTTTAATAAGAAGTCATTAACCCAAAGATCACATTCAATTTAGTTACTCTCCTCAAGCTGAGTTCAACTACATGCCTTTTAGTTGTAATGTCAACAAATAAATCAATAAGAAGACAAAGGTCAAAACATATTTATTTTTTCTTCTACTACTGTTGAAATTAGGTGCAATCAAAAGCCATCTTATGAATAAATTTATGATGACATCATCTTATTTTATTTGTGGGTTAAATATTGATTATATAATTTGATTAATCATTTGTGGAAGGTATTTCATTAAACAACTATGTAAACCTCATAGAGCAATGAATCTAGAAAAAGATTTCTAATAAAATCTTAGGGGAGTTAACCCCATGGAATTAGTTATTGTGATTTGAAGATTAAATAATAGAACCTAAGAACATAAAATGTTATTAGAGAGTAGACATAGGCTAGTGCCGAACTACTATGAAATAGTAAGTTTACATTCACAACCAATTAGAGAAGCTCATTAGGAGTACAATAAAACTTTCTTAGAGAGAAATCTCTCGAAGTGAAAAAAAGGTGACGTCAATTCAACCCCGTTCTTAATGCTTGTTGGCCTAAAATCTAACATAGTTCACATCAAAATGTGCCCTCAATATTACCATTCCAAAGATTTGTGACTACAATCAAATAAATTATATTGTGACATTTTTCAGTAATCATATAATTTGCTTAGATTTTATATAGAAATGTTAGGGCTTGTTTCTTAATTCTTAATGAAATGAGGTTGCATGCAAAGGAGATAATGTAATCGTTAGTGGGCATTGGTTGCATATAAATCCAACATAATCTGCATCACCAAAAGTGTTAGCACAATCTAATGCTCTAACAATATGTTATGTATGAATTGATAGCCTGTTTAACTACATTTTCAATGTCTAAATGAGAAATAGTGAGATATTGAAGAGTGTCCATAGTACTCTTATAGAAAGAAGAAGAATTCACACTTCGGAATTAAAAATGTTTTACAATTGAAGAACATTAGATAACCAGTCATATGGAGTTTCAAAAGGACATGAAATTATTCTTCTCAAGTTTATTATCATAGTTAATCATGTGTGTATAGATTTAAGGGGCTAATCTTTCTAATCCTTCATGCACAAGAGGGACTTCTAGTCTCTTCCGCAACATACCATAAGATATAAAAAACAAAAAATTTTAAATATTACAACACTAGGATATTGCAGCACCTAAATTCTTTGAGCATGGTTGCATTAGTTGTGATGATAACTGAAAATAAAAAAATGCATGTATATCATGTTTCCTTGTAGAAATGATATAGTTTCCCTTTATCTTCTTGTCATTTCAGCCCCCATCATCTACTTCATTTGGTAAGGTGACTAGCTGCTGGTGGCTTGGCTTCATATACGTCTCTCATTATTTTTACCATCCTAAGGAGTGCAGTGGAGCAAGCAGGCGTGGCTCGCCTGCGAAGTAGGTTCTTGATTTTGCATCGCCCCAGTGGTCGAGTTTTCCAACCATCACACTCCAAATGTTCGTTAGGGCTTAAAAGCCTCTTCTCTCTCTCTCTCTCTCTCTCTCTCTCTCTCTCTCTCTCTCTCTCTCTCTCTCTCTCTCTCTCTGTGGGTCGCAGACAGTGAAAAGCTGGAGTGAGTGTTTCCACGGGTCTGTGCCCTGCTACGCCGACTCGCCCGCCCGCAATGCTCAGAATCCTCCACAAAGTTTCTGGTGCGGGTCTCGGTCCTTTCTGAAGGATTTACATACTCTGTGATTTGGTGGGCTGTATCGTTTCCTTTTCCTGCAGTGCGCCACCGGCGGGGGAACTGTTTTCAGGCCGCAGCCGCCGCCTCTCGCCGATCGTCGAAGGAGTACTCCAGCTCGCCGCAGTCGTTGTCCGAGAACACACCGGAGTATGAGAAAAGGAACTACGCCAAAAATATCTCCGAGTACAACACCGTCCTCGGCTCCATCATCGGCCAGAGAAGGTGCAGACAACCTGTTCGACTAACGGACAATGTCAAGAGGGATAGCACCATTGACGTCTGATCGTCTCCTTTTTGAGTAATGATTGTTCTACAAGATCGTTCTTATGCTTTTTATTCTGGGTAGGCATTTCTTGCTGAGAGATGTGTACGACGACATGCTGCTAGATGGCATTCAGCCCGTCCGAGACACCTTCCACAGTCTCATTATCGGGACCATGAAAGGAAGCCGGCTCCAGGATGCTTTCTTTTTCCGAGATGAGATGAAAGCCATGGGTTTGCTCCCCGACGTAGGTTTCCTCCTTTTTTTGTTTGGGATTGCTTGCATGTGGATAATTTTAAATGGGGTGCCCGGAGTAATTTCGTTTTCGGTATCTCGTCTTATGTGTTCGTACTGCTTGTATGTCGAAAAACTATATGATTAATTTTGCACTAGCCCTAGAAGCAATGCGCCTATAAAATCCCGTTGTATCCATTATAATCTCAACTGATGCTCATCCCGCTTTCTGTAGGTTTCTTTGTACAATTTCTTGATTTCAACTTGTGGGAAATGCAAGCAATCTGATGCAGCACTTACTGTAACCTCCCAAACTCATCCATATCTCCAGCTTCATTTTCTGTTCTTCAGTTTCAATTTATCTTCTGAAGCTATTCTTTTTCATTCTTGTCTTCTCTGTTTCTCTTCGTTCACCAATTCTGCCTGTTCTATCAGCTGATTAATTGATTGTTGGCTGATGAAGCTTTTAGAAGAAATGAAGGTAAATGGGGTGAAACCGAACGGTCAGACGTACATTTGTCTCCTAAATGCTTGTGCAGCATCAGGTCGTACAGATCGAGTGTATGTTCTTTTGGTCCCTTAAATCTTCTACGCTTTTTAAGATTTGTGATGCATTAAAAGTAAGTACTATCCATGTAAATACTTTATTTTCTACAATATTAAATTTCGCGACACAAACAGTATGACCATAAATATATAAAGTGTGTTCCATAATTAACTAAATTCAACAGGGAATCTCGATGACATTTCTTATGCAAAAGTCCGTGTATAGTGGTCAGCAGTGATATTGAATTAAAATTTCGCCCTTTGTAAGGGGCCATTCAAAAAATAATTCTGATGCCATGCTTATGTCTTGCATATAGATGGTACACAAATAAGAAACCTGCTTATGAGTATGAAGATTTCCTTCAGAGTTGTCTGTTCCTTCATCTTAATTGCTTGGGTTTTGCCTAAACTTGCTGATCAAGTAATATTCTGGACCAGAATATATGAAACAATCCTATGATATTGGAACCACTTTGTGTTCTTGCCCTATTCCATATGCTAAAGAATGCATGAGATTTATACTGAATTTTCTCCATAATATTGAAGATGCATTGAATTTCAAGGCCTCATGAAACAAGTCGAGAAAATATCATTTACCTATCTATGTAATAGGCAATATGCAGAGCCTGAATGCTCAGTCTTTCAGTTTGTAGTTTTCGTAATGGACAGGCAAGGAAATGAAACATTTGCCATTTGGCTGGCCTGTGCCGGCATATTCTTTGTAACCTTACTCTAAATTCATTGAATATCCTTAAGTCGGTTGAAGATTTATATTTTTCTTTCATGAAAGATGTCGAATTAAAAATTTGTTAACGATACTGACATGACATAGGGGAAAATTATATATTTATCAACATGGACTATTTTCGGCATCCTAAGTCTTTGGTTGACACTTCAACGACCTCTCTTCTCAGAATAATTGTGCATAAATTTGTCCCATGAGTTACTAGAAGAACCACAAAATATGCACCAGTTACCCTCCATCTCCTAACAGATTTGAAAATTTCATTCATTCATTCCTTCCTCCAATGGACAGGACGATTGAAACATTTGAGAGAATATCTACAGAAAGTCTTTCATAATTTTCGAGCACCAGAATCATTGTTATGTCTATAAAAGAGGTTGTTGACTGCAACCTCAAGCTTTAATTTTCAACCTCATGCCAAATTTAGAAATTGATCAGTTTAGCTAAATTTTATGGTGCCCTTTCGTTTGAGTTTCTAAACTAAGGTACAGATTTTGGTTTTCCTTCTGAATTCTCCAACACAGATTGTCTGAAAGCTGTGGCAGATTTCATGATCTTGTTTGAAGCTTTGAACTTTTTCTAGTGGTTAAAAGTTTCTCTGACAGAAAGGCAAATTTCCTCTTGTTTTTTATGCCAGCCACCTAAATGGTGAGACAAGTGTTAAAGCTCTGAAGCTAGTTTTTCTTGTGAAGTATATTTTCTTTTTTAGAGACGTGGTTGATGTTTCCTCCAAATAATATTCCAATTATTACTTTGACTAATTATCTCCAAGAGATGATAATATTCCTTGGATAGTCCGTTCCTATTTCCTATTTTTCTCCCTTGATTTCTTTAGGCTATTGTACTACAGAAGGGACCCTCTGTAGCTCTCTCTTTTTCTCTATTCATAGAACATTATGACAGCCATGATATTTCTTTCACTTTTTATCCGGTGAATTTGATTTCTTGGTGAAGCATGCTCATTTTTGCTTCATACCTATTGTTTTGCTGTTTCCTTAGTTTTTATCATAGGTTTATGGCTTCTCTTCCGGAACTGTCATGTTTTCTTGGGCTTCCTCCCGTCACATTTTCTTATGCAAAGGATTTCAGCATCATTGCTCCCTATTCCCATAACCACCAAAACTCTGTTCTCTTCTGTTGCTGTTGTTCCAGCTGTTTTTTGGCAATACCAATTGCCATCATCCACCATCTTTCTTGCTGACCATCGATGTCTGACTCTTCTACTATTGCCATCTGCCTCAGTGCTGCCGTTTAGTGTCAATTACTGTGACCTCAGCAGCTGTTGACCATGCAGTTGTGTAGTAAGGATTTACAGTCTAGCCCGTTTTCTTTCAAGTTGGAGCCGTGCAATGGTCACTCTCGAAACACATTCATACTTTCTATGAACTAATCTACTCAAGCGCAATATTTTATTGTTCTCCCCTTCTTTTTATTATGTTGTTGTTGAGATCATTGTCAAGGAGACATGGTATCATGCTCTTTTTCTCTTGGCCGTTTTATGCAACAGTTCTTGTTTGCCATCTTTGCAAGGCCATTTATCGGCTCAAATAGTCTCCCTCTGCTTGGTTTGAACGGTTTCATTGAGTCATTTTCAGAGTGGGTTTCTACCAGAGTGCTGGAGCCATGATATTCTTTTTTCTTTGCTGCCATGGTATTCATTGAACATGTTGATATTGGCTGTGACGCCTTTAAAGTATGTCTCCATACGACTGTTGATTAAGTTGATGATCTTTCTGTTCATCACTTCAGTATATGGAGGGTTCTGCAACTTTCCAAGCTCCTCATTCATCTGATGGAGCAAGAGGCAGGCTATTGTCTATTTTTCACCATTAGTGCCAAATATATTGGTACGGCTGATACTTCTGCTGGGATAGTCCACCTCTCTCATCTTCTTTGAGATCTCAGTGTGGTCTTGCACTCTCCAATTTTTCTCTAGACAATTAGAGTGCACTTAATGTTCCCAACAATCATGTCTTGGAGCACAGCAAACATATAGAGATTGATTGTCACTTCATATGCTAACAATATTTCTTTGGTGCTTATTCCCTTAGTCCTATTTCTTCTACAGAGCAGTTTTCTGACCAAGTCACAAATGACTGTGGTTCAGAGAGTTCATTTATTAACTAGCGATGCATAATCTCGTTGAGCTTGAGTGGAGGTGTGAAATAAGAAGCTCTCTTGTTAAAACTCTGAACTAAAAAATAGTGGTACCATCCATTTTCACAAACAAGATCTAAGCATACATATAGAGTATGACGAAGTTATAAATTTTGCTATTTGATGCGGAAACATATGATTGCCGAGGATATTGCGTAAAAAAAATACTCTTATGGCAATGAGTGATAGGAATAAAAAATAACAAGCAATTATGATTGAAGAAAGACATAAATACGCTCATCTTTTTATAAAAAAAGTTAGATTTTGTATATTATTTTATATGATCGGAAATAACTTGCATAATCTACTTGCTGCTTGCTTGTTACTGGGATTTGCTCTTGTGAAAAAAGAGCTAATTTTTACTTGTATATATTCTTCAATATTTCAGGTATGCAATTGTTCGTGACATGACAGCTGCTGGGCTTGGTCTTAACAAATTCTGCTATGCTGGACTTATAAACGCACATAGAAACAAGACTCCACTTACAGAAGATATAAACACAAAGGTATGTTGGAGTATTCTGATTATTCATTTTTCTGTTGCTTTACTCCTTTCATATTTAGTTTTCTCACATGATTTTACATGCTCATTGCCATGTAAAAGATTATTGAGCTCGTTAAGCAGTCAAAGGGATGGTCTCCTGTTGAAGGTTACAGTGATGTTGCAGAGAACGTGATGATGGGTGTTTCTGAGGAAGAACTGTACAACATTCCTACTGCCGATTTTGCCCACAGACGTGGATTTCTGAATACACAGTTAACAGTCTATCATGTAGCCTTCAATACTTGTGCCGATTTGCGGAGTATGGAGGTAATTAATTTCATTGAATCCTGGGGTGTGTTTTGTCCAGGGTAAAGCAGTGTCTTTTCACATTGTTTGCCAGGGTTGAATAATCATTGGTGCATTGTCCTACCTTCTGATTATTTTTCATCCAATGTTTAGACATTTGACAAGCTTCTGGAGATTCTCAAACAGGATGGTCATTCTCCTGATACATACATTGTAATACAAGCAATAAGGTAATCATTACCTCTTTTTAATTCAGAGAAACATGAGCCATGGATCTTTGAGGTGGAATACGTGTTTTCATCAGCTTTTCCATGGAGCAGGTGTTATGTCCGCTCTGGAGATATTGATCGTGGTCTTCAAATGCTGGAAGACCACCTGAGCTCAAAGCCAGCATCAGTGGAGTTGTATGTGGTGAGCATATGCTCAACACACCTTGACTGATCGCCTGGTGTATAATTTTCCTGCAAAATCGTAGGTCTCAGGCTGTGTTTATACATTGTGGAGATGGAAAACTTTTTGTTTGCCACTAGGAGAAGATATTCATCATGAAATCATGAATGTTAATTTTTTTAGCACCATTGATTTTGGTATATGGAAAGCATCACTAGAACAGTAACGAGGTTTGACAGTGCTTTCATTTCTTGATCTGAATTCTTGATTTAATTGATCATTGTTTGATGTCGTCAACTGTATTATTTAGTCACCATCAATCTGTGCACATACAGGCTGTTTCCATTGACTAAATAATATGTGAAGCGGGATATGTTATTTGGTGGTATAGGTTTCTTACATTGATCAGGGACGCGTGGAAAGCTAATCTTTTCTTTTTTTTTTTGTTTCTACAGTCATTGGCTGAGGCAGCCATTGAGGGTTATACTGTAAGAGGGATGCAAGTTGCTCAAGAAACACTGGTGAGTGCACATATAACTTTCTGTTTCATGTACTTTCCCTTCTCTATGTCGCCGATCTGGAGAGAAACTTGTTTCCCATATCTGCAGGAGAAGATGAATGCCAGAGGATTTTTCCTGAATGCTAAGATGGGGAATGATCTTCTCCTTGCTGCATCAGGAGAGAAGGTAAATGAGAGAAAAGATTCTGATTTTTATATGCACCTCATTTTTATGAAAAGGGTTTGCTGTGTGCTAGAAGTGTGGGATACCATGACTTTCCAAATGGCTTAATATTAGCAACATAAATCATCTTGATAACTTGAGATGTACGGAAGTCTTCCAGAAGTAATCATCTGAAGTAGATGTTAATATCAAATATCCTTCATTCTACATATGCGCTCGTTGTTCAAGAAACTGGTTTTCTCGTCATAGTTCTGTGATTAGTTACAATTGGGGGGAGGCGGGGAATCCATTGATTAGTTCTGGTTTTGTCGTCAGCAGTAAAAAAGTCCTCTCAGTTTTAAAGCATGAAATGAATACGTAGTATGAGGTTCGGCATTGATAAATTTATTTGTATCTGTGATTTGGTTCTTAGCTGAAAAGTTTCTTTTCAAGGAAATGGAAGGTGCCAGTTAGAATAGGTTGACGAAACATATGCATAGTGCAAATGAAATAGAGATCTGTTGCAGTTATTATATGCTTTAGGTGTGTCATGATTCTGAAATAGGCAGTAGATTATATTGGAAGAATGTATTTGTTTTTTTCCTTTTATTGTTCTAGATCTTCTGATGACATAAAGCTCATTATTAATGCTGACATTACAAAGTCCGAAGTTGAGAAAACGAGAAAAACTTTCTTGCATTATTGCCTCTCATGGTTTTGTCTGGATTTTGAAGAGAAATTGTCTTTTGTCCCGATAGTCTTACTGAGAATGAAGGAAAGCAAATTTCGCTGTTTTATTGGTTTATAGATTCTCTAGGAATCTATATGATATAAGCTCTTCTTTGACTATTGTTGCTTTAGGCCCACTGTTTCAATCACGATATAAAATTTCTTGGATTGTTTCCAAAACAACTCGAGCTGTCCGCTATGTGGCTGTCTATCTGAATTCAAATGACTTGAATAGCCAATCTGTTGATTTTAATGAAATTGTCATCCAACTTATCGTTTTGGTCACGAAATTCATGTTTATCTGTAGACTGGCGGCTATACAACTGCGAATTACATTTGGGATTTGATGCAAAGCCGCAAAGTTCCGGTCAACTTCGCTGCCTGTGACGCCTATTACAATGGGTTAAAGGTGAGTGATTAATGCCTATATATTCGGTAGTCTTCAATCTTCAAGGCTTCGTAGTTGTGTCACCATGATATTATTCCTACGAGTTGACTTTCGGATTTCTATAAATTATTATTTTCCAATTTGTGTGATTTGTTCTTATTCTCCTAATGTCATATGTACTTTTAAGGTTGCTTCCATTTTTCCCACAAACTAACTAAATTATGGATCAGATTTTCTATGTTTGTTTATTTAAAGTTTCTTTGAAGGTCCATCAAAACTCTAGTCTTAACTTTTAGTCCTGTGCTGTATTATTTTTATTCCACCCCACTCCCGTGTAGCAGTCTCATCCTTCCCCTAGGTTCTGCACAGCTCCTCTTTTTCGTCATTTTATGTTAATTTTGATAGTTACTATAACCAGAAGATCGAAACCCAAGAGTCAATTATTTAAGTATTTTGGGTGAGCGAAAGCCAAATAGTTATTCTTTTTAGAACTTGGAGAATATGCCATTTTTTATAGACATATGGAATACAAGCAACACACGTTTCTGTAAAGAATGGACCGAACCCTGCTAGGTATTATTTGTTTCAAGAACTGCATGCTAACACAGAAAGGAATACATAAAATGGGGGTGATTTTCGCTTCCATCCATGCCCGTAATTTAGCTGCATGGGAGACACCTACAGTGGGGTGAACTGCATATGCAGAGAGATCAGAGAAGGTATTGTTTATTGACCTGACAAAGCTATTAAACGGTCTCATTCCGTTGCTTTTTACCTCTTGTATATTTGATAATGTGGAATCGGAATACAATTTATACAATATACATGAACGATGGCATTTTGGTTGCCTGTATTTTATTATAAAAAAAAGTCATTTAGACTGCCTCATCGGTTGCACTTTATTTTTTGTATAATTCTTCATGTTGAATGTCTGTCTGTACGGTTGATGCAACAGACTGGGATGATTCCAATTAAGATTGCCTACAATAGACATCCTATATTTAAGTACTGGTTATCAATCAGAGCAAAAATGTTCGTGTTGCCTCATCGGTTGCGTCTCATTTCCTATATAATTGTTAATGGGGAATTGGGATCCAATGCATACAATAGACATATGATTCCCAATCATTCTTGATAGTTCAACTCATCTGCTAGCCCCATGGAGCTGCATGCTTTCATGGATGGTTTTTGATCTTATCCTCTTTCAAATTCCAGGAGAGGGATGTTCCTGGAGATGACCCCCGACTGTTATTGGTCAAACGCACGTGGGAGAATTCGAGGGCCAGATTTGCAACAAATAGGGCGTAATTTCTTCAACTCCTCGTTTAATTTTTCTTCTTTTTGTTCCTCTGATGGACAGGCTATTTGAAGTTTTTCCAGAATGTAATGGTTAATTCATAGGAGTTGCGGGATCTCCAATAGCTTGGTGCATACAAGCTCGCCCAATTTACTCAAGGATCATAAGCTCTTTATATCTACTTTTTCTAACAGTTTTCAGAGTTTTTTCCCATCCTATCCCCTCAATGCCACACTTTGATCTTCACTTCATATTTTTAATGGCACTGTCATAAATGGGATTAAAGGAAATACTTTTTTATTCAAGCAAAAGCTTAGTCTGAGAAGAGCTTTTCCGTCTCATTGTCCTTCCTCTTTCTTGTGAATTCCTTATCAAGGTTAATTTTTTCTGCATTTTCTCAGACATTGCTCATGTTTAATGTCATAATTATATAAAGTAATAATAGTAGTAGAGGATATTTTCTTATAGTTGAGGTTTTTGGTCATAAACCTCCGGACTCAATTCCTATATCGACAGAGAATGTGGAAGAAAATAGAGAAATCTTACTAACAATAGGATTATCAAATATTTTCTAGTCAATATAAAAAAAAGTTTTATCTTGGTTTTATAGAATTGAGCAAGATGACAGTTCACAACTTGCATTTACAAGAAAATGTGGCAAAACTTGTCTTCTTAGTAGATAGGAGGTAAAGATGCTCTACATTATGGGTTTAGATCGTTCTCAATGTTATATGAAATGACAAAACTGAAGATTGTTAGTCAAGCTTTGTTCTAATCAACATAAAGATTAGGGGAGTTGGAGCATAATAGCATCAAGAAGGTTAACATATCAAAGTAGTCAATAGGTGGCTTCTTGTCAAGGTTATTTTTATTTATTCCAATTTAAATTATGCTTCCTACTGATCGTTCTTTTACTAAATGAAAATTATCTTTCACAAAGAGATAATTACATCTTTAGAGAGCTAAATATTCAATATTATAATAGTTTCTTAAATTAGTAGATAATTAAGAAAGTGTTGAATTTCTTGGATCAAAGAATTGTAGCATTGCAACTCTGACTTAATGCATGAGATGGAATGTGCTTTGGCTTTCTTCTTCATTGATGAAACATAGTTTCTTTTCAAATGAAGACTTTTTTGGCCACAAAAGATTGCTATGGCTCTAGCAATGCTCAAATTATAGTCTATCATATCTATAGATGTCAACACTGCTATAGCTCTCTAGAGATTTTTGTGTTTTGACTGATGGGGTTCAATAAATTTTCTTTGTTTGAATTGGTCTCCACTTAAAACCTTTTAGATCACAAAAGCCTGCATAAATTTGTCAACATCTTTGTAAAATTATTGACTTCAGAAAAGTGTAATTGTACACTTTTAAGCCTATAAAGGTGTTCTCATTATGCAAGTAATATAAATATTTTGGATAATTTCTCCAAACATTTCAAGTTGGAAAGCATGTATAAGAGGGACAGCTTACCATATATAACCTTTGTATAAAGTTGTGAAAAGTATGCATAAGAATGTTTATGCATGTTTTATTATAAGTTTACTTTTATTGGAATGGTAAGCGCACATGTAATGTTGTACATGACAAGTTGTTCTTATATAGCTTACCCATTTTCAAAAACTTGAAATGTTAGGGAAATTTTTATAAATATTTATAATTTTTGTAAAGATAAATAATATAGTTTTTTCATATGATAAGGTCTCATTTTAATGAATCATAATGAATGTACCATTTTTCTACTATCATGATGGATCTACTATGAACTAGTATTTCAATAATAGAGCAATATTCTAGATGTAAATGATAAATTACTAGTTGGTTGTGAGAAAACATTTTTCTTGATGCATAGTTGGTTCTGTGGGGGGATTATCATAATGAATATAACACTCATTCATTCACATATTTCGTAGTATGTAGTTTGTAAAAAATAATCCAATGTAAGTTTAAGTTTAATCCAATCTATCATATATCACCTAATAGTATTAAAGATAGAAAAGTTTTTCCTAAAAAAGGACAATTAAGTACCTGAATTTTCAAACCATCAATATCATCAGATACAAGAGGACCCATTACTACTCTAATAATCTGTTGATAAATATTTTGAACAATGTTGCACTAGAAATTTGTTCTTCAAGTTAGGATAGAGCTGTTATCCATCAAATATTATAACGAAACACAAGCGACCTGTTAACCTATTGACAATGACTCTCCTTGAGAATAATCACAGATATTAAATGGATGACGATGATGGGGCTAAGAAAAAGATGGCTGTCTCAAGTTGATAAACTATCAAGTTATTGTGAATATACTTAATAATAACACATGTTATTATTTGGGAATTCATCATTCAACCAATGTGAGTTGAAAAACTTGATACTTTAGAATCATAGAGTTAATTATCAGGAAAAGCCATTCAGATTTGAGTTTCATCTCATAGTTCAAACCTGAATGGATGGATGGTTGAAACTCAATAAATCAGCATAAACTCGTGTGCATAATGACTTTTTTTCATTTAAACCACTTTAAAATGAAAAATAGGAAATACAATGATGTGAAACTTGGAACCATAATAATATTCTAAAGAACTAGGGGAACTAAGCCTTAGCTATTTGGACAAATAAACTAGACCCATTCCTGAATCAAGCTTTAAAGCTTAGTCTGTGTTCAAGTAGACTATTGAGGAAAGTATTGACCTGTATTATGACATGGTTGGAGAGAGAGGAAACTCTGGTGATGTTTCTCTTGCACTCAATATGAATTGAAAGATATGTATTAATCTACTAATATATCATTTTTGTTCCCCTCTAGCATGAAGAACCCAGCGTCTTCATCTACTGCATAGACCATCAGGAAGACCTAAAGAGTCTGACCATCATGATGTAGCCACAGCCTAACGACATCAAAGTTAGGAAAATGCATACCCAAATGTGGTCCAACCAACTGGATTCATAATCTCATCATATCATAAGTTACGTCTGCCAAACTCAAGCCATGTGTAAAGGGACCAACCAATTAGCCACTGAAAGTTGGGAAAGGGCAAAAGTCATCTAGGTTGAGTATATGTTCATATAAGGATAATAAAGATATTTATGTCCACATTTAAATAGCTCATGTGGAATGCTATCATTATTCGGTGATCGTTAAATATTATTGCCTATCTTATATACTACATTAAAGGAAAAGACATGTTCATTGAAGATGAAAACTGTGAGTAGGGTATGTGGAAGTACTTCTGGAAGGCATCTTTACTGAAATGATTATATTCATATATGATTTCTTTCTATTTGAAAGTATATACTAAATTTTTATCTTTGATAATGGTCTATATTATCACATGAACCTAATTTTTAAACAATATTTGTAATAATATTGTTTGCATATTTGATGGTATCTTTGTTACAAGAACCTAAAACTGATTAATCTGAAAATTATCAAGCAAAATAATCTTATGATGCGTTAAAACTCATGTGAAGTGCCAGGACCCGTTTGAGTACAGGAACCCATCATCTAAGGGCACTAAGCACTGAATTCTTCAACGAGATGTCATTGTTCTACAGTGATGCACGTACACGATGCTCATGTTATTCTAAATTGGTCATCTTATAATACTAATCATGAGTTGACATTTTAGCTCATTCCATTTAAACTCTTATCACTAGTTTTGACATTTGTAGGTTAGTTTAAATAAAAGATAAAAGAGTCCATATCATATCATTGATTTGGAAAAATCAGAAAGTTGAAATGAAGTCCTCTTCTATCATTGGCTAGCACATCCCCTGTCTCATTCATCAGGCATATCGATGCCAAGTTGATACAAAAATAGAAATTTGCATCTGGGTCAAACAATTTGATGCAAAGTTTGCCACAAACAAGCAAACTTTCTCAAGTATTCATAAAGAAAATCCTGCCCAATTGCTGGGTAATGAAAAAACCCAAGGGGAAGACACCAGCTTCTGCAGATACCCAAAGAGACCCTACCTAAACAGAATCGCTGGTTCAAACACAGACTTTGTTCCTCATCCAAACACAGAATCACATCTCATTGGAAACCCAAGTGATTTCCATGAAATATCAGTGTTGAGCATCGTTCAAACTGAGGATCATCCAATTATAACTCTTGCTACAGATTCTTTATAAATAAAGAACAGTATGCAACAAGTCAAGTGGGTGAGAACAAGACCTTTGGATGAACAAGCATCAAAATTCCTATCTTAAGTGGAAAAAAAAACACAGGAACAACAAGAAAGAGGAGGGAGGAATAACTTGGTTCCCGGCATAAACCAGGATATCAAGGGAACAGCTGTGGCACCGCGTAATCAACAGGAAGCCCAGATGAATCAAAATGACATGCGCCTCGGTTTACTCTCAGCAGCATTGACCCTGATCGTCCTACCATCCAGATTCTGCAGAAATGGAACAATCCTCTCACCATGAGCTCAAGCATATAAAGACCTCAGAAGCAAAGGCATGAGAACGAGATGGAACTCCCCATAGAATTAACTCTTCCGAAATAAAAAGCAAAGGGTACTAAGATTTTTTTCTACTCCTGGTTTTGGGTCAGTTTAAAGATCTCATCCATAAGCAGGGTGGAAGCTTGACACATTATATGAAGACGGCAGGAAAGAAGAATTCAACTCTGAGTTGAGGTGTAAAGGAGTACACAAAGGTCTAGTGGAAGCGGATGTACCTGCCCATCAAGGCTAGCAATGGCATCGTCAAATTCCTCTTGGGTAGACATGGTAACAAAGCCAAAGCCACGAGAGCGCCCAGTGTCCTGGTCACAGACGACTCTTGCATCCACTACTTTGCCATACTCACTGAACACCTGCTCCAGACGTGCATCATCAACACTCCAGGCAAGATTGCCGACGTAGGCTTTGGGCCTGGACTCGAACTCCCTCACCCGTCTCTCTGGCCGGCTTCCTCTGGGAGAAGCCTTGTTTACAGTCAAAGCCCTCCCCTCTGCATTCTAGTTGTGGCAAAACAGAAGAATTCATTTACAGAGTGACAAATTGGACAGTATATTGGAGCCTATTATAATCAGTCAATATTATGATTCCTAGTTTTTATATTGAAACATTGACCGCATATCTGATAAGCAAAGCAAATAATTTTTATGATTCCCTTTGACTCAAGTTTTATGATTCATAAACAAAACACCGAAGCATCCTAAACCTTCAGGCCTAAAGAATGCTTGCGGGTAAGATTCTCACAGTGAACAAACCATGTGAACAAACCATATTCAGGAGAAGAAAATAAAGATAGATACATGATTCATAGGCATACAACTAACGCTCAAGCTCCTAGTGCTCTAGAGACACGGAAAAATGTCTGTCAATATTCAAAATTACCATTTGTCCCTTCAAAAGCATGTTGATCATTTTAATTAACTCTTATCACTAAATCGAAGGCAAAAGGATGCATTACATTCAAAAGAAGGGTGGGAAAAAACTCTTTCCAAATAACACCCATATACCAGTATCTGGTGATGGTCTGTTATCACTTTGCCTCGCTAATCAAGAGCTAAGAGGAACAGAAGTTCAGAATAATTCGATGCCTCATATGGAAATCTAGAATTTTGAAGGTCAACATACGAAGAAAAGTTGAAAGAAGTCAATGCACAATGTTAAAATGCATTGTGAAAATCGAAAGAAAAGATAAAAGATAAGAGGGGAGAGGAGAACTAACCTCAGAATCATTTTAAGGGACTCCAACACATCAGAGTGGAGATCTCATTCATCGCACATGAAAAGGATAGCTCTCCATGGAAAATAGAGAAAGGATCAATAGCAATAAGATTTTATCTCATCTCTTTACAAAGGTCCCTATGTTCAGAAAATGAAACCTGAATTAACTGATCATGCAGATGATGGGTTCCTAACCAGACAAAAAATAGGCCGCAAAAATTACAAAAGGACAAGGACTCTGGAGTTGATTTACAAAACAATGATGGAAATCAACAACAAAGAAGTCCTAAAGTAATAATGATTCCTCAGTTTAGTTCAGCTATAAAACTTTAACTAAGATCCCAAGTTCCAATTCAATTTCACTATTTTGGCGAGTACTTGAACAAGACATTCTCCAGGAAGAAATTTGGGTAACATGAAACACACTTCCTATATAGACGCTTGAAGAAAAGACCCAATCTGATCTAAAAAAGTTTATTTTGATCTCTTCCAAACTTTGAGGCCAAATAAGATGGTCTCCTATATCATCAAACAGCTTATGCCACCAAACTGTGGTGTTTAATGTCCATTAGGCAGCAAAGAACTTCTTAAAGATTTATGAATGGCTACATGCGTAGCATGAACTCTCCGCAAAATGCTGTATTTGGAAACACAACAGAATGGGATGAAACACTAATTCTTTGGTAAGCGTCTTGAATCATACAACCAGGAAAACTCACAAAATTACCTCTAGACAATGGTGGACAACTGCTTTTAGACTTGAATGGCCACATTTGTTACTCACAGTTTTTATCTTTGCAGGGAAAAGGAAAGATTAAAAGATATGCATAGAAGCCTTTTAAGAATGGATGTACTAGTTTAAGAGGGATTTAAGCACTTATTCATATGGACCAAAGCCAAGTCATAATGAAGCTTTTCCATGGTCATACTTGTTTTTTCATTATCCAACCACCCAAGTCATGCGAACTTAACCAGCCTGGGGTAAAAGGCCTTATCAGACACTTCCTAAGACAAGAGCACCATTACTGATAAACCACATTTTTTATCACATTGCATTCACTTTATCAATAACCCTGATCCGCATATTCAAGCAGCAAATAAATTAGAAACCCATTCCTTCAATTTTCACAGAGAAATGCAGGACTTGATGCCCTAAAGTTTTCACAATTCCAAAGAGTACGCGAATTGGAAGAGTTTATTCGGAAATGAAGGAAGGCAAAGTGAATGAGGACCACATTATGACCAGGATACTGAAAACTAGCTCACTAGGTCGATCAAGAAACAGCCAATGGAGCTCAGAATGAATCCCAATAATTTAACCCCATGGATTAAAGCATAAACTTAACAACCTTTAGACCTTGCATAGAGCATACTAACAAAGCATTTATCCTTTGATCCAAAGAAAGCTCTCGCACAGTAAAACTCTAGGCGTTTTGGCACCAGGCAGATAACCTTCACTTTATGTAGAACTACAAACCCAGAACAGAAATTCCTATGGCCTAATCAAGGTGGAGGATATGAAAAATTTGTTCAAAAATAAAGTTCAAAGCAATAGAATGTGAGAGAGACCAGGAAAATTAAAACCATCAATGCAAAAGGATATCAGATCCAAATAGAAAGAAAAAAGGCTTCATCAAAATGAGCTTCAGAGAGCCAAATCAACCAGGAAGAGAAGAAAGAAGTCGTCACTTATCTGGTTATTACAGGAAAAGTTAGTAGGCTGCCAAATAAACAACTCTCAAGGATAAATTATGGGCAAACACTTACATATCCATTGAACTTCTCGATGGCTCTTTCAGACTCTTCAACTGTGCTCATGTTCACAAATCCAAAACCACGACTGCGACCTGTTTCCTTGTTATAGACAACCTACAGGACGACCACAAGTTAGATGTCATATCCTCAAGGTTTTGGGACTGAAAATGCTCTTGACAGAGGCTGCAACAGAGCATTCCAAGTAATGGTTTCCAAAATCGAACTCATTATAAGAAAATAATCATAAAATGAAATAGACCAAAAAAAAGTACGTAAATATGAAGAAGAGAGGAATCAGCTCCAGCTAAGGATTTTGTTCTACCTCGGCTACTTCGACGACGCCCGCCTGCTGAAAGAGCTGCGCAAGTTTCTCGCTGTCCATGTCGTAGGAAAGGTTCCCAACAAAGAGCTTGGCCTCCTCAAGCGGCTCTGGGTAAGAGGCCTCCCCCCCTTCCCATTCTGAGAGCCCTGCTTCTGACCCATCCACAGTCCAGTTGGAAGCCTGGACCGCAAAGGGGCCTTGGGCAGACGACTTCCTCAGCAGGCGAAGCGATGGAAAGGAGGAGAAAGAAGAAGACGAAAAAGAAGAACTGCAAGCGAGGTTAAGGACCCGGGTAGGCCTGGCGGGGAGGTAAAGCTGCGAGGCCACGGCTGACAGACGTGGGGGAAGCGACGAGAGGCACCCGTCGTACATGGTTGAGGCCGCGGCCGCCTTGACGGCTTGAGACACCGAAATTGCCATAGAGAATGGAGAGGAGATGAGTGCAGAGCAGAGGGGGAAGGGAAGACGAGAGCAGAAGAGGCAGACCCAAAGAAGATAAGATGGGCTGCAGTCAGTCGGAGGGGGGGATATAAGGAGGCATTGTGCTGGAGACCCACCCTCGTGACCTAGCGGGGGGGTCTCGACTCTGCCCGAACCATGCCCGAGAATCTAATATATGCCCGAGAATCTAATATACACTATCTGACTAGGGCCCAAGAACCTTGATCTAGAAACCTTCAGCCTACTCTAGTTACCCTTTATCTAGACAACAATGACCAAAATATTTTTTTTATGTGAAAATCATATTTTATTTGACTTCAATCAATCTACAGCTTGGCTTGCAGAAGGCAATTCAATATGACATTTTTTTTGCTCATATCATTCTCTTCTAAGCTCAATCTTGGCATTTATGGGACCATCTATGGGCTGCCAAATGAGATTTGTCAATAGGCCAAGTTGAACCTTGCCAACCCTAGATTCTACTAAAAAAATGATTTTGAGGATCAAACATTAATCTACCATAAATGTAGTCTCCAATGTTCACCCTTGGGTCAGACTCCTATGTGACCCAAGCCTAACCCCTCTTCGCCCAAATAAGTCCATTTGGCTAATTATCCATGTTGACTTGTTTGGCCCATTGAGTCTAGTTAGTCATTCCATATCAAATGAATCCTTCACTGTTCACGTTCTCCTGCCAAAACCCAAAGCCTTTACTATATGTAGACTTGTTACTTCAAACATCCAACTACCCACTAGTAAAACCATAAGAAGAGAGAGAGAGGTATAGGCTTCCACCGAAATAAGTGTGATCTTTTAAGAAGCTAGCAAGCCTGGGTTTTAGAGTAGTAAGAGAAGTATCAAGTCAATTTAAGTCCACCCAAAGATGTTTTTGATATGTCCAACTCTCTCTCTCTCTCTCTCTCTAATAATATCTCTTTTTTTTTAGATGCAATGTAAGCTAAATTAGTGAAATAGTGCACGAATTTTGTAGAAATAAGTTATAAATGTTGCAGAAAATGTTTATAACTGTTTTCTTTTTTATAAATTTTATATATTTTTCATAAATTATTTAATATTAAAATCCTTTGCTAATTATTTTTTAAAATAAATTAATTAATTAAGAAAACAAAAAAACCCTATGTGGGTACTTTGTCCTTAGTGGGCTGATATGGGCTATTGGGTTCACTTAATCTAATAGTGGGCCCCATGGGCTCACCACTATGTAGCTTGACTCAGTGAGGGCCAAAATCTGTCTCATTGGGCCGCAAAAGAATCAAGGTTTATGGGCTAAGTGGTAAGACATTTCAAGTCCATTCAACCCCTCAAGAACTGGTGATGAAATTTAGTCAATTGATAGAACTTGATTGATAAAAAATAATTCTTTAATGTCTCAAATCCTCCATAACTCATCGTGAATCATCATAAGAGTGATTTTGAATCATTTTACATCAATTTTTGTTGAGAAATTGAGCTCAAAATCTTTATCATTTGTCCATAAATTCAAATAGAATTTTCATGATATTTCTCTGATTTTCAAGTGAAACAAGAGTTTTTTGGTTTGATTCTCAACATTTAATTCTTAAGAATCGGTGTGAAATTGATCCAAACATTTTTTGACATAATTTCACACCTTTTTCATGAGTTTTCTCTCACATATTTGTTTGAAAATCACGATCAATAGGGCACAAGATGTTTTGACCCCACTATTTTTTCTCTCCTATTATTGTCTCTTTTCTCCCTTTCTTTCTCCTATTTTCCACCGAAAATTCATCTAAAATTCCTTCTAAATCTCACATCTATCTCCCTAAAATTTCTCCAAAAAACCCTTCAAAATCTCACATCTATCCCCCTCTTCCCTCTTTATCCTATTCTCTCTCTCCCTCTCTCTCTCTCTTCTTTTCTCTCTCCTATTCCCTTTGAAATTCTATTTCTACCCTCTTAATTTTTTCCTTAGAATTTTATTTTATTTATTGTTCTTACACCAGAATAATAAGAGAGAAATCATAATTTACTATTATTCGTATTCATGTTTTATTTAAATAATTAAAAATATAATATAATATTATAAAATTCCTAAAAAATCTAGAACTATTAGAAAAATTAAATAAGAAATTATACTTATAAAAAATTATTCATACTCCATGTTCGACATATGACTAATTGGTCTACTAAATTTTAATTAAGCTTATATTATAAATATTATTAGATAATGATTATTTAACATTAATGATAAATACTCATGACTCTCTCTTTCTCTCTCCCTGCCTCCCTCTACCTATCTCTTAGAATCATTTCTTGATTGTTCTCTAATGGTTGTATGTCTCTCAAGTCAGACCAAATATTTTTATGGTTCACAAGGAAGGATGATGAAAGGAGAAGCCGCCCTATTGATAAACTACTCAAGTGCATGCATGCCCACACTAGTGAGAGAGAGAGAGATGAGAAACTTACCAACAAAGGATAAGCGGTAATGTACTATGGTTTTAATGCCAGTTGACGGAAGAGCACCTCAACCGTGCTTAGATTTGGGTGAAACTACCTAGAGAAGTAGTGCTGCCATCCACTTTGGTGAGAGGGAGAACATGATTAGGTGTGTTTATATCATAGAATGGGCAAGTAAGACGGGAGAAAGCCTTTAAAATGTTAGGTGTCTTCATACTCTACATGCATCTATATTGTGAATTATGCAATGGCTTGGGTAAAAATTGTAGTAGTTTTTGAGGGCCTCTAGAGAATATCATTAAATTTTGGGAACTGATCGATAATTAAAATATTTCATGGTGAGTAAAATATATGAAATGAGAGAAGATATTAGATCCATATTGATCATCAATACTACCCAGATTATCAACAATCAAAACATAGGATTAAACATTGACCTTTAGAGAAAAATAGGGTCTAGAATTTCTTCCTACTCACAGAAAAATGCTTATAATAATATAGTATTTGAACTGAAAAGTGAAATACAGCAATAAGATGCATTCCTCTTCATTATACTAGTTTCCTTGTAGGGCTTGTAAACTTGTCAAATCATCAGCTATGAAAATTCTATGGCCATAAATATAAAGAGTAAGGGGAATTTTATTTTGAAAAGTCATCAAAATTTATTTCTTTTAGTACTCTTTCTTCCATATATACATTTAACCTATATTGTCCATAGTATTTTACATTTAGTATAGCTTACTGATATTCCTGCAATGTTATATATGCTGAAGGTATTCTTTTAACCATGATAAATTTTCAGAAAATCATGAGAATCCATCACTATGTGCGTCAAGAATTAATATAAATGCCCTTTAAAACCTAGACACTTTTTAGTCATCTTTTAGATTTTCTATAATCACACGGACTATATCGATTATCCAATCTATTCATGCAAAATGCCCTTCATTTTCCAACTAAAATCACGTAATGAAATTAAGGGGCCTGCATTTTTGTTTGATGGTTTCGTATTCAATATATCATGCCAAGCATACCAAAGGCCTGATTTACCTATTGAACTACACCTGCTTTCACCATGGTTGGCCAAACATATTAAACTTTTCACGTGAAATGAGAATGCCAGCTATACCATGTTGTGGAGTTAATACATCAATCATTTGCCAACTCATCCAATCACCAGAGAAAAAGCCTGCCAGAAATGAATGGCTCTTCACGTCTGCTGATCCTCCAGATTGCACCAAACGCCAAAAGAAGCGAGGTATCAGAAGTTGTTGCCCGTTGTACATAGCGTAGGTTGCCGCCCCAAAAACCCTACTGGAACTCAGGAGAAGGAACCCCAACGGGAAACTCCGCTTAGGCCTCCTTGTGCTCCCACACTAGTCATGGCAGAACCTGATCCCCTAACAGTGAGGGGCCAGGTGGCAAGGGAGGTTCATTCATTTAAAGAGATTTAGGGCCTATTCAATGGTTCGGCTCCGCAGAAGCTTGCTAGACAAGGGTTACATACCTAGTTACTTCGCTACAAGATTAAGAAAAGAAAAATCTGTGAGGAAGAGGGTAGTGGAGGAGTGAAGGTCCACCCGATTGGTTGGTGTTAATGTGTGAGACAACCAGTCTTTGAATCCATTGACTTCTCCAGGTTATATAAACACGACATGAACTTGTGCTTGTCATATTGCTCTAAATATATATATCTTTGCTTGATTCTGACGTTCCACGAGCTCCGAGTTACTTATGAAGCCTTCGAGTAGTCAGAAAAAGCTACAACAAGCAGCCCTAATTTATCCGGTGCTACTTGGCAGGGCCCTCACGGCACCCACATCCCATTTCCGTGATACTGGATAATCTCTGTAATCCTCGATGGAGGATAGAGTTATCCTTCATTGAATAACGATTGCAAGAAACAGAAGAAAAAATTTTGTCCATTACGGAAGTTCTATAATTTGTGAGGTGTCGTTTAATCTCTGGCATAACCTCCAAGAAACAGAATAAAAATGATTTCTTATCACACAAAGAATTCTAAAACTAGTGAAGAGGCCTAGTTTAATCCTTGACAGAACCTTCAAGAGAGAAAGAAGAAAATTGATTCCCATTAGAGAAACAGAGTTAAAACTTGTGACGAAGCCTTGTTTAATCCTTGGTAGAGCTTACAAGATAAAACAGAATAAAAATGGCTTCCGATTTTCAAAAGGATTCTTAAAACTTCTTCCGACCTTGTTTAATCCTCGGTAAATCCTTCAACAAACTGACAACTACAGGGATAATCTTGGATCTTGAAGGGGATGATCCCTGTATGAAAACAGTTTCTGTATGAAATTGAATATTCTTCGTGTCATTATAGTCGGTGCTCGTGTCCCAGAATCTTCATTGCGATGAGAGACATCGCATTCATATATACATTGGCTACGGCTGCCCTACACAGACCACAAGAAACACTTCGTGGGCTCATATAAAATTCTTCTTCTTGACGTTCGCAATCAATAAGCGGGGTTGCCCAACCGACTTCAATTATGATATGCATACATTATTTAATGAGTAATACTGAATCATTCAGGCTTCTTGGGTGATGCCTATCTAGTTGTAAGCTGTCCCATCAGAGGAAAGATTGAACTAAACCCGCCGGCTTCCTTCGTTGGAGTTTTCCAGCATCTTCAACTCTATTCCAAAACCCAAATCTGCGTGCTCATTGAGAATATTGGATCTGGTCGCAACTTCGTACAGTGAAGAGGAACCGATCTGAATAGTGCATCACAGAGCAGCGACCGTCCAAATTACGCCTCCAACTCACACACCCACTGAGCAGGAAGGGTTCCCAATTATGTTGTCAAGAGTCGTCATATCCAGGGTTATATCGGAAGTGAACTCATCCAAAGATTCAGACGTGTAGTATATGTATAGATAGATACGGCTTGTAAATTTTCTGGTTAAGATGCAGTCTATGAGGAGGATTACAAAGGGTTTCCCTTGAGGATTGCAACCTCTTGTAAAGAGAGAAATTTTGTGGAGCTGTTTCTGAGGCTTACGGGCTGAATGAGTTACGAGTGTGAGAGCATAAAAGATGACGGCGATTCTGTGAGGTTCCGCTGACGCCATCACTCCACCAAGCAGGCTCGCCACTGAACGTCGGCGGGTCGCGGCGGCCAGAAGGACCAACGCCTCGCCCCGCCGGCCGGCCAGCCAGCCGTGGTTCACTGGGATTTGCTGCCCTACACCCTCCAACGATGGAGCCACGAGATGTTGTGACCGCGTGTCGTGCCAGGCATCTCTCTCTCTCTCTCTCTCTCTCTCCCCCACACCCCCACCAGCACTCTCCTCTGTCAAAAGCCTCTCGGAATATTTCTTTGACTGGGGCGGGGCCTCACTGTCAACCCCTTCCCTCCCCACCCCCCCCCCCCCCAATCGCCTAATGTGTCGACGTGGCATTTCTCGTAGGAATTTGTTACCTTATAGCACCATCGCACCAACGACCTACCCGTTTGTTCGCTGACTTGGCAGATGTCGACTCGAGGATGCCCTCTGGGCATCCGCCCTCGTGTCGCCACGGTCGAAAGATGACCTCCGCCACCTCAGCTCCCAAGTGCCCACATGGCGATCCCAGTCGGAGGGTGCCAGATTCCTAACACAATATTTATTCGCATCTTTTTGGGTGATAAGACCTTCCGAATAGCGTTCTTACCAAAGTCAGCAGCTTCTGCGTAGGGGTTGACTCATTTATAAGACGTGACCGCGTGTTGAATTCCAATCGGATGGTCAACAAACATTGAAAGGACAAAAATGGGCTAGCGGCTCAACGGACCCAACCCGCGTTTAGTGGGGCTACTAACGAGGGAACCTGGGAGGGTTTGACCGTATTAAATGCCTACCTGGCACGACCCGGCTGGGGCAAAACGCTGCTTCTCACGGTTCCTGATAGCTTCTGCATGCTCATCCTATGTGTCTCCCCTCCCCTCTCGACAGCCACCACCTTGCTTAATTGAGTCCTCTCTCTTTAGGACTAGGTCAACGCAACCGTTGCCCGCCATAATCCCTCTCTCTCTCTCTCTCTCTATCTCTCTCTAGCTCTTACAGTCTATAAACCCCTTGGGATGAGAAGCGATGTGAGTACAGTTCAGTCTCCTGTCCGACAGCTTCCAGTGCGGCCATGGCAGATTGGGTAGCGTTGTGGAAGGAGGTGTCGGGGGGCTTTAGGGCCATGGACCTTGCCGTGGCCATGAGCGCCCTCTTCCTCTTCAGCTGCGTCGCCCACAGGGCGACCCAGAAGGGCCCCATGCACTGGCCGGTCCTCGGCATCCTCCCCACCCTCTTCCTCCACTTGAGAGACGTCTACAACTGGACCACGGTGGCGCTATTGCACGCCGGAGGCACCTTCCGGTACCACGGCATGTGGCTCGGCGGCGCCCACGGCGTCGTCACGGCGGACCCCGCCAACGTCGAGTATATTCTCCGCACGCGCTTCGCCAACTTCCCCAAGGGGAAGTACTACAGGGAGCGTTTCATGGACCTTCTCGGCGATGGCATCTTCAACGCCGACGACGGCGTGTGGCGCGAGCAGCGCCGTGCCGCCGCCTCGGAGATGCACTCCATCCGCTTCGGTTCCTACTCGGCCCAGTCGATCTCGTCTCTCGTACACGGTAAGCTCCTGCGTCTCCTCTCCTGTTTGGCTGCCACCGGCGAGGCCGTGGACATACAGGATGTGTTCCTCCGCTTCACCTTCGACAATATCTGCATGGCGGCGTTCGGGATCGACCCGGGCTGCCTCGCCGTTGACCTGCCGGAGGTGGGCTTCGCCAGGGCCTTCGAGCGGGCCACGGAGCTGACCCTGTTCCGCTTCATCGTG
Source organism: Spirodela polyrhiza (assembly GCA_024713555.1). Taxonomy (NCBI): domain Eukaryota; kingdom Viridiplantae; phylum Streptophyta; class Magnoliopsida; order Alismatales; family Araceae; genus Spirodela; species Spirodela polyrhiza. The sequence continues at coordinate 2,420,445 of CM046540.1, forward strand.
CCGCCGTTCGTGTGGAAGCTCATGCGCCGGCTCGACGTCGGCCCCGAGAGGGAGCTCAAAGAGGCAGTCCGAGTCGTCCACGAGTTCGCCAAGAAAACCGTGTCGCACCGCCGCGCCGAGTTCGTCTCCTCGGGAGACCTCCGAGGCCGTTCAGATCTCCTCTCAAGGCTCGTCGAAGCCGAGGAAGAACCCGCCGCTCCCGTCACCGGCGAGAAGTTCCGATTCTCCGACAAATTTATCAAGGACTTCTGCATCAGCTTCATTCTCGCCGGGAGGGACACCAGCTCGGTGGCACTGGCCTGGTTCTTCTGGCTCATCCACGATCGACCCGATGTTGAATCCCGCATTCTCGACGAGATCCGCTCGATTATCGGGCAGAGGGAAGAAAAACAAGAGAAACATGCAGATTTGGTGTTCGAAGTGGAGGAGCTGGGGAGGATGGATTACCTGCAGGCGGCGCTCTCGGAGGCGCTGCGGCTGTACCCGTCGGTGCCGTTGGACTTCAAGGAGGCGGTGGAAGACGATGTCCTGCCGGACGGAAGCCCAGTGAGGAGGGGGGCGAGGGTGATCTACTCAATATACTCCATGGCGAGGGCGGAAGCCCTGTGGGGGAAGGACTGCTGCGAGTACAGGCCGGAGCGGTGGATCAGCAAGGAAAGGGGGAGATTCGCGGGGGAGAACCAGTTCAAGTACCCGGTGTTTAACGCCGGCCCGAGGCTCTGCGTGGGGAAGAAGTTCGCCTACCTCCAGATGAAGATGGTGGCGGCGGCGGTGCTGCTCAGATACAGGGTGAGGGTGGTGGAGGGGCAGGTGGTCGAGCCCAAGCTGACCACCACCCTCTACATGAAGAACGGCCTCCTCGTCACCTTCCAACCTAGAGAGAGAAACCCCTCTGACGTCGGGTGTTGAAGAACAGCACCCCCCCCCCCCCCCTCCACCACTACCCAAGAGAGAGAAACCATGCAGTCTGGCTCTTCGTATGGGTCTGCATGTCTGCGCATCTACGAAACCACTGCACCGCTCTCGTCTACTGACACACTACTGTGCATCTTACCATACACTCAGAACGAGGCATGATCCATCCTCTAAAGGGCAGACCCGTGTTGCACGCATGGCTTATTCTCTAGCAACAGAGCACACAAATAAGAATGGTCAGGAGGCAGATTTGTCCAAAGCTTAGCTCACCTGTGGAGCCTGCCTAAATAGACGATGCGTTAAAATAACCCCCCATCGAATGATTTGGGGTTGAAGCGTTTGACCTGCTTGAAATCAGATCTTGTAAGCAGATTATTCATTAGAATAGAAGAATGGTACGCTGCTACTCGAACACGTGGGGCCAGAGCTCTACAGGTTGTAAGAAGGTCCACCTGCGTTGTGCTATGTATTCATCCCTAAACGTGAGCTAAACCCATGCAGGTTTGAGTGTAGAGGAGAAAAAAATGACCTTTCATCCGTGAAGAGGAAGAGAAAAACAAGGTGGGCGGGCGGCCTCTGCCGCCAGTTAAACCGCAGACGCGGGGGGCGGGGGGCTGGGGGCCGGAAGACGAAGGGAAACGTTCCCCTGCTCGGAACCATTCCCCACATTTAGTTGGGGTTGTTCAGCCTGAATGACTTCGTTTTGCGTCCATGCGTGGCAACTTGTGCATTGAATACCGTCCTATGGGTAAATCGAACGCTTACCCTATCCTACCAAAGTGGGGGGGGAGAGTATGGGGAAGACCAAAGCATCCAACCCCCAACTGGAATATTAGAGGGTATTTCAGACCTTCATTGCACCTCCAATAAAGAGGGTCAGAATTCTCTCCATAAATACGACAAAGGAGAAAGACAAAATGACCAAAAAAGGGGAGAGAGAGAGAGAGAGAGAGAGAGAGAGGGGGATATTACTGTGAGGAAAATATGAGCATGAGGTTATTCCAAATGGGGCCTGCCTAACCCATACTTCGAAAACTCCTGATCTACCACATTTCTTCTTATGTAGATCTTGTGCCAAATCGTCAAGCTCAACGTGTCTTATCTATGGGTCTTACCTTCAGTGGTTTTGGCCAAAAAAAATCAATACGTGTGGCCATGTGTCCCTATAATGTATTAGGTCCTTTGACCTTTTGTGTGAATGCATGCCTAATAGTCAAGAATACAGTCAATTGACTTATTCAACTTCATGTGGGACATATTTCTAGTCGTGAAAGCTACTTTCATATTTTGTCCAATGATTTGATGCAATAATAATGACATCACATATCTTTATGTAAACCTTGCCCCTAATGATCAAATAATGGACAAATATTGTTCTATGCATATGATGTGCCTATTTAGAGCTAAATTGTCTAAGTTAATACAAATAGGCCCAACAAGCCTCAAGTTACTTTGTTCCATATATTCTAAAATGGTCATCATCCCACAAAGGGGCCCCATGCCCTTTATTTCATCAACCCTCAAATGATCTTTCTCAGAAAAACCCATACAATGAGCTCATTTCATAGACCCCTCAAATGAGAATCATCCCTTGGAATTCTTTAATTTGGCTTTACCCATACAACCTCAAATCAATTTTATCTACATAGTTGTCAAATTGACAAATATTATATGCTTTAAAATTAGGTATGCTGCAAAATATTTTCATATCGATTTTATCCCACCAGCTAAGCTAGGCCTACCATACAAAATTTAAAGGGTCTACAATCCACAAAAAATTGTTACATGATTAAATAAAAAGGTAATTTCTTTCCTATAATCAAGTAATAAAGACTATTCCTTTCATAGTGGAATAGAATTGACATTAGTTGTCTAATGAGCCAATTCATTCATTTTTCTAATTTAATTAGAAGTATATAAAAGTCATGTATTCTAGTCAAAAGTAACAAAAGATAAATTTATTTGAATATGCAAAGACAAAAACCATAGTACCACAATAACACAATATCCTGATAATTTAAACCATTAAATGTGTTAATGAAACATCATAATTCTATTTTCCGGTCAATTGACTTCATTACTATGTGAATATTGATGCTCCGAAATTCAAAATAATAGGATAAATAATTTAGAGCCTAATAAATTTAATGTATCTCAAAATTATTTTTTAATTATAAATTAATATTTCCCATTTATACCTCTGATGTAAGATATGATGTTTATTAGGCCAATATAAACATTTCTGCTCAACATTGGTTCCATCTTGTACATTCTACATCAAAATTAATAGTGTCAATCAACTAGATAAATAAGTCCTATTATGACCAAGTTTTCTTAGACTTGGGGCTCCTAATGGGCATTTTAAAAAAGGAGTTTTTTACCTATGGTTTTTAGGTTCTATTGGTTATTTAAGCTACTTGAGCTTGCAGATTCTCTTGTTTTCAACACTTGTTCCTAGTTCCTTAAGTTGTAGTAGGTATTCAGTTTATTGAATTTCACTTATTTCCCTCATTCCATCACCACAATTCCATTTCTAATGAAACTCTTGACTAAATTAGCCTGTGTTTTTATTTTTCAGTAGCATTTTTAGGAAGTTAACTTTTCATGAAATGCTTTAACTGGAATTTTTAGATGTGAAAAGAAGAATACAAATCATGTACCATGTGTCTACCAATGATTCCCATTAGAACAACCTCTCTCACTCCCCCTCTATCTCTTAGTGATACATGGACAAGTTTAGTGCATCAAAGTTCAATAAGAATATAATTTAACTTTTTCACTTTAACCTAACCAAATTAAAAAATATTTAAAGTTCAGGCCCAATACATGACACCTCTAGTAATAATGAACCATGGTTTTATTTCTTAAAAGCTCACAATAAAATAAAAGTATAGTCACGTCCCTTTTATTTTAAAAGGTTTATCCATTTCTCCCATATTTAATACTGTTCAATCTATGGATTAATTTTTTCTGAAATGTTAAATAAGAGACATTCAAATGCATTTCTATGTCACTCAAATCTCATGCATAAATTCATTCATCATCCCTTGTTGGATTTTATATGATAGCACATCATCAAGATGAGGGGAGGGGATGAATAGGCTTTTCTCTAATTATTTGCAGAATCCATGACATGAGATATTATATTTCACATATAATTTTTATTGTGGGATGGTCACTTGACATACTCCACTCCACTGTTTTTGTATCATGCATGTTCTTGCTTCTTTGTGTTCTACTAAATCCTTAGTGAAATATATAACGAATTATAAGCTTTGTCCACCTTCATTAGATTTAAAAACTCCAATTAAGTATCTCACCTAAGAATCATCTTCTAAATTCACAATTTTTTGCATAAAATCTAAAGAATATCCTACTCATCTCCTCCATGTTCATGACTCTTGGAAAACTAAAGAATTCACACCCCTTGCTGCTAGAGTCATGGATCTTGAGGACCAAATAGAGGAAACTCAATCTTCTTTTCAATATTCACAGCTCTAAGGTACCAAATAATGTCCTCTAGATTAAAACTTTAGATGGGATTTGAGTACTAAATCACTCTAAATAGAAAAGTAGGATATGTTACCATTATTAGAGTTCAGTTCCAAGGACTCTTGAGGCTTGAATACCACTGATTTGTCATTTGAAATATTCATTGTTAGGATCTTTTTGGTGCCCTTTATTGCTTATCATTCTTTAGCCCTTAATCTTGATTTTTAATTTATCTTACATACTCTTAATTTTTCCTTTATTTTTATTAATTTTTAATGTCCTTTTAACAACATGAATTATGTCATTTCATGGAAACAATGCGCCCAATGGATAGTTCCATTTATTTATTTTTATGCAGTACCTAAAGGTAGACTCCTCTCTTCTTGTATCTTAACGTAGATTATAGTATAGAGAAAATGTGAGTATATTATTCAATAAAAATGTCAATGCATTTTATAAATTAATTTAGAGCATAAGAAATTATCAAATATATTTCACGTTAATTTTTAATGTAAAAATAATTTTTATCCTTGATGTTGAATTTATGCAATTTAGGGCTTTCCTTAATAGAAATTAAGGAAATTAAAAGTTTTACCAAAATATTTTTCTATATTTTATTATCAACATCAAAATATGTAGCACTTATAAAGCCATTGATGTATGATGAGCTTTTAAATCTATTGTTTTGTGAAGAAACGTCAATGTCTCCTTGTTCATATGCTAGTTCATTCTAATTAATGAATAAATGAGACAAATGCCATCCTTCTAGCAATGGCTAAATTTTTTATATGAATGGAAATTAAAATGACATATTTGTGAGATTTATATTCTTATGCTATTCATATTTATGAAGGTAATAAATAATTTTAGTAATCTATAAATATTCTAAAATCAACTAAGATAATAGAGAATTAATGAGTTGTATTTGTGACCCATTGAATTTAAGCTTTGGGTGACTTAGAACCACAATGAACCCAAACCCCCCATGTAAAGCCAAAGGTCCATATGAACTTTACATCAAGAACTAATAGTTTCAACTATATGTAATTTTTAATTAATGTTTCTGCAATGTCATACTTCTACTTGTTTCAATTAAAAACTATTTCAATCAAAAGTTCCCCAATGTTACATTTTACATTATCAATGATCACTTCTTAGTTTATCATACCTTTCAATGTGAGCCTCACGCCCATCAAAGGTAAGGTATTCTAACACATAAATATGCTTCACACTCCTTTTCACACAAACCCTTCCAACTAACACATAATTTTGTGTTATTTATTTCCCATAGTGGAAACCACCCAACACACACATACACACTATTAGATAACCCATTTTCCCTAGTGCAATCTCCTTCCAACTTATATACTTTTTTTGTCTTGATTTTTTCCTCATCGAAAAATGAGAGATTTTTGGTAATAGTTTTGCTAATAAAAATAAACATTTTAAGTGAACCAAATTAAGAATTGATTATCTTTAAGTGTTCTTATTGGTAAGAGATTAAATATTTTAATTGGTAAAATTTTTAATTTTTAATTTTACACATTTAATTAAAGGTTTTAATTATCAATTGTAGATTGATTGATCCATGTGAACATTATTTGATCAATCCACTATGACCTAATTATTACAATTATCACTAATCTTTTGAGATATTTTCATGACTAATGTGACTACTATCATAGGATGCATACACTTTTGAAAATGTATTTTAACAAAAAAGATGAGGAAATAAAAATGATACAAAAAAATTGACTAAATATTATTTAATTTACAACATTAACATACATTTTTTTAAAAACATCTCAAATGCTTGACATCACAACTAGTAGTTCAAATCCTAGTCATTTATAGTCATCACATGTGAACATTTTGGGAACCAAAAATGAAACCTACAACAAAGAAACTTTGCCCTACACTCAAGGAAGGAGAGAGAGAGAGAGAGAGAGAGAGAGAGAGAGAGAGAGACCTATCCAAGCTTCCAATGAGCCTTCAAGTCAATTGAGTGCCTAGAGACCAGAAGAACTATTGATACTGAACACACTCATTGGAGTCGAACCACAAGATTGCCCCAGCAAAGATTAAAATAGTTATTATTATCATCTCATATAAGTTTTAAGTATTCTAATCGAATTAATATTTAGTGATCTCTTGTTGCTTATTTTTTAATTTTTTTATTTGTTCTGTTGCATTTCTAAACACAATGTTAGAATACATAAAACAATTTATAGTGAACTAAATTATAAAACTTAATTTAGCATTATGAAAGCTTAATTATAATCACTCCAAATCTAAGATATTATTGGCCATCATTGGCTCCTTTGAAAACATTTATGAATTGTTTTATCATCATAAATACATATTTTTTTTAGATTTTATTATGTGAATAAGATTTATTTACTATGTTACCATCATGAACACGTGATATTATTTCTATTTACAATATATTGTGTTTGCAACATTCATTGTTATCTATGTACATCATATATTAGAAGTGTTAGGCATACACACTATTATTTCTATTCATGGAATATTATATTAATAGCATTTATATACTCTATTACCATCATTTATATAACATGGTGAAATAAACTGTGTAGATAGATTTAAAATATTAAAATGAAAATTAAATTTATAAGATTAATCGTTATTTGAAGTGTATAAAAATGAAACTTTATACTAGGCTCGAAAGTAAGCCATTATAGAGCCACATCAATATACTAGTTGTAGGCCAACACAAAACTATTGATGGTGTGAATTTATGAAGACCAAACCCTGATGAACTGCTGAAATTCCATTTTTACTAAAGTCATAAATGTAAGGATATAAACTTTCACAAATAGAGAAAACCTTCATTTGGATCCGTAAGAAAACAATCAGTGAAAGATATCGAATTCTAATGAATACAGTGGTAACTACATGCAATATTTTCAATGTATACCATGTCATTCTTGGCGTCATGAACTAAATTGTGAAACACATGCACTTAAGATGATAAATACTCTAAAATGTGTTATGTTTTATTGTACATTTACCCTTCTTTGAATTATTACTTTTTCGATTTCCATTCAATACCATAACCAGTTATAAAATATAATTTTGATTAAATTAACTAATTTAATTACAAAATGATTTGTTCCATCTGTCTGATATCTTATATGTTTATTATATTTTCCCTGAACATTCTCTAAACATAGGATAGAATTCAGTCCAAAGTGTTTACCATAGTGCATTAGGTTAGGTCTTCAATGGTTTCGGCCGATTACATCTATTCAACCCCCCCCCCCCCCAACTCCACTCTTATATTGTTTCAAGCTCAACTTTTTTCCCTCCCTCTCTCTCTCTCTCTCTCTCTCTCTCTCTCTCTCTCTCACTCCCTTCCTCTCCAGCGTTGCCATGAAGGGATTACTTTCCGGCACTGAGAAGCAGTCGTCGGCATCAAAGCCACAGGCTGTTTAGACTGCCACGGTGGTGATCCACTAATCAAGAAAAAAAGAACACCAACAGGAAAATTTCACGGCAAAGTTGGAGATGTGAGATCAGAGAGAATCGACGACTCCATCCAAACGCAGCACCATGCAGTTACTGGCAACGGAAACATCTGAAAGGCAGGGTAAGATGGCAGAGTGGTGGAATGGCATAATATCTGCGGAGCCAATCGCCGCTTTAGTCCAGATGTCGTCTTCCTCTGCGCCGCTCATGGAACAAAGGCCCACATAAATAGACTCGAACACAAAACCCTAGACAGCAGGACGACATGCTTTCATCCTAAACACGTCAAGCTTCCCCAACAGAGAACTTATTCTGAGAAAAGCCCGGATGCCTCTAATCTGATTTTGTGTAGTACCGGACACCAACAGCCAGGCTGAGGATCACCAAGGGGAGGAGGAACTGGAGGATCCTGACGACAAAGTCGGTGGTCTTGTCGTGGTTGTAGTGTGGCTGCTTAGGGGGCGTGTATTTAACCTTGGTGGGGATGGTTGAGGAGTCAATGTACCCAACCAAGTATTCGTCCATCATCGATCTAGCGCTGGTGCTGTGTCCAACATCCTCAAAGTCTTCAGTCGCGTCCTTTCCTGAAAGGGCCACCGCGTTGAGGACGGAGTCATGGGCAGGTGACGAGGTCAGCCATCAGGCTGCCGTCCAGCTAAGGGACTGGGTACCAATGCCGAGAGAAAGAGTGAATATGTTACCTGTGGATGACAATAAGACGTCATCTCCACCGGGATGGTCGTCTAAGAACTTTGTAACGTCATAAACCTGTTCCAGCATGTCAAGTGAGGAACGTGGGGGCACGCATCTATGGAATATTTTTCTTCGGATAGGGAATCATATTCATATCTGTATAAGCAATAGAATATTAACAGCATTTCATCAGGAGGGCCAATTAGGCTTGGCAAGATGCTTGTGTTTAATCAGAGTTCCTCAAATTTGCACATGTTTTCTCCTAGAGGACCACTATGGCCCTCAATTTGACAATGTGAGGATAAGATTTTATGCTCGAGAACCGAACTGGGAATATGCAAGGCAATAAATCTCAAAATGTTTGGTTTTGACAGAGTACCGTTTCTAATAAATATCTCCCTAAACTAAAAAAATCCAGACCACAAGTACATCCAAGTCTCTGTTTCTCTTCCATAATCCCTGACTTCGAAAAAAAAAATAAGAAGGGAGATTCAATGCTTTATATTTTTTTGGGAAACAGGTTACTCTATTTCACCAGAAGGGGAAGAAAACTAGGAATGACAGAGTATTGCTTGAGATCAATTTATCTTGCATCTCAGACACAGGCTAGAGAATGATAAAGAGCTGACTATCATGCGAGAGCAGTTTCAGGTGGAAATTTCTGAGGACCACACTTGGAGCTTTCATTTTTTTTTATTGTTTACAACGTCAGTTTTCTTCTTCTTTGTTTTTTTATGTTTGATGCAACAAGAAAAATAGAAAAAAACAAAAGCGTTGGGTGAACCAACCCCAAGTTCTGCACGAAGTTCTTCCATCCCCTTAGGAAACTAGGCAGCACTGAGGTGATTGGCTAAGTCCTCAGTTAGGGACATTTTGGATCTATAATATTTATTCACTAACTTTGCACCTAGAAATCAAATTCTTCATAAAAATAAAGATCTTTTGAAGAGATGTTTTTCCAATGTCGGTGAACGATACCCAGAGCTCAAAATTCATCTGCGTAATATTTTTTCGAACTCGATCATATGGACAAGATGAAACTCGGTCTATGTTCAGTAGGTAACCTAAACCAGTTAAGAGGAAACTCAATCATACCTGGTATACCAATTGAATCCGTTTACTTGAGCACATTCATATGAACATCAGACGTCACCAGCGAACACAGTTCACTGAGGAGTAAACTCAAGACTCACGCCGAATTAACCTCCCAATCAGGCTTATCTCTCAATGATCATGTTTATCGTTTTACTTGATGGTGGATATACTCCAGGATCCTTCGTCCAAATCTGCATAAACCCCCCCTCCCTCCAGGACATCAGGAAATCCACTTCCTGGATTCTCCATGTACTAAATTGGTACGGGATTGTCCACACAGCATTCTTGAGTTCCATCAGTAAGAAACCAAATCAGAAATGACCGATCAAAGAATGGTAGCTATACAAGAGTAAAAATTCTCCAGAGATGATGAGCATAACAAACCCACTCAGACAGAAAACGTGCACACTGGATCCAAGGCAATACGCGCCGCGAGGCAAGAAGAATGGTGAAATAGACACAGGACGAGGAAGAATAAAGGATCCAGTTACCTTGCCATCGATGACGAGCCAACAGTCCTCGTGTGTGTTGTGCTTAGAGACGTCCGCCAGAGTGTAGGTCACGCCCTTGCCGCCATCAGCCCCGCCCATCCCGACCTCTCACTGCGCACGCGAAGCGAAAGATGGCGAGGCGATCTGGACGACAGGCCGTGAGGAGATCCTCAGATCTCAATGACAGTGTGTACGAGGAGGAAGAAATGGTGGAAAAGGAAGAACAGGTGGGCGGTTAGACGAAGAGGGTCGGACTTTATAATGACGACGATGGGTTGGTGTTCGAAGCGTGGTAGTTGGGGGGGATAGCGGCCAATTTTTCAATTTTACCCTCATAAAAAAAAGTTTTAGTTAAATCTACCCCATTACCTAGTTTACTTTCCTCCCCATCTCAAGGGCACAGCCATATATATTAGTCTCTGACGAGGGAAACTGAGATTTCTTTTAGCTAAGTAGCGCATGACATTTACTTAACCCCCACCTAATTCCCCCCACTCCACCAAACTAACGGAGCTTCGGTAGGTGGAGAATCTATGAAGTGACCGATATAACCCTCGGCGACGGATGCCCCTGCGTCTGCCACGTCACGTTCCACCGCCAGTTGGCAGGTTGGGTCCTTCTGTGCGGCGCCCCACGGACTTCTCTTACTTCGGGTCCAGGTTCAGCCAGGGTTATTTTCCAATTGTCACATAAATAGGAAAAAATTATTACGTAATATGTTCAAATGGGTCAAGATAAGTAACCTCTTGCCATTTTTAGGGGTAACAACGCTAATTTAGTTAATTTTCTGAGAAATAACTTAAAACCAGAAAAGGAATGAAATAAAGGGAATAGTAATAAAGAATTTGGGTGTTCTGTCTATCTAATAAAGGCATGTGAATTTTTATTTTTTTCAAAACTATAAAAATTAACTCCATGATTAGTTCTAATAATGGCGCCATTATCGTGGGCCGATTAAAATGCTATGCAATGTATACATATGCTGCCCCATAAATACGTGCTAGAGATAACATAAATGTATTTATTTGGGTTTTTGGTGTGAAAAAATCGTGATAAAAATAATAATATATTTTAATTTTATAGTGATATTATGTATATGTTTATGGATAGTGAACGAGAATTGAGAATTTGGCTTGTTTCCTTTGAGTGCTCGAGACGTGGCGGCGTGTGCAAAATGTGTCTCGAAATGCTTTCGGGGGAAGTATTCACTTTTATGAAACGAATTGGTTCGTGTAAGTTGACCAGCCGATTGAGCGACAGGCGGGGAGAGAGAGGCGGGGAGAAAGAGAGACGGAGAGAGAGTGAGAGAGGGGAGAGAGAGAGAGAGAGAGAGAGAGAGAGAGAGAGAGAGTGGGAGAGAGAGAAAAGTGAGGGAGAAAGAGAGACGGAGAGAGAGTGAGAGAGGAGAGAGGGAGAGAGAAAAGTGAGGGAGAAAGAGAGACGGAGAGAGAGTGAGAGAGGAGAGAGGGGAGAGAGAGAGAGAGAGAGAGAGAGAGTGGGAGAGAGAGAAAAGTGAGGGAGAAAGAGACGGATAGAGAGTGAGAGGAGAGAGGGAGAGAGGGAGGAGAGAGGCAGAGAAGGAGAGAGGGAGAGGGAGAGAGAGGGAAAGAGAGAGAGAGAGAGAGAGAGAGAGAGAGAGAGGGGGAGGAAGGGAGCTCCAGGTTCAGGGTGCTATTCCCTCGGCACAGAAGCGTAGCCCGAATCAAGCCTGCGTTGATATCGGGCTGGGCTGAAATTTTTATACTTTCAGGCCGGACTTGGAAGCCCAAGGTCAGAAGCACCTCCCACTCCATTTCCGATTTTCCCGAGACCTCCCACTCTCTCTCTCTCTCTCTCTCTCTCTCTCTCTCTCTCTCTCCCCGTGCGCGAGCAACTTCTTCTTCGTCGACCAGATGTTCATCTCTGCGACGGGTTGTCGCAGCATTTTGAGCTTGGCGCCTAATTTTCTCTTCACCTCCTTTTGATACGCTGCTTGGGAAGCGTCGGGCGGGGCGGCGTCTCTGACTGATGAGTGAGCGGCTGAGCTGCGGTAGCGGTGTCCCCAATGGCCGCAGTCCCGGTTTGTCTGCTACTTCTGCTGCTGCTTCGTATTGCACATGGAGTTACAGGTTCTCTGTTGACCTACTCGGGCGCTCAAATAGCGGAACTCAACGTTTTGCTCCCCCCTCGCATGACGAACCCTGTGCACTACCGCCTGCTTGGCACCGGCGGGTGCTTCTCCTGGTATTGTGCTCTTTACTCATTTGTTTCAATTGTGTTTTAGTTGTCAAACCTGCGATTTAGTTCAGCTAGATTTCTGAAGTGATGTTCATTGCATCGACGGGAGTAGGCACTGATTCCCTTCTTTAGGAAGTTCATACTAAAATGATAATGCGTTTATTCACAGTAGACGAACTGTTGTATCGTGCCGTGATGTTGTCGGTGAAGCTTTTCGAATTTTGACAAAATAGTTGCCATTTATTCTCTAGGACATGGGATCATCACGATGTTCTACACGTTGAACCTGAATATAATGGCACAAGTCGATGTTCCACGAGTGCTCGTCTGGTCTCCATTGCCCCTTACAGCGGACGAAAGGAGACGGCAGTTTATGCGGCTGACGTCAATAGTGGAACTGTACTTCGCTGTGAAGTCTTTATTGACAGCATTTCAAGGATTCAGATATTTCACCACTCTGTTAAGCTTGACTTAGATGGACTCGCCACCCTCCAAATCCGTGCATTTGATAGTGAAGGTACTTATCTGTCATCCAATTGGTTGACTGATGTGTTTTTTTCTTAAGTCTTGAACTAAGTGTCATTACTTTTTGCACATTCTTTCTCTTGTTTCCCATTATAAAGCCCGGCATTTTTATGACTTGGTTTGAATAGCTGGTTTTAAAAAGTGGTTTTTCATTTGTTTTATATTTGTACTTAAAATGTGGGTTGCTGTAAACTGTGGTAAGACGTTATGTTTATTGATTCTCCCAGATGGCATTTTCAATTCCTTTTTTTTGCCTTTGATCATTTAGGAAATCTTTGCTTTATTGGGGTATCATGTCATATTGCTCTTTGATGCGAAACATTCATCTCAATTACATTTCTACTGAATTCTAGCCCTTTGATCCTATAATGGTTTGAGCAATTTTTTTCATCCCTTTGGATGGTTTCTCAGAAGACTGTCTGTCCCGCAACATGACCTTCCCTGATTACTTATGTGCTTCACTGTTTGGTTCTGGAACCCATGTACAGGAATGTGAATTAAATCTTTTTCATTAACTTCATTTCTAATTTTGAAAAGTTAAGAGATCGTGGTGCTTCATATCCAATGAATAGATGGCACTACCCACGTTCCAAAAAAAAAGTAGTTGTGCATCCGCTTGGTTATTTATCTCTGCATCATTCCCCAGGCCTTAAATATCCGAGAGGGTTATGTACAAGTAAAATTCTTGGTATGACTCAAACTGAAGAGCGCATAGAGGAAGTCAATGTTTTGCCTACATTTCTGATCTTACAGCTAAAGGCCTCAGGGTTTCTGTCATCAGAATATATGGGATATTTCACTTTTAACTCAGGCGAAGCTGGGATTCTACAAGGTTCCTCTTCTGGACCCTGTCCTCGTGTGTGATATTTGGGGGGGGCACCTAATTAGAAAATGTAAGGGACACACCCGTCCATTCTTAACTACTCCTGCAATCATCTCATGGATTGACATTATGCATTTCCAGATTAAGTCTATTTTTTTTTTGTAAATTCTCAAACGACTGAATGTCAAGGGAGCACGGTGAGGACTGTATTCCAATTTTTTGTGTACTATTCTTCATTCAATTTGGTTACTATACAGTGGCTGATCATGCTCTTTCTTACCGGTTTGTGAAAGGGATGTATTTACCTACTTTCACGTTCCCATCTCAATCGCATCGAATTCTTGCCCACCCATTCAGACTCAATCGCATTAACTAAAAATAAAACTCTACCAAACATCATTGACGCCTCTACAATAGTTGTTTTTTATTGTCTCTTTTAGATTGTTTTGGAGATGCATGTTGACCTCTAATACTCCCTGATGCCACTCAACATTTCAATCTGACTCATTAGTTACGTCCAACAAAGGCATGTGGGGCTGTATTTTTGTGCCTGCATTTGTGGCTTTCAAAGACTGTGGGAACACTTTCATTTGAATATGGACGAAAATTTTCGAAGAGAGTGCTCCTTTTCACTGACGTTTGGCTAGAGTATGGCAAATGTAGGATTTTGGTTTGATTATAAGTATATTTTCTTCTTGTTTTGGTTGCTTGTTCCTCCAATACTCTTTGTTTTTACAAAATGGCTGCAAAAAGCATGTCACGCGTTGCTGCTGTCTAAGACGTTATTGAGCCATTTTTCAGCTTGCCGATAACCTCTTATCCTGTAGTAAGGTTTGCCAACAGAGCTTGTGCTCTGGTACCGTCTACCATCAAAAAGGTCATCAAAAGCCTATTTTTTTGGAAAGTAGGGAGTACATTCAATTAGGAGGAGTTTATGGAAAAGTTATAGTTAACATGTGGGTATTTTAATGAGCACCCCCTATTATCTTAATGGTGGTGAAGACTGAAGGAGAAAACCTGTGGGTGGAGACGAAAAATGGTGCTTGTATCCTATTTGTAAACATAGCAATTGATTACCCAGCAGTGGCAAGATATGTACTGCCATATCGTGTTACAAGTAGAAAAGGAAAATTATTTTGGGGAGGGGGGGGTCATATTCTTCTGCAGGAAAGCTAAGGAGAGAAGCTCCGTTTTCTATAGTGTACCATTTTTTTCTTCACATAGAGCAGTTTTGGGCATTTTAGATCTATCAGCTTGTTATTTACCTGGGTTTAACTTATATATCTCTTAATTTAACCGTGTATCTGAGGTTAACATGCTGAATTAATTTTCCATAATGCTCTCTGAGATATTCAGTTAATTGCTGTTTTGATCAACATCTCTGGAGAAAAAATTATTTCTGGCTAGGGAATTTAATATTCATGTTATTGTTTTGCAGATAATGTATTTTCGTCATTGGTGGGCTTACAATTCGTGTGGAAGCTGATGCCTAAATCTGTTGAAACCGATCATTTCATTCATCATCTTGTCCATGTTCCTCTGAAGGAAACACCGTTAACTGATTGTGGGGGTTTCTGTGGTGACTTAGATACCCAAATAAAAGTGGAAGATAGTGTATGTGTGATCTTGTGGTCCTATTTCTCATGTCTTCTAACAATTTTATTTCCTGTTTTATAATGCCAATATTTATCCTTTCTCTGTTGTATTGCAGGGTATGGGATCTGATTTGTACGTTGTAAAGGGTATTGAAATCGGCCAGGAGATTGTCAGTGCGCAATTGTTTGAGCCACAATTTGAGAATGTGACAGACAATATTATTTTGACTGTTGCAGAAGCCATGTCTCTGCATCCTCCATCACCTGTTTTTGTCATTACTGGTTCTTTGGTTCAGTACACGCTTAGGATTGTTCGTCAAAATAATCCCCAAGGTAGCACTTCTCTGTCTTGTTCCTTTATTTGTTGTAGAGGGCGAACCTTATCCTTATTCAAGTGTCAAAATAAGTTTGAGTGAAGTACATGCACCTTGAGGAATTCGTGTACATTGTATCGGATTGAGTTTCTGGTCAAAGTGAATAAACCATGACCTATGCTGACTATCCCTATTTTTGTGGCTCTGTTATCTTTTTGTATTCATGAAACTCTTCAGTCAAATGTACAGAAACTTATAAAGGATTTTATAATTTGAACCATATAAACATTTCCAATCTTCATGCTTGGAGAGGCTCAAATGATTTCTTGCTTTAGGTATTTCGTGGGGGCACTAGAAACAGGGTGCAAATCTCAGAACAATGATAGCAACCCTAGTTGGTGGGGTCTGATGTTAGCGTGAACTTGTCTTCTTCTATTAGGCATTTTTTTCATTTGCTTGGATTAATGGAGCTCATATCTTGCTTCAAACTCATTAGGTTCGAATTGACTGCAGAACGGGGGGATTATTTCCCAAGAGTAGAAGCCTATTGTTTGTATAGTTTTGCACCATATCACCTGCATATTTTTTCAAAGATTAGGTATGGCCTCAAAAAAAAGTACATCTTCAAACTTGAGAGGCATTTTACGAAGTTAGATGGATGTCACAGTATCACAGAATGTGTAGTCAGTGTATCAGTCACGACTATAGTGGAGTAAAGAATTGTTCCAATGGTGTCAAAAGATGGGAACTATGGAAGGAGGGAATGAATAGACTATCCGAGGAAGTGGGAAGCAATGATGCTTTAACATGGAGGTGTATTTTTTGAAGCATACTGTCACTGACAACCAATATTGAGGGGATAAAAACACAACATACTTTCTTGACAGGATCATGGGCAGGAGAGGAAAGATCATAATACATTTGATGAATGATAAACAAGTTCTAACAAAAGAGGAGGCCAATTCTAACATAGTTGCCTAGGGAATCTTGTCTTGTCCAAGTCTTCTGGGTACACTGAACTCTCTAACCATGATAATAAGAGTTTGGCACATCGTCTGCTGTCCCTTTAGGCTGCTAGGGAAAATGTAAAGCGATTTCTTGGAGATACTAGAATTACAAATACTAATTGAAGAACGTGTTGAGATCTGCCTTTTGGTACTTCCTGGTAGTCTTGGACCCATGACAGCAAGAAAACGCAGCCTGATGGAGATCCAAAGATGTCCAGGAATGATCCGTTGATGTCTGTGACCTGGAATTAATGCCCATGGTTTGATGGAGATCGTCAAGTTGGCTATGTAATCGTCCTGTAATAAGAGCAGTTTTACTACATGTGTACCATTCCCATGGGGGCGGTGAAGGGAGACCACCAATTGGTGGAGAAAGACTCACGACCCCTGGGGTTATCCTGTGTAACAGTTTGCAGCAAGCAAATCAGTAAGTCAAGAAGTGCTCTCAGAACTGAGCTAGATAATCTCCTATCACTAGGCTCATTTGTTGAATGATAAACAGGTTCTAACTAAGAAGAGACAGCATGCTTGCTCAGGAGGACCTCAGGGAGTAGGAAAGGAAATATCATAAGACATTTGATTAATGAATGTCAAGGAAGTTATATTTAAAGGAGAGTACGTCAGAGAATGGAAATTTAGATGTTCTAGTAGAACACGTACACACTATGGAATACTAAAAATAGAAAGCACTGGTCCTGAAGGTAGACTTTACGAAGATTTCTTTGACAAGGTTACAAGGTGACATGAGATAATCCTTTACAGCCTCTCTACCATTTGGATTTTGACGACATAGGGATTGGATCAATCTGAGCTTGCAACATTACGGACATACTCGTAGTTTTAGTTAGTAGAGGGCCAACGAAACTCTCTCGTGGTAGGAATTGACTAACGCGTGGCCCCTCCCTGTCTCCTCTCCTATTTTTGTTTTTTGACATTTTGACAAAAATGTTGCAAGGGTAGAGAGCTTTGGGTAGGTATGGAGGTTTCAGTCGTACACTCACAATTTGGAGGTACACCCCTGTCTCTTCACTTTCAATATGCTCATGGCATAAGTTGAGAAGGGGAAGGAATGATTCTCTCCTGTTGGTGGAGAGTTCTTTCATGCAATCCTGATGTGTTTACTACCTTCTTTCTTTATGACCCCAAAGATGGTAGCAAAAAGATATGAACAAATTGAATCTAGGGTTTTCTGCCAAGAAACTTGAGGTTAGTGAGGAATTTACCATTAGATCAAATACGGAATAATGAACAAGTACATGGAAACTTAGTAGTTATGGAAGTTGGGCATCCAAAATAATGATTTATGGTTTGTGATTAAACAAGGTACTGGTGAGGGATCGTTAGAAAAATTTCATAGAGCTAATTAGATGTTTCTCTTGGCAATAGATACATGACTCTGTAGGGTTCATCATTAGCAAAGGAGTTTCCTTCTCTTTGAAGGACGTCATAGGATTCATTACTCAAGAGAAATATGAAGGGGTTAGGATCAGTTTTTCTAGATTTGGTGGATGATCCACATAAGTATTGAATTTATCCTTAAGATTCACATGGACTTCGCTTGATGCATGCCCATGCATGTTTTCGTTTTCTCTTCACTTATTTTACTTTTATCCAATATCATGTCAGTGGTTTCCAGTGGATAACTTTGCCTTTGATCTGGAAAGGTTGTAGTAGAGCGTGGAAGCCAAACAAAATTGTGAATTCATGTCCAACTACTTTACGATTGGCAAAAAGTGACCACTTAGAGTTGATGGGGTGGGGTGCATGATTAGGGAAAGTTTCTGCTGCATGCGATTTTTCTCTGTGGAGTTTATTGTGGGCAAAGTATATAGCATTGTAGAAAGGATCCTTGTCTTTTGTTGAATGATGTTTTAGAGGGAAGCTGTGCACCAGTCCAGAGGCAGATTAATGGTTCTATTGAGCCACAGCTGTTTCCAAGTACTATCATATTTGAGCGTGCAGCGATTAGGCTGGCAATCTGACACATAATTAAGAAATGATTGGATCTTTGGGAAGCCAGGGACGGTGCATGTTAGCTAGCTATTTAAGTGGATCTCCAGGATAATTCCCTAAGATTCAAAATTGGGTAATTTGGATAGTCCTTCCGATATGGAAGTGTAGCAATTTCACTTAAAGAAAAATCGATAGTGGCTCCATACCTGAGAAATCTGACGTGAGCTGCTATGATGGATTGTTGAGCTCCTTTTCTGTTTTCCGAAAAACGACAGAATGACATTAAAATAGGAGATGTTCTAGGATCTTTGAGTCCTGATGTACTTCCATTTCCATTTCTCACTTTGTCAGTCAGGTGCGTTGTAACTTTTGTCCTTATCACGTATGGACATGGTGACTTGAGGCTTGGTCTCAATGGGGAAATCTTCCAGTGTGTTGAATTCGCTTCCATTGGAGATGATGCCCCGAAGCCTCACCCTTCTTTATCTCAAGTAAATAATTATCTAGTGAAGAACTTGTTATTGACGTTTTGAACGGGGTAATGTGCTGGTCAGTCCTTGTTTTGTTTGGGCTGCGAACTGACTGTAACTGCACACCACTGATCCTGACAATTTCCTGGCACAGGAGGACTAGGCAAGGTGGTAAGTGAATAAGGTGCAGGGGTGGAGGGGGAGGGAGGTGAAGAGGGTCCAATGTCATTGCCCTTGGAACCAGCCAGTGTTGGAAAACACCAGTAGGAGCAAATGTTTATCTGCTTTTGTGGGGGCTACACCGTCACTATTGTGACAACGGTGACAGATGTCATTGGGAAAGCACAGATGATCATAAAGAACACTACCCTTCATGTATCTTTTACCGTCTAAAATAATTTAACATGGAGATTACAGCATTCACTTCGAATTCGAGTCAAGTATCCTCTTCCTTTATAAAATCTATATTCATTACATTAATACGTATAGAAATGTCATATTATGTTAGCCCGTCGATTTCTAACATTCAGAATAGTCCATCAACCGAGAGCATAAAATAGTGCCTCAAAGTTGAGAAACAGCTAATATTTATCTGATCTTGTCGGCTCGGAGTTGATTTTTATGTTTGTAATAGTCTCCTTCTAAAGCTGACACGCATACTGATTTATGCTTCTTCCAGTATGGTTCAGGCAGTTTCAGTTGGAACTAGCTATTTTTTTGGCCTCCTTGTCCAACATGAATTCTAAAAGACATGACTTAGGAACAAGCCTGCATGAAACACTAATCTTCGTTCTCAATCCGCTTGAAACATCTATTTGCCGTTTGCTGGAGCTCTGTCTCAAATATGCTCCAATATCCTTGAAAATGCCATTGGTCTTGAATGGAGATCTGCCTCAGATATATGGATCTTAATATTCTCGAAACATCTATATGCTGTTTACGAGAGATTCAGCTCAAATATATGAACAATAGTATCATCAAAGAATATTTTTTCTTTGTCCTAATTTTAATTGTTATTTGATGAATTCGATAATATTTTCTTGTCATATTGTTGAATGTTTTTAAAAGTTGGTAATTTCTACATTGGATGAATTATCAAAGTTTTTATTCTTATGCTCAATTCAATATTGATCTTTTAATTCATTATGAGGGATGTATTTCTAACGCAATATCAATTGCTTTGCAGCTGTTGATTTGCCTTCACTGTTTCACCGATGGTCTGTTTCGAATTCTACTGTGTCTCAAGTAGATTCTACAATGGGGTTTGCTAGAGCACTTAATTTGGGAATTACAAACATAATTGTTGAAGATACTAGAGTCACTGGCCACTTCCAGATGTCAACGATGCATGTTGTTGTTCCAGATAAGTTATGCTTATACATCAGGCCTATTACAGGCGTGATTAATACTGTGGAAGCAACTAAATGTTTACCTTCTGTGCCATGGTTTGTTGTTATTGGTCAAGAATATGCAATCCACATGAAAGTTTTCACGCACGAACCTGAGGCAAAGGAGATATATATTACTGAGGTAATTCTTTCTGTTTCTAAATAATTGCACACTTCCTTTTTCTGTATAAAGAGGCTGTGCTGTTGTTTCTGGTCACAGTACACTGCATCTCTTGAAGGCTAAAAAAATGAATGCTAAACTTGAAACCACAGAAGTACATTTTTGGAAGGAAATAAACCATGAAAATATCGATTTTGATGAAGTGGGATATGATCGTAGAAATACCAAAAAATGAGACATTTAACCATGCATTCCCTATCAAATGCCCATGAAGAACTGGAATGGAGAGGAGGTTCACTAGGAAATTTAAAAGTTAATTCAGTTGATCGAGTTCTTAAAAATGGAGGATGAATGTTTTGGTGAAAGGATATGGCTTTGAACGATTGCTTTTCCTCTTGCATGGGGCACGACATATCATCTTTATCTGGAAGGTGTTTACAATATGTTCTTGAAGTTATTTATGAGAGCGTATGATATTCAACCCTGCAAAAGGCCTGGACTCTTGGTGACGTTGAACCGACTATAATATGTTACTTCACAAAAGGATGAGTGAATATATTTTACAGGATTTTCTTGCCGTATTTGATGGTGATGAGCATAATATTTTAGAATGATTTCATGAACTTATCGTCTGTTATTTGGGTATTTGATCAGTTATAGATTAGGTCAGAGGTATTGAGATGAGAGGTGTTCAAGAATTTATTATAACGAATAAGATTTAGAGGAGAAAGGACTTTTGGTTTTTAAGATCATGTTTTTCTTCTTCTTTGTTATCCTGCTAGTAGTGCAGAAGACTATGTTTGGGTGATTTCTGTGTGTGCCCACCTTTCAGTGAAGTCTCTCATGGTAGCTAATGAGCTGATCTCTGTCTTCAGCATTCAGACAAGGGCCAAGCTTTTTTGGTATTTTTCAATTTGTCTTTGTTAATCGTTTCGCCTCTAATCTTGCTGACTACTGATCCACTGAACCATCTTCATTAATGGTAACAATCTATTCAGAACTGGTCAGGCTCTTCTGTTTATGTAGATCCAAAAATTCTCTAGATCTTATTATTTTGTAGTACTCTCGTCCCTTGAGAAATTGAATGTATCCACTTGGAATATTTTATTATTTTTGCAGTGGAGGTAAGAAAGAGAAAGGACAAGGTTGGTATAATTAAATAGAAATAATACAAAATACGTGCCCAGAAAACATATTTGGTGATTATGCCATCATATTCGTTTTGCATGGTCACAGTACCTAACAGTTCTGTGGGGTGATTATAGTTTGAGTGAAACTCCATAAAGCTTGCACCAATGTTTTGTTCCCTAGTGAAAAGCTTTTTATCTAAGCAGGTCTATTGCTCCCTACTTGCAAAGATGTATTCATCTTCGAAGGGCATTCTCCCAAAGCAAGTGTAGAAACATGTCATGAACACAGATGGAAGAAGCCAAAATACCATTGATCATAGCAATTTAAAGCTCTGGATGTGTTCAGGGCGTCAAAGGTGTGGCACTGATGTGGTTCACTAATGTCCATGGTCCTCAAACCCTTCGTACAAGATGACGTTATCTTGAAAGCAAGGCTGTTAATGCGATGCCTTTTTGAATTTATTTTAATAGAGATTTTTGTATGATTAATTTTTAATAAGAAAATGTCAAGTTTCAGGAGAAAGCATTTCTATGACAATTTTGTTATTCTTTGCTTCAATCTGATTTGCACTCTGACCCTTCAATGATGATGCATAATCTGTTGTTGTGTAAAATGGAATGGCTATTGATGTGCTATTATTTTGCATTCATTTGTTTTGTTGATCATGATTGAAGGAATGATTTGGTTGAATGATCCCCCTTTTATTGTTGACTAATCATTATATATAATATGAGCATCTTTTTGAAAAAAATTTCAGAGTAACAGACTTACTTTGGAAAGTGATAGCTCAGAGTTTTGGGATCTATTCATAGCATCAAATGATATGGCTGCTGGATATGGATGGCGAAATTCCAGAATCCTCAAACCACTCTCTCTGGGACAAGGATTTCTATCTGGTTCTCTATTTTATAACAGGGAGGACCCAGAAATAACTGAGGTGACGTGTCTTTCTTTTTATCTATAAGCTTCTTTTTTTGTTGTAGCATGGTTTTTTCACTTTCCTATCTAATGTAAGCGTTAGTATTTTAGTGGTTCTCTTTTTCCTTGTTAGGTTCTTAAGGTTGAGCAGCGAGTCATTGTGTGTGACAAAGTCAGAATACAATTGGAGAATAAGATGAACCACTCTCAAAATATTCGTCTTCCTTGGGCTCCTGGAGTCTATCAGGGACTCGAGTTGAAAGCTTTTGGAGGTTGGTAGATATTTATTTTTTGGGGTTTTACTTCACAGCGAAACTGTTGAATAATCCTGGTTCTACGTAATACTCCAGGCTGTGGAATGTCCTCCAGAGATTATGGCTGGTCCTCTACCAATGTAGCTAGTGTGTCCGTTTCATCCTCAGGCTATATTCAAGCAAAACATATTGGTTGCTCAACTATTAAAGTGACTTCTGTGTTTGATCCACTGAATTTTGATGAGGTATTCCTCTATAGGTTCTTTTTGTATATTTTTCTTGTCTTGAGTTAAGATTTTCTTTTACTGATTGTCTGGGATAACAATAATATATTCCTTTCCGGGTGTTTCTTCTTCACCAAAAATAATCACGATGACATGAAAATTTTCTTTTTTTTGACATTATTACTATTATGTATGACAGAGAAGAGACTTATTGTTGTAGAGTTTTTTCACTATAAAACCGATGTTTTTTTTCCAATACATGTCAAAAAGACCTCCGAGAACTTTCCTCACGAATCCTAGTTAAACATTAGGCTTGGTTTTAGATAAGTTAAGATGAAGCCCAAATCCTGATTAATTTCTTGTTACTATAAATTAAAGAGACCGTCTATTATATGAATGCGAATGAATATCTGATATTTGACGGATTTCCTTTTTTTCTTGCGTGTCTTGAAAAGTTATTCTGAAGTTTTTTTATGGATGCTGTGATTGAATGTGGCAAGGCCAATGTGTGACCGACATTTCAATTTTTTGTGTGTCATTAATTCTAAGAAACGATGAAGCTGAGCTAGATCATATTTATGGCATGAATTTGGTGCATGGGGCTGTATGATAGTTGCCTCTGCAATGGCAAGTTTACTTAGGTGCATCCTGGAAAGAAATTGATGGAAATTGATCAGTTCTGTGGATGTATAATTCTTGACTGACTATTTTGTGGCCTGTGAGAGCATTCATTCCCAACCACGATGAAAAATGTGTGGTGGTTAAGGATTTCGGAAGAATGAGGCATTTTCCTTTATGTGTTTTTAAAATAAAATTAGATTAATCGAGTTATGATCTGCAGCTCAACATGTTGGTCGACAGTTCTGATGAATGGTGACACTAAATGGTATCTTAAAGCTCACTTCGACTGGTTGAAACAGTTTCATGCTTTCATCTTTCCAATATTTGCTTTAAATTACCCTCGATTCAATTCTTTCCTCCATCTTGATCTTACTGTCTGACCAGCCTTGTCCCTCTTCATTTGTTGAGGAACTCAATGTAGTAGGATTTCCCTGAGTGTCTTGTCATAACTCAACGTTGTATCTTTTATAAAAGTGATCTTAGTCATTGCAAATCTAGATCTTTCTACTTTGTGGGAATCAAATAATGCAACATACCTAATATCGGCCCTTTGATAATTTTTTGCGATTTGTAACTGATTTGGGTATGCATGCAGGAACTTGAATTGTAACTTGCACAATTCTGAGGAGATTCTCTAATATAGGAACTCATTTTTTTTCCATTTCTGGACGCACTTGAATTTCATAACGAATATTTGCTTCGAGTTCTATCATTTTAAAATTTAACCCAGAGTGTTCTGCTTATTTTTTACTGGTTATTTTGAAGGTGCTCCTCTGTTTTAATTATTTTCATTATTTTGAATCATATCATATGATGTGGTCATTTTGTTTTAGTTGTTTTTGCCTTTTAGTTGTTTTAATTGTCTGACATAAATTTATTATTTCGTTTGTACATAAGATTGTTGTGGAAGTCTCTGCTCCAACTTCAATGGTGTTGATACACGAATTTCCCGCCGAGGCTCTTGTGGGAACACATCTCCTAGCTGGAGTCTTCTTGAAAACTTCGGATGGTGATTTATATTTTACTTCCCTTGGATTGTTAGTGGCATCATCTGCATTTTGAATACCCATCAGAAATGTTTCCTGTGCAGGGAGTTACTTTGACCGATGCAACTCTTTTCATTCCTTTGTGAAGTGGAGAGTTTTATCTGAAAGTGAGGTTTTTCTGGTTAGCAATACGACGGGGGAAGAATTGGCATCTAATGTGTCATTGCATGGGGTATCTGAAGAAGTATCTAGATCCCCTTGTTCATGGGCATATTTATATGCTTCCAATCCTGGTCACGCTGTGCTGCATGCAAGCTTTTCAAGTAAAACACAGTCAACTGATCTCTTTCTAGATGGGGAGGTTGCTTTACAGTCGTCTGCACAAATAGCTGCATACCATCCGCTTGCCGCTTTCCAGGCTGGAAATGGTAATCAATTTGGCGGTTACTTCTTGGAATTCCGTAGAAGAGAAACTGTAGACAAGTATTTTGATCTTGAACCTTTAAGTGAGCTGTATCTTGCCCCTGGATCGGCTATGGATGTCTTAATCATTGGAGGGCCTGATCAATGGGGCCACAGTGTTGAATACGTCGATACAGTAAAAATCAGAGGAAATAAAAGTTTGCCTCCTGAAGGTGTTATCTTCACGAAGGCAGTCACCGATGATGGTACATTGTATAATATTTTATGTCGAAGAGCGGGAACCTTTGTATGTATAACTTCTTCCTTTTGTGTTTATGTTTCATTACCTCATGTCTAGACTCAGATTATATTCTATAATCCAAAACACTGATGGAGGATCTTTATAAGATTTTTGTTCTTATTTTCTTGGCACAGAATCTCATCTTTTCACGTGGAAATTTGGTTGGAGATGATCATCCTTTTCCTGCTATCTCAAATGTGGAAGTGGTCCTTGCCTGTAATGCACCATCTTCGATCACACTAGTTGCCAATGAGCAATGTATGGACTATAGCCAATGTGTAAACTGTATTCATATAATCTGCCCTTTCATTTAGATATTTGTTATTCTTTTAAGTTGCGATTCCGTTGGTCCTCTTATCATTGATATGCCATTTAATTTATCTTTTTTGTATTTCAGATAATACACTTGATGTGATATCCTCTTCAACGCAAGCTGAGCGTGGTCCTGGGAAAGTTCGTATTGCCCCAGTCATTGTGGCTAATGGGCGAATAATTCGATTAGCTGCTGTCGGAAGTCATATATCTGGAAGGCCTTTTGCGAATTCTTCTTCTCTTTGTCTAAGATGGGAACTGAATGGCTGTGAAGGCCTTGCCAACTGGGTTGAGGTCGATACCTTGGAAGAATTTGGGATGAATTGGGAAAGGTTCTTAATTCTGGGAAATTCTTCAGGACTGGTAATTACTAAACATTCTCCGTTGATACAGTTTTTCAGTTCCATATTTGTGATTCTATGCATTGGTACCATTATTTTCCTTGGTTGCCAGTGACCGTAGTTTCTTTTTTTATGAATTTTTTTAATTCTTTATTTTGTGTAGATAAATGTAGGGGTGAAGAGAGTTCAATTTAAATTAAAGAAAAATAACCTATCTTTTATACATCGGAGAAAGTTTACAATTTGAGGACTGAGCTAACACAACATAATACACCTGGATTCCTCTTAGTTCCATCTGGACAATTGATTATTATGCATTACTTTTGGCTATTGAGAATCTAACACCATCATAAGATTACTTTCAGTGTACTGTTCGTGCAACTGTAATTGGTTTTTCTAAGAAAATCGTCCGCAGTCTTGAGGATGCATACCTACTTCCTGAGATCTCAGAGAATTCTCTTACAGATGCTGTATACCTACAGGTATTTATTGTACTGTTGTATATTCTTGTTTTGCTTGGCGTTGGATCAGTGGATCATTTTTGTTTTATTGTAATGCAGCTTGTCTCTTTGCTGCAAATTGTCCCCGAATCGGTACTATTGTATTTTCATCCTGATGCGAAGGTAATGTTTCATGTTATACTATTACTCAAAAGAGAACATTTCAGAGTTTGATTTATTTCTTAGACTTTTCTGTTTCTATTACTACTACAAAATCTACATGGATGTATACAGGTTTGTTGGGTGAATGCTTTCTCACGGTCACTATCTTTATCATACGTAAACTAAAAAGCTAGGTCGTATATATTCCTGAATAAGGCATTGTTTACCTTTGGTGCTCTCCACTTTCACATAATTTCCTAGTTTCGTTTGTTTAATAGAAGATGTGAGTTTTCATGATGATCAGGTTGACCTTGCCACAACCCCCTCTTGTAGAAGATTTGAAACGGCATCTATTTGATTAGTGACGCCTCAAGAATAATGGTTTTAATAATTTGCATCTGAAGTCCTGGCAAGTGTGATGATGGAAGAAAGAAAAATGAATAATTCTGTCGTGAATTTAGTTCTTACATTCCCATCGTTGTCATTTTTCTTGTGAGACAATGTACAGTAAATAGTAAGTCGAAATTCGGTACTTGCAAACCTTGGCATTAAGTGGTAAGGAACCTTGGTTCATTTTAGAGTCTTATTCAGTGGCTATATCCATTATATCTTCGAAAGTTCACTTGTAGTTCCCTACCCTATTGATATTATATTGAATAATAGTCTTAGTGTTTATGTGACCACTTTTGATTGAAACATGGCGTAACCGCAGCAGCTTTTCAATGGATAACTGGTTTTCAGTTGATTAAATTATCCTTTCCAAATAAAGGCGAACTAATATCAAATGAATAGGATTTGATCCTGTGTTTACAAGTTTGATTTATTCCTTGATGGAAGAAGGGAAATGCGGCGTTAGACACTAGATAATCTCTGTACCTCAGAGTTGCAAGTTTGGGATTTGACTAAGACATTTAAATGATCAATTCTTGTGTGCAAGACAAATGACTGACGAAGGGGCACAATACGACCTATCTCAGCAGTCTTTTCTTAAGACTTGAAATCTGCTCATCTTCTTTCAAATACGTTTTCTCTTCCTCTTTTCTTCCCATCCTTGATATTAGCGTGACTCCTTTTCTGGTGCTACTTTCTGGCTATATTTGCTATGCAAACACATCTTAAAAGTAGTTTAATCCGTTGTATAAGTGTGACTATCATTGGTCTCTTCATATCTTCGTTCTTTAATTCTCTTTCCATGTATTTTATATCCTATGTTTATAACGTCTTGTAGAAATTGTATTAGATATCTAAAAGACATCTTATTCTGATCACAAAATGAACTGCCTGGTGGAACATCAAATTTTCATTGCCCCAGCTTATTACATTGATAATGTATGATTATTCTAGATATCTGTTTCATTCATCATTGCTGGGCATTAGACAGAATCTTCAAGTTTATGCTGATTCATTTGACCTGTCAGAATCTCATTACATTGAAGTTATTCTTGGTCTACTATAATAGCTGGGGTAATTATCATTTCTTAATTTTGGTTTTCCTTCTCAGATCATTTTTTTATTATATCTCCATTCTAAAGGCAGTGATTGATTACACTGCTCTGTGAGTTTGTACTCAGTTCCTTAATCTTTTAATTGACTAGAATATGTTTAATTCTCATATACTGATGTATTGTCAAAGTAATGTACTTTTTCGATATGACGTTTCTTAGATCCCGTTGTCTCAATTTACCGGATGAGGACATTCGGTTTTTTCTTCCCATCATGGTAAAATACTTCTAACTAATGAGGAACTTTAGTTTTCTTGTGCTGAGATTTAGAATGAAGAATATTCATGTATAAGGTACAACAAAAGTAAACTTGCCATTATGACGATGGACCAACCCCACTCACGGTCTGTTGGTTTGGAGCTGAGTGGGTTGATAACCTGAAAGAGACGTTAATTTTCTATTGTACATGGGATGTTTGGTTTAAGAGTGCGATGCTTTTCGGATGTGGTTGTAACTCAGATTATTTAGTGAACATTCTTTGAATCTGCTGGGAATGGAGATTATCGCATTTGATGCATATCAATGTTCAGGTTGAAAGATTTGCTAAAGAAAGAGGTTTCTGAATTTTGTGGCATTGGATGGTCTTATCGCAATTATTTTTTATGCTCTTCGAGGTTGTTTTATGTTTTTCTGGT
The DNA here is from genome assembly GCA_024713555.1 of Spirodela polyrhiza. Classification (NCBI taxonomy): domain Eukaryota; kingdom Viridiplantae; phylum Streptophyta; class Magnoliopsida; order Alismatales; family Araceae; genus Spirodela; species Spirodela polyrhiza. The sequence continues at coordinate 2,449,265 of CM046540.1, forward strand.
CGAAGCATTTTTTCTTGCTAGATCTTTATTTCTCATAAGCATGCTGTTCCGAATATACTGCAGGTAAACTTGTCGATCGTTGGAGGCACATGTTTTACTGATGCTGTTGTTAATGACACACATGTGGCAGATATAGTTCAGCCTCCACAAAGTGCACATTGTTCTTGGCTGATGCTTGCAGCCAGGGGATTGGGAACTGCAGTTATTACTGTTTATGATATTGGCATTTCTCCTCCTGTCCGCACTTCAGCCACTGTAAGCTTGCTTTCTGTATCCAGTTTCTATTTGGTTATATGTGCTCATAATTTATACTATTTGATGGAATATTTCATCTCTTGGCAAAGGTGACTAGCATGAGAATCTTCAATTTTCTAGGTGTTTGTTAGAAGTTGGCTCCATTTATATATGAATAGCACATTTTCTTTCTTGAGATTTTGCGCACTTATTTTGCCTAAATCTTGACCTATTATTTGCAATCAATTTCGCCGTAACTTATATGCGATGTTAGGTATCCAGAATCTGGATTACTTCATCATGTTATAAATCTTCATTCTGAACTGTACAACTCTTTTGTCTGCATTAAACGAAAGGTAGGAATGAAGTATTGCCATGAGATCTGGCTATGAAAACCATAGGAAGCGAATAGAAGATTGTCAACATATTCATGTTCTCACTCTTTGATTAAGATCTCTAAAAAAGGGTAGGAAATCGTAGGAAACCTCATGAATCATTGTATTTTCACTTATTGAGTTCATAATTTTATATTAAATTCTGTTGGCAGTTATGGAGTTTTGAAATAAGTTTGAATTTTGCTTGATTTTTTTCTGAGTAAGCTGTATCTTCAACTTTTAAAACCATGAAATGCAAGAAACTCATCGAAAATAGAGATCTGGTGCTATTGCGTAATAGAGAGTTGCTCTTGAAAGTATTAAAGAGCTCATTTGCTAAATGAGAAAACTCGAAGACCTGAGAAGTCAAACTACTGACCATATTTTGTCTCGAAAACCTGGAAAGTCTAACCACTGACCCTATTTGCATTCCGTATTTGGTCAGCCTCAGTGTTTATTTTGTATTTAACTTTTCTCCTCCATGCTTTTGTGTTATTTTTCTTTCTGTCAATAATCATTTATCTATGAACAGGCTTTCTTTTCATCTGTTATTTCGTTTTAAAACTCTTTTCCATTTGGATTCCTGGACCACTTGTTTCTTCCTATTTATTCTTTTTTCATTCGATTGCATTATTGTTCTCATATTCAAAACTCGTATTGTTATAGATTACAGTTGCTGATGTTGACTGGATTAAGATAATGGCGGAGGATGAGATTAGTATTATGGTAAAGTGACTCTGCTTAGATTTTTTTTTATGGATTTAGATTATTTGCTTGATATTCTTCATTTGTCTACAGGAGGGAACGAGAAGTCCTTTTGAGATATTGGCGGGGACAACTGATGGAAGCATCTTTGACTCTTCTATGGTATATTTTTAGATGGAGTTTTTTTTCCATTAAGTGAAAATTTACCATGGTTTTTACATTTTCCGCTGATAATGGGGAAAGTAATGTTTTTAGATATTGCTATTTAGTTTTCTTTTTTTTTCTTTGATTGAGAATCAAGTCTCACTTGGCGTCATAAAGTGGTGAAATAATTCAGGGAAGAAAGTGGAAATTAGCCACTTTTTTTATTCAGGGAGAACCCCAGGTATCTGTGATTTTAGCTAACTAGTTGGAGCTTGCATTTACATCTATAAAATGAATACCTTTACGAACATGCCTTTTGGAACTCTACTGTAAAACCGAAGAGCTGGTTGATGATGTTGTTGAAAAATGCTTGCGAATTGGTGTGGAAACAATCTATTGTAGCACTCTTCAGTTTTCATGATTACTGAGAATCTTAATGATTTATACAAAAGAAGTTAATGGTTGATGAAGATATAACCTTGGATGCGGAATGTGACAGCGGATTTTTTATCCTTAGCGGATCCAAGAGATTGACAAAGTTAATGGTGGTCGAGGACAACCACAAGGCGGATGTAGAAGTTTGATACGTTTGTATCTAGTCCTCATGATCTTCATATCATGCATGAAGATCTTCAATCAGTCACGATAATGCAAAAAAAAACTCATATTGCATTCTCTGCATTTGATTGCCATTTGCCATGTGCTTTTCTTGTGTTATCAGGCTGCACTGAATTTTTATGTCTAGCTGGTGAAATACTGTTATGTTTATATATCTTGGGGCAGTTAGGGTATTGTGACATACATTTTTCATGGTTAAACCATTTTTTCTTATGTTTTTACTTACTCTACTGCCTTTAAGCTGTTACCTGTTGCTGTACCTTCCCTTTTAATTCCTGTCGTGAATTCTTCTCAAACCATCTTCTGTTGGACACATTGTCTTATTTTTCTAACAATTTTTTATCTATCATCATTGTGTATCCATTCTGAGATCTTTTTATGTTTTTCCTCTTTTTTGAAGTATTTCTACATGAATATTTATGCACACGTGGAGGACAATGTCATTGATCTTGAATATGAAGATGGTTCGCCTGCAGGCAGCAACAAAAGACTGTATGGTTCAAAGTTCTTTATTAAGGCTCAGACTCTTGGTCTTACCAGTTTTTCTGTAAGTTAATTTTGTTTAATCTTTAAAATTGATGGTTATACAATTCCATCTTTCTTATGACGTTACGTTTTTCTGATTGAATTTGGGTCCATCAGGTTAGTGTTCGTCGAAGTTCTGGACATGAGATATATAGTCAAATTATAAAAGTGGAAGTTTATGCACAACTACGCATACTTCCTGATAATATTTTCCTTACACCCGGGGCTTCTTATGTGGTATTTCATCTGAAACTCTATTATTGATACAGTTGCTGAACAAAAATCTTATTTCAAAACAAAATCCATGTTTCTATGTAACTGATATTGATGAATTCTTATCATATTCACATGCCTTAAATTTTTTTTTTTGGTGACTTTTTATCACGCGACATTCTCGCTAACTTGATGTTGAACATATCATTTTCTTTGATAGTTTTCTGTTGAAGGTGGGCCTATCCTTGTATCTGGTTTTGACTATGCCAGTTTGGATAATGAGACTGCAACTATTGATGGATCTTCTGGGAAACTTAGAGCTATTTCTTCTGGAAATACAGTGAGTGAATGTGACTTACAAACATGGATAGTTATATTAGCTAGCTTGTATATGTCTTATATCTTTTCTACGATATCTCGATTTGCTTGTTCGTGTCTCTCTTATTGTTTTATAAAACTTTTTTTCAGAAGTTCTTATATTCTTAGATTTGTTAACTTGTGGTTCTTCTGAAATGTTAGGGTTAGTCTTTTCTCTTTTGTAAGTTTCAGTTCTGTTTCCTGTGGTCAGACTATTCGTGCATCCATGTACACAAGTGGAGGAACCTTGGTATGTGAGGCTTTTTCAAAAGTTGAAGTAGGAATTCCATCAATGATGACCCTGAATCTGCAGAGTGAGTACCTTTGTGTTGGGTGCCAAATGCCTGTTTTCCCTGCATTTCCTAAGGTAAGCTCTTGTGTATTCTCCGAGTTCTATTTTTGTGTATATGTTGCTAATTACTGCTTATTATATCAGGGAGATCTGTTTTCATTCTATGAGGTATGCAAAGATTACAGTTGGAGCGTGGATGATGAGAAGGTAGAAGAAAATTTCTTGTTTCATTGCCTCTCTTTGAAGTATACTACTAAATGCTATTCTATGCTAATATTCTTAATAGGATAAACGATACACTCTTTTGCTGTTTAGGTGTTGAACTTAGGATTTCCTCAATACTCTCGCATGGATAGTCATTTGAAGGGAGAAAGTTTTTATAATTTGGACAACAAAGGCTATGGATTTATCAACTTCCTGCGTGGCAGGTATTCTCAACTATTCTGTCTGTTTTTTTTTCGTGACCACAGTCATTGGAAGAACATGCTCATGTTTCAAGATTGACAATGCCAAACCTATTTGATTGATCTTCTATTGTTATTTTTAATAACCGATAACGTTTTTGGATTAAATAACAGAAGTTGTGCACTTTTGTGCTCCTCAAATATTGCACTAGTTTTCAGACGTGAGCTTGAGAAAATAAACAATATATTTTGACTCTGGGACTAATGCTGTGTTTGACGCCTCCAAGCTGAAGGGGACATTTGAACTAGCTTTCTTTCTGAATTGTCTAGCTACTTGTGGAACAAGTATTTTTGGAAGGTGTGGCTTACAAAGACTGAAATATTACTTAAAACATATATCTGAGATCTACGGATAACCTTAGTCTGATTATTGACTTTTCTTTATTTCTCTTCGACATTGACTGGTATGACTAGACATTGCTGGGGGCATCCTATACTAACCTGTGTGACTTTGGTTTTCTTAGGTTTTCTGCTTTTATCAACTTGAACTTGACCCAATTGATGGAATCTGTCCACTCGGAAAATAGCGTGGAGGATGAATTCCTGTGAATTAGGAAAATGTTGGCCCTCTAGAGGGAGAACCAGATTGGCCCATTCATTGTCTGTAATGCGCTGCTGAGAAATTCTTCTATATTAGTGCCTCCATACTTCCCATTACCTAATCGGAAGAGTGGTCGGCTACTGTTAGAAGCATATGCAGTAGAATAATAAGAAGAGATTCGTGAAGAAGGATATCTGTTGGCCAGCCTGCTGTTAGCTAAACTCATCAGTTGACAAGGGGGCGTGAATGGCTGGAAGACGAATTGAATCTCTTGAGAGTTTCTCTTTGCAAAACCCTTCTCCATGATCATTTGGGGGAAGGTTTTATTCAAATGACCTGATTACCCTCATTGCATAGTAATGCTCTTTGGCATTGCGATCCTTTTTTCATTAATGGGAAGAGGAATAATTTAAGACAAAAATTCCTGGAACAAATGTAAAGTTTGAAATATTTGTCTTTTAGGCACCTTGAGATGTCTACAAATGTAGTCCAAAGTCTTTAAAGAAGCGCTTGGAGAATACATGGACAATGGAAAGTGAGGAGGAGAGAGAAAACTAGGGGGGCTTCACTCAAGGAAGAGGAGAGGATCCTTCCACTCAACACAAAACTCCTGGCTAGCTTGATTCAAGAAGTCTAGGTCATATCCACATTAATTTGAAGGCCCAGCTTGCTTAAAAGAAGCTCAGATACAAGCCTGTTCAAAAAGCCGTATGAAATAATAAAATAAACAATGCCTATACACGTGTCTTCTGTCCAATGGTCAAATATATTCCTAATGAATAAGCTCTTTATATAATCTTTTGTTATTCGTGTGTTTAATGGCCAGTATGACGTTATGTGCTCTTTGTGCTCTGCAATTAAACCTATTGTTAATGAGCTTGTGAATCTTCTGTAGACCGTGTGGCTAGGGATGTAGTCTAATAATAATTAGTTAATCATCTTCTATGACTTTATGTTGGCTGTGTCTAGTGATATTACTTAGTGAAAATAGCGCCATATGACTTTTTATAGACTTTGTGAATTTTGTATCTTGTATATTACTGCAGGCTTGCAAACCTTGTGCTTAGAAATCCCAACCCAGTGTTAGTGGGTTCCATGGGCCGTGTGTTGACATTATTTTCGGTAATTGAATCTGTTGTATTCTACAACTGGTCTTATTACATGAATTCTGAAAGGTCTTTAGGCCACATTCATTCACTATGAATTTTTTTAAAAAAATTTATGACATTTTTGGTCGCTAATCGAGGGTTTTTTTTCGTTGAGAAAATATAGTTAAGACCAACTTCAGTATGTGGGGAGGATCCAAATTCAGGCAAACCTACAAAGCTGAATTCATTTCTTGGATAGACATCAGTATGAAAGAAATATTCTCAAGGCTATTAAAACTTGTGACCAATCATATCACCGCAAATCGGTTCCAAAGTCTTGTATTGTTTAACTCATCTTCAGGAAAATTAATTCTACTGATATTTTAGAATAATTATAAATTTTCAATTACAATAATGCTTCCAGACTAGGTTAATCAGATCTTGCGATCTGCATTTCTCAATAAAGTGGAAGACATAAAGTATCTAATAGAAATATCAGCACTTAAGCCTTTTAACATGGCTGATTAATATTACAGCCTTTTTTTTCTGGATACAACCGCAACTTCTATTAGCATCCAACAAGGAAGATGCTAAAACGATTTTAGAATACTTCAAATGATTAGCATACGACTGTGTCATTTCTCCAATGATATTTCTTTGTTTTTTTGTTTTCTTACTAACTGTTAATTGGTAATTGCTTTCATAATAGCCAAATGTCGAATCATATTTAGACAGCTTATTTTGTCATTGATTTTCAACTCATAGTTTCCTTTATCAAATGTATATTCTTTTATGATTTAAGTTATTCTGTTTTCTTGCTCTAACACATAAGTATATTTCCCTCCACTTCACAAGCGCGACTTTAATGCGCTTGATTGTACTACACCTATTGCATAAGGTCAAATCTAGCTCTCAACGTATAAGTGCCCACAATGTTGATAAGGTCGAATACCATTGATCAAGGTTGTGTTACTCAACTGCCAACTTTTAGTCTTGAGCTTTCCCGCTTTGAATTTATGCATCTGTTTCAGTGACTGTATATCTGTGCTCCAGTCGATGCCACAACCGAAGCATTTAATTCTTATTTACACGATATATTGTGCCAATAACTCAATAGTTTTATTCTTGCATTCTTTTGTACAGATCTGAAGGCATAGCAAAGGTCTCTGTCTCATTCTCCTGTCATTTTATCACTTCTGGTGGTCCAAAGGCGACTTATTTTGATGCATCTCAGTCGCTAACAGTGGTCCCCGAGTTCCCTCTTGCTCTTGGCTTGCCAGTAACTTGGGTTCTTCCTCCTTTCTATACTAGTTCGGAACTTTTGCCTGGAACATCTGAATCACATAGGCAATCAAACATTCATAACAAGAAAACAAGTATCATATATTCCTTGTTATCATCTCGTGGAAAGGATGGCCTTGATCAACAGGATGCAATTATGATTGCTGGAACCAAAATCAAAACGAAAGGAAGTAACAGTCTGGGATGTATTCAGGCAAAAGACCAATCTGGTAGACGTGTAATTGCAGCATGCATCAGAGTAGCAGAGGTACGAATGTGTACACATTGTACGACTGATGCTTGTCAATTTTCATTTGATGTTTATTTTAAAATCATGTTTTTTTTCTTTTTTTCTTCCACATTATCTCCAATATCCAAAACCATGATCAGAAAAAATACATTATCTTGTCTTATTTCTAGTGCAAAATTCGAAAGATTTAGCGAGCAATGTGTTCAATCTTCATGTAAAAATTACTGGATTTACCCTGAAACATGAGAATTTAGAGAGATGCCCTTATAGATTTGAATGGGATTTTGGCTTATGGTAGTATTCCATAAACCGAATCCCGTTGGACAGCCACTTTCCTTCCTCGTTGATGCCAAGATCAGCTATCTCGTAGTTGTTTGATCCTCATCTCTCCAGCTGGTATCAAAGTTACACCGGCCTGATTAAGGACTGATTTAGGTTTTTCTTTTTTCTTTTATATTTGACAGCATTTTCACATTTACATTTCTTGGGACCAAAATCATCGAACTGTTTGAAATGGAAAAGATAGATGGGCATCTTATGGTCTGGTTAGGTGATAGATTTTTTAGATAGATGTCCTAGGCTGTGACTCTATGCATGTATATCTGGAGGCGCCAGCAGATCTATATAAGAGTGGTGACGATAACGGATGGGTCCATAGCTTGCTGTACTCCGCCATTAAAACCTTTAAACGTAAATCATTTTAGGTCCTAAGGATCAAGATTATCGCCGTCTGATAGATGATTCAGCATTTGCAGTAAACTTTGTCTGGTTTGTGACAGCTCTTCATTCTCTTTGGGATATCTGAATTCAAAGGCAATCATGATTTTTTGGCTCTCTGACTTTACCAGTTTTTTGTGACTTCGAATTGCACAATGGGTTCCATTGACGACTAGAAACCCAATTTGAACAGTTTTGAGTTCGAATTGCACATGAACATGTTAGAAGGAACTTTTTCTCCTATAGAAACTGAAGTTTTAAAAAATTTCAGTAACCTTGTGTGTGTTGTATTTGAATCTGTATTCCATTTGAAAAATATATTCAACTCTTTTCTTTCTTGGCTAGGTGGCCCAAGTAAGAGCAACAGCAGGGTCTTCTTCCTCTCATGTTGCTTACCTTTCATCAAATGATAAGCTTGAGGTTACCGTTGGTTACTGTGACAACTTAGGTGAATTATAGATAGCGTAATGATTGCTCTCGAAGTTTTTAAATTCTTAGTTACAGAAAAATAACTGAACCTTTGTTTTCTTTCCTCTTTGACAGGATATCCTTTCTTTGAGGCTTATGGCGTGGCTGCATTAGATGTGAAGACCAATTACCCTAATGTGCTGTCTATCCGTGTACCAAGAGGTGAGAATAGAAGCCATGGCAGTGAAGTTGTCCATCTTCAGGTAATTTTTTATTGACCTTTAGCGTGGGGCTTATGTATGCGCTCACTAATTAAATTAACGTTTAAAGAATATCTTAATATTTGAATTTTTTAAACTTTTGTCTCCTTTTCCACTGCGGGTAAAATTTGAAGGCCAAAAGTCGCGGTGTGGCTCTTGTTAAGATTTCCATCAACCATGATCCACTGAAGGCTGTCTACATCTTGGTATTACCTACTCTGATTATTATGCATTACTATCAATAATATTATTCAGGAGCACGAGGTTATTTGATTTTAGGACTCACTGTATCGTTATTTATACTGCTAAGGTTACAGTAGTAGCCATGACGATGAAATATTATTTATGATTTTCTGACACTATAATGTCCTGTATCATGGCCAGGTCTTGGTTGGTTCTCAGTTGTATCCAATGAATCCGCTTCTGTATGTCGGATGTGTTTTGAAATTCAGTATAACTGAAGTTGATGGTAAGTTTTTTCCTTGTTTGAGGATGATTCTGGGTTAAAATATTCAATGTCATCTGTAATTGTTTCATGATGTTTATTATTTCCTTTGAATTAATCAGTTGAATACTATGATTTTTATTTTTTTTATTTCATCTGATTTCCCATTGCGTATTGGAGGTGTTTAGCCGTTAGCTCTAATTTTTCACTCTCACGATAATTACTGCCACTGCAGCTAGCAACATTTCTGAGGAAGATCTAAATTAACGCATTTGTTTAATATTCAGTGATGTTGGCATTATAATTAAATAATTAATCCATTAACCCAGGGATTTCGTCATATTAAAAATTATCATTGATACCCTCAGTAATAAATTTGTGAAACGATGTAGATTGACAGTTGTACGCAAATTCAGCTATTATGCACGGCTTTTAATGAAAGCAATGCTAGAAAATTTTATTTAGAATTATTTGAAAGCTGGATCGCATAGTAGCTTTCTGGATTAAATCTTTTGCTTTTCCCTTTTTAATATTCTATGTCTCTATGCTTTTGACCATACCAATAAAAGGATCAGCTCGTGTTCCAATGAGATCTAGCGCACTGCTGCCACACGCCGTTTTATTGAGGATAACTCGCTTACTCTGTTTACAGGATCGAAAGACTCGGTCCCTGGGCGTTGGCTAAGTGCCAATGAAAGTGTCATATCCATTGACAGCCATTCTGGGAAAGCCCATGCTCTTGCTGAAGGTGTCGCTCAAGGTACTGTACTGGATGTAAAAGTCTCCAGTCTCTTTTGAACTCCTATCATTGGACTCTGTTTTGTACTGACGATTTTAGATCTGGCATTGATATGTGCTATTTGTGGACAGTGATCTTCGAAGGCCCCAATTTAAAGTTGCAAACAACAGCTACTGTAAAGAAGATGGACGTGGTTACTGTGAATCCCCCGGCAGAGATTCTGAGCAATGTTCCTCTCCCAAAAAGTGGGCACAAGTTCTCTCTGCACTTCAGGTCTGTAGGGACCGGCCCATTGGTTGCTTCAAACGCCTCTATCTTTCTATCCCCTTATTAGAGTTTTTCCAGTTCTAGAAATGATTTTTTATTTACTCATTTGGGTCAATGTAGTGGTATTTTCTTCGTTTAAATATTTATTGCCCGTATTTAATACCTGCTATATAATTGGTAACACGGTTCGCCATTCTTCACTTTCATGAAGAAATGATCTCATCAGCCTCCAGTCCGATTCCAACACGGCTGATCTTGATGTCTCATATGACTGCAATGTCGATCCGCCTTTTGTTGGGTATGTCTTATCTTCCTTTCTGCACACTGTTTTTATATAATCTGACCTCTTTAATTTATCTCCTGATTTTATTTATTTATTTATTTATTTATTTGTCCGGTGAACTTCAGGTACGTTAAACCATGGAAGGATAATGCCACTGGCACATTATATTGCATCTTCTTCCCATATTCTCCAAACTATTTGGTGAACTCTCTATCCAAGCTCAAGGACGGCGGCAGGGAGCTCACGACTTCCACCAGAAATGGAATGTTGCTTGTTTCCGTAACTGGATCGCCGGAAAGGGCGCCGGGTCTTTTGGGATCTGTCCAGGTTCTCTTCATCGGAGGATTTTCTGTTTCAGAAGACAAGGTAATAATCATGACGGAAAACATTATTTTCCTTTCATTCGGCATTTTTTTTATAACTGCAAAACTATGATCAGTGAGTATATATATCGTATCTAACATCAACACAGTTGACTTTTACCCGAGACTTCAACAAGACAAATGTGACGGTCATGGGAAATACAGGTTCGTGTTGGTCATATCCTGTTTATGCAAGGACGAGTACATTGGGATCATGATGATGATGATGATGATGATGATGATGCTTGGTTATTTCTATGTTTTTCCCATGGGTAGATGTGGAAATACATTGGGACGCCAAGCAGCAGCTTTCAGTGAAGCCAGTTCAGAAAGATCACTTTGGCATTGCGGGGCGCACAGAATATGAGGTTGATGCTTGGTTTAATAATACTCTTCTCTCATGGATTAATGCTACATATTTTCTTATATGCTCATGATCCCTCAGGTAGCAGTCTTGAGAGGTGCTAGATTCTCCGACAAGATTATCATCAAGCTTCCGGCTACCGGTACACCGTTGACTTTTTTGAAATCTGAAGCATACTGTTTATTCATAAAAAAAAATCATGGCCTCATGACCCAGTTCCTTCATCATAAGCCGAGATTAGAAAGATCAGATCAGCTGCCATGTTTGCAGACTCCATGAAGGGTGAGGGATTCAGGGTTGACTTTCTTAATGCGACTTATATAGATGTGAGCATTGGGGACGGCACCCATCATGTCGTTGATGATACTGAGTATTGTTGGGTTAATCATTCATTATTCTAGTAGATGGTCAGAAAATATATATGGATGTGGATCGTTGGGTCTTCACTGTTCTTGCTTAATTCTTATCCATCCCACCATTGGAACCGCATAATTACTTGCAGGTCAGACCGTCCACATCAGCGTGAGCTACGACGGCGGCGACGGAGAGAGAACCGCCGCCGGAGAGAGGCCCAGTCTCTTATGGGCTGCCGTCCTGGTTTGCCTGATTCTGCTGGCGTTGACCATTCTGGTCTTCCTGAGATTCCTGGAGAAACCGTGGACCAACAGGACGCCGCAGACGCCGCAGACGCCGCCGCCGGCATCCCGTCCACCTGTACCGGCCGCCGTGGGGCCCTCGACACCTGGCACCGGCTCGTCATCGCCACGTACGCCGCAGCCGTTTGTGGAATACGTGAGGCGCACGATCGACGAGACCCCCTACTACAGAAGAGAAGGCAGGAGGAGATTCGATCCCAATCGCACATATTAGAAGAATGCGGCGCCTCCCGTTGACCCTCGGTCAGCCTTCCTCGGCTTTCTTCGTTCCTCCGCGCTTTCTTTTTTTAGCTCGTTGAATCTCCTCAAGAAATCTACAGGATCTACATCAGTGGTCATGCTCTTTTTTTTTTTTGATCCGCTGATGAGCAGATAGATAGATGGATAGGTGGATAAATAGCATCTTTTGAGCATGCTCCTCTGGTTTGCTATAAAAGGAAGGTTCTCAACCGTGTTTTTACCATAAATGGCCCAAGTTGACCGTTGCCACTCTTCAGGTCAACCGTAGCTGAAGTGTGGGTTTATATGGTGGGCCGGGGATAGAAAGGGAGAGAGGGAGGGAGGGCTGAAGTTAGACAGAAAATGAAGAGGCCATTTATAGTAGTTTGTTCTTAGTTAATGGAGGGGTCGGATTATTCTTGTTGACGACTCTCAAGGAGCTGCGCTGCGATGTCAATGAACGAGTGCTACTTCAACGGTGCCTCCTGATATCATAAGATTATTTAGTCAAACTCTTGATTTGAAGACATCCAATAAGATAAACTTACTTGGGGCTCTGATAATCATTAGGGTCCCATTTAGTTCCAAGTAGAAAGAAGAAGAGCCGTGATATTAAGGGTGTAGAGAGAGAGAGAGAGAGAGGAGTTGGGGTGGGCTGAATTGAATTTTTAATGTATATAAATCGAGTAAAGTTGGCCCCAATTTTTGAGGCCCATAAAGGCCCTACATGACATTTAGGGGGTAGAGAGAGAGAGAGAGAGAGAAGGGGGTTGGGGTGGACTGGGTTGAATTTTTAATGTATATAAATCAAGTAAAGTTGGCCCCAAATTCAGGCCTCATAAAAAGGCCCTACATGACATTAAGGGGGTAGAGAGAGAGAGAGAGAGAGAGAGAGAGAGAGAGAGGGGTTTGGGGTGGGCTGGGTTGAATTTTTAATGTATGTAAATCAATTAAAGTTGGCCCCAAATTTTGAGGCCTCATAAAAAGGCCCCAAGTGTGGTGAGTATTATTCTATAGAGGGCAGTAGTACATTGATCATTAGGTTTACGGTCCAACGGTCGTTTTTCTGGTTTAACATGTGCCTCTTATCCTGTCCCGGTGAGGTTCCCAGTCCGGCAGAGCCTCTGGTGCGCGGACGGCCAATCAAAGCCTGATCCGGTTAGGTGGAAGTCGTACCCGCGGGTAATCAGAAACGCGCCTCCGGCCGTCATCCACAAGCCCCTCTTCAACTGGATAAGAGGCCCTCATCCTCATCGCCGGCCTCACTTCTTCCTCCTGCTCTTCTCTACTTTACTCTCTCTCTCTACTTTCTCTCTCTTCCTCATCCGGCCCGAATGGCGACGGTCGGAGCTGCAGCGGCGGCGACCATCTCCGCCTCGAAGCTCTTCTCCCCCTCGTGCACCTCCTCCGGCGTCCCCGGCGGCGGCGCTCCGGCGGCGACGAGCAGAACTGCCGTCGCCCTACGCAGCTCCAGCGCCTCCTTCTTGGGCTCTCCCGCCTCCTCCGCCGGGCGGAGCTTCGTGGGTCAGCTCCGGCGGCGGAGCAGCGGCGGCGCTCTGGTGGTGCGGGCGGCGCGGGGGAAGTTCGAGCGGAAGAAGCCCCACGTCAACATCGGCACCATCGGGCACGTCGACCACGGCAAGACCACTCTCACGGCGGCGCTCACCATGGCGCTGGCCTCCGTCGGCGGCAGCGCCCCGAAGAAGTACGACGAGATCGACGCCGCCCCGGAGGAGCGCGCCCGCGGCATCACCATCAACACCGCCACCGTCGAGTACGAGACCGAGACCCGGCACTACGCCCACGTCGACTGCCCCGGGCACGCCGACTACGTCAAGAACATGATAACCGGCGCCGCCCAGATGGACGGCGCCATCCTCGTCGTCTCCGGCGCCGACGGGCCCATGCCGCAGACCAAGGAGCACATCCTGCTGGCGAAGCAGGTGGGCGTGCCCAACGTGGTCGTCTTCCTCAACAAGGAGGACCAGGTGGACGACGAGGAGCTCCTGGACCTGGTGGAGCTGGAAGTCCGCGACTTGCTCTCCTCCTACGAGTTCCCCGGCGACGACGTCCCCATCGTCGCCGGCTCCGCCCTGGAAGCCCTGCAGGCGCTCCTCGCCAACCCGGCCATCAAGCGGGGGGAGAACAAGTGGGTCGACAAGATCTTCGCCCTCATGGACGCCGTCGACAACTACATCCCCATCCCGCAGCGGCAGACGGAGCTCCCCTTCCTGCTCGCCGTGGAGGACGTCTTCTCCATCACCGGCCGCGGCACCGTCGCCACCGGCCGGGTGGAGAGGGGGAAGGTGAAGGTGGGCGACACCGTCGACCTCGTGGGCCTGCGGGAGACCCGCAACACCACCGTCACCGGCGTGGAGATGTTCCAGAAGATCCTCGACGAGGCCCTCGCCGGAGACAACGTCGGCATCCTCCTCAGAGGAATCCAGAAGGCGGACATCCAGAGGGGCATGGTGATCGCCAAGCCGGGCACCATCACCCCCCACACCAAGTTTACTGCCATCGTCTACGTCCTGAAGAAGGAGGAAGGCGGCCGGCACTCGCCCTTCCTCGTGGGCTACCGGCCGCAGTTCTACATGAGGACCACCGACGTCACCGGCAGGGTGTCGGAGATCAGGAGCGACGCCGGCGACGAGAAGCAGATGGTGCTGCCCGGGGACCGCGTGAGCATGACCGTGGAGCTCATCATGCCCGTCGCCTGCGAGCAGGGGATGAGGTTCGCCATCAGGGAAGGCGGCAAGACCGTCGGCGCCGGCGTCATCCAGTCCATCATCGAGTGATCGCCGGCCGTCTCCTTCCTCTCCTCGCCGTCCCTCGACCAGGACGATGAGGACGAAGAAGATGAAGATTCTGAGAAGACCCAGAAAGCCAAAAAAAGAAAAAAAAAACCCAAAAAAGAATGTGCTCCTCCTCTGGATTCATCCTTTTTCCAGCCTCCGGCGCAGCCAGTTGTAGGACCCCCTGTTCATAGGAAGGAGGGCCTTTGACAGACCATGAGTCGGTGAAACCACTGTCGTCTTCTTCCATCGCTCGCGGATCATCCATAATAATTCTGTTTTTTTTTCCCTTTTTCATCTCAAATCGAGTTCTTGATTGATGGCCTCTTCTCCACTGGGCGCGCCCCCATTAATTGCCGTTTATATGCCGGTTTTTTCCTCTGGGCTGCTGCTTGGTCGCATGCTTCTTCTCCCTCACTGAGATCGCCATGATGGGGCTTCTCCCTTGCATGCTCTGAGATATTTGACATGATTTTGGGAGGTGGGCTAGAAAGGGAGTCGCCATGAGTCGAGCATCTGTCTGCATGAACCCTCTTGGTGCTGTTCTTGGCGATGTGTCCCCCGCGCCTGTTTCAATATTTAAAAAATTGGGAATTTAGATAGACGGTGGATTGAACATTGTTCATCACAGAATTGATCTTGCCCTTTCCTTTTCTTGCTTCGGAATCATTCGATCAGAAGAGAAAAATATATTTCTTTAATTCTTTGAAATATTTTTAAAATGCCTGTGCGTCTTCATCCAACTGAGTAGGCCCTGCCTCTCTTACATAATTTGGAATGATTAAATTATCAAGGAATCTTTTATTTCGTTTATTCTAAATCATAATAAAGTTAAAACTTTTTCTTACTCAAATAACCAACATCCAGTTCCATTATGAGCTGAATTACTACCTCATGCTGAAGATCCTGCATAAACGAGTCTTTGCTTAGAACAGATATGGTGCAGCCTCTGCTCAGTGAAGACTGCCTGCAATGGCCACTGGTCCGCTTGTTCTCATCGTTTTCCCTTTTTTTTTTTGGGTTAATCCGCGAAGCTCTCCTGTTCTTTTGAAGCACATCCTTCGTCCTCAATCTGTTTTCCTGTTGAGAAAACAGAAAATTCAGTTTACGCTCGCAGAGCATATATATCGCCAAGCATAAGATCGAATCGGCTTGTTCAGTTCTCAATTGGCTAATTTATTTATGATACATGTCGGATTTGGCATAGCGCAGATAGGATTTGAGTTGCAGGGGGATTTATTATCATCTTGTGTTGTGGATACTTCATTAGCATTTTAGAGCATGAATTAATGAGAAAATTTTAGTCAACATTTAAGGGCAAATGACTATTTTATGTGTGTAAAGTGTTAGAAGTTTTCTTAAATTGGCTACCCCACCTCAATGGGCTCTCTCTCTCTCCCCTCCCTCCTATCTACCAACATGTCTGAGGGCCCTGTCTACATTTCCATGGAGTCTAATTTAACAGTCTGGACCTTATTTCATTGTTATCCTGGCATCTCCTACATGATAATGTGTGTGTGTGTGTCAGAGAGAGAGAGAGAGAGAGAGAGAGAGAGAGAGAGAGAGAGGGTGATACAGATAAATGTCATGAATCAACGAAGAATAATTGATACGATGTGCTAATTTTTTCCACATAATTGATATTATGGAGCTCAAGGACACGATGAACTTGGATGGAAGAAAGGAAAATAGTCCAAACCTGGGTGGACAAGCCAAGTTCATAATCTCTTAAGAAAAAACTACCAAACCAAGATGACCTGAGTCCCATTTTAATGCGTTATTGCCAAAATAAAAAACTCGAAGGATAAAAACATTCTCAGGATCAAATACTTATTTGGCAAGAAACGGACCAATTGTAGCAATACCAGCGGAGGCCAAGGATGAAGAATATGCCCCCTTGTTAGGCTTCAAGTTCGCACCAGCATAGTAGATAAAGCCTAAATTGGAAACATTAATGTATCAGCTTCGCCTGCCAGCGTTGACTTGAGACATGGAAGAGAGAGCGGAGAGAGAGAGAGAGAGAGAGAGAGGAGAGAGCTTTTATGAATAAAGTTTCATAATATGTCCAGCCCATGCAGTCATAAAAGTTCACCTATAGTACATGAGTAGACCCAAGTACATTTTTATAGAACAGAAACACAGATTTATTACCATAATCAATCACACTCAGGCTCCTAGGAAGGTAACTAACACATAAACAATAGAGGAAACACAATTGATTAATTTCCTTTGTTAGAAATTCTAAGTTGTAAAGAAATATTATAAAAATTGAGGGACTTTTGAGAAAAATGTCTAAGGTTACTCCCTATATAAACGACACTAAAGGAGAGTAAATCCTAAGATAGTTGCTGCCATTCTTCCCTCTGTCCTCCACAATAGAGGTCATTCCTCACCATTCTTATGATCTCTTATTGTGTACTCTGATTTTACAACAATGTTTGTGTGAGGTTATGACCTAGGTCAGTTATAGTCTAACAGTCCACTGTACTCCCCGTTCTCTCTTTGAAAGGAGGTTCCTCTCCTTATCTTCTGTTATTTCTATCTTTGTAAGTCTATCTTTATATCTTTTCCACTGTATTAGAGAATAATATATGTTCTTCTTTACTATTTGTCCTCCTCTTGAGGTGTAGTGGAGAGATTCTTTCTCTATTTTCATATCTTGTTTCTTATTATGTTGTGGATGCTATTTTCTTTCGGATCTGTCTCTTCTCTTCATCCATCTATAGATTCACTAGTGGATGGGAGTGAAGAATATTTTCCAACATCTTTAATTTCAATAAGCACAGAGTCTCAGCTCTGTAATATTTTATACTAAGATGGACTGTTCATTCCTGTCCTCAAGCAAGGAGGATAACTAGCACGTAAGCGATAGAGGAAACACAATGAACTAATATTTCCTACTGAATGTGACTGTCAATTGTTCTTACTTGCAATTGTGATCTTTCTGTAATCTGCAAGTCTCATTCCATGATCTGTCAGTCTCCTTCTCATTACAAAGTCTGACGTCGTATTCTTACAAGAGAGACCAACCAGAAGATGCCATTTGTCATCATCCTTGTGGCGTTCACAATCTTCGTCCAGATGGGTTCTTCCTCTCCCAGCTCAAATAGTGACCTACCCTTCAGCCAATAAAAATTTATAATCTTGGTTCCAAAACCTCCCTATTGTACTCAAAGATAACTTCGACTCTTCCCTCAGTCTTTTCACAAACATGAAAACTGAGAGAAAATAGATGGCTGGACTGGAGAGCGCAGATTGTGATAAGATCATAACTAAGTTTTGAGTTCATCGGAATTGGAAATTGGTATATTGAAAGTGGCCATTCTAAAATTCAGATTATCATATCATCATGATTAAGAAAAAGAAACTGGCTGCAAGAATAAGATATTAAGAAAATAAAGGATCAAGGCAGGTTGCAAGCAAGTGAAAAGGCACCTCCATTGACATGGAGCCCTGAAGAGAATACCTCGTACGAGAGCGGGAGCTGGGCCATTTATTTGTATGATCCAGGCTCAAAATAGAAGGTTAAAACTCTTTTACCAGCAAAACAGATATACAAAATTGAGAGCAATATAAGCTTGACAAAATTCAGAGAAGAACCACACATAGTACGGTTTAGAGATAAAAAAATATTCACCAGCGTGTACGATATTTAAATGGCAGTAATTCGGAGTTCTAGATAACTCGATAGCATCTTGCAGAAAAAAGTGATGCATAATGTGAGAAAAAAGCGATGTTGGTCAGTCAGTCTCTTCACATAGGAATCTTCATATATCACAGGTCTATTTATGGCATATTTATACAGTGACACAAGATAACTGAAGATGTGTGATGAAATATAAATGTCAGCAACAGAATTCTCATCAAAGAAAAGTTAACCAAAATTAGAAAAAAAGGGGAGGGTCAAAAAAGACTACACAAAGATGCCCATACACACATAGAAA
The DNA here is from genome assembly GCA_024713555.1 of Spirodela polyrhiza. NCBI lineage: Eukaryota > Viridiplantae > Streptophyta > Magnoliopsida > Alismatales > Araceae > Spirodela > Spirodela polyrhiza. The sequence continues at coordinate 2,467,810 of CM046540.1, forward strand.
ATTGACTAACACTTCTCTATCAGAACACTTACCAAGATGGCTTTCTGTGTTCTCAGATGGCATAGGAGAGAGTGAAGCACAGCCTGGGGGAATTTGAATGATTGATATGAATACAGCTCTTTTTTTAAAAAAATCAAGTTTAGTTGACTTTTAAAATAACATGAAATGCATCAGATATAAATATCGCCATTTATCAAAACATTACCAAATTCAAGTAAACATTAGTTACTGAAAGCATTTGCCCAGAAAAGAAATTTCAATGTTAGATACTTCTATTCATTAGTGAGGCTAATCAAAGCAGAAATGATAAAAAGGAACAAGTACCCTAGAGAAAATGAATAAAAATGGATCGTGGAAAAAAAAAAGCAATGATATTAACTGGAAACTGTTTCATATGCTCAACAATGTGCCCCATCAACATATAATCAGATTCCCAAATCAATTCAACAGAAAAGTTCTCCATCCTTGAAGGTACATATGAACAAAGACAAAGTGAGTTTTTCTGGCTTACATAGTTCTGCAAGCCGAGTAGTGAAAATGAGACACAAATCTGACACTGTTTCACAAGCTATTACCAAATCCACGCTAGACATTCTTATACCCTTACAGATATTGTCAACCTGACCTCACAAATGGGAGATATTATAAGAGTTTACTCTCCTCACTGATTCATCAATTGCACTTACATTCCATCAGGGAAGAAAATAGTTCAGCGGTAAAGTATCATCCAGGATCTAACATAAAACGGAGCTTGCATGTCGCTCCTCATTAAACGACATCATTACCGAGCTGATAAGATCACATTACGGTTTTGCATTGGTCTACAAAACCAACAAAAGACCTAAAGGTGAAAGGAGTCAACGCAGTTGATCAGTCCACCAGCGAAGCCATGAGAGCCCGAGGGCTCTCCCAGACAGGAAGATCCAACAAAGACTCCATCATTGCCTCCTCCCTCATGTCGCACACTGAGTCTGCAATATCACAGAGGTTCGAGAGCTTCTTCAGGATCGCCTCCTGTGCCTCCACCTGCACAGTCCCCGACTACATGAACTAGACAATAGTATGTCTAATTTATTTGTTTAAATCTAGAAAACACAGAAAAATTGTGGACGAGGAGAAACCCAAAATGCAGCCAAAGAAAGCACCGGTACAATATAGTAAAGTTTTTCTCGAAAGAAAGCACCGACCTGCAACATGAGCTCCTCAATCAAGGCGCGAAATGGGTTACCAGGCTCAGCAATATCCTCACCCTCCTTTTGATTGCAATAACTAGAGATTGATCCCACGGCACCGCGTTCCAGGGTCGACTCCTCCCCCGTCACTCCGAAATCTCCACCACCGCCGCCATCCTTAGCGCCACAGAAACGCCCGTCCTCCAGCAAGGAAACAGCCAGTCCCTCCAACTTCTCGATCTCCTTGCGGTACCGCTCCCTGACGGCCAAGAGAGAGATCTTCCTCCGGGCCAGTTGGTTCCTCCTAGGTTCCCCCTCCGGTTCCGCAGGGGTCTCCTGAGGTACCTCCTCCGGCTGCCGCCTCTTCCGCCGCTTGAAGATGAAGCCGTCGTCATTGCAGAGCTCCCATTCCTCGCCCTCCATCTCCGCCTCCGGCCAGTTAGAAGGGCTCCGCAGGGCCCCTGCGACTGCAATCGCCAACGACAGGACGAATCTGGGAGGAAGACGAAGGCGGCAACAAGCCGATTCTCTATTTTTTCGAAACCCAGCCCATCAAAATCATTTATTTTCAATGCACCATTCATATTATTATATTTGCGCTAAGACCCCCGTTTAATATTTAATTTTTTAAAAGGTTGTATTTTTTACATTTTTTCCCCGATTTAAATTATAACAAAAACTCGTTATTCCCTCTCCACTCAACGGCTATCTCTTGTTCATCTTTAAGTGGGCCCATATTAAGGCCCACATATTTATCGGGCCTTTGTGATGTCCGGTTTGGCCCATTTAGAGCCCACTCGACTGCATCGATCCTAGCGCGCGCGAGAGAGAGAGAGAGAGTGTAGTGAAGGGAAGGAGAAACGGGCTGCCACGTGGCATGTAGGCAAGAGCCATGTAAAACGGGCCGAACTTGTTGGGCCCAGGCCATTGGATGATAATTAAGTAATTTAATTTCAATTATATGGAGATCGGGAAAACACTAGCAATTCCCGTGCATTCCGGCGAGCCAAACAGTCGCCTTTCGCAAGACACACCGACGAGAGCAGAAACAGCAGCGGCGGTGTGGAAGGACCACTGGGTCTCATCCCGCTGGCGGCGCCGCCGGCCAGAGCTGGGCGGCGCAGAAGGGTTCCTGTCCTCCGCCGGCGATGATGGACGGCACGCAGAAGAATCCGAGCGGCCTGCATGGCCGTGCAGGAAGAGGAAACTACAAAGAAAATGAAGAAGAGGAGGAAGAAGAAGAAGAAGAAGAAAGAGGCTCAGAGGGCCTCCTGTCCTTCGTTGGCGACGACGAGATCGTCGCCGGACTTCTTGGAGGGAATCCGGAGGAGATTCCTCAGGCTCCTCTTGCTCTCCCTCTTGGCCCTCCTCCCCCCAGGCGGCGTCACCGGAACGCCGCCGTCAACCGCGTTCTGGTCCTCCACCGCCAGCCCGGACTCGAGCTTCTTCGAGACGGTGACGATCTCGTAGGAGTCCCACAGAGACTGGCCGAAGTCCCACCTCTGAGTCTCCGCCGCCTGCCGGCGAGCGGCCTCGAGTCTGAACCGCGTGGGCCTGCGCTGGTTTGCGCCTTTTCTACCGGCGGCGGTGGCGACGTCAATCTCGTCGGCGCCGCCTGGGTCGCTGGCCTGGCCGTGCCAGGCCTGAGCCACGGCCTTGAGCAGCTCGAGCTCCGCCGCGCCGCCCTCGCGCCTGCTCATCCGCCGCTCGGCACGGCAGCGTTCTCTGACGATCCCACCTCCCCCGGTGAACCGAGGACCTCACAGCACCTGCGGTGAAGAAGATAAGGTCAACCACTGGCTGTGGTCAGCGCACGGTCAGGCCTCCGAAATGCATTGGAAGTGGGCAGAACCTTCTGAAAGGAAATTAATATATATATATATATATGAATAAAAAATCAATATAACTTCCTCGGACGCACCACATATTTTTCTGGGGACTAAATGAGCATAAAGCCTGTGCAATAAATTATTTTCCCAAGGATGACATTTATTTGTTATTACGATAAATGGAAAAAATAAGTCAAAAATTGTTGAATATGTGACGCAAGCAGAAAAGATATAAGGCTGATGTGCAGCAGAAATTATTTATTTTTTTGAGAAAAACGTTCTATGGAAAATATTGATGTAGAATTATTTATTTTAGGGCATAAAAATTAAGGTGAGCTTAATAAGCAAGTATTTGGATTTACGAGGGTTAATAATGGAAGCAAATAATTGATGACAGTGCGTTGACCGGACAAACTCTTCGGTGGGGGCCACCTCCCGGGAAAAACTGCTCGAATAGAATTCAAAATCTCTCTCTCGCTCTCTCGCTCTCCCTCCCTCTCTCTGTCTCTCTCTCTCTCTCGCTCTCTCTCTCTCTCTCTCTCTCTCTCTCTCGCTCCCTCTCTCTGTGTCTCTGTCTCTGTCTCTGTCTCTGTCTCTCTCTCTCTCTCTCGCTCTCTATCTATCTCTCTCTTCCGCTCTGGCGATCTCCGACGGATTCAGACCTGCTTCTAACGTTTCCCGGAGAATTCGAGGTTTGGAGGGATCGTCGGGCGTGGGGAGGTGATGAGTTCTTCTATGGAGATTTCTGTTCATGACTCCCCGGGCGGTGGGGAACCCCCCAGGACTTATCTCTTGGCAGAGCCGGCCGTTCCACCTGCTTTGCAGGATGAAAAGATCCCCGTATCCGGTGAGTGGCGCTTCCATTTGGTGGCATTTCCATCTTCTGTCTCTCTCCAGCGTGGGTGACAGCTTGTATTACGTTTTACCCGTTCGCATGTTTACTTATGCTGCGCACCTTCCAGTTGAGGTATGCATGAAACCCTCTAGCACGGCGAGGTTGGAGGATTTGAGGTCAGCGGTCGAAAGGTCTCTCTCTCTCTCTCTCTCTCTCTCTCTCTCTCTCTCTCTCGCTAAACATATGCCTATCTATATATCTATATGTATATCTACATTCATCTTTCGAGTTTGATTGACATTCTGTGTCTATGCACAGCGGTAATATTTAGGCAGATGAAAATTCGGAGTTCCATTTTCGCTCTTTTTTCTGTTATTTTTCTCTCATTGTTGTTGGGAAGTTCCTAGTTGTGATGATGACAGGCATGAGGAATAGATGCTTTCGTGCTTGAGGCAATGAAACATACTTTTATAACCCTGCTAGGATCAGAGTTTATAGCGTTATAGAAAGAAAAGTGCTCCTTTGCTAGGTTCTGGGTTCTCCAGTGCAGAATAATCCTTTTTTGATATTCTTTTCTGAAACCTAATCCTAGCTCTCCTTCCGGATTCTGTCAACTTTCCGTTTTGACTTTCGATTTGAAGACAGTGGCCTTTCAATGCACGTCCTGGAGAAAACAAAACAGTTGCAGTTTTTGATCCTGCCATTTTGTTTGGACAAAATGTGTCTGAGTCTTTTTTATTGTATGGTGGGTTTATAAATTATTTGACCACATAATCTAGGAAACAAACGGTAGGGAAGGCGTTACACTAGTTGCAATGAGTAGTGCCTGAAAAACATTAGAAGAAAATAAATACAACGGGTGATTGTTTCATCTGGCCTAAGCTATTGTCAACTTATGTAGTACGACTTGAAACGTTGTTTCAGTCATCATGGGAGCTTTTTAGTCCGCTGTTTCAATATATTACTATTGCTACGTTGTCCGTTCGGACATTGATTGGACAACCTGTCTTTTTACTTCGACCCACACAAATTTTGCTTAAATTTGAGTGCTGATTATCCGACTTTCATGAGCCATCACCAGGTAGTACAGAGTTTGCTTTTTGTTTTTTTGTGACACGACCTTGCCTACTGCAGTGCTAGTGAGAAGGGGAAGAAGAGTTTATATATTGAGGACATTGATGAATTGAAAATCATTGTTAATTTCGAGAGGCTATGGGGAATTGACTTTGGATGTTGGTGCGTCAAATTTTTTATGTTGAGCATCTCATAGGAGATACGAAATAAAAAACTTATGAAACCACTAATTCTTTGTTTAATATAATTAGGGGCTGAAAAGAGAAATGCAGCTTGTGCAAAGTTGCGAATCTAAGCATCACGTGGTTCTGTGCTTAAATTGTTCCGGTGAGAACGTAGAGGAAAATGTAGGTCATGGATGATGAATTGAAATTGATGGACGACTTGTTGAGCTGATGGAATTTGATTTCGAATGTTTAGGGAAGTCTAGGTGCTTGTTCAACGGCCTCGTTGCTAGAATAGTGGAAGACATCCTGTGATAGTATGTTTATTCGATATGTTTCATAGGACTCTGGTTTTTTTGTTTTGTTTCGGGGGATGAGGAGGAAGAGGGGATGCATTATGGAGTGCTTGAGGTCTAACAATAGAAATTATATTTGCCCTTAACTGTTTCTCCGTAGACATCATGTCTTTTGTCTTCTTGCTCTCAGTGTATCTTGAACGTGAGATCTGTGCTATTATTTTTCTGTGCTCTAATCATTTCATATGTTCATGAAGAATGCTGGAGAATAGGAGTTTAAGCTATAGAGATGGTCCAATTCCAGTGCCTAGTGACGACCCATTTCTGCTGGAGAATATAAAAAGAATTCAGATTTGTGACTCAGGTGATTGACAAAGTGTTAATTTTGAGAATTACTTTGTTTGTAACTGTCATTCTTTGAACGTTTACGACATTTTTCTACTTTTTTGCAGATGAACGGGAGCAGAACCATAAAGTTCTCTTGTTTTGGCAGGTTAAGCCTGTTGTGCATGTTTACCAGGTAGCTTTTATATTATACTACCTGGTGTCGAGCATTTTGGATCCTTGTTTGAATTGGGAACAGGACAACTTACTTATGTCCTTTGCATCTTATTTTGACCTCATGCTATTAGTTCTATTTGATGTGGATTATTTACATTATGATTTGTAAATATAATACAGCAGATATTAGTTATTGCAAAGTTCTGAGCTTTAAGTCTAAATTTAATAAATTGAGATTTTTTGTTTTTAGCCTCTTGGCTCAATTGTTCATTTATGGAGGATATTGGGCATTAACTCCTCCCTCCCCCATAAGACTTAATATGAGGTAAGCCTAATGGGCTATATTCGAAGTTACATGCTAACACACTAGATAATGTGCCAATTATATTCTTGCTTAATAGACACTCTTAACACTTTTGTCTCTTTGTAGACTATCTTACTTTGAAGGACTCTCAACTTTTAGCCAGTTGTTTGAGTTTTTGTAAGGTTTTAGACCATTGAATTCTTTTTTGGTCTTTTTATACAGGTTTATATATCCTATTGCTTAATTTTATGTATGATCCCCATAATTTTATTGAGTTGCATTCTAAGACATGGTATTTTCTTTTGCTTTTATTCACCGCTGAAATTTCTCATCACAAGGCCAATGATTGGATAGGTTTATATAGTTGGCCTAGAGTGTCAATCATTTAGTAGGTAAAGTCACATATTCTAATTATTTTAATTTGATTATAAATGATGCTAAAGTACATGTTTTACTATTTTCAATAAAAATTCTTGGCATTTGTATTTGGATATTAAAAAGTGTCATGGGGGGTGGGGACAATAAATTCTTTCTTTACAAAGTTTGTGTAAATATAACAATTTTTGCAAAGAAGTAAAACACAAAAGACAAATTTTTAGAATAGTGTTGCCTATCTAATTCTAGACCTTCTCCATTATCCTTTGACGTAGTGGAAAATTCGATTTGATATAGATCAAAAGGATTTACTGCAACTTGATTCGTGATAAATAGAAATCTCATTCTTAAATCCACAAAAATGTGACTGCTGTGAAGATCTTTTGCCCTTAGTTCACATAATGAAAGAGTTTTGACCCTTGAGGCCACAAGGGTTGATCTTGAATCCACAAAATCAGAAGTGGTTCCCTGAGCCAATGGAGAGGCTGGAATCCACCAATAGAGAAGAGAACTTTTAAGAAAAAAAAGAACTCCAAATTCTATTAATCAAAAAGTGAAATGCCTCTAGGGCTACATGAGAGGCCTTTATATTGGCTGAAAAGGTAACCAACTCACTTAAAATGTAGAAAATCTATTACAACTTACCTAAAAAAATGGAATACTGTTATAACATCCCTGAAATTAAGAAGGATTTGATTTTGTTAAAATAGATATTCTGTTAGAACTGTTGAGAAGAACAGGTATTTTTTTGGAACAGTTCTAAAGAATAGGTGTTCTATTAGAACCTCTTTAAAACCAGGAAATTTCGTTATTCTAACAAATACTAAGAAAAGTGATTTTGACACATTTTAAATATGTCAAAAATCTATAACTTGAAGAAAGTTAGGTATTAAATTAAGGCTTCTTCAGCTCTCTTGATATATTATCCAATAGTTTTCTTCACTTGGATCAACAACTTCATGTCTTCATTTGATATGATTTCTTGGGCTGCATCATCCTAGCTTTTCCTTGAGTTTGTATTAAGTTGCCTTTAACTAATTATAAGTTGGGCTTCCAGGATGCCAACCATGACCTATTTTGCATGATAACAAACCTTCTTTAATGGGAAGCTTGAGGATCTTTGGCAGCAAACCTTCAATAGAGTTGAGGATATAATTTTTCAGGTTTTTCAGGCCTATTTATGGTGTTCTTGAGAGATGAAGCTTTAAACGCTCAAACTTATGAGTTCATCGAAACTCTAGTCATCTTTCAACTGTCGAGGCTTTCTTGCTTAAGTCTAATTATCCACTGCAAAAAGCACCAACAATTTTCTTATGTATAATACCTGGCAACTGATCTGATGTAGAAACTATAACTTTAAGCAAAGGGTTGTTCCCATTCCTAGAAATCGGGGATCTTAGTATAGATAATAGGAAAGTCTTACATGTAGAAAGTCTAGTTATAAATCTCTCTCGACATTATTATCCATTTATATAGATGTGTTCCCTTTCGGGGGAGTGTTTTGATGGGAGGGTCAATGGTTATCTTTCCGTCCTCCCCTTAAATCTTTTATTATCTTGAGTCTCGTATAATATATTTTTCTATTTGTAATGTTGGTGAAAATAGTGACAATAATTCTAAGGAGATAGATATCTCAGAGAAGGCATGTCGATGTTGTTCATATATGTGGCAACTCAATAGAAAACACCATGTCTCTGAATAATTCTCAGCTGTCTAAGCAATCCCATTGTGCTAAACATTTATTTTATTAACTTTGATCTTCCAATTGATCTCAAAATAGAGGTAGAAAAAGTGTTAGGCACCTTATGTCCATACACCTTCCTCTTGCTTCTTTGTGCATTTCCTTTTCCCATCCTCACCTCTTCTGCGTATGCAATGAATGAAGAAATGGAAGCTTTTCTAGGTTGTGAATCCTTTGAAGGTACAGAAATAGGCATAACATCAATTATGATGAAACTTTTTACTCCGTTTTTGTAAGTTGGTCTTCATAATTCGATGTTCAGTAGATTTTATTATCGAATAGACATAACATTAGTTATGAGGAAACTTTTTCCATTTGTGATGAACCTGAAATCTAGGCTCAACATCAGTTATATTTAATAAAAAATTGGTTTTCTTGACAGCTTAGTGAAGAGGGACCTGGTGAAGAATTGAGTGGAGATGGTTTACTTGCTAGTTTTGATGAATGGATGCTTCCTGCTAAGGAATTTGATGGCTTGTGGGAGAGGTATGTGGATATTAGGAATTTTTTTCTTTTTGATATCTCCAGTTTATTTTATTTATGGATAATAAATTTATTTTACAGTTTAGTTTATGAAACTGGTCTCAAACAACGATTATTACGGTATGCTGCAAGTGCATTGCTGTTTACTGAGAGAGGAGTTGACCCCTGTCTTGTTTCTTGGAACCGGTGAGTGATTTCTTGTCAATTTAGTAAATTTATGAAAATGACAATATCTTTATAGAATACCATCTAAAAGCGATTGAATTCATTCCTTTGTCTTGCAATTTCTAGCCTTAAAATTTCGATTGTATTTGGGATCAAACGGTGACATGAAAATTGCATGTCAAACATAGCTAACATTAGAACTTATGCAGAACATAAGAGAATGTTACAGATAAGTTTAGTTATTGATTTTCTGCATAAAAATTAGATCATGCGTTTCAAAAATGAGTCTGTGCCAAGTTTGTTGATCTGTATAATAAGATTCTAATTTTTATTTGAGCATCAAATTTTTGACAAGTTTGTATTGTTTTTCTTGTCTGAGGTTCATCAGAGGTAAATTTAGCTGACGACCTTGAAAAAGGTGTCTTCATCTGTCTTTCACGATCCTGTGTTAATGCAACTGATTTTCAGTATCAGAGACAGTAAACGAAGCATGTGTCTTCACAGAAAAATTTCTACTTAACATTCTGGCTGTTTATATGGTATCTGTATGCAGCCAAATATATTCGGTTGGTTGTCTATTTTCTTTTCCTGCATGACATTGTGACCTGGTAATGTAAAGTGCCGGGCAAATTTGTAACATCATGGTGCAAGGTGTATTAATCCTGATTTGGGGGTTTTAACTAATTTGGCTTTGGTAGAAAAACAAACTGTTTTAACTCTTTCTGAATCAGCCTGTTTTTGGTTTGTGGCAGTTTTGTATTGGTCAAAAGTTTAAACGTGGTCTAAATCTACTTCAGAATTGGATTTTTTATTTGTAGTATTTTTCTTTCCACATAACTAGCATAACTTGACCTTTGCGGTCTACTGTCAAAACGAAGAAGCCTGTTTAGTCCTGAATTGGAACTAGAAGTAGAACTCGAAATGGTTGTAGAATGAACACGACACATTATGTGTTTTCTTTTTGAAAAGCTTTCTTTATTCTTATTGATTATGTCTCTACAACTTTTGCAGTATTATTCTTTTACATGGCCCCCCAGGAACTGGAAAAACATCCTTATGCAAAGCATTAGCTCAGAAACTTTCCATCCGTTTTAAATCCAGGTTTCTCACCATTATATGTGTCATTTATCATTTATTTGTTATATTGCCACAGCCCCATTTTTTACTTATTCTTTTGTTGGTGTAATAAACTCAGGTTTTCAGAGTGTCAATTGGTGGAAGTCAATGCACATTCTTTATTCAGCAAATGGTTTTCTGAAAGTGGGAAGTTGGTATTGCTATATGTTCCTAAAAGCTTCTGCTCTTTGTTATTATTTTGTGCTGATATTTGACAAGAATTGAGTCGGTGCTTAAATCTCTCCCAAGTCCCTCGAATCTGTCTCCTGTAGTTGTGGCTGCCACACACACACAACGAAAATGAAAAAGGGAAAGAAAGGCCGAAGCCCTAAAATTCTGATTTAAGAAGAGAGGTTACAAATTGGTTAGTATTTATACTAACTAGAACCAGTCTAGTTCAAGCTGAACAGGTTTAGGCCAAACTGGTTCAATGTACAATAAGACGAAATAGCAAGAAAGATAACAAAAATCACTCTTATTTCTAACACTCTCCCTCAAGCTGGTGAATGTATGTTATCCATTCCCAGCTTGGACAACAGATGATAGAAGATGTTGCTTGGAAGTCCTTTTGTGAATATATCTGCAACTTAATCATTTGAAGGCACATATGGATTACATATCAACTCACTTTTTAATTTCTCTTTTATGAAGTGATAGTCAATCTCTATATGTTTGGCTCTGTCATGTTGCACAAGATTATGTGCCACGTTGATGGTAAATTTATTGTCACAATATAATTTCATTAGACAGTCTATTATGATCTTCAAATCATTCAAAATAAGATAGATCCACAAGACTTCACAAATGCTTTGAGTCATAGCTCGAAACTTAGCCTCTGCACTTGATTTAGCCACAACGCTTTATTTTGAAGAATGTGCAATATCTAGATGTTGATCATCAATCTAAAATAGATCTTGCATAATTTGTGTCTGTGTACACTTCCAATGTTAAATAACAATGCTTCTTGAATAAAATTCATTTTGCTACTGTTCCTTTGAGATAATGAAGAGCACAATATGTTGCCTGCAAATGAATGTACTTTGTATTTTGTAAAACTTACCTATCAGCCGTTGATACATTTTCATACCAATAGCAATGTCTTCTTCTCCTACACTTAGTTTAATATTGGGGTCAATTGGAGAATTTGCAGGTTTGCCAGCTGCTTTACCAGTCTCTTGTAATAAGTACATCTCATGCTCCTGCTGAGATAGAAAAATATAATTCTTTGAATGAGCAACTTTGATGCATAGGAAGTATTTAAGTTTTTCTAAGTTTTTATCTCAAATTCTTGAGATAAACATTGACTGAGGAATTTCTTTTCCATGTCATCATTTTTTGTTACAATGATATCATCAACATATACAGTTAGAATTGTAACTCCCCCTGAAGGTGAATGTTTGAAAAACAAGGTATGATCTCCTTGGCTCTGTCTATATCCAATCTTGGGCATAACCTTCATAAATCTTCCAAATCAATCCCGTGGAGATTGTTTCAGCTGTACAATGCTTTCTTTAATTTACATGCAATGTCAGGGCCTAGTTATCTTTGTAACCTGTAGGTACTGCCATATAAATTTCTTCTTCCAACTCTCCATGCAAAAATACATTTTTAACATCAAACTACAAAAGATCCTAATCAAACATAGTGGCCAATGACAATAGTATCCTAATTTTATTTATTTTTGTAATTGGTGCAAAAGTTTCACAATAGTCAACTCCATAGGTTTGTGGGTACCCTTTGGCAACCAATCGAGCTTTGTACCTTTCTATCAACCCATCTGCATGATACTTAATTGAATACACCCATCTGCACCCAACTACTTTCTTCCGCATTGATAGATCCACAAATTCCAAGTGTCATTCTTCTCTAAAACCCTTATCTCTTCAATCATAGCTTGTCTCTACTTCTCATAGGTTAGAGCTTCAAAAATAGTTTTTGGATTTGTAATAGCATTCAGATTAAATAAAAAGGTCTTACGTGAGGGTGATAATCTATCATAAGACAAAAAAGTGTAATAGGATATAATGGTTTTTGGGTATATTTTATAATCTCCTTTCAAAGCAATAGGCAAGTCTTCATCAATAGTAAAGGTTGGTCTTAGAGTTGTATTTGACTCACCTTAGGAGGACTCTTGAGAATGAGTAAAATCTGAAGTAATTCTCTTTTTCCTAGAATGTACTTGGCAAAATTTACCCTTTTCGTATTCTTTATTAGGTCTATCTTCTAGGACAACTGGTTCAATAGGAGTAATGACATCATCTGGTAATAAGAAACAAGGAAACAAAGTTTTTAGAGTCAAAAAAGAGGGATGTCCCAATCTTCAATGTTGAAGCCAAATTTTGCCTATGTTTGATAGCTGAAGGTCCTTGGGAATGCTACTTGGATCTACTACTATGTTAGATTGGCTTGGAAGTTCCAGATAATAGAGTCTGCTCCATTCTCTAGTATGTGTAATCATCCTTTCAGATGTCTTCTCAAAGAAAAGACAAGTATTAGGATCAAAGTTAACATTATCTAGATCTTGTGTAAGCTTACTAACAGACATGAGGCTAGAGGTTAATCTAGGGACATGAAATACATTTTTCAGAATGAGGTCTGGTGATAATTAGATATTTCTTATTCCCGCAGTTGTGACAAAAGATCCCACAGTTGTGGTGATTTTTCTATTGCTAGGACAAGAGGCAAGAATTGAGCAGGTGCTTGAATCTCTTCCAAGTACCTCGAAACTGTCTCCTATAGCTGCAGCTGCCACACACACACAAGGAAAAGGGAAAAAGGGAAAGAAAGGCCGAAGCCCTAAAATTCTTATTAAAGAAGAGAGGTAACAAATTGGTTAGTATTTATACTAACCAGAACAAGTCCGGTTCAAGTTGAACCGGTTTATGCCAAACCAGTTCAATGTACAATAAGATGAAATAGCAAGAAAGATAACAGAAGTCACTCTTATTTCTAACAATATTCTTTCCTTTTTGTGACTGTTCGGCCTCTCTACTTTTCGTAATGCGCTTTGCACAGGATTTTATTTTGTTACTGTGTAGTTTCAAACAATTTTTTATTCTTCTTGATATGGTGCTGGCCTGGTTAGGGACATTGATGCATTAATAGTTTACTGACAGGTTGCAAAACTTTTCCAAAAGATTCAAGAAATGGTAGAAGAAGAAAGCAGTCTGGTTTTTGTTTTAATTGGTGAGTCTGAAAGTTTGAATTGTCGCTTTCTTCATTTTCATTCAAACAAGCTGTGTGTTTATCTGCTATGCTTAACCAGTGCTTCTGTAGTGGAGAGATGAATATTTAGTTGGTGCATTGACTTGTCTTCAATCTTCAAATTTTGAAGATTTTTTTTCTTCTGCTCTTTGGATGATTTTTTGAATAGATGCCTTATATTCATCTTATTTAGATAGTTGAGTTATTGTAAATCTAAACTTTTTACAATATGAAGCTTATTTGATTCAGAGACTTTGCCTTGGACTATATATTTTTTAGAACACCATTATAAAAAGTTTCTCGCAAAGGCTCCATTGAAATTTTTTTTTAACATTATGAAGATTTTATTGATATTATGCTTGGATTAAAGTTAAATTCTTATGGATTTTAATTCTCTAAAAATGCTCATAGATATCCTAATAGCGAAATTTACAAGTTGGTGTAAACCTTTTTCCCACTAAGTTGATCTAGATATTTCAATAGGATCATTTTCTTGATACTTGGTAGTAAACACCCTCTTCAAGCTGACAACCTTATCCCTTCATCAAGTTCTACTCGTTTCCATGTTCTAGCTTCTTGAATAGTTGTCATATGGTTATCCCTCATTGAATGTATCTGTTTGATCGTAAAATACGTGCAAAGCCAGGTATTTGGATATAACACATGGTGCATAGTGCAAGTTGTGCTCCTCTTTGTTGGATGGGCATTAAAAGGTTGAGATTGTTATTAAAATGAACAAAATTAATGATTGATTACTTTGGAGCTCATCGTTTTTCTTCATTGGGTAGATCATCTATTAAATTTCCTTGGGTTCATTTTCAAGTTTGGTACATGCATCACAAGAGGCCCGGTTTTCTACTGCTAGATAAAACAAAGAAAAGTGATTATAAGAAGATCAAACAGGAGAAGAGAGCATAACAACGTCTGTAATCCTAACTACTGTTTTTTTGTTATGAAGAACATTTTGTGGATTGATGGCAGGACTCTATTTCGATTATGGTAATATCTTTGAGAATATACTTCTTTCTTTGTAGGCCAAGGCCGTACATCCTTCCTCAAGAATAGCCTAACTGAAAGGTTTCCTTATCGTTGACATCAAATATAGAGATTCTAGATCGATGATAGTGAATAAAATACTTCCATCTAAACGCTTTTGGTGGAAGATGAATAGTTAGACTCTTATGTTAAGGAAGGCTGAAGGTGACTTGTTTAGGACACTAGATGGTATGTTGTCAATAACAAAGGAGGCCGCCGTAAAAAATTCAATTCATGGTTTCTAAGGAAGATAATGCCGCAATAGTTATATTCAAGTGTACCCCCTTATTATTTTAGTATTCACATGAAGTCTCATTGATGTTGCCTTCATAATTTTGTCGAATATGTAATTGTTTTTCCGTAATGATTTTTGATCATTTTATGGCACTTAAGTCATTTGATGAATTTCCCCCTTAGCTTTCTTTATAAAACTTGGGGTATGGTAAGCATATTCATTAATGGAACCCATAAAATATTGATAGCCATCTATCCTCATTGTCAGAGAACTCCCACATACTAGGTTAAAGGACAACAAATCTTAGATAAACAGATTGAGATCTAACTATGTTTAGATTTTTTGACAACCATGACATCCAACGTATAGTTTGATTTCACTCAAATTTGACATATATACATTTCCATAGAGATTTGAAAGTAAAATGTTTAATGCGCAGCTGCCACTTCTGTGTTTTGTGAACGTTTGTGTTTATCCTAGGTGATCTCTTAAGTTTGAAAACCAGAGAGAAGTCTCTTGTAGTGAGGTTTAGGAATCCTATCTTGTGAACACTCCCAATCGTTTGGCATGTCTGTAGAACGCTTTAACGATAAGATGGCAAGACTAAGTGGGCAGCGCCCTTCCCCTGTTGATTGCTTTTTCTTGCCCTTAATTGAACGAATCTGGTTGTGAGACATCTCTTGTAGTTGATCGATTTCATTGTGGGAAAAGCCATGAGATTAGTTAATTTTACCTCCTTTGATAGAATAGACAAGGGTCTACTGTTGTCATCCTTTTGCAATGAAGACTAAAATATTGGGGTCATTTTGAAGTTAATTTACATCTTTCTGAAATTATCATTTAGTTGATTTTTTGTCAATGAATCACATAATTACTGTTCAGTGAATGTTTATGATACGATCTTTGCTATGTGTGAAAGAAAGTAGTTGAATTCAATCATATCAAGATACACTTCTCAGATCGGAATCTCCAGATCTGAGGGTTGTGACGAGGAAAAGAGAAAGAATAGGAAGGAAAGAAAGAACAGTTGAGTAGCAGAGGACACTCCTACTTCTGCCTTGCCGAATGCAGCCCAGGCCACCCGCATACAGTCTCTTCGTTCTCCCCCCTCCCGCTTGAGTGAGAGGCCTTATTTATATAGTAACCATTCCAAGGGGAGGTGAAGTTACCTCAACAGATCGGATATCTAGTTCTTGAACTGACTGTTTAAGCACTAGTCTCGAACTAGTACTCTGTTTTTCTCTTTTTTTCTTTCTCCTTACTTATGTGAGTAAGGGAACTGTATCTGTTTGCTTAGTCTTATGTCATTCTTCTTTGTTTAATGCTTCAGATGAAGTTGAAAGCCTTGCAGCTGCAAGAAAGGCTGCCTTATCTGGTTCTGAACCCTCTGATTCAATACGGGTATTGTTTCCGACTCTGTTCCACCTCTACTAGCGCAAGCTTGACCCAAATTGTTGTATTTGTGAATCCAGGCTTCATAATATTTTATCCTGGAAGAAGCACTACTGATCAAGTATTCTCATTTTTTTTTTCAAAAATTACAGGTTGTCAATGCATTGCTTACACAGATGGACAGATTGAAGTCCTGTCCAAACGTGATCATTTTGACCACTTCAAACATAACAACAGCAATTGGTATGCAAATAATTTAAATTCTGTTCATTCTTGTTTTGTTTTGTGCCTTGTTATTGTCTTGGGAGTAACCTTTTTGAATGAATTGAATGCCAGAAAAATTATTTTTAAACGCAAAAAAAAACATAAAAAAGGTTTGACATTGACAACTATCAAGTTAATTTTATCATATATTTAATTTTATTTATGATTTTCTTTCAGCTCTCTTTTCTAGATAGTGGTTTTTTGGTGTATTTGATTTTCTTGTGCATTGAAAATATATGGCTAGTGCTCTTTGTTCAGCCAATCATCTGGTCTAAAAACTTTTGTTTCTGTGCTCTGTGTTGATGGTGCTTGATGTGTGAAAGTGTGTTAATAGATGGCTTATTATTTGTGTCGATCTTTCTTTTTTTCCCCTACTGAATGGGTTTTTGGTCTATCTCACCTCATTCCTATTGTCCATTTATTAATAGTTGGTATGAGTTTGAGCAAGCTGCTGGAAGGATTTTCGTCTCCTTTTTGTTATGTTTCTGTTCTGTACAAGTTTGGTGAATCATGTTGGAAATTTATGATATGCCGTGTACTATGACTAAGACGATAATATATTTTTTGACTGTGCAGCTCCTTAGGAAGAATTTTAACTTTTTTCTTCTCATTTTATTCTCCCAGAAAAAGTATTTATGTGGAAAATTAAAGGAAGGTGCTAAAAAATAGAAACACCCATATGAGTAAAGTTCATGTATCCTATAATTTACCTATGTCTGCTTCTTTTTTCTTTCGTCAGATTCCTTTTCCTCTTCCTCTTTATTAGTGCTGTCTTATTTTTATTTTCTTCCCTTTTTGTCACTCTTTTCTTTATTTCATCCTTTTAATTCTTCTTGATGGTCTTTCCTAGTTTTTCCTTATTTCTTGTTTTTGATTTCTTTTTCATTTTTCACTTTTAAATGTCTCTCAGAAAGATTGAGATCAACTGGAGGTAATTTTAGCTTGGTGTGCTAACTCGAATTTATTCCGATGTTAGTAATCATTCATGTAATAATTCACCATACTTCATCAGCTCGAAGGAGAAACGTAATATGGGATGGAGAGATAAGAACGTGCTAGAAGAACAGTACTGGGAGCCGACTACCTCTCTTAAAAGTAATAAATTAAGCTCTAAGTGAGTGAACAATAAAAATATAATGCCAATATAATTATGATGCCATGCAGGCAAGGGGCAGTGACAAGAAGGTCTACATAGATATTTGATTGATTATTGAGAGACATTTTCACCCGTGCCCAACCTCAAGCCTGTTAAGAGAATCTAAGCTGAGAATATCAAGGATTTAATCAATAATTGGGGAATATTCATATATATATATATATATATATATATATATACTTGGTTCTCCTTTGACGATGATTCACTGGTACGTCTCATTTATTTAAAAACAACTGTGAAAATTATGTCTCCTGGACAAATGTAGAATTTTTATATTGAATTTTGCTTCCAAACAGATTGTTTTTATGGATTCCCATTTAACTTCATCATCATCATCATCATTATCATCATCATCATCATCATCATCATCATCATCATCCGCTGTTCAGCCTCTTCCCATAATTGGGTTGAACTCACCGTTCTTTAGCTTTCAGATATTGCTTTTGTTGACCGGGCAGACATAAAGGCCTACGTCGGGCCGCCAACAGTCCAAGCCCGATATGAGATTCTCAGATCATGCGTCCAAGAACTTGTTCGCACTGGAGTTGTGACGCCTCCTCAGGTAGCCCAGCTCTTGAGGCTCTGTGAAGCCCTGGAGCCTCCCATCCAGAGGCCTCATGCCTGTGGATTTTCTATTTCAGGAAAATGAAAGCATCATCCTTCCCAGCTACGCATTTCTTAGAGAAACGATGGGCGCAAGCGTTTCAGCGGAGGTCGGAGGCCCAGCTGAACCCATATCCAGATTACTGCTCCAGGTTGCAGAGAAGTGCGAGGTTAGGGCGACCACCACCGTGCTCATCATCTTCTAGATGACGACCCACCCCCTGAAAATGGGCATGGGCTCCATGGCTGAGCCCCACTGGCCCTCTCAAAGCCTCTGCCTTGCAGATTCTTCGGCCCAACAGTTCAGTTGATGTCTCTGGCTGGCTTCTTTCAGGGCTTGAGCGGGCGTTCCCTGAGAAAATTGCCTTTTCTGGCTCATGCGGCTCTCACCAGCGCCCACTGCTGTGACATCACCAAGTTCCTGCATGCCCTCGAGGAGACTGCCAGGAGAGAGATTGCGGAGATCCTGCCTTCTTGAACCAGGCTCTCTCTCTCTCTCTCTCTCTCTCTCTCTCTCTCTCTCTCTCTCTCTGTGCATGCGGAGGATACATAAAGAGGGTTGCATGACCTTGGCGAGTGTTTTAATTATTTTCCTTCCACGGAATTTTGGTGGGATCAGATGTAGCTTTGCAATGTACATTACATGCACCCTTGGGGCCCACATTAATAGATCAGGCTGATCTACTTTGACTTTCACCGATCTCCGTGAAGGGTACGGCTGAAGATTAGGTCAACTTCTTCGGTGTTTGGATCCTGATTCCATTTGGGTCCGGTTAGATTGGGATTCATGGGCTTTCTGTTCTACGGGTTGATAACGTGGATTTCAAAGAGCAGGGCCATCTTGCCGGCCCCCGGATCATCGAGGGGTTATTACCGCCGGACTCCGGGCTTTCGAGGAGGAAAGACTGCTCAAGTAAGAGAGAGAAAGAGAAAGGCGTCTGTTTGGGGTGAACTATTCGCTATAGTATCATCTCTCTCTCTCTCTCTCTCTCTCTCTCTAACTATGTCATTGCAAAACTCCGGCGGAGCCCCTGAGAACCCTTCATAAACGGTCAGCTGTTGAGCTCTGGAGGAAGAAAGGCTGGTCGAGCAAGAGAGAGAAAGGCGTCTGTTTGGAGTTGCACCATTCGCTCGATTATCTCTCTCTCGGGTGGCCGGTTCTGAAGGGTTTTGAGGGACTATGAAGGAAGTTTTGCAATGACGTAATTAGAGAGAGAGAGAGAGGGAGAGAGGGAGAGAGAGAGAGAGAGAGAGAGAGAGAGAGAGAGGTGTTTGGAATTCTGCATGTGGTCGCTCATGAATGCACACGTGCATGCCGCAGGTAAACGCGCTATGCGCCGCAAACGGCGCTCAGAATACACGTGGAAACGCTCTTGTGCGGGAGAGTCGTCGATGATCGAGACATTGCCCTGAAGGCGGGCGAACTCTGATAGGCCGGCCGCACGAGCGATTCTCACATCGGTCGGCGTACCCCAGGAAGCCAGTTTCCTGGAGAGTCCTCACTACACAGTGGGGGGAGAGAGAGAGAGAAGACGATTAGGGCAGACATGGAGAAAGAAGGATGGGAACAGACGGCAGCGAGAGGGGGGGGCCCGGGACCGGTGGGGGCAGCCTTTTTCTGGGTAGGAGAGGGACAAGAGTAGCGTTGGGTTGGTGCACGGGACGCCGTGATGAGAGGAGCGAGGTGGGGGAAGCTGCTGCTGCTGCTGCTGCTTCTGCTGCGGCTGTGGGCCGCTCGTAGAGACACGAGGAACAGACCCTAGCCGCTAGGGCAGAAGCAGCCATGCCCACGCTGTCTCTTCGCTAGGCTGCTAGAGGATCCACGCCCATGTTGCCCTTGTCCTCTTCTCCACTCCCGCTTTTCTACCCCCGTAGGTGAATCTGTGACAGATCCTGCATGGCTCCGCGTTTAGGAGATCCAGTCCATGCGAGCGCCGGCATTCTCCCTCGCTCCCTCCCTCCTCTCCCCACACCTCTCTCTCTCTCTCTCTCCCTCCGCTCTCATCATTCTGCCCAATGCTATCTACAGGCTCCTACTAAGCCGGCAAGTGCCGCCGAACTGGTGCCCGACTTTTGCTTTTCTAAAGGGTTCTCTGCAGCACGTCAGGAGTAAAAGAAACGATACTCAGACTGCTTCCACACCTCTCTGCTTATGTAGGTGAGAGCGAGAGAGAGAGAGAGAGAGAGAGAGAGTCTGGAGTGCATTTCGTCAACGGCCATGGACGTACAAATACATCCTGAGTAGAACACGGCAGAACCAATATGAAGTCACGGTGAGCAAAATATTCTCTCAATAAGAAGATACGACCTGTGCGCCCTACCACTTCTATACCCTTGAATGAATAATAGGCAGAGAAAAAGAGGAACAGTTAGTATGCGATGAGACTTATGGAAAGCTAGAGGTAAACTCAACAATACGAGTTCCAAACTCAAATTCTAAAGCCTAAATCTTAAATATGATAAGTTAAATGGTTCATATTATTCCCTTAATTCTTCATTTATCTTGACTTAGGGTTGATGACTCTTTCAAGATAAGAATGTGGGGAAGAGAGAATCTCTTACTAAAAGCAAAACTGACGATATAATTTAATTATAGTTTATTGATATTAAATGGCTCATCTAAATACAATGCCACTAGATGTTTAGCGTGAGATATGGCATCCATTGAAACCATTGACGCTTAACTTTCGAATGTTGATCATCACTACTGGTTATTTGGGCATGGGAATATGAGGGTGATTACATAAAATGAGAAAAATCTTGCCCGGAACTCAACAAATCAAAAAGATCCTGTCGACGTCAATCTCATTCCTTTGACTGATTTTTTTCCTGAAAAGCTTAATTAGACGAAAGTTAGCCATGGAAATAACATTAGTAACTAAGTTTACATCCAAATATATTACCGTATGTACTTTAAAAATATCAGGAAAATATGCAACATCTCCGCAGAGTTTAGTGGCATCTTTTGCAGTTGGAGACATTTGAAAGATGTTACCCTGTGAATGTGCTGTTGTAAAATGCGTTGGAGCTTATCTTATTGGATTCTTTAAAGTGGGTGGTTCAGAATTCATTTAAGTTATCTGGATTCGGTATTTCTGTCGGTGATCACTCGTGAGGAGATAAATATGAGGAAAAGTTGAAGAGGAAAATATATTCATGGCACGAAATTTCCTACTATAATCGCCAACTCTGAAGGAATTTACAGGGATTCTTATAAATTTGTCCAGAGTAAGAGTTTGAAGAGAAATATTATCAACTGGAATTAATAATGCATTCTTCTCTACAGCTTTAATATACATTATTTTGGACGAAGATATCGCAATGAACAGGAAGAATCAACGGAAGAGAGAGAATGTGTAAAGACGGGGGGAGAGGGAGAGGGAATGAAGGGGAAACAGAAGGTGGGGGTAGAGAGAGAGAATGAGTGTGCGTGTGTGCGTGTGAGAGAGAGAGAGAGAGGTCTTCATGAAAGTAAACTAATGCTTGTGAATACATAACTAATCATAGACACCTACGAAAGGTCTCCATATGATGTCTGTATATTATGGAAAATTTTAGAGATATAATCTAAACAATTACTTCAAAGACTGTAACACGGTCTTGAAAATTATCCGTCCAAAGAATACTTGACAACATGTGCCATAGAATATGATATTACGCATCATCATCACAGGACCATAAATAAGTTAAAAATTTAAAAAATAGTTATTTTTTGTACTTGATGTTAATATATGTTGTACGGCACCCATGACCAATTGAAGACTAAATTTCCTCCAAATTAAAAAAGGGCATATATGAGACATAAGTAAAACGTAAATTTTGGAAGAATAATTTTCAAAGCTATAAATTAATGATTCATCTTAAAGATGGTTATTTAAAATTATAAGTTAAACATTCTCAAGTGTTTACACGGGTTTTATTATGCCAAAATCTCCATGGCTCATTTCACATGAAATCCAAGGTTCTTCACATTTATTATACTTGAATCTTCATCAACTTGTGTAATATAGGCCTCGATTTTTAATTTATTTTCAGTCAGTGATCGTTGAGAGTAGGGAAGGAGAACTCAAGGGCCAAGATCAGGGTTCTCCTATTGAGAAAACGAAGTATACTCGGCGATAATAGATTGAACTTTATATGTTTACCAGAGATAAGTCACGTGAGACACGTTTAAGGATAAACGCAGATAAAGTCTTGCGGTTTAGTTGACCGAAATGGTCTAATAACGGAGCTCGGTCTACTAACTTATCTCCGTTGTTAACAAGATGAGGACTAAATTTGTCTCAGTCAACGACAGCAAGTAGAAAGGTGGGATAAATTAGAGTGGCCCTGAGGCGAGCTTAACTGAGTTGATATTAACTGCTTATCAAAGTAGCGGGAAGGGTTTGGTTGGGTTGCTTCAGGTTTCTCCGAGGTTCCTGAGGAAACGAGTGATGAGTCCTCCAAAGTTGTTCAGAACATTTAATGGCTCCACTGCTGCAAATGGCCGGACAGCTGGTCGCAGTAACGGGTCCCCGAGGGGCCCCTTCATCTAGCTGGCTTGCTCCCGCGGCGTGAGCACAAAGCGGGAGACCAACTCCGATGATCCCTCTGACGTTGTCGGGTCCCTTGGTAGAAGATGATGGGCGCTATGAACCCAATTCTTCTCTCTCTCTCGCTCTCTCTCTCTCTCTCTCTCTCTATCTCCCTCTCTGTGAAAGAGCAGAGAGAGAGAGAGAGAGAGAGAGACCTGATTAGACTGTCCTCTGATCAGGGAGATCGGCATCCTTAAGGACAGTCTGGGAAGCCTATTGATGGCGATGAGCCGGCTTCTGTGTCGTCATGGGAGATATCCCACTGTGTCATATAGTCAGTCTTAAGGCCATGGCGGGGAAGAACGACGGCGGAGGGAGACTGGATGAAATGCCGCCCCGATCCTCGCGGGTTCCCGACGAACACTTTTCCCGACGGGCAGAGGCCAAGTACGGTCGCCGACCCAGCGGAGGCCAAGGAATGGACCAGCTTTCATCAGGCTGTTCCCTACGGAGGATTTACTGCCCCCTCCCTCCCTCTCCCACCTCTACCTCTCATCGTTCCTTCACTGCCTCTCTATCTCTCTATCTCTCTATCTCTATCTATCTAGCGTCCTGGTGCAGTGGCGGTTCTCACGTCGTACTCTGGTTGTTCGCTTGTTTGCGGGGGAAGGGGAGACGCGTGGATGAAGAGACAGCTACTTCGAGACGGTCCGTTGGCTTTCTCTCCGCCGTCTCCGTCGATGGGCCGGCGGACGTTGTGATCTTTCTGCGGCTTGCAATCGCTACCTCGCTTGTGTCCTTTTGTTTCTCTCTCCTCATCTAAAAGTTTATATCTTCTTTCCCTTCGGACAGACGACAGATCTTCCATTCCTGTCGTATATTCTCTCAGACTCTCTCTGAACGCGTCTATCCTGTTTGTCTCGGACAGCTGCAATATCTTGTCGCATTGTGGAGTGTGGAGAGAGAGAGAGAGAGAGAGAGAGAGAGAGAGGGGAATGTTGTCAACTCAGCGTCGTTCTTGACGAGAAGGGAGGAGTGGAGGGTGGCGGAGCTTGCTCTTGGACTAGACTCTAAAGAGATATTTGAGGGAAGAAAAATGCTTGCTTTACCGACAAAGGGAGCCAAGTTTGGAAGAACTGGTAAGAAAAGGAGTTATGTTTGGGAAAGATATGGAGTAAATGTGATTGAAATACTTCCGAGTAATTTTCCATTCAGTTCTAGAAAGAGTTATTCATTCTTTTTAGGTCGCCTGATTGATTAATCAACGAAGAAAGCACCACTAATGGTCAGATCTCATCCAACAAACCAACTATATTGTTCAAATTTCTTACATCAGATGATCGCTGTGGTACGACATTATTCGTAATCCCCCCGACATATTATTATTGATATGGTACCATATGCTATATTATTAACCACTTATGAATCAAAGAAGATAATACTGATTACGATTCGGATTATTGTTAACCAAACGCATCTCAAATGTCCCATGATTTGTCAATATCCTCGTCCATCTTTGCTCTTGTTAGAGTTTATAGGATCTGATTACACAAATCGATCCAATTTCATCATTATTATTCATTATATGAAATTTCCTAAATAAAATTTCATATTTTTCCAAGATTATGTCATCAAAAATCTGACATGGTAAAAAGAAATGGAGGGTTTCAAATGGTAAAAGTATTCATGAAAATGTAAATAAATAACTACTTTTAGATATTTTATCTATATGTTTTATTTTTTAAAAATGTCTAAGGACTAAAGTGTTGAGAGTGAAACTTGACAACTTTAAAGTTAAACATTCTATGGATGGCTAGGCATGGTGTTGCCAATTATAATGCATCTTAATTCGACTAGATGTACATTATATGCAATAGTTGTAATCTCTTGTAACTTTTATAATAGTATCCTTATTTTATATTTTTCACGAAGATATAAAAATTACCTAGTGTGGTTGATTGATGCATAATGACTAGATCTTTCCCTTATTTAGTGATAACTAACTCATAGTATCAGGTCTTAGACTAGGCAAATGAATATTGGGTTAACTATGTTGCAAGCATGTTTTGGGTTAGTTCCAACTACATTTTTATTATCTCATATAACCAATATGGTGTCTATCTACCTACATTGATTATGTACTTATTATGATTATATCCCCTTATTGTCTTTATGTGAATTATTTTCATTTATATATGAAAATCTCAAACACTTCTAAACTATGACTTTTTCTTATTTTTCATAGGAAAATGACTTTAATGAAGAATATCATAAATTCAAATGAGATCTGGACTTTGTCGAACCATGGGAAAATGTCAGTCAAACTATTGAAAGTTTACAATAACTTAATGCAAAATCGAAATCAAGAAAGTTGCCCATCCTGGAACTCATGAAGATTATACTAATGTAATGGGCTGTCATTCCTTCTACATCGTGATGTAGAATATTATAATGAAAGAAGGTCCTTTTGGTTTGGACATTTTAATAATATATTTCAAATACTTAAATGGGTTTCAGTATTATGCTTTACAAAATTTTAAAAGATATATGAAAAGATGTCAGAAAAATTAAAGCTAATGCTGGAAAAGCCAATAACTTAGGTCACGCTTGTCCAAAAAGGAGTTAGATCTCTATGAGAGAGGATGACCATTCTTTCATCAATCCTCCATGTGCTGATTATTTGCATGAACTACTATGCTCAACAAGGCCACATAGAGAAATGATCATTGAAGCCATTAGATGTTTTACAGTATGGAACCTAAGGGGCTTCCTAGTTCAGTTCTGGAGGAAATTATAGTCTCCTTTTGCTACAATCATCAAGATTGCTGCCACCACCTCCACCATTTTCATTACCATGCTCAAGGTGAGAAAATAAAAAGAGATGAGGATCTCATTGAAAATTCTTCTAACACTTTTCCTGTTGACTTGTACAGTATGTTTGACGCATTCAGTCCTGCCTATGCATTATTTATTTATTTAGTTACTAAATCCGACGCAGGAGTTCTCTCGGACAATTGCAGATACGTTGTTATTTCTGCGTCTTCCATTTATTTAAGTTGGTTGTGTGCTTCCACGAGTCATTTGTTCAGGAAGTGAGCGGCGATCTTATATTAATTTACCTCTCTCCGTCTCTCTCCGCGTCTCTCTCTCTCTCTCTCTCTCTCTCTCTCTCTATCGCTGTGAGTAGGGAGTTAGGGAAGAACCATGTAGGCTGAGTCTAAGAGCTCCGGGTACAGATGAAACCCTAGACGGGACAAGTCCACGTGACAAATCCTTGGTTTCCAAACCCTAACACCCTGCATGCTCCCTCCGAATTAAATGCCATATAACAAGCTGCACAGACAAGTGCAGACCCGGAGAAAGCTCGACGCAGGGGAGACAGAGAGGGAGAGAGCGAGAAGAGGAAAGAGATTGGAGACTCCCCGGTTCTTCTCCTTCTGCTTTCAGTAGTAGATAGATAGATAGAGAGAGCGAGAGAGAGAGAGAGATCGTAGACTTCCCCCCATCAGGAGAGAGATATGAATAAACAAGGAAAAACATCAGGGAACAAGTTCTGATCGCGGGCCAGTGTAATCATTCAGAATGATATACATGCAGGGCTGAGATGAACTCTCTGGTTTTCCTGCGTAAAGAGACAAACACTAGACTCTCCCGCTTTCTCTACCCTCTCTCTCTCTCTCGTTCTCCTGCAGCATCGACTGGGCAGGCGCAACGGCGTTGGAAGCCGAAAGCCTCTCTGCCTCCCATTCAATCAAGAACAATAATCCTCTGCGTTTCATTTAATCTCGGAAAACGCCCGGCGGCTGCCATCCAGGTTGGCGTAAACCCGCTCTCCGCTTCCTGACCGAAACCCTAACCTGCTCTCCTTCTCTCTCTCTCTCTCTCCCGAGTAGCGAAAGTCAACTCCGTTCTAGACATGTAACCACGCAATTAAAATCTAGCTCCGGGGAAGGACGAAGACGTCAATGGCCATTATTGATGGCGGTAAATACTAATAGCTCAGCCGGCCCTCCAGCTTCTACCTCTCTCTATATCTCTCTCTCTCTCTCTCTCACTAACGGGGATCATCGCCCTGGCAACCATACCAAAATGTTTAAAAAATTATGCATATATGCACCAGTATAGGGCGATCTTCATGGAAAATATCAGAAAAGACCCATGGTTTCCCCCAGCACACGTTGTTCTTCCCGAAGGCTAGGGGGGCCTCTTCGTATCTCCATTTAATGATGAAAATCAATGATGAGATGGGTGAATCAGTGGAGAACCGAAGGGGTCGCTCACGTCTCTCTCTCTCTCTCAGTCCCCATCTCCATTTCTCTCTCTCTCTCTCTCTCTCTCTCTCTAAATGTGGTAGCGGGCTTGTACAGGGAACAGCGGGCAATAAATATGAAATGATAGGAAAGATCATAATGAACATCGGGAGATAATTATAGAGAGGGTGGGTTGATATCTCGGTATTTACGGCCTGGGAAGGGCGGGCGGTGGTGGTGATTGGACTCGCTCGGCCGTTAGGAATTCCCCTCGCCGCTCACCTGCTTGCAGGAATGTCTCGATCGATGGCACTTCACTCCCCACCCTCAACTACCCCACCAACACACCCAGGTGGAAGCTTGCTCGAGGCCCCCCCCGCCGCCCAGATTGCACCAGTTGCACCGTCTTCCTCCGTCCTATAAATACTCCTGTGCGAGTGCTCGATTCTCATAGCCTTCGTCAGTCACTCTCTCTCTCTCTCTCTCTCTCTTCAAGGCGGCGGTGTTGAGGAGCTGTGATGGAGGAAGGTGGCGGGGGAGATGGGGGGAGGAGAGCGAAGAGGGGAACGGCGGTGGGGCCAGCAGGAGGGACGATGAGGTACAGAGGGGTGAGGCGGCGGCCGTGGGGGAGGTACGCGGCGGAGATAAGGGACCCGCTGTCTAAGGAGCGCCGGTGGCTGGGCACCTTCGACACCGCCGAGCAGGCCGCCTGCGCCTACGACATCGCCGCCCGCGCCATGCGCGGCATGCGCGCGCGCACCAACTTCCTCTACCCTTCTTCTTCTCCTCCCCCTTCGCCGGCGCCGCCGTCGCAGCGCCCCTCCTCCGCCCTCTGGCCCCTCCCGTGGGGCTCCGATGCCCCAACAGTACCGTCGTCCACCTTCAACACGCTCCTCCTCCGCAACCTCATCACCTCCTGCGCAGCAGCTCCGTCGGCGGCTGCGCCCTCTTCCTTCTCCCACCGCGCCCGCTCCGTGGCCTCCTTCCGCGAGCAAACCCATCACACAGCAGTTACCGGCGGCGGTCGTTGCAGCGACGCGGCGGCTACCTCTGGTGCAAGTCCGCCGCAATTCTCAACGCTCCCGCAGGAGCCGTCGCCTGAAGCGGGGGGCCTCCCGGAGCTCTTCCCGTCCGGGCCGGATTATTCGGGGCTCCTGGAGGAGATCATTCAGGGTTTCTTCCCGCAGTGGAACTCTCCTTCCTCGTGTTCTACTTCCTCCATCAGCGCGACCTGCTTCGGAAACCGCATGGATGATGATTGGGAGAGCGCGATGAACATCGACGAGGAGGATCCTTTGAATCAGTATCAACATTCCCTGCCGCCGCTGCCGTTGTCGGAGCCGCAGGAGATGTATCCCCACGAACGCTTCTACGCCGGCGGCGGGAGCCCGGTGCAGTGCGAGGATGAGGTCTGCGAGGCCCTCCCCAAGCCGTCGGACGGCATGTTGGAGGATGTCGTCCCCCGCCCCGAGTTCGTCGAGATCTTCTCCCCCAAGCTCCAGCAGAAGGCTTAATCCCCTCTTCCCCTCCGTCCTCGACGGAAGTTTCTTGTAGCGTTCGAGTACCCATTTCTGTAAGAAGCTCCTTCACAAAACTCTCAGTTGCCATCTGACCAACTGCATGTCCTCTCTCTCTCTCTCTCCCTCCCTCCCTCCCTAACTCGCACCTTGGAATGGAGCTCGTCTATGCGGGAGGTGCTCAAGATGATCTCGTTCTCTCCGGTTGCCAAAGATGGCCAAGCACCCGCATCCCGGGCGATCTTCCCCTCCCTTGGCGGCGCTGGGTCAGGAGCAGCGACGACCGGAAGTCCCGCTTCCACACCGCCATGAGTAACGCCCGTTTCTTGTTCTCCTGTTTCTATCTTCGATGGGAACCGCCATTAGGTTTCCGTCGACGAGGTACATAAAGAAGAGATGAGCTGTCGTCTTTCCATGAAGGCGACCCACATCAGATCGTCTCCTCCGCCATTAAGAGAGAGAAACTGTGATTTTACGTTCGTCGTGGGTTCCCCCCAGCCCTCTCCCCCTATCCTTCGCCACGCCATTACGATCCCACGGGTGCTTCTCTGCGCTTGAGCCCCCATCTGTTCTCCCTCTGCCTCGCTGCCGAGAACAAGATGGCGATGCCCAGGACGAGGACGATGATCTCTGCACGCAGAAGCGCCTACGCTTGTTCTAATGCCCCCTGCTGAAAATCCAAAACGGCTATTTAAGAGGGGAGGGCTGCTGTTGTCGGGCCCCCTACTCTCGGAAGCTACGAGAGACTATAATAGTTTGGAGAACGACGGAAAGGGCTGCTCCTCCCTCCCCGCCTCTCGTCAATCTCCTCTCCGCATGGGGTTCCGCGCGCGGCCGATCCAGTAGCGTACGTGAGTATGTCGGGAGGGAACAGAGACAGCATCGAAAAGCCAAGCGATGTAGAGATAGATAGAGAGAGGGGAGGGGAAAAAGGTGGGTCCTTTGTGGAGATCTTGCGGAGAGGGGGATACTGGATTAGAGAGATCTTGACAGTTGACGTGCTGGGGCCGGACGTCAGCTCGGTGGTGCCGACTTGCCCATTTGATAATATCATTTTGCCCCGCGCACGTCTTGGATCAGGTGGCCACCACCGGCGGCGGAGCAGACTAGGCATGGATCTCAATCATCCTGGTGCAACATTTTTCACGCTACGAAACATAGACTACGAACGGAAGATTTCTTTTCACCAAACGGGATCACGTCATAAGATGTAACCATTGCTATTATAGGGTCACCCTCGAGGCTAATAACTTGGGTCTTTAAAGAGCACGATAACCGGTAATTTGATAGTGGTTAGATATGTTGTTTTGGTTTCGTGTCCTTTGGCCTTGAGAACCATCAATAATATTGGAAAATAGTTGATAAATTAAACTGTCCTTATTTTCTAGTTTAGTGGGATAATCTTGAATTTTTTCCCTGACATGCGATTTAACGATGAAAGTGGGAGGTGTTTCTCCTCGGAGACATTTTCTTTCCTTGTAAACAGAAGATTAAAGGCGAATATGATATCAGATGTAAATCTAGAAGCATAAGTTTATGGTTCAAAGATATTTTATTGGAAACATCTGGTTTCTTTATTTTATAAACATCATATTTGTCCCCATCTATTGAACCTTGACATTCGTACGACTCATGGGAGATCAGATAGTGGATTTTCTTGTTAAGGCATATAAGAACTGCAGAGTAAGTGAATCTCAAAGGCACGCGATGAGCATAACAATAGCGTTTTTGCCTCTATTTTAATATGCGTTGCTTATCATTTTATGTTTCTTGGTAAATAGTTGCAAACATTATAGTAAGTGTATCATTAAATTATATATGCAAACACTGTTGGAGAGAGGCCTACATACTTAAGTCGTTGACCTTGAATGTGGATGTTGCAACAATGGTTTCAATTTCTCTTTTACTGGGGTGACTTTCTATGCAAGAACACTGAAGGGGAGGTGAATTTGTACACTTTTGAAGATTCTAATGTCTTTGAATGATTGAAGTGACAAAGCAAGAGAGCCACACAATTTATGGAAATTATTCCAGCTTAGTTTAATTTACTCTTTCAAGGTAACTTCTCTAGGTTTTTATTATATATGGATAGTACAATAGATGTATATTGGTTTTTATCTTCCTTTCACTAGATTCATAATTCTGACAGCCTCAATATCCTTGCACTTTTAGAATCACTAGCCCTCAATTCTAAATTCATTGCTCTAGAATCACCCAGGTGACTACTCACTATGATAGACTTGTAATGTTGTGAAACAAATAGTTTATTAGGATGTAGATTGAATTTTATAATTTTTATATCGACCTCAAAAGGTAGAGGTATGATCTTTAGATTTCTGGTCTTAGCTTGACATAGTATTTTGCATTAGATTCATCTTGAGAGAAATGAAACTACTACCTAATAGAGAGAATAGTTTTGCGTTTTAGATGTCATTTTACGATGATTTAAAAACAAAAAATGAGAATATGTCATATGAAATATCAAGGAAGTTGGGATAAATTTTATTTGTCAACTATAATATTAAAAATTTGGCTTAACTATTAGAAATCTTCTCATTGGTCTTGAACTTTGTTTGGTGGAAACTGCTAAATTTTGCTTACAAGTGGCAAGGTGAGAATCATTTTTGATGATTGCTATGATCAATATTATCTACATGTATTTTGTGAAAACTAGAAAAATATTCTAGTCAAAATATAAGCATCAAGATTTGATGGTTAAGTGTTATTACCTAAGATAATACAAAGAGTTGTAGAGTACCCATCGAAACCATAAGTGTCAACATGTACGTAAAACTCAAAAAATATTTTACACAAGGTGAACATTGAGTTGAAAGATGTCACTCAAGAATTTAAATAGAGTCACATTGGTGTTCTTTATTTTGAATGCGTTTACATTGATAATAATCTAATGCAACATGCTCAGGACACTAGGACTTGGGTAATTTTAATTTGAATCAATAATTAAGATGATCAAATAGGAGGGCCATATAATTGATAGTTGTATACTTTTCTTGTCCTACTCTACTCTCTAGAGATATCTTCTCTAGTTTTCATTATCTATATATAATATAATAGTTAAAGATTAAGGGTCATCTTACCTCTCTAGGTTCACAACTTAGAGTAGTCATACAGTAAAGATCGTGTGTGTTTTATATTTATATCTATAAACACCTTTATACCAAAAGGACTTGCTATTATTCGTTAACATTTACACAATGAACTAAATAGTATACAACAAAAATGTTAGGACTTGGGTAAATCTAAAATATTATGATATAATTCATGAAAAAGTTATGTAAATATTCAATGAAATAGTTAAAACTATCATGAACTTAATATGTTATCAGAATTATTTTATGAATAAAAATTATAAATTTATGATTAAAATAAAATTTTTAGAAATTTTTACTATGTTCTTCACATTGTTATTATTTAATTCTTCATATAACATGCTTATCCAAGGATTAAAGCCTTATAATGATCATTAATATGTCAATCAAGCCTTGGAATTATTGAATCATCAATTAGGACCTTGGAAGATTATTTGCATGAATAACTATTAAGGGAACAAATGAAGGTCAATGAAAGACTTGAAAAAAAGGTCATGAGAAAAGAGGCCTAAGGAGAAAGAAAAATTGAAGATAATGAATGCAACACTAATGAATTACCAAAGATGACTCAAAGAGCAGACAATTTGACTTGCCAATAATTGAATAAGGTATCAAGTCATCTCTTGATGCTTATAGAAACTTAACAAGGTAAAAATGATAGATATTTAGATTATATTAGGATATAACTAGAGGATGACCGCCTTAGCACTAAATGGTACAAAAATCTATCTTTTTATCAAATGTTTATATTTGATTCTTATATTAGTTGGTGCTTATATATTCTCTAATAAGTTATGAATGTAATAAAAAGAAGGAAATAGATAGAAAATTTGTTATTAATCTTTACTTCTTCGATCAAAACTTTATTATGTTTTTTGTGGCAATTCTTCATTTCCTTCTCAATTCATTGCATGTTACCAAGATAGATTTTACCTTTCTTCTTTCTTTTGATCAAATCTCTTATTTAAAAATGGTTGATAATTTATTTTCTGATTCTTATGGAAAGTAAAATAGAAAATTAAAATCAAAATGTAAAAAATCTTGAATCAAATGACATTTTCAATCGTTTGAGTTGTTGATTAAGTGACACTTAACTTGAAAATAGATCATAAGTTAAATTTTTTTGTCAATATTTTCTTAATTATCTGATTTCTCCATCATTGAGGATCGACCCAAAGACAACCAATATTAAAAAAATAATTACTATGAAATTTGGATATTGAATATCTTAATTTGATACCTCATTTTACAAGGATTAAGGTGCACCAATAACCGTTTGTTTCAAAACTTTTTACAATGTCAAGGGTTGGGTTGGACTTACAAGTTTTTTTTATTGTCATGCATTAAATGTTTTCAGTACATATTTGTTTTGGAAGTTTGCCATGTTTACTTGTTGACCCTCCTTTTATTTCATTTAATTTCAAATAATTGATCTTTAAGATAAAGTTGTCTTATGGTTCAATAGTAACATAAGTTTATGTCTAAGAATTTTTATGTTTTAAGTGTTGATCATAAGTAGTTTATTGTTGCACTATTGGTTGGATGAAGATCTAAATTATTAAATCTATTCACTTGCTAAAGTTTGATTGTTTGGTAAAAACTCATAAAAAGAATCTTCTATGAAGTGTCATCAATGAAGAAAATTAACAAAAATAAAATATTTTGAAAGGAAAAAGAGTTTCACTTTTTTTTTAAGAAACTTTGAATGTTCTAATCAATCTTCATGTAAGTTAACTCAAATATAACTTGACATAAAAACATAAAGTTATTTGCAAGCATTGCAATATCAATGAGCATCACTTGAGAAGTTTAACTGTTGTTGTTGAAGGAAACTACGTACATGGTCATCCATGAAGAGTCACTCATTAAAGATGAAATAGAAGAATTGATAGACATTAAGAACAACAAATAATTATTATCAAATCTAGAGGTCACTATGAACTCTTTAACAAAAGACTCTTCCAATAGTGACCTCAAATTCTGGGATAAAATTAATGAGCATTTGGTTCATGTACTCATGGATATTAGAGTTTCTCATAATTTATATCATTTAAATAATCATTCTTAGTCTAAGTTTTTTTGGTTGCCCCATGAAATAAAAAAAGGTCCCAAGCATTGGTTTATGTTAGAGCATGATGTTATAAATTCAAGCATTCATGATCAAAGAAATAAATATTTGCCATGAAAACATCAAGCTAAACTTATAAAAATAGATATTATCCCTCATCATTTGTATAAAATGGATCATGATTTAGGTAAATGTTATTTGTATATCTGACAAACATCTCTCTTAAAACTCTTTTAATAGACATAAAGATTGGTGAGGTCATGTTTGACTAATGTGTTAGTAAACGCATGATCAAATGAGATCAACTATATCTTTAGGACCAAGATGTCACAATTGATCAACTCAAACATCACTTAGAACTAGTCAAAACTTAAATGAATTTTTATGTAGATAAAAAATGTTATAATATCAAAGTCATAAATAGTGATGTCATTTACCTATGACTTTATTCATATTGACTAACATCTATCCTAGTACACTTAAAAAAGCTACCCTCAGATTTTTGGTTCATTTAAGATTATGGAGTGAATTGGATTAGAGGCTACCATTTGGAGCTCTCAACTACCATTGAAACACACAATTTTCTATGTCTTACAACTAAATGAAGTAAAAGAAAGAGACCCTCTAAGACCTCTCATAGTTGGGGTTGTGACAATTTTAGGATTTTTGTCTATTAAGTATATTCTCCACAATATTAAGGTCTTAATCAATTAAGAAAAACTCTCATAGTTAGAAGTCACTTGAAAATCTACTCAAATCATTCTCATTTCATTTTTGAACTTTTCCCTTATTGAGCATATGTAAACTTTAAGTAGCAATAATAAAATGCTCACACCTCTATCTTTCTCAAGACAAAGAGATCTTAACTACTTTCTTAATATTGTCATGAAAAATTAGAGTAGAAGGCAAGGTGGAAACTACTCCACTTAAAAACAAGAAAGAGAATGAGACAAAGTGATAACTATAGAGAAGAATAAGAGGAGGATCAATGAATCTCGATAAAAGGAAGTTAGTATTGTTTAAGATACTAGACATCCCTCTCTCTCTACCTATCTCATATCTCTCGTCTAAGTATTATGAATGCTTACTCTTGTCATCTAGTAGAATCATCATCCATCTATAATAGCCTTTGATATTCTTGATATTATTGTGCCATCTCTTCTCCTAGTCTAATGATAGAGCGGAATGTCTCTTCCATCCACAATGTTCTAACATCCTATTGACATTGTAGATATTATCTCACTCTCACACCAACCAAAGAGGGAGCCAATCAGAATTCAAGTGAGGCTGAAGGGATAAGAGTGAGTTATGCAATAAGAGTGTGAACATTAGTGGTTTGAGAATCATTTGGTGGAGTGTTTAAGTTGACTAAGAAATAGAAAATAGAGTTAGGCCAAGGTTTCAAGCTAAGGACTTTCTAATGAACTCCAAACAATGATTTGATTTGAAGGGTAAAAATTTGTTTTGAGATCTCAAGCTTGATTAAGATTAAAATTTGAAAGCTAGAAGGAGAGGAAAAGTTAGATTTAGGGCTTGTAGGATAAATAGTAAGACCAAACTAAGAAAAAATCAAATATACGATTGATTTGTACCTTGAATTCATAAGACTTTGAAGATGAATCCTTCCTAAAATATTCATAGCTACCCTGTGAACAATTTTTCAAGGAGAAATATGTTTCTAAATGATTTGAGAGTTGAGGAATAGGGGTTTTGTGGAGTATAAGAATAATAGTTTCTAATGAGAAATAAGGGTTTTTATAATTCTTGCAAAAATAATAAATATTCATTGAGGGTAATTAAGTGTCAACAATGAAATTTATGATGGCATACCTCATTCTAGGATACATTCCAAGCTCTTTTAATATTGTCCAAATTTTAAGAAGTTATTTGGAAATTTTTCTATAATTAACTATAGTCTTCTTGATTTACATGATCTTGTATTAAATGATGTTTAATTTTTATTTGTTTAGTTTTTGAATGAATAAGAGGATTTTAAATTAAATTTATTGTACTTGAACTATCACAAAGAATAATAACTTTATTAATTTCAGTTATATAGTCTTAAGTTGTGACTTTATTCAAAGTACTTGAACATAATAATTAATTGATGAAATATAGTTAGCACCTCAATCATTGATACAGAAACATAGTGTTGTTTCTTATAAATATAAAAAATTAAAGATGCATGATCCACTTGCTTTTTTTCTGTGTTTGACTTTCTCTAATGTTGAAATCACAATTAATTAAATTCAAATTACAATATTTAGGATACCACAATCCAAATGACTTAATCCTTATTGAATATTTTTTATTACACTTAAATGAGATTAT
Organism: Spirodela polyrhiza; assembly: GCA_024713555.1. NCBI lineage: Eukaryota > Viridiplantae > Streptophyta > Magnoliopsida > Alismatales > Araceae > Spirodela > Spirodela polyrhiza. Next base: position 2,503,544 of record CM046540.1, read on the forward strand.
TTAGGGTTTCCTTAAATCTGACATATAAGGACACATTAACAAGGACATCTAATCGACTCACCATTGCACATAGTAAAGAGCTAAATATCTCTTTACAGATACTTTCTCAATCTCCATTTCTTATTCTTTGAGATATAAGTAACAATAAGATTTCATAGGTATGCTTCGGGATTCTTTTCATTTTATTTTGAGTTTCTTTATGTTTTTGATGTATTTTTCTTGAGAGACTCAAATTTCACTTTATAATTATTTTATTTGAAGTCCTAAAATTACATTTAGCTCTCTCATCATGCTTATTTAAAATTATTTTTCTATGAGGATGATAAAATTTTTACATAGGAGTTCATCACTAAATTCAAACATTATCTAATTGGCATAAGTTTGAACAATTGACACATTGTTATCTCTAATTTTTGTGACAATGTTGTGTCTACATTTTTATTAATAAATTCAATAACAACTAAAAATAAGCATAAATAACATATCAAGTGATAAGAGCTCATTTTAATCTATATATAATGGTTTTTTCAATCTAAATACATTATTAGGTAACTCAGGATTAGTAAATATTAGAGGTGGCAATAAATATACCTTTTTTTATAATTTCATATAAGAAGAAAATTTTGGCATATATTTGAAATAACTCAAATTTATTGATGGATTCAAATGCTTAAAGCATTCCAATCGCAACTAGGCATGCAATTAGAATATAATTTCCTTTACAATATATTCCTGAAATATAAATTCAAGCATTAGTCAAGTTTTATTTCTAAGAATTTGACCTTCATTTATTTTTTCGTAAATATCCATCTGATTCCTATGACATTTTGATGATTGATTTAAGGAATTAAATACGATCATTTTTCTTAACTCCATCATGCATGCATGTATCAATTTTCATCTATTAGAATTTCATCAATATTTCTAGGATGAATCTGAAAGGTAAATATAATAAATTAGCATGTCTCAAGGAAGATTTAGTTCTAACATTATGAGTTGTATGAAAGGAAAAAAAATTAGAAAAAAAATAAATATAAAGATTATATAGCAACAATGAAATCACTTGACTTGTTGTAGCTTGATTTATTTTGTCCTTCCAAAGTATCAAATCTACGAGGAAATTATTTTAGTTTTGTGATTTCTGATTGAGCAATGGTAGAAAATAAAGGGCGTTTTTCTATTCAGCAATTTACCAAGGCTAATGAGTGATATGCCTTGGTTGTTGCCATAATAGTAGATACAAATCTTAAAGTTTTATAATTAAATTCAAAACAAAATATTTCAAGTAGGTTTAGATCTTCAAGGATGATTGTCAATTCTAATGTTGAGTTTAGTTCTCAAAAATGTGCTTGACTTAAGAAAACTAAAGAAGATAAGGAAACCATAATCTATCTTTCTATGACATAATTCATATACACTTGACAACTACTAAAGCTGTCATGACCTATGGAACATTGAATATGAGTTAGCAGCTTAAGTTACGTTTGAAAATCTGAGTTCATTAGCTGTAGAGGGGGAAAATAGTTAGATTTTAATGGTCATAAATATGCTAACATTTGAAAATGAAGTCAAAATTACAAAAATTATTCAAATTGCATCTATAATTTGCATACAAAATCACACCATATCAAAAGATTACAAATTGACACATTTGACCTTGCCAAAAGTTGGTCAAGTTATGAATCAAGACAAGTCTTACAAATAATGTGTCAACCTATGTGTCAGCACAAAAAATATTTAACTAGTAAAATCTCACTTATTTGAACTCTTATTACCAGATTTTTTGGCTCTATCAAAATTCCTTCAAATAATAACTAAGCTTTAGAAATTTTATTAATTTCATCATATATATCATCAAGGGGAAAATTAAGGTAAGCACATGCATGCTCAAACTTATTCCTTAACTCATCTTTATTGGTAGAGAAGCTTCCATTTCACCATCATCAAGTCTTGGTAAGTGTTCATGTATAAAGGCACTTCGAGACTGTTGGTAATGTGGATAAATAAACTAAAGTTTTAGTTTCTAATGTGGGGTGAGAGTCTTATAAACACTATCATTAAGTGGGTGTAGGCCTTAAGAAGGTTGAATTACTACAAACTTTTATGTTCAAGTTGTGTTAGAATTTAGTATGTCAACTCACTATGTTGATTGATAACAATCAATGTTATCACAAGTTAAAAGTTGTGTGGACACAATTTTACTGAAAATGATAAAAATATTTTTAAAAAACATTCAAAAGTGATAAAACACTTTAAAAGTGGTATACTTGCAAGTCTATTCGGGACCCAATACAATTCACCTATAATTTTCCATAATTAATTGATGTTTAGTTATCTTATTAATAAAATAGTTCACTTTTTTTTCTACAACATTTGGTAAAATCCATGGCCTAAACCTCATATACACCCTAGGTCTAAACTATCACATGAACTTTCATTCAAAATGCCCCTTAGATGAAGTGTAGTATTATTAAAATCACTATCTTCTAGTAATTTGTGCATACAATGAAAATTACATGGCTGTTACAAGAAAGCCACGTTACATGTGAGTTTATATTTTTTTCCTTTTTTATTATTACCTACCCATTTTACTTTATGTAAAGCAATTTCATTTATCTTTAATTTGGTTCCCAAAGAACAAAAAATTCCCAAGGAATTTATGTTCCCAGGGAAAATAAATCTTCCAAGGCCATGGGAGACAAATGTTGGTAGATCACTTATTCTCTACTCTTTGATGATTATTAGGACCATCACTTGCATTTTATCATTTATGTATTTTGGTTGGCCTACTAATGACACTCTCTTCACCACTTGTTATCAAAAATTAGTTTGGAGTAAATCCTCATAACCCAGCAGCCCCTTTTTCTCTAGTCAACTCTTTCCTTTGATGTCTCTAAAAGGAAAAACGGATCTGAAGGGTTTGACTAGCACCACCCTTTGGATCATTCCTCTTAAGATACCATTGGATGCATCGCCAGTATATCATTGACACCGAGATGGGTTGATCTCTGAGGCGTAGAATACGCCCAAATCAAGCAAGCAACTGATAAGCCCCCTAAAAAAATTACTGAAAATTATAAGTCATAAAAAATTTTCAGACTAATTTTTTTAGTCCAGCCGAATTAATTAATCAAATTTCGTAGATAATTTTAAAGAGAAAAGAATAAGTTGGGGAATCAACGATCTTCACGCCAATTTTTTCTGATCCGTCTTCCTGCTCAGGAAGTCCCTCCGCCAGCGGAGAGGATCCGCAGCCATGAGGTGGGCGGCGCCGCTTGTCCTCTGCTTCCTCATCGCTGCTCCCCACCTCATCATCCCCTTCCACCGCCTCTGCTCCGCCACCTCGGCGCCCCTCTACACGGACTCCCGCTGGGTCGTCGATGCCGGCGGCCGGCGGGTGAAGCTCGCCTGCGTCAACTGGGCAGCCCACTTGGAGCCGATGGTGGCGGAGGGCCTCGGCAAGCAGCCCCTCGCCGCCATCTCCGGCCGTATTGCGGCCATGGGCTTCAACTGCGTCCGCCTCACCTGGGCCCTCTTCATGCTCACCAACGCCTCCCTCTCCTCCCTCACCGTCGTGGAGTCCCTCCGGCGACTCGGCCTCGCCGAGTCCGCCGCCGGCGTTGAGGTCAACAACCCCGAGTTGGCCCGTCTCACGGTCGTCCAGGCCTTCCAGGTCAGATGTTCTTGGGGATGACCATCGGGATCGTTGTTTTTCCCCTTGTGGGTCTGGATCTGCAGTGCTTCTCTTGCCCTAAGTTCGTGCCCATGAATTAGGGCTTGATGATCAGACTCTCCGTGCAATGGATTGCAGGAGGTGGTCTCCAGTTTAGCCAGGAACGATGTCATGGTCGTCCTGGACAATCAGATCAGCAAGCCGGAGTGGTGCTGCAGCAAGCTCGACGGCAATGGCTTCTTCGGCGACGAGTTCTTCGACCCCGGCGAGTGGCTGCGGGGGCTTTCTCTGATGGCGGCGCTCTTCAATGGGTCGAGCTCCGTCGTGGCCATGAGCCTCAGGAACGAGCTCAGAGGCCCTCGCCAGAACCTCACCGACTGGTACAGGTTCTGCCCTAAACTTCCCGAACCCCTCTGCAACTCTTCTCCACCTTTCTTCTGCAAAACTTCCCCTCGCTGCAGATATATGCAGAGAGGCGCAGAGGCGGTGCACTCTGCGAATCCCGACGTTCTGGTGATCCTCTCCGGCCTGGACTACGACAAGGACCTGAGCTTCCTCGCCGAGAAGCCGGTGGAGCTCTCCTTCTCCGGGAAGCTGGTCTTCGAGCTCCACTGGTACGGCTTCTCCGACGGCGGCGAGTGGGAGATGGGAAACCCGAACGAGGTCTGCGGGAGCGTGGTGGGCAGCTTGACAGAGAAAGGGCTCTTCCTGCTCGAACAGGGCCACCCTCTGTTCCTCAGTGAGTTTGGGCTGGACCAGCAGGCCCTCTCCCCCGCCGATGGCCGCTTCCTGAGCTGCTTGACCGCCATGGCGGCAGAGCTCGACCTCGACTGGGCGCTCTGGGCTTTGCAGGGTAGCTACTACGTCAGAGAAGGCACGCTGGCTCACGACGAAACCTACGGGATCCTCACCTGGAGCTGGTGCGAGCCTCGCAATTCCTTCTTCTTGCCCAGAATCTCCACCCTGCAATCTCCCCTCCGAGGTAGCTTATCCTCCTGCTCGGGTCGTCTTCTTCCCTGGTTCTAGGTTTAAACCAGATCCTGCTTCCTGTTGCAGGTCCGGGCCTCTCTGAAAACTCGGAGTTCCAGATGATCTTCCACCCATCGACGGGGCAATGCATCGTGAAGAACCCTAAAACCGACGAGCTCGACCTGGGGTCCTGCGCCGACACCGAGGCCTGGAGCTTCCAAGGAGGAAGGTTGGCGCTGGAGGGAACAGAGCTTCATCTGCTCGCCGGCGGCGTAGGCGAGCCGGCCAGAGTTGGGCCCGTCGGCGGCGGCGATTCGATCTGGCGGCTGATATCCGACTCGAGGATGCACATCGCCACCACGGTCGCCGTCGATGGAGTAGGAACCACGGTTTGCTTGGATGTGGCGGCTGCGGCGGCGGGGGGTGGCGGCGGCGTCGTCACCAACCTCTGCAAGTGCCTGACCAGGGAGGAGCTCCCCTGCGACCCACAGAGCCAGTGGTTCAAACTCGTGAGCAGCACCAGGAGCCTGCGATGGCGGCGGCGGCCTCTCGCTTCCCATGGCGGAGCTTCTGGTGGAAGAAGAGCACAGATCTCCACAGCTTGGAGATCTTCGTCGAGGTGAGGGACGATGCACCAAGCCCGTTGACCAACGCCGCTTTTTTCCTTCTATCAGTTGAAGGCTAATAACGTCGTTTCGTTTCGTGGGGCGCATATGGGAGCAGAGAGGAAAAGTCAAAGCAAATAAATTGGGCGCAACGGACATCCGTCGTGGAGTTGCCAGCGACCACCGAACTCCACCTCGTCGCCAAGCCCACGCATTTATAAACCCCCAACAGCGCGTTGACCGGCATTCATGAGTGAGAGATGGCACTTTTTCTCCGGGTTTCCTTTACATTTTTCCATATTGCAAAACTACCTCCAGCGTGAGCGTAATCAGCGATCGACCGGGGTATCCGGACCATTCCGCCGAACAAGGGGCGTAGGAAATATCCTCAAATACGCGGTAATCTGTAAATGTAAACTTTCGCGTCTGTTTAGGTTAATTCATCATATATAGAGGGGACTCGAAATAAAAGAACTGTAGAAGGACGGAGCAGAGCGTACTACTACTACTAAAGGGCTCCCTCCCTTACTTCCTGTTCATGGCTTCGTTCCGGATGAGGCTGTCCTACCAGAGGCTGAGGAAGGAGCGAGCTGAGCTCGACGAAGGCCCCGAAGGAGAAGAAGAAGAGGGGGGTGGCGGGGGGAGGGAGGAGCCCCCGCAAGGAGCGGCGGCGGCGGCCTCCCGGGGGAGCGGCGGGTGGCTACGACTGGGCTGGCGGCGGCGGCGGAGGAAGGGGGCTGGGGCGGCGGCTGAGGATCCTCCCGCTTCTGAGGAGGAAGGCGGGTTTGGCGAGGGCGTCCCTCAGGAGGGTGGTGAGGAGGTTCAAAGAGGGCAGCTCTCAGTTTGGGGATCTCTTCGCTGGGAACTACCTCTTCGTCCAGGTCACCCCCGCCCCTCTGGGTCACCCCCAGCTGAAGTCTTCCGCCTCCGCCGCCGCCGACGCCCTCCGCCGGGGCGCTGCCGTGGGCCACCGGAACTGAGCCGCGACGGGTACAAAACCCTCCTGGAGCCACCTCTTCGTTCCGGTCACCGCCGCCCCTCTGAGCCCACCCTCGAGATAAAGTCCACCGCCGCCGCCGAGGTCCTCGCCCTCCGCCGCGGCGCCGCCGTGGGCCGCCGGAACTGAGGCCCGCCTCCATGTTAAGCTATCTAAAGCAGCGAAATCATCTCGACATGATTTTCCTCCGACCCATTTAACCCTCAGAGAACGTTTATTTACAACACGACCATCGTTGACCGACGGTTTCATTTTCAACCAGGACCGGCCCACACCATATCCGGGGGAGATATAAATAATAGATACACATTAGCCCTATGTTTGTATGTTTTTGCGTATGTACGCACGCGGACAGCATGCAGACTTCCTTGGCACGTGCGGTGCTCTTGCTCAGTAGAGTCGGATCCTCGTGTGGATGTCCTCCCGGCAGATGGGGCACAAGGACAGGTTCTCTCCGCAATCGTAGCACGTCTGGAAAATTTTAAAAAAAAAAACCCAATTTGCGATCAGAATTTCCCAACAAAATCTGGGCTTTTTTTTCTTGGCAGGAGTTCTTGAGCTCCGACGATCCGGAGAAAGGAAATCTAGAGAGAGAGAGAGAGAGAGAGCCCGAGGGACTGAGCGGTTTTTCCCTTTTCTTTCTGTGGGATTCCAGAGGCCCCAGGGAGAGAAAGTAGAAAGAGAAAGCGGAGAGAGAAAGTAGAGAGAGAAAATTTATAGAATTCGAGTGACCATGAACAGAAACCCTAGAGAGAGAGAGAGAGGATAATTCGCCCAAAAATTTCTGCATTTTCTATGCAGAATTTCTAAAAATTCTGCCTTAAAAACTTGTAAATTTCTAACGGCAACCCAGGAACAGGAAATGCAGGGAGAAAATTCGTCCGAAATTTCAGCATATTTTTCAAGAATCTCTTCTGCTCCAATGGCCATGAACAGGAACAGGGGAAAAAACCGCGCTTTTTATTCAGAATCTCTCCGGTTCCGATTAAAAATCAAGCATTTTTTCTCTTTTTTTTGAAGAATTTATTCGGTTCTGACTACCCAGAAGGGGAAATTTTATCCAGATACTTTAAAAAAAAAAAAAGAAACAACGAATCGGGAACCTTTCAAGGAAGGGAGAAAGAGTTGGTCGGTCGATCGTCTCACCTGGTGGCCGCACTGAAAGGCCAGGTTCTTCGTGCAGGCCAGGCAAATGGGGCAGACCTGTCCAAGAAAGAACACCCATCAGGAAAGGAAAGAAGCATGCTTATTAAATTTCTATATAAACCATAATTATGCATATTTTTTAACCGTTGGATCAATAAAGCCATAAAGAAGTAAAAATTCATGGAGTTGCAGGAGAAAAATGGAGGAAGAGGCGGCGGGTGGAGGAGGGGATTACGCTAGCTTCCCAAGTGTTGCTCGAAGTGGGCGGCGGTGCGGCGACTGGCGGCGCCCGCTGCTGGAAGCTGGAGGACCGGGAGGTCTTCGAGCCGCCATAGCCCGCCACAAAGGATGGCGGCGGGAGTGGGACCCGGTCGGGGAATTGCCCACTTGAATGGCTGCAAGAAGAAAGAGCTCATTAATATGTTAAGCTTCCCCAGTTGACCAAGATATATAAGATCGTCAAAAACACCAAAAATAGAATCAGAATTACCCAAGGAGCCCCATTTGCAGTGTGGCCTTGTACTGGGAGGGTATCTCCATCAGGGCCGCGAGAGCGAACTCCGCGTCTTTTTTCGTTTGAGGGATCCTCTTCGCCATGATATCCGTGAAGTTGACAAACTACAGCATAAGTCAACTTCTTAGTTTGACGAATAGGAGATAAAAAGTCAAAGAAGGAAGGGTTGAATTGATCGATCTGCTCACTTGAAAATTGTCAAAGGCTCGAGCAGGGATGTTGTCGTCGAATTCTCTCATCATGTCCCAGGGCCCGTCCCCAACTCCAACCAAGACTATGGACAGTGGGAGTCCACTGGGACAAGTCAAAACCAAAAAGTCAACCCATAAGAACAACTTGCCTCCTTTTATCTCCCTCTTGGCATGTAAAAGTCAGCCCAGAGAGGACTAGTGTACCTGGCCCTCACAATGGCGTTGATGGTGTTCTGCTCTTGCAAGCTCAGTTGATCGTCCAAGATGTCTACACTCCGCGTGACCTGCAACCGTCCGGCACCACCCGAAAAAGTCAACCACGACCTCTTCAAACACAGGAGGCTCTCTCTCTCTTTCTCTCTCTCTCTCTCTCACCTGCCCGTCGGCGATTATCAGCAAGACGTGGTATTGCCCGCCGCTCTGCTCCACGATGGTCATCGCCATTTCGATGATCGGGGCGAAGGAGGTGGGCCCTGCCGCAGAAGAGGAAAGGGGGGAGAAAGTCAACCATGGCCTCAAGAACAAACCAGAAGGAAGAGAGAGAGAGAGAGAGAGAGAGAGAGGATGAATGGTACCGGCAAGGCGCAGCCGGGGGACGATCTCCCTGTACCGGGACAGGACCTCCTCGAAGCCATCACAGGGCCTCTGATCGGGGAAGAAGCTGAAGACATCCTGGTCGTGCGTCGTCGCTGCCATTTTTCAAGCAGATGAGCGGCCCCCATTCGTCGCCGAATCATGGATCAAGATTCAAAAAAATATATATGATTCAATCCCTGGTCTTACCATCGCCGAAGCCGAAGCAGGGGATCAGATTATCCTCGTCGAAGGCGGAGAGCGTCCGCCCGATGATCGAAATCGCCTGCTCGTAGGGGTTCTGGACATCGCCGATGCTGTGCAGGGACTGCCGGTTGAAGGAGTTCCTCCCTGCAAGCAAAGAAATGAGATCAGAGAGGTCCTCCTTGCCCCCAATTTGGGGCGGAGACGCCATGGCGGGTGCCGGGGCCCGAGCAGACCTAGCCACTCGTTGCTCTTCGTGAAGTCAACGCCAACGATCAGGTTCGAAGACTCCAGCCCGGCCCTCGCCAGCGCCTCGGTCACCTGAAGATTCCTCCCGGAGTTAAAGAAAAAAAGTTTCAGAGAAGTTGGCCTTTTTTTTTCTGTAATTTATTGGGAAGAATCAGCCCTCTGGTTAATAAAACCTTGGGAGCGATGGCGGCCCGGTTAATCCCAGAGAGAGAGAGAGAGAGAGAGAGAGAGAGAGAGAGAGAGAGAGAGAGAGAGATTGTACCTCTTCTAGAGAGTTGTACTCGTCGGCGATCCTAGAATACCTCCGCTCGAGCCTGCGCCGAGGGTTGAGCGGCGGCGCCGCCCGGTGGCCCGGTGTCTGCGGCGGAGGGTAGGCCTCATGGTGGGGGTGCGAGTACCCGCCGTCGCGAGGGTTGCGGGTCTGATAGACCGGCTGCTGCGGGTATCCGCTGTGGCCGTTCGACGGCGTCGCCCACGGCGGCGGATCCTGCGCGTAGCCCCCGCCGGCGGCGCCGTACGACGACGAGCCGGACCTCGACCTCCTCACTCCTTCCCTGGAGCTGTTCCCTCCCATCAAGTTCCGTCAATTTCCGACGATCTCCGCAGAATTCACTCACCTGAACAGAGAAGAACGGCAGCTTACAGCTCAGAGAAGCCCAGATTCTCGAAGAAGAGGAAGAAGAAGAAACCCTAGAAGAAGAAGGCCTACGGTATCCTCCCACGGAATCCAGATTTCTATGGTTTCTCTGCCCACCAAACCAGAGGATGAAGAAAGCCCAACAGGATCTGGAAACTACCGCGAGCGAGCTATGATGACACGCAAACGCTCCCCTCCCGACTTGACACGCTGACCGGGGGAGGGTCAACGGGGGGCGGTGGTTGGGGGGGGGGGAGAGAGGGAGAGGAGCGAGGGATAAGGCGCCCAGAAGTCCAAGAATAATTTTCAAACGATGGCGGATAAGAAGCTTGCGGGATGGGGCAACGGCTGCGAAGAAGATCCCTGCAGATTTTCCAGGGAACTTCCGCTGTGACGACTGGATCCCTGTGCTGGTTCGCGGTCAAGAACATCGGACGAGGACTGGTTTCCTCTCCATGGGGAAGCAAGGATTGTACAGCGAGCGAGAGAGAGAGAGAGAGAGAGAGAGAGATGGTGGCGCCGGCTCCAGCATCCCCGCCCCGGCGAGACTGAGTGCAGAGGGAGAAGAGAAGCTAACAGGGTAAACCGCCATGGTTCCCGGCGGGAAGACACTCCATTCGACCACCACAGAGAGAGAGAGAGAGAGAGAGAGAGATGGAGTGAGGACGGAGATAAGGGGAGAGGGGAGAGGGGGAAGGGAAGGGAGAGAGGGAGAGAGAGATGGCGGCGGCGGCGGCGGCGTTGGCATCATCCGGCTCCGGCGATATTGGGCACAGAAGGAGAAGAGAAGCTAACAGGATAAACTGCCATGGCTACCGGCAGGAAGACACTCCATTCGATCACCAGAGAGAGAGAGAGAGAGAGAGATGGCGGCAGCATCCCCGCCCCGGCGAGACTGGGCACAGAGGGAGAAGAGAAGCTAGCAGGGTAAACCGCCATGGTTGCCAGCGGGAAGATTCTCCATTCGATCAACACAGAATCGACGGCGAGAAGAGGCCCCTACCCACCTTTCTGCGCGAGCTTCCTCTGAGGTTGGTCCCCCCTCCTCCACCATGCGCTCTCCCGCGAGCCCTCCGAGGCCGAGCTTTTGAAGGCACCAACCCACCGCCGACAGCCCCACGGCAACAGCCGCAAGGGGGACAAGTATGATAGCCTAACAGGCAGAACGGGAAGTGGTCAAGCGCGAAAGAATTGATCTCCATTCGTTATGTTGACTCTCTCTCTCTCTCTCGTGCATGAAAGTTACCTGCCGAGAAGTTTCCTTGCCCCCAACTAACACAGCTGATGGGTATCACCCCGTTAACTCTCTATCACTCTCTCTCCCTCTCCTCTCTCTCTCTCTCTCTCTCTCTCTCTCTCTCTCTCTCTCTCTCTCTCTCTCTCTCTCTCTCTCTCTCTCTCTCTCTCTTCTTCCATGAACTTCCTCCAAGTGCCGCTTGAAGCCTCCTATTTCGCGGAAAAGAGGCAAACTAATGAGTGGCGCGTATCGGCACCAAGTCAGACGCTACGGTCGGAGAGCCTCATAAACTCCTTACCTGACGCGTTCTCATCGCAGAGACGACCGTTGAAGAGGTCACGCCGTCAACGACCAAGGGGATGGAATATTCGGGGGAAACGAAGCCGAGGCTAGAAGACAGTTTAACGGTCAGCGCGCATCCGGCCCTATTTGTCCCCAGTCTACTTCCGATGCCCATGGTCTCAATGCCAGATGATTCAATTAATAATTATTTATGCTACATTTCTGTGACAATCAATTGCCTGAATAAGTCAACCTCCCTTAGAAGAAGCATTAATTTTAGATAACTTTAAATGAGGAGAATGTTCTTTAAAAAATTGCCCATAATTCCTTCTTGATCATTCTATTGGCAAATCTAAAAGCATCACTAATCTCTCTCACTTGAACGGGACGCCCTTTCTAAACTGAGTAGGAGGCAATCATTGGAATATGCATGGGCCAAACTTACTAAAAACTAACATATTTTGATGATCTTCGGCATTACCCAACTTGGGAATAGGTTATTTTTCATCTTTTCTCACACATGATGTCATGTTTTTTTTTAAATTACAGTTTCCATCGGGATGTAGTTAAATTTTTATAGCTAGTTAGTATTGTCATCATGATAGTTATTATCAAATAGCCATTCTTGTATATCGACTTCTCCCAACTTTTACCATCATCTCACTGCCTTCCATGTTTGACTTCATGATCAAGGGGAGTTCCAAGTATGCAACATCATTTCAACATCACTATTATGGGTTACCATCAAGCTTTCATCCCCAATTTGGGTAACATTAATGCAGTGATACTATTGGCATTGATGAATCAAGGTCTTGGCCTTCCTAAACATCACATATTTCTATATTATGGGCAATAACAAAAGGCCTAGTGTGACCATGCATCCTCATATTGATGCTTCAGTCTTGATGTTTTATGATGTCTAAGGTAACACAAATTAAAAACAGAAGCTTCAAAAAATTATTATGCTAAAAAGGACTCCCCATGGCACATGCTCTTTTTGTTGCTGCTAGGTCAGCCTTAAAACCCTCTCAACCTATTCAACAAATGCACCTCTTGCACTCTATTTTCATTATGAACTACATCATGTTTTTTGAGATATAAGACACAATGCTATATAATATGAAATAATTGGGTTTTCATATTGAAAATATGATTGGAAGCCTAAAGCTTGTGTTTGCTTTATTTTTGAATTTTTAAGAGGAGTAATGAAAGAAATATTTTAATAAAAGTTGAAAAAAATCAAGGATGACAATTCAATAGTTTATTTTTCTTGTCATTAGCAAAACCAAGATTTTGACAAAGAAGAGTCCAATAATCTGTTTTCTTCTTCTTCTTCTTCTTTTTCTTCTTCTTCTTGGTGGTGTAGAATCTAAGATCCACAACATGACTTAATTAAGTTGTCTTTCCCTTTGGTAAGTTCACAATTGAGGATAGTACTGAAGATGTGGATTTGGCATTGATAAAAGGAAGCAAAATTCAACACTTTTTAGGCATGTCAGGGTCTAACGTAATGAGTTCCAATAAATTACATTGTATCTAGAAAATGCAGTGGTCAATCTAAACGCATTAGGAAACCCTAAAAATTTTAGTTTGCCCTAAAAAGTGACTAACCTAAGTCACTAGTACTTATGGTTTTCATCATTCAAATAATGGAAACTCAAAATTGAAGCTTTAACCTGTTTTTCTCCTTTTATGAATTTAGAGAGGATCAAAATCTATCAATAAGCACATGTTTATAGGTGGAAACAGAATCCTTCATTTCAAATAATACAATTTTCAATTTTTAAACATCAAGATTATTTCTTTTGCGAAAGAAAACTAGAGAATATTAAATTTATGTTAAAATTTTCCATTTTTAATTGATTACTCTTGCCCTTTAATTTTATTTTTTTGTACCAGCACATACTTCACATCATACACAATGAATATCAGTATTCCAAGGGATGTGATCTTCAACGACCAAATTCATCCATTGAAAGTGAGTCGGGTGATGAGTCGTGGAGATGTCAAAAGAAACGTGCACAAAGATAGTATTCTTCTGTCAGATTTTTATTTTTTAATGAAAAAAAATATATTTAAAAAATGCCCTTGTTATGATTCCTACGCCTTACTCTAATGTTTGGCAGAACTTATCTAAACACTTTCGCTCGATCCAAAATCTATAGTGGAGATCTCTACCCTGAAAAATTTACCATGGGGGTGTAGATGTTTGACCTCTTCGATCCCCCCATGGGGGAGTGGCTTGGCATGGTTCTATCCCCAGCGATGGCCCCTAGCTCCTGAGGACCGCCCAGGCAAACTCAGACTCCTTAGTCAAGATTGATGGTGTATGGTCAATGGCTCTAGAGATAGAAAATTGGAGAGGAAATTTTGTCGGTTTGAATGTATTTGACTATTTTTAGTCTACAAAACAGAACCTTGCAGATCTTGTTAACAATAAGAAATGAGTATTTTTTTAATATGATCTGTTTCTGAGGAAAGGATACTTTTAGGTTTATCTATAAGATCATCAATAGGGAGGTTTTTTATAAAGTTAAATATAAAATATTTTGTTTTGTACCGGCCTTAGAATATTGGTAACTTGGAAAACTGCACCCACAGCAATAATTGCCGATAGACAAAGGGAAGTGGGTGAATAAATTATTTGGACAGCCCAACAGATAGTAAATAGATAAACACGTGGCCATATTAATATATATTGGGGGGAAACTATCTCGAAAAACCGTGTTGAAATGAGCCATAAAATTTCCACAAATTGTAATTCAGGACCAGCTCTTCAACTACATCCACAAAAATGGTCAATTGGGGAAGATATCCGATCTTATCACGGATACTACATTGATCTTAATGACCACATTAAGAAGCCAAGATGGGCAATTTTTTCCTCAAACTTCTTTCATTGATATGAATTACCATAACCCCAATTCTTTCCGACCATACCCCATGGAGCCCTGTGAATCCTTTCTGCACATTAAATTATTACGAGAATTCCAGTAAATTCTAGTGTTAGGCAACTGATTACCATTCTATCATCGCCTTGGGTAGGAAGAGCATAATTCCAAGAGATTATTCGGTTACTTAGTATTTTTGCAGAAACTGTTAAGAAGTTTCCGCATTACGGCGTGCCCGTCAAAGACTTTTCGTCTTTGGAGTTTCTTGATTAGCCGCCGGTTGAGCTGCAATTTTATACGTTTGACTCGTTCTTGGAGGGCTCTTGCTGCGAAGGGACAGCGTTGATTACTATGGGAGGCTCGCTGACGTTGGTTGAGGAGACGATCGCCATGGTGACGACGTCATTATACAGCGCACGATTAAGTGGGAGGAATACGAAGCCAGTTTTCACCTCCTGGTTGCCGATGGCGGCTAGCCCGCCGGACAAGTTTGCTCTCTCTCTCTCTCTCTCTCTCTCTCTCTCTCTCTCTCGCTCTCTCTCTTTCTCTATCTCTCTCTCTCTCTCTCGCTCGACAGGGACGTTGCGTTTTTATATTCATCGGCAAGGAGATGATCGTCTCGCGGGCCTTATCCTCCGCCCAGACCAAACTGGTTCCCTCATCCATCCACTGATGTGAGAGGAATGACTGGGAAGGGGGGGGGGGGGAGAGAGAGAGAGAGAAGACTAGCAAAAATAAATAAATAATAAACCCATAATATAATTATGTATAACAGAGAGAGAGATAGGGACGGCTAAGGTGATGTTGAAGGGTGGGAAGGGGGGTGGTAGAGGGAATAGAAATTCTCATCCGTACCTTGACCTGGAGTAAATTAGGGTAATTAGATTTATGAGAAACTTTTTCACTACACATTGGAAATCATACGGTCGTGATTACTTCTTCCAAACTTTGATTTCCAATCTTTTCAAGGGTTTTTACATAAATTAAAGAAATATATGAAGATTGGTGTGATTACCCCCTCCATATTTTCAATTTTCCTTTAGTTTTTTTTTCTGTTTGAAACATGCGCATAGGATAGCTCAACTATTATTTTATTTATACTGGGGGTGTCTCCAGCCTCGGTCTTTGTGATAAGCAGGAAGAAGAGGTCTCCGGAAGGGTCGCCGCCATTGTTGAGAGTTAATTAAAAAGTGAAATGTTATTCCCAACTCTTGGGTTAAATAGCTACAAGGCTGTATAATTGAATAAAGGCCCGCATGACCGAGTGCCAATATTAACTCCTTGAAGAGGTCTACTAGGGTTCAGCTCTCTCTCTCTCTCTCTCTCTCTCTCTCTCTCCCCTCTCTCCCTTTCTCAATCTATATTCTAAGCACTTATCTAATTTTTTTGTCAATTAATGAATCCATGTGAACTCAGTGGAAGTTTAAAAAGTTTCCCACTTGTCATAGGATTGAGATGGTCTATTTTCCTATTTTAGTCACCAATATTCATCCCATCTTTTGCTTTACTCAAAAGTTGGGTGTTTTCTATGTTAATTCGGGCAATGTGTCTAGCTACAGAAGTAAGCCTTACCACTAGACGTTTGACATACCCACTAACTCAAGTAAGCCATCTTTTGTGCAGCCCATGTTTAGAGTATGAAAAACCAAATTATGTTCAGGAATCTCCATAATCAAATCATATGGAATTTTTCTTAGAATTTTTTCTTCTATTTTACTAATTTATAGAGGAACACAGTCATGAGTCAAGTAAATTTTGTGGTGTCGGAAAGAATACTCAAATAATTTAAAATCTTCCTAACTTTGATGGTTAACTAAAACATGATACGTTTTTTTATAAATTTTTTACTGAGAAAATAATCAAAATGTAAAATATTGTATTAGCACCACAAGAAGTAAAAGAATTTAAAACCTGGTGAAATATTAAAACTTAATAGGTTTAAAACTTACAACCTAGTGAAATAAGTAAATGACAACTTTGGTAAAAGAATTTTTGCCATTTTATGGAATTAATTATCTTTCATAACTTATTGTAGCATCCATCTCAGTAACTAATCCGTATAAGCTATCACACCCTTACCCCCATCTTGCTGTATCATTTACATACTTCAAACCTTCAAGTTTTCTTCACACTATCTGAATAATAGGCGCCAAGAAATTTGTCCTTAAATAACTGACAAAAAGACACCAGATTTAAGAAAAAAATTCCACAGGGTCCACCAATTTCCGTGAACCATAACATTTAAACAATGTTTTTAAGGAAATATTTCATTTTGATAAAATAAGCAATTTGTATCTCAAATTTTCAGTGATTATGCGCTCTTTGCTTCATCCATCCATGTCCTTGATGACGTTCTAGCCCTCACACACTTACACGCACAATAAGAAAGCATTATTCTTCAAAGGAAAAATGGGAAATGAATATGGAACAATTTATTTTTTTCATCTGAATGTATGGACATGGAAATGCCACCCCATTGTTTCATGGCTTTGGAATTGGTTACACAGCAAGCCTTCATCATTCATTCATGGAGTGGAAAAATAATGAACAGAAAAAAATAGTTGAAGCTGACCTTTCATTCATAGGCTTGAGAGAAATGTGGTACATGGAATGGCCATTGCCTCTTGCACATTATGAAACTGAATAGCATTGTTATATGGAAAATCAGGCTAAAAACTGCTCCTAACACCGCCACGGGAGGATGAAATTTACATCTCTGTATCAAATGACTTTCCAAATCAGGCAGCGGCTTGCTTCTCAAAACATCAACAGATTGGCCAAACGATGCCCAGCACTTTAAACAAGAGCACCAAAATCTAAATGAGAGGTTCTGAGAGCTCCATTTCATTAGAGCTCTCCTGGGTAGCAACTTGATGGTGGACAATATTCAACCCCAGCCACTGCCAAGGCCAACAGACATATCTCTGCCGTAGCCGATTCCTTGATTCCTCCGCATTCTCTGACTCGCCCAGTTGCTGGGTCAACTCCTCCAGCCTCTCCCTTAATCTGGCAGACCTCATATCGGCCAACCTTAAAGATTTCTCAGCTGCGTCCCTCGCAGCAATGGCTGCCATGGAGGTTTCCTCTTTGAATTTGAGCTTGCTCTCCAACTCCGAGACGGTCTGCTTTGCATCTTCCAGTTCTTGGCGAAGGGATGATAGCTACAGATTAAAAATGCAAATTTAGAAAGTAACTACACTGAAAAAAAGAAATAAAGTAGCAAGGCCATATTATATAACAGTCTGATTCAGTCAATGATATGAATTACTAGCGAAGGGCTGAAGGCAACTAGTCAAAAGAAACAGATTCAGAAACAGATTCTCTATACTTCTTTTCAGTTACCACAAAGAGACACCCAATTATGTCAAGATTTAGATAATTAGATTGAAAATTCAACTATCTCACATGCCCTTCTTCAGCAGTGAACCACAGCACATCCAAAGAGGAATTATCATAGTAAATTAACAGTCTCTCCTCTTGTAAACCCACTATGCGCTCAAAGGATGCACACAGCCATTTGGTGCCAATTCAGCGTCAGATTGAAATGTCGAAATCCAAAGATTCTCCGCCCTTCTTCCAAAGTGTACTACATCTCTCTAATGTCCACCCTGGATGATTGCTCCATGGGGAAATAACTAATCCCTAGACCTTCATGTGAAAATTCATCCAACTTGAAGGATAAAGGAGAAAGATGAGAATGAGAGAGAGAGCGAGAGAGAGATGGAAAACTTCCCAAAATAAAGTTATTTGAAAAGGTAACTTAACTTGAATGCCATCATTTTCAAAATTAATATAGAGAATCGTTGAAAACTGTAAATCATGTAGAACAAAGTGCCAAATCAGCATAACAGTCATAGAAAAATGAAAGAGTATAAGCAACATGAAATTCCAACAGAAATTCAGAAAAATAAAAGGTATGATCACCATAGGGATCTTGCATGTTTTCAAACGGTCTAGAGGAACGGAAATGATAAGTGACCGTCAGGCTTGCTTGATGGCTATAAACATGTAGAGGGTTGACTTGATTTTCTAACTTCTTTGTTTCTTTCTTCTAATCTACCATAATGTTAAAGGAGACAAGAATTTATGCCCTCTGGCCTTCTTATGAGTGTATGTCCTGCTGCCTGTCTTTTCTCTCTGTTTTCTTCTTAGTACTTTGTACTTTTTTACAGGTTTAGTTAATAGTGACAAATAAACCTTGATTAGGATTTCAACTTTTATGAAGTTAGATATATCCACCAACCCTGTCTAATGTTCACTTACTTTACAGATGCAGTTATAATTAAAACCAGATATTGGCTTCGATTATAAATCATTGAGTAAACCTACTAGAAATGAAGGCTCTTTCACTCAAGGTGCTCAATTGCATATGAGGTAGTATGTATCTTTAGCATACATTCTAAAGACGATGAACAAGGAATAGAAGCAAACCCTAATAAATACAGAAGATCTTTTATCGTCTTTGGAATAACCATAGAGGCAAGAAATTCAGACCGCGTTCATATAATTGTCAAGATTTAACTTTTTCAGTAAACATAATGACGGAAGGCCATCCGTCAGCCGAAGAGAAAACAAATTATTCACACATAAGTGACAGTATATAGAACCTTCCCCGGCTTATAACAAGTACGTTAGTTTGTTTATACCTGAGTCGCAAAATCTTGTTCAATGGCTCTTCCTGCTGCAGCTTCTTGCTCTGCTGCAAGTTTCCATCTAGCAATCTCTTCTTCTGCGGCTGCAATATCCATCATGAGTCCTTCAACCTACAAATGCCCATATTCAGAACTCTTTAATCACACATGATGTTGTCAACCAGCTAAATCAATAAATCAAAAAAGTTCCTGATAATGAAGCACCACAAAAAAGGGAGCTCTTTTAACAAATGCACAAGGCTGAAGGACCATGTGAATTACACTTTCATTCGCCAGATGCTCTTTCTCCTCAAGTTCTTTGATTCGATGCTTTTGTTGACCAATCTCTTTTGCATGAGCACCCAGTTGTGCTTTAAGTAGACTACACTCTGCCCTTAATCCAGTAAAATGGCGTGCAAAAAAAAAAAAGAAACAACATAGGAGTCAGCAGAGCCTAAAACATGAATAGAACGATAAAGGCACTGTTCAATAGAAGTTATAGAAAAGATGAAAAATCTTATACTTCCATAGAAATATAAAGGTTGAAGTCATTTGCCGAAAAAACTGAAAGCACAAACAAAGTCGCATTAACTTTCTAAAAACAGGATCTGTTGTACCATAAATTTTGTTTTTTTTTATCCAATGGGATGGTGTGATTATTTGTAAGACGGTCTGTACCACAAATTTTCTTTAGGATAAACAGATATGACATTTCCAATTGCAGAGCACCATCACTTGTATACCGCGTTCAGAATGTTATATTTAAGCACTTATCCATCACAAACTAATGACAACATTAAAAAACAAGATTCCAGCTTACTTCTAAACTTTTTTTTGCCAACTATAGTGAATGACCGTAAAATATTTTCAACAAAGCTTCTAAAAAAACCAATTTCCTTTCTGACCAGATATACAAAAAAGGGAAATCGGGATATCAGCTTCGGAAAGGAAAATTGATCAGAGAAAGGAAGGAGGGATATCCTGTAAAATAAAATAGCGGTGACTTAGAGAGCCAGCCTCTGTGGCTCCCGATTCAATGACGATTTTTATTAGTAATCTACTGTAGTTGTTTCAATTTGTATTGGCAAAGCAATAACAAAATGCATGATATAAGCAAAAGACAAGGCATCTATCATTGCTAACTCAGATCCCATTCAGCAGTCCTATGATGAAAAGATAGGTGTAAACAACTTCAGTAGAAAAGCAGATAAGACTGTTTCCTTGTGGGAGAAAAGATCAGCAGCCCTTCAATTGCAGCAACTCAATCTGTGCAACAGGTCCTTGGGAGAGTGGAGCCATGGTATACAAATTTTCTGAGACCAGGTTTGTCTTGGTAGCATCTGCACGATCAGGGAAAGCTACCAAAGGTGTGACAAAGAAGGCCATCTCTGTTGGCGGTGAAAAAATCGGAGCCTATGGTTATAAACCCGAATCCATTAGTATGGAACATCTTATTTCCCAGTCAAATCCCGTAGTATATGAAAGAATGAAAAAGTGCTTTTGTTGTTGTGGAATAAGAAGCCTCGGTATCTTAATGTCTGTGTTCGACTTATTTGGAGCTATTAGAGTGGGATCAACTGTGTATCTTTATTCTATATTTTATTGAACACCTATTTTGTAGCTGCTGCGCAGCTCCTTACTTATCTGAGATCTATAAATGTCTTAATTATATTTTCGGCAATGTTTATCAAAGGGTTCAGAATATTCCAACGATTTCTGCCTTTGGACTCGGAGATAGGAATTTCCTGGTCTGCATACGTATTATATTTTCACTAATTCGTACTCAGATACATCATGGTACGGGTTTCTTTGGACTACAAAATCAAATCACATTATAGAGCAGGACCTTAGAAGTAATGTTTAACAGGATTGGAATTTGTTTATCAAAACCTGTATGTAACTATTGGAAGTCAGGATATTACCCATAATATAAATATTCCTCCAAAAAGTTTGATTTAATTCAAAATGATCAATAGGTAGAATCAGAACAAATGGTTGATGAGATTCGTGCCAGAGCATCCACTTAAAATTTTAAAGAGAAGATCCCAGTGGTTACCCTTCACATAAGCAGTGAAAATAATGATCAGTCAATAAGTC
Organism: Spirodela polyrhiza; assembly: GCA_024713555.1. Classification (NCBI taxonomy): domain Eukaryota; kingdom Viridiplantae; phylum Streptophyta; class Magnoliopsida; order Alismatales; family Araceae; genus Spirodela; species Spirodela polyrhiza. Next base: position 2,524,440 of record CM046540.1, read on the forward strand.
AGCAAATGAAAGGGAATTCCTGGCTTCGTCATTCATGACTCCCAAGAACTATCAGATACCAAAATCTCGGTAGAAATATGTATTAACATCTCCATAAACAGACATGGAATGTGGCAGGGATCGATGGGTATTGTAGGTAAGGTGGAGAGTCGTAAAGTTCAAGACATTCTTGCAGTTTTTAAAGGTTTCATATGTTTGGAATGTGTAGTGACTGTCGAGAAGCTGGAGGCGTTGGGCAATCTAGTAAAGGTTATTGAGCCCAGTAAATGGCAGCTTTCAGCTGCCTCATGCCCCTACCCCTATTTGACTGGACTCAGCCATAAGCTAGTAGGATTCTCTGATGCAATGAAAGAAACCCGAGAAACCTTGTGGAGGCATTACATGTGAAGCGGACAGTCACTGGGGAATGAGTATTAATGGCATCAGATACAACTGTGATGGTGTGCAGCATATTGTTGTGGCCGTAGGACCTAGGTTTCTTCCTGGATGGCATGGAATTTCTCATCAAGAAGGAAATATTAGAGGAGACAGAAGACAGGAAGAAACACACCAGCAACTTTAGGTTGACTGGATCTGAGGTTTGGTCAGAGATCCAAGAAAATTATGATGTCCTTGGATGCACCAAACCTGAACAGATCAAAGAAAATCAACAAGTCATTAAAATTTTAAGTCAGTTCCCGAAAGCAACATGGGCATTGCACTTAAACAAAGGTAGAATCTAAGGGCCAAGCTAATTGCAGTTCCTCAAATTTGAACTCGTTGAGTCCAGTCGTTTCATGGTTCATTTGTCAAGAACTTGCCCAATGTAGGTATCATTAATCAGATGAGCCTACTGCCACAGAGATGGCCGGATAGAAAACTACTGAAAGCAGAGACCTATGGTTAGATATTGAAATGATGGAAAAAGAAATATTGCATATTTCCAAAGAGTGGTCCAGAGGAATAGGAGAATGTACTAAAAAACTGAAGAATGAGGAACAAGTGTGGGTGGTAAATAATGGTAAATTAGAATTACGATGAGGGTATCCTTCATCAAGGGACATCCAATCTAGAAGAATTTTTCATGGTATATGGATGCCCACATCCCAAAAGAATAGATTGGATGAGTGTTGTTTAAGTTATGTTTCGAGAATACTTAGGCCATGGGACCAGTTTTGAGAATACTTAGGTCATGGTATATGGCATATCTGTTTTTACATACTGGGACCAGTCATCCTTAATAACAGATTGCTGAGATGGATTTGTGTCGTACATTGCTTTAGTGACTCAGTTATCCTAATTAATGGAAATACTTTGTGATTCTTCCATTTGGACAGAACTTACAAAAGGGGACTCCATGTCCCCCCTGATCTTGTACGTAGTCAAGGTGTCAAGAAGAAGGTAGCAAAAGTAAAAGCGCTTAGGTGAATCAGATGCCTCCAAGCATGCACATAAAACTTAGATGTGACCCACCTCCAATGTGCCAATGACTAGACTGCTAGGAGGGAATTTTCCTCTCTCTTATCTCGGGATGACATTAACTCTATGTGCCATAAATTGCAGTGACAGCAAAGATGGGACAGAATCCTGAAAGCAGGCAGGCCTGATGGAGGGGCAAATTTCTCTCTTAAGATGGAAGGCAGGTTTTGTGTTGAGTATCAGCAGACTGCCCCATCAATATATAGCATTTTCTAAACCTCCATAGCAGTTTTGTTCTGGAGAAAAGGCCACAAGCGTCACTTGTGATAGAGTGAGAATGTCAGCTGGAATTTATATAATAAAGAAGGATGAAGCAATCTTATTTTTTGAGGGCTGAGAGATTAACATAAACTTCGGTATCTAGGGTGGGCCATTAATTCATTTTGCACAGATGGCCCTTTCAACACCATTTAAGATAATCGAAATACATCACCTTTTCATTTGAAGATAATGAATAAAAGACAGTGTCCGAGTTCAAACAAGAGGAGCTCCTACTTGCTGATAAAAATGCAACACACCATTCTCTTTAAACAATTAAAATCATACTTTCGAGAGAAAGTGAATGTAACTTTATACACACCCTCATATTGGCGGAAAAATACTTGGAATTCTCTGTACTAGCAACACGCAATAAATTATATCTATATATATATATATATGTATATATATATATATATACATATCACATAATACTAACAGCGGGCAAAAGAAAATTATTATATAATAGGCAACTGAAAGAATAGCAACACTTGTACGAATCTGTTCTCAACGTTTCCTTCCCTTCTTTTACTTGGGATACCATAAAGAACAGCTCACACTAGCTCATGTAAAAAATGATGTTTCCAAGTGACATGAAAGTTACCTGAGTGCTTCCACATGATGTTGCAGCTCAATAATCTCTAACTGTGATGCCTTAACTGTGTCCTCCAAAACGGCAGCCTTTCCATTTGCGAGATGAGGGAAGTCCAGGGACATAGGAAAGTTATTTTCACGATCAATTTCTTTTGGTACAACGAAAATGAGGAAAAAGATATATTTTACCATGTAAAACTATGCTTACCAATCTATAAACCTCATCCTCCTTGCCCATAGCGAGATCTTCTTTGCCATGATCATCAAATTTGAGATTCACATCAGCTTCTCTCGGTCCATTTGCAGCCACTTTTCTCACCTCACTCATCTTTGATGACAATGCACTTCTTAGTAGAGTCCCAATATGACTTTTCTCTTCCAGCAACTGAGCCATCTTTTGGCTCAGACTGTCAACTTCCTGTTTCCTCTCATCCAAACAGGTTCTCACTTTCTCTGCAGCAACCTTTGCCAATTCACAGACAGACACAGTCCCCTCCAATGATGTCCGAAGGTTCTCCTCCGTGTCCATTTCCTTCCACATGAATTGTGATTCCGAAAACTCTGAGCGATCCCACTCATTTAATTCTGCATTCTCGATGATCGCACTGACCTGCTCATGAGCTCGGGAGATATACTTGAGCAGATCCAGGACCACCAACCTCTGTGAGTCCAATTTTTCTTGAAGGCCCTTCCACTTGGCCTCATGCTCCGCCCCAGACAGTCTGAGCTGGGTTATCTCACCCACCAACTCGGTGATTTTCCCATCCTTCTCACCCACCGATTTCTCAAAATCCTCTATTTCCGAGGACTTTCGTGATACCTCCTCTCTCAGCCCAGCGATAGTGGCTTCAAGTTGCGAGACCTCGATAGCAATCTCGTAATTGCGTTGCTCCACCAGCTCTCGGGCCTCATTTCTATCCTTTTCTGCAGAATCCACCTGCCGGACAAGCTCCTCCACGATTTCGTTTGTCCGCTTGATCACCCCGTAAGCGACAGAAGGCAGCCCCGTCGCGTACTTCTGCGACCTGGGCAGCCCACCTGCGGGAAAGTTCACGAATCTTCCGACCTTGCCAGATATCTTGTCAATTCCTGTGACCATCATCTGCGCTGCAGACTCCATCTCCGACCTTGACGCGTCCTTTTGCCTCATTGCCTCTTCCAATTGCCTCGTCGCCTCCTCCTTCTGCCTCGAGATCTCCTCCTTAAAACGCGCAGTCTCGGCAAGCTCGACGGCGGCCCTCTCTGAGGACCGGGCCGCCTCCTCCTTGTCGCGCAGGGCCTCGTCGCGCTTGCGGATGGCTTCGTGGGCGAGGACCTTGAGGCGGGCGAACGTGTTCTGCAGGTCGGCGTGGGCGTCCTCGGCGACCTTACGCGCCTGACGCTCTCGATCAAGCTCGGCCTGCAGGTCACGGATTCGCTGGTTCCCGGCCGCATCGTCAGAAGAGGAGGACACCGGCGAGGTCTTCCCAGCGGAAAGCACGATGGGCACAGGGTCTTCATCCCCCTCCACGTCGCTGAGGACGGCATCAGCGTCCTCCTCCGCCATCCCAGATCAGCTCCAACCCCGCTGCCCACCGCCGGCAAACGGAGACGACCGGAGAAGACAGGGAAGAGAGAGAGAGAGAGAGAGAGAGACCTTCAACTACCGGTCTACTTGGTAAGGGGGAAACGAGTACCCTTCCTCTATCGTGTTTCTCCTTCTTCGTGCGTAATGTGTGCGGAAGAAGCCGCTGACGTGGCTCGGGCTTCGTCGTCGCTTCGAAGTGCGGGTCTAAGAAGGTGGATCCGGACCCACTTCCACCTCTTCTATGTTTTTACTAAAAAATTTTAGCTTCAAAAATTAGTGATATAAATATCAAAAATAGAATTTTATTTTTATACTAATAAGTAAAATATTATAATATTACTGTTGAATGCAATTTTCCCCTTCTCAAATGCTTTTTCATTGTAGATAATGAGGCCACGCTTTACAACCTTTCCAAACTTCATACAAAAATTATGGATTTTATTACTTTTAAATTTTTAAATAAATATTATTGTATATGGTTTATCAAGATAATACCTTTGTTCCACCATGTCTCTTAGAATAATAACATCATCTCTTCATTTTATTTGATAATGCTCCACATTATCATGAAAATACATGATATCATGAAAAAATGCTTGTACATAAAAAACTACAAGGACTTTAAAATTTTAAATTAAAACTAAAATAATAATGTTTAGGAAACATCAAAAATGATAAAAATTATGAAATATTTTTCATATCAGAAAAAAATTCCTTTTTGTGAACTACAAAAATGTATCCCCTATGCCAATTTTTGGAGAAAATAAATGTGCAAAAGTATGTATAAGAGGCATATTTTAATCACGATAAATTTTATAATATATTAATTCTATATTAAACCAAATAAAGAATATTTTGAAAGCATAAGCAATGGAGTAGGCAAGGATGAATGCTTTGAAATCACAAGCAAATGTGAATTATTCAAGAGAATTTCAAAGATCAAGGGTTTTGAAAAATATATTTGATAATAGTTTTTTAAGGCTATTTCAAAGCTGTAAATTCATTGGGCCAGATTATTATATACTATAGAGCATGAAATATTGATTATTATTATTATATAATCTCATTTTTTTCACCAACTTGATGAAGATTGTGTATGATTTTGTGGAAGGAAATAAGTTATTGTAATTAATATTTTATTCCAAAAATAATAGAATAAGAATATTTAAGGGTAATGTGTCTCACCCATAGTAATTAGGGCGAATGAGCCCATTCCTATTTACTACCAGGCCTACTTAAAGAAGTACAAGAGTTGATTTTGGGATCATCTAGGAAGTTGTTGAGAGCAAGGTAACCTCAAACACCCTTTGTAGAGTGCAGGGTTTCCTAGTTGTCATCTATTTTTATCTACTTTCCTTCCTTCCACCATCTTCCTTCCTCTATCCCCTTCTTTTTCTACTAATCACCCTTGTTAGAACATAGTATCTTAATAGCATGCTCTATGAAAGTAATATGGGCAGATGTATTTGAAATAAACATATATATTAAAAAATAATCTTAAATAATAGTATCTACCCCTTGGCTCATATAATTTGAATCATGTAACTTATGAATCATAGTTCACAAGTTTCATATATTAATTTTTAATGACTTATTCAATATTGTCAAGGTATTAGTTAATTTACTATAATGCACATAAGTAAATGACTATGGTATAGTGGTGGCTATATCCATAATAAGTAATCTCACATGCTCACTTTTATTATGCTAAAATATTAACATTTTTTTTCATTGATTATAAATAATTAAGATTAAGTGGGGAGTAGCCATTGGGAGGAGGCCAATTCAATCATATTAATGGATTTGATGGCAACTATTTTCTATGTAGTTCTTTTGTTTGGTTTTGTCCAAGTTTTAACTTTTATGAGGATTTATATGAAATTGGATCATCACTGTGGAGAGTAAATTTGTTGGAAGGTAATACACAAAAACCCAATTGTTGCTCTACTATAGGGCACCCACTCACTAGCACCATCTTGGGCGTCTCCTCTGCTCTCAATTTTGGGTGAAAGAACAACAAATGTTGTGCAAGAAGCTAGGCTTGTTCCATCTCCCCATCTTTGAATGTCATTCCAAGCTTGAACCGTGCCACTAGAGTTCAAGTGAGCCAAACTCCTTCCAAAATTTCTTTCTTTGGTTCATATCTTATTTGTAACATCTTGGTCAGACATTTACTAACTAGGGTTTGGGATATTTCATTTTAAGTGTCCAAAGGATATTTTTAGGATGTGTGTCACAATGGAGGATGAGCAAGACCTAATGAAGCATGTGAAAGAGATGGTCACTACCAAGAGGAGATGGGATGCTTTGGTAACATTCCTATCGATTTAATTTAGAATCATTTTTTATGTTGAAGTGAGAATTGTTATTATCAATCATCTAGGGATTTTCTTTTAATGCATGAACTTGAGAATTTCAAGATTAGGTAGGTATTCAAAGCATGCCTTGTTTCAGTGAATATGTCATGTTCGTCCTTATTTCATACATAGAAAAGAAATATAATGTTAATAGATTAGTTGAATAAAATGACAACAATTGGAAGACTATTATGTTCATTTAATTATGTTAAAAAACCATTTGGTCTAGGAGTGCTCATTGGTTGATCACTCTTAGTTTAGGATGTGAAGTTCGTCTATAATATAGTTGTATTCTTGTCTTCTAGTCTTTAGAGCCTAGGTTTTGACTTCAGTGATGATGTTAGTTTTGTGACACTTCTATGATGATTATTCTATTCCATTAGATGATTTATTCACTTTTGTTTTCATTTGGTCACTTTAAAAATTAGAGAACAAAAAGTTATGGTATTTACACCAAGAGAAGCGGGTTATGTAATTCAACTCTCTAACACATCCATCCTTGATGTTCAGCCATCAACAAAGATATAGAAGGTCAAGTGGTGTTAACTAAGGTGCCTCAATTATATTAACTTCTAAACTTGTCCAACCTCTCCATTCAATGTTTCTATTTTGGTATGCATGGATTAAGGGCTCTACTTGGATTCTAATCTTTGATGTTAATAAATCACTTGAATTTAGGACTATTTCCAAAAAGATCACCTCTTTTGCAATGGGTAAATCATACTTTTTTATTCGAATGATGGTTATTAAAGTTAATGAGGAACATTATTTATATGCATTAGCCTTCTTATCATTTAAGAGAGCTACTTACAATGCTTCTTGGTCACTAGTCTCCTTTCTTTAGCTTTATGACACCAATACCAGTGTCAAACAAAAGATCATGAACCGTGAAAATCATGTAGGAACTTGAAGCTTTTACCAATTTTTTTGGTATTTGATAGGCTACTGTGCCTTCTCGATCCGGCGAAGCAGAAGAGGAACACAAACTGGACCGGTCGAGGCAAGAGGGATACAACAGCGAATCCAACCACAAGGAAACCAACTAACTAACAGAAGATAAGAATCGAGAAGAAAGGTAGGATCTGTGGAGAACGTCAACTATAAATGTGGAGGAAGATTACTAGAGGAAGGAGGGGAGGAAGTTGCGAGATTAGCCATCTTCGATTGGCGTGTTTTCTTTCTTTTTCTTTCTATTCTGTTATGTTCTGTCTGGTCTGTTTGGACTAAGATCTTTTGCAATTTCGATTGCGAAGTCAACCTTGCACGGAATTGTATGATCTTCGACTCCAGGATATTACTCTGTTGATGAATTTGTAATGTCACTGAAGCAATTATAGATCGAAGAGAGGTACAATTGTATCAAGTTTCTTCATAATTCAGTTCTGTACAAGATTTGTTGGTCTCTTGAATTACAGATACGCTGAATTGCCACAGAAGCAATTCAGAGTCGTATCAATTTGGTGCTTTCATTGAGAGCATTGTTTCTTTTTTTTCCTATACTTTGTTACTGCGGATTTATGAAATACTGATATTGAATCAACAAAAATTTATTCGAAAGAATTTTTTTACATTACCTTCTGTGTGATTATGTGGAACACCAATATATCTGAAGAGAGCATATCAAATCTATGTCATAATTGAAATCAAGATACAAAATGGTTTCAAAATCAGTGGAAAGTAAGGTGGAAATTATGGAACGAGAGTTAGAAGAGATCAGGGCTCATGCACAACAGAATGCCAATAATTTGTTGACGGTCACAAGACAGAATAACGAAGCCATTTCAACATTACAACAACAAATGCCAATGATCGTCCAAATGCTCGAGGGAATACAATGAGCACAGAATGAATTGAATCAGAAGCACGTTGGAGTAGTGAAGCCACCTCATGATGCCGATATTATGTCACCAGCAACGGATAAAGCTTCATCATCCAAATCTACCTCTAGAAAAGATAAAATGGTCGCATATATGCAGAATCACTATTGGGAAAACAGAATCAATGGCAAAAGAATCGAGATGCCTATTTTTAATGGAGAGGACCCCGAAGGGTGGTTTTATAGAGTGGAAATTTATCTTTCTATAAATGAATATTCTGAAGAAGAGAAATTAAGAATTGCCAGACTGTATTTTGAAGGGAGAGCGCTCAAATGGTTTAAATGGTACAATGATCGTGAACCTTTTCAAAGTTGGGACGAATTTAAAATAGCAACCACTGAGAAATATGGAATCACTCAGGCTGGGCCTCCGTGTAGACAACTCATGGATCTTAAACAGACAAGATCGGTAGCCGAATACCGTGAACAGATTGAAATGATTGCAGCAACAGTAAAGGATATGTCAGAAAATACTTTAGAAATTGCCTTTCTAAGGGGGTTACGAGACGACATTTAGGCCGAAATCATGTTATTCAATCCAAAGGGGTTGACAGCCATTATGAGGATGGCCAAGCAAATCGAAATAAAAAATGAGAAGTTACGGAACTATGCACCTCACAGGGTCCACAGGGACTCAAGAATCGATGGCTACTATGAGAACATCAACCAGATGAGCCGAGATGTTGAGACACAACCATTCAAACAAGGAGAGGGAAATACGAGATCAAATGAAGGAAAATTCATAACAGGGAAAGCACAAGGAGAGAGAAGAAGACTGACGATATCTCAAGTAGAACTACAACGAAGAAGATCACAAGGACTTTGCTACTTCTACAATAAAAAATACTCACTGGGACACGAATGTACAAGAGAAATTCATATGCTTTTAGTTGGAGAAGAAGATGTACCAATGTTTGAATCACAGGAAGAGGAAATCAACCCTAGAGTCGCGACATTAGAAGTGTCATTATCATCTTTGTCAGAAGAAACGAAACCAAGAGCTTTAAAATTTAAAGCAAAGGTGAACGAAGAGGAGGTAGTAGTTCTAGTGGATACCGGCGCGACTCATAATTTTGTATCTCAATAGTTGATTCATAAAATGGGCTTGATTGTCCAACCAACGGCAAGGTATAGAGTGACTACTAGAATGGGTGAAAAAGTAGTGGGTGCAAGTTGTTGCAAGGAATTAGAAGTCAAATTTCCTACGACTATAGTGAAGGACACATTCCTGATCCTACCATTAATTAACATCGACATCATTCTTGGATTGAAATGGATGCAAGAAAGGAAACGAGTGGAACTCAACTTTGAAGATTGGAACCTCTCTTATACATCGGATACAGGAGAAATTATGCTAAAGGTGGATAGGGAGCAGGATCTAAAGGAGATTCAAGAAAAAGACATCATGAAGCTGGCACGCGGAGACTATCAAATGTTTGAAATTTACCAGATGGAGTCCACACAAGAAAAATTGGAAGATAATGAATGGAAAAAAAGATTGTCTCTTCAATTTCCACAAGTGTTTCAAGAACCTTTAGGACTACCGCCCAGCAGAACGGTGGATCATGGGATCAATTTGAAAGACAACAGCCAGGTCATAAATATTTGTCCATTCAAGTATCCTTATTTTCAAAAAATCAGAGATTGAGAAAAAAGTCAAAGAGATGTTAGAGACGGGGATCATCCGACACTCTAACAGCCCCTTCTCGAGTCCAATACTATTGGTACGAAAAAAAAATAGAGAGTGGAGATTTTGTGTTGACTATAGAGCACTCAACAAGCTGCCTATTCCAAATAAGTTTTCAATTCTGGTGGCAGAGGAACTGTTCGACGAACTACATGGGGCTGAGGTGTTCTCAAAATTGGACTTGCGGTCAGGCTATCACCAAATCAGACTCAAAAAAGAGGATATTCACAAATCCGCATTCAGGACACATGAGGGGCACTATGAATTTTTAGTAATGCCGTTCGGACTCATGAACGCACCGGCAACTTTTCAAGGTCTTATGAATCACATTTTCAGTCAATATCTCTGCTGATTCGTGCTAGTTTTTTTTGATGACATATTGGTCTACAACATCAATGTAGAATTACATGAATCACACTTGAATATTATCTTTGAGATATTGGAAAAACATCAATTGTACATTAATCCGAGCAAATATTCTTTTGGGCAAGCACAAATATCATATCTCGAGCATGTGGTTTCGAAGCAAGGAATTGAATTGGACCCGGAGAAGGTCAAAGTTGTATCCCGATGGCCTGTTCCAATCAACATCAAAGAGCTACGGGGTTCCTTGGGTTGTCAGGATATTATCGAAAATTCATCAAAAATTTTGAAATTATTGCGAGACCACTAACACATCTACTGAAGAAGAATGCATTCCTCTAGAGCACTGAGGCGGAAGATTCCTTCAATAATTTGAAGCATGCGTTGACCATAGCCCCGGTATTAGCTCTACCAAATTTCTTGAAAGAATTCGAATTGGAAGCTGATGCTTCAGGCATTGGAATCAGAGCCGTATTGATGTAAGATTGACGCCCAATTGTGTTTTTCAGTCAAGCTCTTAAAGGCCCACCTCAAAGGCGATCCATTTATGAACAGGAATTAATGGCGATCGTGTTGCCCATCCTTAAATGGAAACATTACCTTTTGGGTAGAAAGTTTATAATTTACACGGATCAAAAGAGTTTGAAATACATCATGGAACAACGGTAGGTATTGCCTGGATATCAGAAATGGGTCTCCAAGATCATGTGCTTCAATTTTGAGATTAAATATAAGGAGGGAAAAGAAAATCGAGCTGTCGATGCTCTATCAAGATAGGACAACACGGTGAAACTATCTCAACTTGAGATTTCACAGACCAATTTACTTGATATTCCGGTGATTAAAGAAGAAATACGGAGGGATGCACAACTAGTACCAATAATCAATGCCATAGAAGAGGGCAAGGAAAGCATACCTCCTTACCAAATGGATCAAGGAATTATGACATACGATGGACAGATCGTATTATCCAAAGAATCGGCTATAATTCCCACAATATTATAGGAATTTCATGATTCGGCTATAAGAGGTCATTCAGGCTTCCTACGAACTTACAAACGAATTTCACAAAATCTCAAGTGGAAGGGAATGAAAGCTACAATCAAGGAGTATGTGAGCAAATGTCAGACATGCCAAAGGAACAAAGTCGAACACCTGAGACCAGCGGGCTTACTACAACCAATTCCTAACCATACTAGATTTGGTCAGATATTTCAATGGATTTCGTGGAAGGTTTACTAATATCAAGTGGTTATAATTGCATCATGGTAATTGTGAATAGACTCAGCAAATACACTCATTTTTTGGGAATGAAGCATCCATTTACAACACCCCAAGTGGTTGACAAATTTGTGAAGAATTTCATCCGACCCCATGGGATTCCATCATCCATCATTACCGATAGAGGACAAGTTTTTCAGAGTCAATTTTGGATACAACTATTCCAAGCCCAAGGAACATTCTTGAGAAGGAGTAGTGCATATCATCCGCAAACGGATGGACAGACAAGTGGTGAACAGAGGTCTTGAAACATATTTGTGGTGTTACACATGTGATCAACCTGAGAGATGGGCAAAGTGGTTGCCATGGGCAGAGTATTGGTTTAATACCAATTTAAATGCATCAACAGGTTTTACACCATTCAAGATTGTTTACAACAGAGATCTGCCGTGACTAATCCGATTATATGATCAATACAACTCAAGTGATGATGTGGGTCAACAATTGATGGAAAGGGATGGCATTCTCCACCAATTAAAGGAAAATTTGGAAAGAGCTCAAATGAGGATGAAGGTGTACGCTGACAGACATCAAAGACATGAGGAATTCAATTCGGAGGAATGGGTTTATCTCAAAATCAGACCGTACCGTCAGCATTCTTTGGGTCGGAGACCCTTTGCCAAGCTTAGCCCTAAATACTTTGGGCCGTACCAAATTATTAAGAAAATTGGAAATGTGGCTTATAAGCTCAAACTACCAGAAACCGCATCTATACATCTAGTATTCTATGTGTCCCAGTTGAAGAGAGCCCAAGGACGAATTAATCAATTGCAGATACATCCCTTGTCCTTAGATGAAAACATGCATTGGTTAGCTTGACCAGAAAGGATTCTAGCGACCCGACATCGACCAAGGGGCTTCAATGGGAAGGCCTTCCGTCTACTTCAGCCACATGGGAATTGGCACAAGAAATACGGCGAAATTTTGATTCTTTTCCCCTTGAGGACAAGGTGGAAGCCTTGGGGGGAGGTATTGATAGGCTACTGTGCCTTCCTGGTCCGGCGAAGCAGAAGAGGAACACAAACCGGACTGGTCAAGGCAGGAGGGATACAACAGCGGATGGACCAGAGGGAGCGAATCCAACCACAAGGAAACCAACTGACTAACAAAAGAGAAGGATCGAGAAGAAAGGTAGGATCCATGGAGAACGTCAACTATAAATGCGGAGGAAAATTACTGGAGGAAAGAGGGGAGGAAGTTGCAAGATTAGCCATATCCGATTGGCGTGTTTTCTTTCTTTTTCTTTCTATTCTGTTATGTTCTGTCTGATCTATCTGGACTAAGATCTTTCACAATTTCAATTGTGAAGTCAACCTTGCACGGAATTGTATGATCTTTGACTTCAAGATATTACTCTGTTGATGAATTTGTAATGTCACCGAAACAATTATAGATCGAAGAGAGGTACAATTGTATCAAGTTTCTTCATAATTCAGTTCTGTACAAGATTTGTTGGTCTCTTGAATTACAAATACGTTGAATTGCCACAGAAGCAATTCGGAATCGTATCAGTATTTCACACTATTAAGACTATTGACTTAATTTTTAAGAAAATAAAAATGTGTTGAATAAGGTATTCCAATCCAAGATGGCCTTGCTACAAGGATTGTCAAATCAAGTAGAAAGTAGAGTTATGAGGAGCATGCATGCTCAATTCCCTTTGTGTAATTGGTGGTCTATAGCTTGTTAGAAACATAAGTATAAGTCATATATCAAAATTTAGAATACACCTTTTGTGTTTCAAAATGGAAAGCAATTCTCTATGTTGATAAGGTTCTCATCTTCCTATTATTTCACTCATTTGAGTACTTGGACAATTTGGTCAATGTTTTTGAAAAAAAATATTTGCAAATGTTGATAATAGAAAATTTGAGTTGACTACAAAAATCAAGACACAAGTATTTTGGATAGTAGTGGATAGTTTTTCGGTGGTCATCATGGTGGAATCGTTGTTATATTATAGTTAAATATATGAAACAAATGTAATAGTGTGATTTACATTTATCACTATTTTTTTTATTTTGGCATAGTGTGATATGACTTCACTAGAAACTCTTTTTCAGATGTATTTGAGGATATACATAATCTCCTCTTCTATTTTGTTATTTCATTTTTTGGAAAATCATTGTGTACATTTGATTATGTACTATATTTACATGGTTAAATGAACTTGTTAGTTGATGCCAATTTGTGGTATATTTTTATAAGGGCCCAATGAACCTATTAGTTTGGCCCTTGAGACACCTAAATTACTTAACAACAAAACATAATAGATAGTTAGTCAAATGATATTTATACTCACTTTTGCACATCAATGTAGTTTGCATTATTTATATATTGAACTGATTTGGGTTACTTAACAATTTAAATAGAGAAATTCATGTACTCATAAATGAAACATAATATATTTTTGAAGATCCGGAAAGCATCAAACTTATGAAGACTGATGTAGGCAAAATAATTACTAAATATTTGGAGGAAGAGAAGTAAAGATTGTGATTCCTCTTTGCCAAACAATTTGTGCATAGTTACACATGAAATGTAAATTTTGATTGAAGAAGATTAGTCACATGAAAAGGACTAAGATGGTGCAAGTGTCATTGAAAAAAGTGTATAGAGTAAATTTGTGACATGGGGTGCCAAAATAGGTGGATAAGGTATAGTACTTTGTTCTGCTACATGGAATAGTTTATTATTGTAACCAAGAATTAATTTAGAAACTATTTGAGCATATAGTTTAATTCCTAGATGTAGACTTAATTTGTCTAATAGTTGTTGGTACTAATCAATAATAAGATTTTTTCTAGTTGATAAAATGAGAATTTAATGAACTAATATTGAAATATAATGGTCATATGCTCAATGTACCTAAGATAAAGTTGAACCTAGTGGTGTTAAGCTCAAGGCTTAAGTCGACTTATCTAAAAAGGTATACATCTTTGATTTTTCAATTAAATTATGTGATATAATGTATATCAACCGTGAAATCCTTAACCTCAACATTTTAACTTTGTTGGTTTTAGGCCAACAAGTGTCAAAAAAGAAAGGTTGAATTAGCATGACCCTTTTTTATTTTGAGAGATTTATTTCCTAAATATCCTTCTAACTTTCCAAATAATCTTTCTTAATGGGATGTGAATGTGGCATCACTATTTTATCATGATTCGGCACTAACTTACATCTACTTTGTTTAACAAGATAACTCCCCATGTGATTAATCAATGATATAATCATTATTCAACCCACAAATATATAAACAATGTTATCGTAAATTTATTCAGAAGATGGTTGTTGATTGTTCTGCATTTTCACAATAGTAGAAGATAAAAATGTAGATGCTTTATCTTCTTACAAGTTTATTTGTTGACATTGTAATTGGAAGGCATACAACTGAACCTAACATGAGGAAAAATAATCACTTGATTATGTTCCTTGAGTTAATACCTTCTCATTCAATGAATAGCTAGTAGAATATCTTTTTCTTTCTTCTTGAATACACTGTATATTTTTCTATAACATTTCTCATAGATCTTCTAAGATCTATAATGATTAAATTTTTTTAAAAAATAATTTAATTCAAATCTTGTGTGAATCTAATACGACATATCTTTTATCTACTTTGGATATCCTCTAAAAAAATTAAGGCATGAATCCTTTTTACTTAACATTTGTATCTAATACAAGTCGATTCACGAAAATCTAATAAGAATTTGATAAACTCTGACATGAACTTGACTAGACATATCTCATAAAAATAATGATTTCTTACTCAAATCTCATTCAAATTCAATTAAACAAAATCTAAAATGTAAGTATACTTTGTAAATCGTAATCTCAATATTTTAAATCATAACATATACATTGAAAGTGTTATGTATGAGTTTCAACATATAATCAATATTATTTTTAAAAAATTATTCAATGAATTCAACACTCAATTGATCATTTTATTGATTCAATGTTAAAAATATTTGATCATTATGAAGTAAAATCATGAGAACATAGATGATATAATAAGTTTTCATGATATATTAAAATTGTTTGGATTTTAAAACTTGATGATATATTAAGTTTTCATGACGACTTATAAGTAAATAAAAAATATTAACACTAGATGATATATGAAAACTATTTAGATTCATTTACTTTTCATTTGTATGTTGACTTATATGCTCCATGTATATGATCTTCTATATTATGTTATAAGATACATTTTATGTGAGAGAAAAATACCTTGACTATAACATGCAACTTCAATGATAAGAAAGTACCTCAAATTGTCTAACATTTTGATCTCAAAAATAACAACTAATTTTTTGAGTTAAAGAGGTGATGCCTTCTACATCACTACTTGTCACTATCATATCGTCAACATAAACAAATAAAATATTAATACTTTGGTTATCGATTTAATCAAATTATCAGTCAAGTGTCGAATTCATCAAAAAAAAATTTCAAATATATATCAAATATATGTTACAAATTATATGAGTTAATGTCGACAGAGAAGTTATAATTTGAAAGATTGAGATTAAAATTTACAATGTATATTTATATCTCATATTTTTTTGACTGAATTTGAATTTAATTTATATGACAAATCATTACTTCCATAAGATATGTCATGCTAGATTCATAACAGAGGTTGTTAGATTTATATCAGGTCTCAATAAATCAACCAATATTAGATATAAATGTTAAGTCTTAAAAGATTCATATGCTGATTTCAACAGAGGATATCCGAAGTGACAAAAAGATATATTGTATTGGATTCACACAAGTTTTGAATTAATCATATTTTATGTGAATTTAATTTTTAAAGATCTAAGAAAATTTGTAAATAATTTTCAGTGAATTTATCTATAAATATTATTGATTTCTAATGAAAAGAATTAATTCTCAATAATTATATTTATTCATTTACACATTCTTTTTCTATTCATGTGATCTTTAGGCAGTGTATTCAAGAGGAGGAGAGAGAGAGAAGATTCATCAATTTCTTGTATATTAATTGAAGAAAAATTATTCTTGAGATAAGTAATCAAGATATATCACTATTCTCAAATAACACTTAACGGAAACACTTCTAATATGTGTACTAGTTGACAACAACAACAAAATGATAAATGATCTATTTGTAAAGTATTTATCTTCCACTAATACAATAGTCTAAATCATTCAAATATTATCTTTTAGACATACCCATGGTGATTGAGTATTATATTTGTGGGTTACTTTTAGTGATTATTTATTTAATCACATTGGGGAGTTGTCTCATAAAAATAGCAATGTATGCCTCTTAAAGTTGTGAATATAGAAAAATTTTTTTGAGTGAGATCTTTGAAGAGCTAACCTTGTGAAATTAGTTGGTGTAATCTATATAATCTGACGGTAGAATCCAAAGACAATGAGTGTTCTTCAAGAGTAAATGTAGGTTGGTGTCGAATGACTATTGATGGACTTCAGTCGTTAATAATTAAAATCCTTAAATTCTATATTTATAAACCTTATCCAAATATATGTATATCTTAGATATATAGTGGATTAGGGTCGAACTCAGGGAGAACTTTGAATTAGCTGATGTATATTAATAGGTGATGATATTCTTATTTTTTTAACTCTCTAAAATTTAGCAACCATAACCAAGAATTTTCATTGCACTAAGTTTTGATTGAATTAACTGTGATCAACGAAATTCAACTACACAAGAATCAAAGAGCAAAATGATAATGATTCCTCCCTCTTGTTCTGACGAACATGGGGAGGGAACGATGACCTCGCGTAGGGGCGTCTTTAGTTGATCCTCTTCTTGCTGCGCCAAGGGAGGAGACCCACGATCTGGTTCCGGAGCTGTCACCATTGAATGGGGGAAGGAGAGGTGAGCCAGCCCACCTATGGTTTGCTGCAGGTGGTGCCAAGGAAGAAAGGAGGAGTAGGCCGTCCCCACGGTAGGAGAGGAATGCACCAAGGGGGGAAGAGAGATAAGGGCTGATCGTGAATGAGGAGAGGGCTGGTAGTGGCTCTCCTCTTTTGGGCTCATGTGCCCTACCTTAGACCTTCTGATTTTGCCCTTGTGTCCTGTAACATTTACAAGTCTTCTTTGCAATTTTACCTTTTTATGTTCACATATTGTATAAATGCCCTTAATCGCATTATGTGCCATGTATCATAGTTGTAAATTAATTTTCCCCTTTGTCATTTATTTTGATACTCACATTCCTGTAGAAAATAGGAAAATGATATGATTCATAAACGAAAGTATGAAGATATGTGAGTAACATGTTTAATATGTAATTATCATATTCCTATATTCTTTAGGCTTTAATCATTAATCATATTACCTTTTTAACATGATAATTCAGGGAATTATCAACTATAAATCATTGAGTTCATAATCACAACCTAATAAGAGAGTAAGAAAGGGATCACAAAGATGAATACTTCAAAAGAGAGAAAAAGGAGATCAATTTAACCTCCCCCCCTCCTTGATGCTCATTGGTCTAAAATTTAACAAAGAGTGGGCATTGATCATTAGATTAGGACAAGAGCACATCATATATTAGAATTCAAATAAAAAAAATATTAGTTCATGTGAATTTAGTGGTGCAAAGATCAACCCCATAGAATTAAAAGAAATATTTGACCACTATGATTCATGCAATAGAGAGTTAAAGATCAATTATGTATTCTTTTATCCTTAGGAAAATAAGATCAACAAGATTTATGGATTGGATGTGACATATATTGTGGATAAGAAAGTGATCAACTTTTGTGAGTTTCTCTTCAGTATAAGATCGTGGTATTAAGATATATAAGGAGATTTGGAATAAATCTTTGTCAATTAGATTATAACAATGATATGTCCATGAATATTGATTGTTGGGTAGGGAATTCATGATCTCATTGCCTAAGTTTGAGGTGTATAATAACCCATCATAGAGAATACCTAAGGCTTTTACAATAATTTCAAGCATGTTGATGGTGTCATCATGGATATGAAGGTTATGATAAAATTTGGTCACCAATACAAAATAGATTATGGAGCTTGTACTAACAAAGGGTAATTGAAAAGTTATGAAAATTACATGCTAATATATTATCAAATTTGAGAGAATAATGTATATCTGAAAAGTATTTCATAAGTTATCATGTTAATTATTTTATGTGTTATTTAAATGAACCTTTCTAAATCATGATTTAAATTGATATTTTATGATTAAAAAGAAAATTTGGTAAGAATTCATTTCATGGATTGAGGCTTAATTTTAATTTATTTTATTGTTAAATAAAATTTTATTGTGCTGAATTTTTATGATTAAATAAAGTATATTTTCTATATCTTTTCCAAAATTTATATGCATTAAAAAGAATAAGTAAAAAAAGATAAACAAGATAAAAAAAGAGATATTAGGGGCACACCACTTAGTGGCCCAAAGGCACACTACTAAGTATGCCCGATGTGAGTTAGAGGTCACACCACATCTAATAGCGGGCCTAGAGGGCACATTGCCTCATGCTCGACATAAACTAGGGGTAGATCTTGTTTGGGTTTGGCCATGTACATCAATCACTTCCCTAGCCATTGTGAGCTAGGGGTAGAACTTGGATCTTTGCTAGGAGCCGAGGCTAAAACCAAAATCAACCCTTTGGGAGATGGTCTTGGTACTTAGTGGGGAGAAAGGATGTTTAAATTATATGTCGAGATTTCCATTAAACTTTCGATGCAAGACAAAAAGTTTCTCTTTTTCTTTCAGATGTAGTGGCACAACAACAACAATGGGCATATTCTATATGTTAGAAGAATCCATGTCGCAATTGTCATTGCACAAAAAGTAGCGACTAGATCCAATTGCAGCTATGGTTGTATCGGACACACCAAAGAGAAACATGTCACAACTGCCATCATGCATTGCATTGGACACATAGATCCCAATAAAGTGTGCACAACATGAGGAAATAGTGATGGGTATTTGATGATAAGTATTCAACCATGTCACTCCTTTTCATAACAAAATGATTGTGTGGATCTAATGGCCTTCACCAAGTTATGTGACAGAGGATATATACATAAATATCAATTATTCTCAACCAAAATAGAGATATAAATCATTTTCATGCACACACTCTATAAATTATTAAAATTGATTTATGATTCTAATGACGACTTAGGGTAACATTAGTAATCAACCACAAGTTTGCAAATAGTCTTGGTTAGTTTGTGGATAGAGTGATGAATTTTAGAGATGGGTTCATGAATATAGAACGAGATAATAATTTCAATGTCTGTGTAGCTGGTATATCCCAATAGGAGTCAATGTTCTCGAAATCAAGAGCAAAATCATTATGTGTCTCATCAACGGACATGTATTCAACAAATGGTGTTGTCCTCAAAATTAGAAATAGTAATTTGGGTAGGTATTTTTTGACATTTAGAACCAAAAAATCTAAGTGAATTATTTGTGAGTCTAGATGATATACGTGTTGGGCATGATGAATTTGATGAACTACCTATTGCACAAATGGAAAATATAAAATATAGTATATTTTGTATATTAAAAAGGATTAGAAATATCACTATGGGTTCATGAAATCTGGGTCGCAAGAATAGCAAGAAGAACTCAAAAATGAGTGATATATTTTTCAAAGAAAGAACGTTGATTTGTACTTTAGCACGATTGAACTCAAAAGGGGCTTCACTTTTCAAAGTTGAAAACGTAAAGCTTACTTGTGAGTAAAGATTTAGACTTTAAAGCATGAAACTGATGGTTCAAATGAGAGTAGTTGATCTTGTATTAACTACATTCTTTTGAGATTCTCACAAAGATTATAACTGTTCAAGATAGGACTTTGATATTGAGGACTAAGGTAAATCAATGAAAAATGGAGAATTCCAATATGAAAAGAAGAAAGATTTTCTATGATCAGCAAAATGATTTTTGCGGAATGTTTGGTCATAGATGCTCATAATTTTCGTATTCTATTTACAATCACTCTTTACAAAAACATACATCAATCATGGGCCTTTGTATGAACAACAATCAATGATTGAATGGATTTGAGCACATATTAATGTTCTATTGTTTCTGTGATTTTCATATGTATGTTCTATCAATCATTCTAATTTCATCCTCTAGCCAAAATTTTGTTTTACAACATAGAAATAATGTTAATAATTAAGAAATATATTCATCAAACTTTACTTTATTTTGCAGCAACAAAGTACTTGTTATGAGATTGTCATTTAGAGATGATAAAAATAAACATTTAGATCATCATATGAAATAATTCTTAATCATAATATCAATTCGAATTACATGCCTCGTGTTCACTACACATTTCAATTTTCCTTCTAATATTATCAAATCTTTTTTTACTCAAAGGTTTAGAAAAATATTTTCTAGTTAAAATTTATTTTTAATAAAATTCAAAGTAATATCATTTCTATCAATATGATCACATACGAAATGATGCTTGAGATCTATATGCTTTGTTATATAATAAATAATAGGATTTTTGACTAAGTTTATTACACTTGTGTTGTCACACATTATAAGTATTTTTTCTAACACAAGTTTTTAGTCCATAAGTTGCGATTTGACTTATAAAACTTATGTGTAGAATATTTTAGTAATTGTATATTCAACTTCAGTTGTTGACATTGTTATAGTGGCTTGTTGTTTAGATGTCCACGAAATTAAGCATCTCCTTAGCAACAAACATGAATTGCTTCTACTTTTGTGCTTTGTCATATTTCTAGCAAAATCAAAATCAATATAGGCAATTAAATTCATGTCACATTATTTTGGAAATTAGAGTCTTAAATTAGTTCTGCATGCAAAAATTCAGTTTACTATCATCAAATGTGATTCTTTTGAGTCATTTTGAAATCTGGTGCATAAAGACACTAAATAGTATGTCTAACCTACTAGTAGTCAAGTACAATAATGATTCTCTCATTCATAGGAGCTCACTTTTATTTTCCACTAGTAAGATCAAATTTTTCTAATATTTCCTTAACTTATTTTGCCTGCGAGATGAATAATCCTTGATCTAATTATTTGATATGCAGTCATATAAAATAACTTAGTTTTACTCATCATAGTCTTTGAAAATTATAAATACATAGTGTCATCTATTGATGTGAATACTGAGATATATTTACACAATGAGTATATGATCGCTTATTTCCTTGGTGAATAATATTGTGTGAATATTCCTCCTCTAAAATTTATTTTTCCAACAAAAATGATGTCAATTTATCATATTATGATCTAGGTGCTTGTTTAAACTAATATAATGCCTTTGATAATTTTAAAACATGTTGTTATTTTTTTGCATCAATAAATTTAGGGGGTTGACTCACATATACTTCTTCCTTAATTTTTCCATTTCGGAATGTACTCTTCAAATCCATTTGATAGAGTATGATATTTTTATGACATACATAAGTTAGTAAAATTCTAATTACATTTAGGGATGCCATTAGTTTGCAAATTTTGTCATAGTCTAATCTATCAATTTGTGAATATATTTGAACTAATGTTCTAGCCTTATTTGTAATAACTTTTCCTTCTTTTCATTTAAATTATTCTTGAAGACTCATTTGATTCCCATGATAGAAACATCATCTTCTTTAGGTACTAATGTCCACACTTTGCTCTTCTCAAATTGATCAGCCCTTCAATCATAGCTGCAATCTGATTTTCATCTTTCAAAGCATCATTTATCATTTTGGGTTGTATTTCAAATATCATAGTATTTAGATTTCTAGCACTCCTTAGTCTAGATCTAGTCTGAACTCTTATTTCTGCATCTCCCAAGATTTGATTTGTAAGATGACTCTTTACATATTTCTATTCTTTTGGAAGAGTTTGATTTTTGGTGTTTTCCTCGATTTCAAGGAATTTGACATTTTCTTCAATCAATATATTTTGAAATTCTTCTCTTTTATTAATTGAAATTCCTTGATGAATTGTATATTTATTGTCTCTCTCTACCACTAGGGTTTGAAAGATTTAGAGGCTAGACAAAATACTAAGAGGGGGGGGGGTGAATTGATATTTTAGAAATCTCATATTTTCTTCTTGAATGTTAGATGTATCAACACACATGTTAACATAGCTCTACGTGATTATCTTCGCGTGAGATGACTTTCTCTCTCTTCCAGCAAGATCTCACTATGAGACTAGATCTTTTTATACTAGTTCGCCCCTCACTTAGTTACTTTCAGTCCCGAAAGATCTTTAATATCAGCATTCTACTATTTTCCTCAGAAATACACACTGATTTTAATAGGATCAACTGCCCAACACTTCAAGTTTGACCTCTGCAAAGATCCAACCCCTTTCGAGTCAAATAGGGCTTAGAGCACCTCGTACCTTTGCCCAAACTCACTTTTCACTAACTACTTAGTTACCTTAGGGCCTGATGGAGAGCCTCCTCGAGAGATTCAAACTCCTTTTTGATCATTAATCGTTGATTGAAGAAAGTATGAAGCAATTTGCTAGCAGTTGATGCTCAGTGGTAACAAATCTTGTTCGTGAGAGAGATAGCTTGTTGTAGATCGAAGTAGAATCGTTATTTTTTATCTCCTTTACTTCCTCTACTTGTAGGGTGTCATCTTCCAATGGATTTCCATGATTTGCTCGAGAGACAAAGTCAGAAGGTCAGTTTGAATACTTATCATTTTTTAGAATGAGTAGCAAGGACCTCTAACCATTACGAATTCAATATCTTTTTATTCTTTGATCCGCTCAATTTGAAATTTGAATTGAAAATTTGTCTCTCATAGAAGAAAAACTTTCTTGTTGACTTCATTTTCAAATTTGAATGTTAAGCTAGTTATTTTCTCCACATAAGCAGCTGATGTGTCACCGTCTAGATTTTCGGTTCGAGACTCATGAGAGCTCTTTTGATATTTCGAACCTTTTTCTTTTTCTTTTAATGATGCACGTGACTATTAAATAATAGTTGTACATAAATCGTTAAATAAATATGGATATATGAATTAAAAACATAATCATCATTTACCTATTAAATATTTGTTTTCCAACAAATATTTATCCACATGTGACGCTTTACCTTTTCATCATTTCTTCTTAATCTCAAGGTTAGTCATAATATTACAAAATGAGTAATAAAATCTATAAATCATAATCTTGTGAACTATATTAATCATGTATATATTTTCTCATATATTTTGTAATATCAAAATCTATACCCAAGGGCATCAATATGGTCCTCTTATTGTATATTCTAGAAATACATCAAATTTTCCTATCTCTTCTTTCTCATTTATGATAGTGAAGCATTTACGCTTAAACAGATGAAAGTAACCAACATTTGGTTCCCTTCCCTTAAATAGATCATATGGGGTTTTCTTAGTGATAAGCCTCACCAAAATTCTATTCATAATGTGACATGTAATGTTGATCTCTTATGTCGAAAAATATTTGTAAAGATTCCTTTTGGTGAGCACATTGTTCTAGATATGTCAAGTAGTGATCTATTATTCATTACAAAAATTCCATTTTGTTGAGGTTTCTTGGTATTAGAGAATTTATGAATAATTCTTTGTTCATCACATAATTTTGTAAAATTCACATTTTAAAATTCTCCTCCATGATCACTTATAATTTTCTTAATTTTTATTTCCTTTTCATTATTTATTTTCTTACTGAATTTTCTGAATTATTCTAAAGTTTCATCTTTATTTTCTAATAAATATATCTATGTGAATCTAGTGTAGTTATCCACAATCATAAACCCATATCTTTTCTCTTATAGACTTAATATTTTGGTTGGGTCAAATAAATCCATATGTAGTAATTTTAGGGGTTTACTCATTGACACCATATCTTTGGGTTTGTGTGATATTCTTACTGATCTTTTTTTGATGTAGGCATCACAATCAAATGTTTCATTTGTTTCTAGATGTGGCAGTCCTTGGACAAGATTTAATATCTGTTATGTTTTTTAAATATTCTTCAGTTGTAGTTGGATAGATCAACATCATATTATGTCTGACAAAGAAGGATGGGGCTACTGCTTCACATACATTGCTCGCCTGATATCTTTTGGCAAGATTAATAATTTATATCAAAATTTAGGACCGAAAAAGAATGTTGAGGAAACTCATTTTTTCTCTTGAACTGTATGACATATTGGGCTAATTATATGCCTTATTTTTTGGGGCCCAACAGATCTGTCCCTTGCTTCAAGGACTGGAGCCATATTGACTCGTTTCTCACATAGAAAAAATAATGTTGGTAGGAGTTCTCCACCAAGAGTTTATAATTGGATTGTTCATTTTATTTCATCTAAGGTCCCATGGATGTTTGTTCCTCATATTATATCTGAACCATGATCTAATGAAGGGTGCCTTCTAATCAAATTTAGTTCATTCCTTAAAAATTTATTTCCGTCATATTTAAGGAAAAAATAATTATCATATCTAGATTTTTTGCTAATTTCTTGAGCACATAAATTTCAGATGTGCATGTGGAGATTATATAAGGATAATATATTTATTTTTTAATATTTATAATGTGTAGAATTTTAAAAAAATAATATATTTGGGAATTCTTCCATTTTTAAAGAAATATTTTAATTTCAAAAATTAACCAGATAAATAAAAGGAAAGATAATATTAGTTTCAGACTCTTATTACGAAAATTGCATGCTTAAATAATAATTTAAATATACAACGGTTTTCGGTAAAAGATATGATATATGAATATTTTTTGAAATCTATAAAAGGATTCATTTGAGAAGTTAAATGTAATTTTATGTAAATCGACATGAAACGAGGGGGCCCACACGGTTGAATCGAACCAGAGTTCGAATAACGACGGTGGCGGCCAGAGCGGCATTTTGGATAAATTGATTCCTCCTTTAGGATTGGGTGATAAAGGAATACTGTTCTACTTCGCGTTGTCCGTTGGTTTGGGTAGAGTTTCCTGCCGCAACAAGGGGATATCGGTTTCTGGCCTAGTTTTCTCAGGGTTTCCTCGGCGATCACCTTCGGATTCGTGCTCTGTCGAGCGGATTAGAGAAGCATGGAGATGGAGTGCCTCACGGCGTTTCCACGCAGCCACATGGATCGCCATCCGAGGAAATGCGAAAAAAAGATGGCCTGGGACGGTCAGCCCCGGCTTAAGGTATCGGAAATCCCATTTTCTAGCATAGCTTTGTCTACTTTGGGAATATATGCATTTTCATAATGAGGACTTGCGAGAAATCCTTTCAGGGATCATCGCTGCCGTAATATGTGACTATGGCATTTGATATTAAAATATCATGTAATTTTCCGTGAAGTTGGTATTCACTTTGTAGGCCCGCTATCTGTTGGTATTTTGTGCAATTCTTGATCTTTTGTTAAGGTCTTTTGTAGGCCCGTAATGGCTGTTACGGGGCATCCGCTCGCTAGCACCACCCTGGGCGTCTCCTCTGCTCTCAGTTTCGGGCGAGAGAACAGCAAATGTGGCACGGGAATCTGGGCTCGCTCCATCTCCCCCTCCCTCAATGCCATTCCAAGCTTGAACCGTGCCACTCGGGTTCGAGTGAGCTCAACTCCTTCCAGAATTACTTTCTTTGGTTCATATACTATAACATCTTGGTCGGGCGTTTACTGACTGGGGTTCGGGATATTTCATTTTAAGTGCCCAAAGGGTATTGTTAGGATGCGTGTTGCGGTGGAGGATGAGCAGGACCCAGCGAAGCAGGTGAAAGAGATGGCCGCTGCCAAGAGGAGATGGGATGCTTTGGTAACATTCTAATCGATTTAATGTAGAATTATTTTTTATTTTTTATGTTGAAGTGAGGACAGCTGTTACCAATCATCTGGGGACTTTCTTTTAATGCGTGAACCTGAGAATTTTAGGACTAGGCAGGAATTCAGAGCATGCCTTGTTTCAGTGAATGTGTCATGTTAGTCCTTGTTTCATATGTAGAAAAGAAATATAGTGTTTATTGATTAGTTGAATAAAATGACAACAGTTGGAAGAATGTTCATTCGTTTATGTTAAAAAACCCTCTGGTGTACAGGTGGTCATCATGTTGATCGCTCTTAATTTAGGATGTGAAGTTCTAGCCTATAATCTAGTCATTTTCTTGTCTTCCAGCCTACATAGGCTATGTTCAGCTTCAGCGATGATGTCAGTTATGGGACACGTCTATGATGATTACTCTACTCCATGAGATGATTTATTTACTTTCGTTTTCATTTGGTCACTTTACAGATTAGAGAACAAAAGGTTATGGTCCTTACACCAAGAGAAGCTGGTTATGCTATCCAACTCTCCGACACTGCCCTCCTTGATGTTCGTCCATCAACAGAGAGACAGAAGGTTAGGTGGTGTTCACTAGGGTGCCTTGGTTATATTAACTTCTAAATTTGTCCAGCCTCTCCATTCAATGTTTCTATTTTGGCAGGCATGGGTTAAGGGCTCCACTTGGATTCCAATCTTTGATGTTGATAATTCACTTGAATTCGGCACTGTTTCCAAAAAGATCACTTCTTTTGCAATGGGTAAATCATAATCCATCCCGTAACTATATTTTCTTATTTGGATGATGGTTATTAATGTTGATGACGAACATTATCTGTCTCCATTAACTTTCTTGACATTTAAGAGTGTTCCTTACAATGCTTCTTAGGTGCTGGTCTCCTTTATTTAGCTTTATAACACCAATATCAGAGTCAGACAGAAGATTAGGAACCATGAAACCATGTAGTCACTTGAAGCTTCTGACACATAAGAGGTTTCACCTGTCAAAAAACCTCATTTGTACACTTGGCCAATTTTTTTTGGTATTTCACATTGTCAAGACTGAGGACTTAATTTCCAGGAAAACAAAAATGTGCTGAATAAGGTATTTTTGTCCAAGATGACCCTTTTACAAGGATTGTCATGTCAAGTAGGAAGTAGAGCGGGGTAAGAGGAGCATGTATGCTTATTCCCTATGTGTAATTGGTGGTCTATAGCTTGTTAGAAACGTAAATATAAGTCATATACCGAAATTTAGATTGCACCTTCCGAGTCTGGATTGATCAGGTTCTCCTCTTCCTATTGTTTTTAAAAAAATTTTCTTCAAATGCTGATCATAGAAAATTTGTGTTGACTACAAGCATCAAGATGTAGGTATTTTGAATAATAATGGATAGTTTGTTGGTGGTCATCATGGTGAAATCGTTGTTATATTATAGTTAAATATATGAAAGAAATGTAATAGCATGCTTCACCTTTATGCCTCTATGTTTTTTTTTTCCTTTTGGCATATTGTGATAGTGCCTTCATTGGAAACTCTTTTTTGTATTTATCTGCGGATATGGATAATTCCCTCTTCTAGTATCTTATTTCATTTTTTGGAAAGTCATTGTGTATATTTAATTATGAGCATGTTAGTTGATGCCAATTTTTTGGTATGTTTTTATAAGGGCCCAATGAACCTGTTAGTCTGGCCCTTGAGACACCTAAATTACTTCACAATAGAACATGATAGATAGTTAATCAAATGATATTTGCACTCACTTTTGCGTATCAATGTGGTTTGTATTATTTATGTATTGAACTGCTTTGGGTTACTTAACAATTTAAAGAGATAAATTGATGTACTCACAAAGAAAACATTAGAGATTTTTGAAGATCTGGAAAACATCAGATTTATGAAGACTGCTGTAGGCAAAATAACTACTAAATATTTGGAGGGAGAGAAGTAAAGATTGTGATTCCTCTTTACCTGACTGCTTGTGCATAGTTAGACATGAAATATAAATGTTGATTGAAGAAGATTAGTCGCATGAAAAGGACTGGAAATGGTGTAGGTGTCATTGAAGAAAGTGTATAGAGCAAATTGGTGCCATGGAGTGCCAAAATAGGTGGATAAGGGAGAGTACTTTGTTTCAGTACATGGCATAGTTTATTACTGTAACTGAGAATTATTTTAGAAACTATTTGATCACATAGTTCAATTGCTAGATGTAGTTTTAATGTGTCTGGTAGCTGTTAGTATTAAAAATAATAGGATTATCTGGTGCATAAAATGAGAATCTGATGAACTACTACTGAAATGTAATGGTCAGTGCACTTAAGATAGAGTTGAACCTAGTGGTGTCAAGTTTAAGGCATAGGCCGATTTATCTGAATAAGGTACACAACTTTGATTTCTCAACCTATGTACTATAATGTATATGAACTGATGAACCGTAAATTCCTTAACCTCAACATCGTAACCTTAATTACAAGGTTTTGCATCTTGAATCTCGATTGGGGTGTGGTAATGGAGGTATTTGTATATACTTGTGTAACCTTCCATGGAGAGTCATGAAGGCCTGTATAACCATGTTACACTGAGGATAGGTGCATAATTATGAAGATGTTTTGGCTCTTATTGTTGTTGTTGGTACTGGTGGGGAGGAAGAGTAAGATGAAGAGAACCTTTTGCTTAAGAAATTAGATTGCATCGTATTGGCTCAGGGTGGATGAGTGGACGTGGAGAAATGTGGTAATGTGTTGTATGACATTATTATGTTGGAGGTTAGTTTATCAACCATGACACATCTTATGCGTTGTATATGATTTTGATTTTTTTTGGTCATCCCTTTGGCAAGGTCTTATAGCCAGATATGACTAGTCTAGATGTTAAGACTCCCTTTAGTTTTTACAATTCTTATTGATAAGAGCTCACTCATAGTGAAAGTGGATGTCAACTCTAAGCAGATTTGGAACTTCATTAATGGTTATAGATGTGGTCGATGGCCATAGATGATTTGTCTAATAAGCATAACTCATCTTTTCTAATTATTCCTATAAATGGAATTAAATAATAATAAATATTTACTTATCTTGTTTTTATTGACTATATTAGATGGATTATGAAAATGTTAGTCTTATATTTTACATTAATATTTTTTATTTCTTTTTTGCTTAATATTTTCTATATTTATTAATTTTAGAATTACTTTCAACAGTCAGTGGACGTTAAATTTCTTTTCTTCTATATACTTCAATCTAGATCAAGTTTAGGCTCAACTGAGCAGGCATTATTCGCAATTCCATGATCAGTTGTTTTTTTTTTTAAAGGAATTCCATGATCAGTTGTTAAGAATCAGAATGATTTTGGACTGAGTCAGCCCTTCTTCCTGGGTCTTGTAGGTTTCAGTTTATGCCACAATTTGGATATCCTGGGCAATCTTTAGCCAATCACATGATCTTACTATCTTTTGTGATTAGGTTGAAGATTCTATGAAACACATTCAAGCATCTTAAAAAAAAAGTTGCACTAGTTCTATGGAAGATTCGGCTGTTCTTGTTTCCTTTATAATTAGAGTGAATCTGTGCATTTGTGTCTCAATTTGTCCTGAAAGCTTATTTTGCCTTTGTGTCTCAATTAATTAGATTTATTTCTATTAATTTGTCAGAAAAAGATTAGTGGGATCCGTGTCAGAGAAAAAGAACTTATGATGCTCAACTTTATTTGATTTCCGTTACACATGCTCTTTCTTTCTTCCTTGTTAACCTGTTCTTGTTGACTTTTTCAGGTGGCTGGTGGAGTGGTGTTCCTACATTGGTTTATGACAGGTAAGCTTTGATTCGCCCTAAAATAGTCTCAGGGATTAATGGTGGCTTCTTATGGAGTTTTGTTAGTTAATTTCAGGGAGTTCATCTCAAAAGTTGAAAGCAGGTTTCCGAAAGATAGTGAACTAATTGTCGTATGCCAAAAGGGGCTCAGGTGATCCCTTAGATTCTTGCTCTTCTTGCTAAAACTTACAACGTTGTTATTGAACATATTTTTCTGTCTGTTGTATTTTCCTTTTCAGTCGTTATGAAAGTTTCTTATTTATGTGCCATAGTCTGATACACGAGATGTTTAAGTGTTATAATGAATACTTTATTGCCCTGTGAAAAAGGGATGATAGCTAACATGATGTTGCATATTAGTTGGTACAATGGTGAATATGTCTGTACAAAATTGTGATAGTTTGCTTTAATAAAAAATATCACATAATCATCAGAAAAAATCAAAGATATACAAATGTGCTCAATTTATTCTCAAAGGAAAAAAAGATACATCCCATTACCTATCAAAGGTAGTATTCTTGCACTGCATCCTAGTTTAAGTTTCTCATCTTAGCATTAGACACACTGGTAAAAAACTTGAGAGATTAAATTAGGAAGGAAACTCATCATTTTGCTTGGTCCCTTCTTTCATGCTATTCTTTTTTTTCCTCCTATGAATTAATTTGATGTCCTATATCAATATATTAATCCTTTTGAGTTCTGGATTCCAATTGTTGTTCTATTGACATTCAATCTATTTGTTTATCATTTCTTCCACTTTTGTTATTTTTATTTACATCCTACTCAGTTATGATCTGCTTGTTGTTCACATCCTGGGGGGAAAGTGATATGATCCCCATGATTACGCATCAGAGAAGGGGTAGGAGCACTTGAATAAATCATCACATAATGAATAACAGAAGGGTTGAAGCTCTAATAATGGGAACACTTGCGATGACACGTCTTCAAGAAAGGGTGTGACGGGAAATTAGAGTCCAGGCCGGATTCTTATAAAGACCAAACCCCAATTATGAGCAAAGGGGTTACAAAGCAAGAAGCTGGAGGAGGAGATTGGCGGTGGAGAGAGAGCGAGGTGTGCTGGAGGAAGAATCGTAGGTGTTGTATTTAACACCCACGATTAGGGAAGCTGCAGCAACCGAGTTCCTTTCCTTTTGCAATCCTCTGTATAGTTTCTTGTAAGGAGTTCCCCAATTCAGGTAGTTCCTTAATCCTTATACGAATTTGTGCAATGAATATCATTCTACTCAAGTGGATCGTATCAAAAAGACTTCAGTTCATTCTTTGAATGTCCATCATGTTGATAGTCCTCAAGACTTGACGTAAGGAAGCGTTCCATCCTAGTATCATTCAGAAAAGTATTAAAACCCATAAGTGTTGTTGATCTTGCCGTCTCCTCTTTTTTTTTCCAACTTCCATTTGGCTTCATCACTTTGATTGTGCCCAGTAGTAGTGGATATAATGTTTTCCCCTGAAAACTCTCCCCACTGAAGGTTGCTAACTCGTGAACGTCTGTTTCAGGTATGCTATTGATCCTTCTTGTCAAAAAAATCTTAAAGGATTTTCTCCCTGATCCTTGCTATTCCTGGACTGTTAGACTTTGTTTATATTATGATGGATTTATGAATCTTTTCATGTTGACCACATGAATGCTTTAGTTTCTTTCGGTAATCAGTTTAAAGATGCTGATTCTGAGAGCAACTTGATTTTAATTGGTCATCTATTTCAGGTCAATTGCTGCTTGCGAACAACTATACAATGCGGGCTACAGAAACCTCTTTTGGGTTCAAGGGGGTCTGGAAACTGCCGAAGAGGAGGTGAACATATTCCTCATACATGGATATACCCTCCTCATTTCTCTGATTCATTTTCTTCTTCCGAGTTATTCTTATGACAAGTGGGTTGATATGAACCACTTAGTGATTGTTGAAACTAGGATCTTCAGCGTGAAGGCCCCCAACCTTTCAAGCTTGCTGGAATTGGTGGCGTGTCTGAGTTTTTTGGGTAACTTCTTGCTGCCATTCGATGCCTATTGCTGTCAGCCATTTTATGTACCATGGGGTGGATTTTCCTTGTTTCTTCATGAATCCAAAGGTCCCAACTTTTTTAATGTAGTCTGGAGATTTTATCAACCCATAAAGAATATCCTTAGTGTATCATCTTAAATATTCTGCTCTTGCAGTTGGACAGATCAACAACGTATTGTGGCTGCCAAGGAAGGATGGGGCTACCGCTTCACATACACTGCCCGCCTGGTATCTTTTGGCGAGATTAATAGTTTATGTCAAAATTTAGGGCCGAAGAATAATGTTGTGGAAACTCATTTTTTTCTCTTGGATTGTATGACAGATTGGGCTAATTATCCTGGTAGACGTCTTATTTTTTGGGGCCCAGCAGATCCGTCCCCTGCTTCAAGGGCTGCAGTCAAACTGACTGGTTTCCCACAAAAAAAAATGCTGGTAGGAGTACTCCACCAAAATGTTTATAGCATCTAATGTCCCATGGATATCTGTTTGTCATATTATATCTGAACTATGATCTAATGGAGGGTGTCTTTTAATCAAATTTAGTTCATTCCTTACAATTTTTCCCCTGATTTAATGTTTTTTTTAAATATTTCACTTCCTTCTTTTTGAATTATTTGACAACTGGTTTGTTCTTTCTATTTCATCTAATGCCCCATGGATATCTGTTCCTCGTATTATATCTGAACCATGATCTAATGGAGGGTGTCTTCTAATCAAATTTAGTTCATTCCTTACAGTTTTTTTTCCTTATTTAGTGTTTTTTTTAAATATTTCACTTCCTTCTTTTTGAATTATTTCGCAACTGGTTTTGTTCATTCTATTTCATCTAATGCCCCATGGAAATCCGTTCCTCGTATTATATCTGAACCATGATCTAATGGAGGGTGTCTTCTAATCAAATTTAGTTCATTCCTTACAATTTTTTTTCCTTATTTAGTGTTTTTTTAATATGTTTCACTTCCTTATTATTACATTCTTTGGCAGCATCAGAGGCAGCAATCAGATGCCCTTCATCATCATTTTATGAGCAAGTAGACCAACGGGTTCTTTAGGAGTTCTTGGGGCTCTTAGAATAGTGAAATGTATGTGATGGCCTCTTAGTTAGTGCCGTGGTGTTGGATTTTTCTTCACTGGAAAAGTGTGTGGTTCAGATTTCATTACTTGATGTTTCTGTGTCATCTGTTTCAGGTGTGGCCTCAATTTTTTGAATAACAGATGAGTAAATACCAGTTTTTTCTTTATATTTGAGTGAAATAATGTGACTATTTCCGTCATATTTAAGGTAAACCTAATTATTATATCAAGGGTTTTTGCTAAATTCCTGAGCACAAAAAACCCTTATCAGATGTGCATGTGGAGATTATTTAAGGATAATATATATATTGATATTTTTAATGTGTAGAAAATTTATTAAAAGTTAAACATTTGGGAGTTCTTTCATTTTTGAAAATGTATTTTATTGTAAAATTATTAACTTCATTAATAAAAGGAAAGATTTAATCATGGACATAAATAGAAGCATTTTATTATAGTTAATAATTAAATTTGGACTTTGCTAAATGACATGAGTGTTTAAATAATAATTTAAATGTACCCGGATTTTTGATAAAATTATAATTGATGGATGTTTTTGGAAATCTATAAAACTATTTTATTCAGAAGTTTTCCCTATAAATGTAATTTATGTACTTTTCGAGGGTCCACTAGAAAGGAGGCTAACCGGGGATGACGCAGGGCCCACATTTAACCGAACCCCAGGCTTGTTGCTAACCAGAGTTGGAATAACGACGGCGACGACCAGACGCCCCCACCTTTCAGAGCGGGGTTACTATAAATTGATTTCTCTGTTAGGATTGGACGATGAAGATCGCGTTCTCCCCTGGTTAGGGTTAGGGTTTCGTGCCGCAACAAGGGGATCTCGGTTTCTGATCTCATTTTCTCAGGGTTTCTTCGGCGATCTTCGTCGGATTCGTGCTCTGTCGAGCGGATTTGAGAATCATGGAGATGGAGTGCCTCACGGAGTTTCCGCACAGCCACATGGATCGCCATCCGAGGAAACGCGCGAGGATGGCCTGGGATGTTCAGCCCCCTCTTAAGGTAATGTTTCTCTCGTCGATTTTATGCCTTCTTCATCTTTCTTGATTCTGCCTATCTATTTTCCCTTTGCCCTAATCCAGTAGGTCTATTCTTGATTCCTTAGATCTACAGGTTAGATCAGGTATGAAATTTTTTTTCTGTTGGTTTTTCTTGGATTTTTATATATTTATCTACGGTATCTATACTGGTATCGCCTGCTAAGATCTGTCTAGGTTTCCATCTGTTTGTCTATTTATTGTTATTTTTGCGTCGCTGTGCGCATCTTGCCTTTAGCTGTCCTCATCGTTTTTATGTGATCCTCCCATTAATACTACAAAGGGGGCCGGAAATCCTATTATCCAGCATAGCTTTCTCTACTCAGTGAATATATGTATTTTCATAATCAGGAGTTGTGAGAAACCCTTTCAGGGATCATCAATACGGTAATATCTGATTCTGGGGTTTGATGTTAAAATATCTTGTTATTTACTGTGGAGTTGGTATTCACTTTGTTGATCCGCCATCCGTGGGTATTTTGCGCGAAACCATTTCCCGTTTAAGCATCTTCTTTATTGTTGCGCAGATAACGATTTGGGCAGTAATTGATAGGTTTCCTATGGATCCGTTTTCTTGTGTGGATGGAACTTGTGTCACACCGAAATTATATTCATAGTAGCATCCTTCCTGGTTTAGTTGAGTCGGTTCACACTTATGAGAGAGTCGTCATCCCTCGTGTTTCGTCAAATCCTGTCGTGACAAGTCTCAGTTCTGCATTTTCGACATCGTGGCTGTCCTAAGGGGTTGGTTCTTGAGGGTTGACGGATTATGGGGCTGTCTTTAGGTTTTAATTTCAAAGTAGTGTTCTATATCATTCTCTTTCCTCGATGTAGTTTATTCTATTTTTTTCATCATGTGCTGCTATTTCTTTCTCATATATTTGATGCTACAATGGTTGTTGTCAATGGAGATGATGAGGGATGATTCTTTGTTGAGTGGGAAAAATTAAATGAATGGTTGTGTGTAGGCTCAGCTAGGATTGTCATGTGGACAAGAAGTGGGAGATGTGACAAGCCTTTTATCTTCAAGTGCACCTTCAGACCACACTTGTTCTTCTGTAAATGTGAAGGGGTTGGCTCGAAATGGTTCTCCACCATGGCGAGAGGACGACAAAGATGGACATTTCATGTTTGCGGTTGGAGAGAATTTAACCTCTCGCTGTAATTACACTTGCTAACCGCTATTAAAATCTTATTTGTGTGCTAGTTGTTTTCCCTTGCCTGCCCACTAGAGATATCGAGTTTAAAAGTTATTTAGTATGCATTAGGTTAGCATTATCGTTGTTTTTAGTATGGTATCTGCCTCATTGGTGAATATTGCGCTTATCCTCAAAGTGCAATTATCATATCACACTTATTTTTGTCTGTTCTCAAGAAATATCGATAGATAAGAAAGAACGATGCTAAGTTACGTTATGAATTCCGCGGACCAATTAAACACGCTTCAAAACATTTTGCAGTTTATTGTATCCACGCTAATTATACTGCTTTGTCCTTCGTTCGCCTATTCTTGTGGACTTTTCTTCATTTTCGATTTTTTTTTGGTTCGCCGGCGTTTCTGTTCTTGTCAGACAAGAAGTGGTCTTTTGAATTGCCTTCCGTCTTTCTATGTCAATATTCTAATGAGTTGTTTGTTGTGCTTGTCTTTACTTGCAGATAAAATCTACAGCAAGATGGGGGAAGGTTAGTTTTACGATTATCTTCCGTTGTCATTTTTCATTGGTTTTTCGTCTGCTTGTTGAGTCGGTTATTCTTAATTTAATCTAGAAATATAATTATTTCCTGTTTTCCACCGCATGCATCTCTGTGCTCGTTCTTAGCAGATGGATATAATCCCTCTCACCTGTGATTCTTACTCGGGAATTGAACAGGGACGTTTGGCCAAGTTTTAGAATGCTGGGATCGTGAAAGGAAGGAGATGGTGGCCATTAAAGTTATCCGTGGCATCAAGAAGTACCGAGAAGCTGCCATGATTGAGATTGACGTGCTCCAGGAGCTAGTTTCAAACGATAAGAGTGGCCGGTAAGTGGTTGTCAGTTTTATGACACTGATGGTTGTTTCCCTTTTGGTTTATTTTAATTAGTAGGCTCTCTAGGCAAATGAAGCCAGGCATAAGTTGGTGTGTTTTTGCAGTTGTGTGCAAATAAGGAACTGGTTTGACTATCGTAACCATATCTGTATTGTAAGTATATATGGCCTGGTTTTGTGATGACTTGTTTTCCCCATTCTAAAGATATCCGGGGGGTTACAACTTGTCCATGGATTTAAATGGCTTGAACAGGTCTTTGAGAAGCTTGGACCAAGCTTATATGATTTTCTCCGCAAAAACAATTACCGCTCATTTCCCGTTGATCTAGTCCGGGAGCTTGGAAGGCAACTCTTGGAATGTGTAGCATGTGTGTGAAGCCTTCTTTATCTCCCTTCACCCCATTCATTCATTCATTCATTCATTCATTCATCTCTCTTCCTGTTCGCCCGTGTGGCCATGGCTGCCTGTATTATTCTTTATTTATTCATCATTCTATGCTCATGCTGGGGCTGTTAAATCAGGCAGTGGCATGGTAGCTAGTTCTTGCCGTTCTCCCCATTTAGACAGCCAGCGTGGAGCTGCTCTTGTTCTCCCGTTCTCACTAGTTGCCTCTGCTGTCCCCCCCGTCCAGTTATGCACGATCTGAGGCTGATCCACACGGATTTGAAGCCGGAGAACATACTCCTCGTTTCTCCCGAGTACGTTAAGGTACCCGACTACAAGGTATATGCCACTTCCTCTTCCTCTTCTTCTCCTTCTTCTCGCTGTGTTTGGGGCATAAAATCCCAAACACAACCCTTTTTCTACGAACGCAACTGATGGCTCCTTTTGTATTTGGTTGGTGCCCGAAGGTTTCTTCTTCTTCTTCGTCCTCCCGATCGCCAAAGGACGGGGCTTGCTTCAAGCGGCTCCCCAAGTCGAGCGCCATTAAGGTGATCGACTTTGGCAGCACCACGTACGAGCACCAGGACCACAGCTACATCGTCTCCACCCGGCACTACCGCGCCCCCGAAGTCATCCTCGGTACTCGCGGATCCTCTCCCCGTCCCTCCCCTGCCGCCCTTGCTAGCAACCAACGTGGAGTGGAGCGGTGTGTATATGTAGACTGCCTAGGCAGCCGTGTATTTACTTGGTCTATTTGTGTGCTGTTGGGCGTGGGCAGGGCTCGGGTGGAGCTATCCGTGCGACATATGGAGCGCTGGCTGCATTCTGGTGGAGCTCTGCTCTGTACGGCCCCTCCCATCCTCTGCCTCAACATCCATCCCGGCGAGCGCGTTGGCTGTGAGAGTAAATGGCGTTTTCATTTCCTTGCCTGGGCGCAGGGGGAGGCGCTGTTCCAGACTCACGAGAACCTCGAGCACCTCGCCATGATGGAGCGCGTCCTCGGGCCCATCCCCCAGCACATGACCAAGAGAGCCGGGTGGGTCATCCATCATCCTTGGTCATTCGTCGTCATCGGCCAGCACCATCTGCCGATTATTAGCGCGCGCTTAACTCTCTGCTCCCTCTCCAATCTACGCTGCAGCCGGCACGCGGAGAAGTACGTGAGAAGAGGGCGGCTGGACTGGCCCGAGGGCGCCGGCTCCAGGGAGAGCATTCGCGCTGTGCAGAGGCTACCGCGCCTCCAGGTGGGAAGAAGGAAATCCCTTACCCCTCCCAGCGCCCCCCCCCCCCCCGCCCTACTTTTTTTAATTGCTTACACCCTGCGCCTCGGCTCTTTCTCCCCTGGGCAGAACCTGGTGATGGAGCACGTGGACCACTCGGCGGGGGACCTCATCGACCTGTTGCAGGGGCTCCTCCGCTACGAGCCCTCGGAGCGGATGACGGCGCGGGAGGCGCTCAGACACCCCTTCTTTGCCCGCCCCGACCACCACCCCCACCACCACCCCCGCAGCAGATGACACGCACCCCCCCATCCCCTCCCTTCCTGTACAGGCTCCGCTGACTCACCACTGCCAGCTGGCGTCCCAACCCATGCCTCATCTCGGCTCCTCTTGCTGTCAACTGGCGGCGGCGGCGGGCGCGGTCCACCTTCCGCCGCCGCAGGTGGCTCTACGAATCTATATAAATACTATATTTCATTTCATCTCATCTCGGGGGGTCGAGGTGAGCCAGAGGGGGGGGGGGGGGGCGGGGGCGCCCACGGCAAACCGTGAGGCTGGGGCTGTAGGAAGGAGCATTAAACGTGCGTCGGTAAACCTCGGTGTGGGGTAGGAAATGGAATTGCCGCCGTACTTTCTTGGCTGATGGATTCAACGGATTGTACATGACCGCCCTCACCACGCCCTGTCATTTACTTCTTTCGGGTGGCGGTGGCGACTGCCGTCGCTTTCCTTCTCCATACCCGCGCACCCAGCCCACGACGCGTCTCTCTCTCTCTCTCTCTCTCTCTCTGTTTGTCTGTGTTTTTGGGCTGGCGGGCGGACGGGCGGGCGGCCGAGGAGAGGAAGGGGGGAGGGGAGGGATGATGAAGCTGGGGGGGCCTGGGGAGGGGCCCGGGCAGCTGCCGGCGGCGGCGCTGCTCTTCCTGAGCAGCAGGAGGGCCTTTGCGTCCGCGCTCATCGTCCTTGTCGTCTGCCTCGGCCTCCTCTGCGTCTACCACGGCGCCTACTTCGGCCCCGGAGTCGGCCGCCGCGACTCCCCCTTTGGGGACCTGGAAGACGACGTCTCCGACCCGGTCTTTGGCCATCTTCTCTCCTCTGCGGCGGCCGGCGGGGGAGGAGCCTCCCTCGATGACGGCGCCGGCGCCGTCGTCAAATCCATGCCGGTACCCCGCGGCTGCTTGCTACCTTTCTCGCTCCCGAGTTCTGTGAATCATTGCTGATCCGATCCGTGGTCGGTTCGGCTGTGCAGGTGTGCGACATGAGGCTGTCGGAGTTGATACCTTGCTTGGATAGGAATCTCATCTACCAGCTGAAGCTGAAACCAAATCTCGACCTGATGGAGCACTACGAACGCCATTGCCCCCCACAGAACCGCCGCTATAACTGCCTCATCCCTCCCCCCCATGGCTACAGAGTACGGACACTCTTCTCTCGCTCTTTCCAACTCTCTCTCTCTCTCTCTCTCTCTCTCTCTCTCTCGCTCTCCCACTTTCGTTATCTTCTTCTCCGCCTTCTCACTGTGGCCTGGCCTCTGCGTCTTTTCCCAGATTCCGATCAGGTGGCCTTCGAGCCGTGACGAAGTGTGGAAGGCGAACATACCCCACACTCACCTGGCCTCCGAGAAGTCCGACCAGAACTGGATGGTGGTCAGCGGCGACAGGATCAACTTCCCCGGCGGAGGCACCCACTTCCACAAAGGGGCTGATAAATACATTGTCGCCCTGGCCAAGGTACGCGTCTACAGGATCATCCTTGAGCAATGCCTCAGTCGGCTTTCTCTTCCCCATGGATCTATCACCTCGATTGTTCTCATAGATTTGTGAGACCTGAACAGCGTTGGATCGCTTCGGCTGATTGCTTGCTCTTCTTTTCATGCTGGAACGTTCCCGGTGAAGTGCAGATGCTGAAGTTCCCTGGCAATAACCTTAACAACGAGGGGAAAATCAGGACCGTCCTTGATGTGGGCTGTGGAGTTGCAAGCTTTGGGGCATACCTTCTCCCCCTGGACATCATCGCCATGTCAATGGCGCCCAACGACGTGCACCAGAATCAGATCCAGTTTGCTTTGGAGAGGGGGATACCGGCGACACTGGGGGTGCTGGGGACCAGGCGCCTGCCATACCCAAGCCGCTCATTTGAGCTGGCTCACTGCTCCCGGTGCAGGATTGATTGGCTTCAGAGAGATGGGATCCTCCTGTTGGAGCTGGATCGGTTGCTAAGGCCCGGGGGTTACTTTGTGTTGTCCTCGCCAGAGGCGTATGCACAAGATGAAGAAAATAAGAGGATATGGGCGGAGTTGAGTGATCTGCTGAAGAGGATGTGCTGGAGGATTGCGTCAAAGAGAGATCAGAGCGTCATATGGATCAAGCCTTCGAGTAACAGTTGCTACTTGAGGAGAGCTCTGGGGACTCTGCCGCCTCTGTGTGACGCAAATGAGGATCCTGATGCAGCCTGGAATGTACCCCTGAAAGCTTGTATCACGCCATATTCCAAGAGTAAGAACCTTGCGCTCTTTATATAATTGTGCTGCTTAATGATTTTCGATAGTTCATCATGTTCATTATTGTCTGATTGATTACATTCGTATCGATAATTTTCTTGGGCGCCTTTCTTTTCATTTTGTGAAACACTTTATGTTGTTTGAATAATTTCGCTATTCTGGGCAATTGCGTTATTATTTGCTTTTGAAATGACAACCACCAGCTTGAAAGATGGTCATGTTATAAAAATCGTCATGACATCGCATATTAGCCACTTTTTTGTGTGAAAACATGTGACCTTGTCACACATAGCTTGGAAGAATTTGCCATGTGCAAGCTTCATTGAATGAAAAACGTACTGCTTTGTGGCAAATTTTGTTTCCTCTGCTTTTGCGCCGAGCTCGCTTACCCATGACAGAAGGCTGGAAAAAAGTAACCAAATACTGAAATCTGTCTTATTGAGGTTTCATTTAGCTCCTTTTATGTTTCATCCGGTTACATGGGCATCAAACTTCATAATTCGGCGGTAACAGAGCCTTGGCATAGAATCCAACTGACTAGAGTTATACAAAAGCAAGATACTTTGAAAAACTTGTAACGTATACTTTTTCCTATAGAGAATATTGGATACAAAGCGTGTTTTTCATAATGACGACATTAGACCGTTTTCTAGTAAATAACTATACAAATATGATAAATGATTGGCGACTGACCTTCGTTTGGCTACTTTGTCCTTTCTCTGTGAAAATGGCAGCCGTTGCAAATAGCACTTTGTGACGTTTTGGTCATTTATTTATATCATTTGGATTATTAGTTATCCGCTACCATCATGCTATTAATGGAAATTTTCTCTGTTGGTATCCATAAGAAAATCTATCAATTTATTCAGAGAATTTTGGTTTTTCTCACTAATGTCTTTCTATAGACCCTTTGGGTGAGAAAGTTTTGAATGCCCCTAAATAGTCATCTATAATGATTCTATAGATTGCATGCCTCATGAGTAACCCTCTCGATGCTATTTCTTGTGGGAGATAATTGGTTGATGATAAATGTTTATGAAACATAATACGACCATATAGGAATTGCTTACACGTAAATTCTCCCGGAAGGTGCCATATGCACACAGTGCAGAAATTAGATGGTTTTAATATTTGCAAGATAACCGCAGAGAGCACCTACTTAAATACATTGGTGAAAATTTTTCACAGCATTTATACTCCAAAATGCTGTGAAATTCTCTCAAAAATGGAACTTTCATCAGAAAGGTAATGGCATTAAACACTTCTGTTATTCTGTTAATATATTTACGCATATTGGGTCGATGCATGCATGATTCTCTTCTTTTAGTCCTGTGGGAATTCTCCATAATTCTTCTCACAAATCCTATTGGTTACAACTATCTTCCCCATTCCAAATTCATTTTTATAGGGCTATAATCCAGATTCTCCTTTTCATGGATCAGCAGGAAGCCGATCCCTGAATCTTTTTTGAATCATCAGCCTGACCGCCAATTTTTTCGCTCACATTTTGTGGCTATTTGCGGCTCATCTCAATGTTATTTGCATTGCTCATTCAGACTATGTGCAAATACTTGATTTGGAACGCCCCAATTGTACAGATACTTCATTTTCATCTGAGATTCAAAAGAAAAAACCTTTGCTGTCAATTCAAAAGAAAAAACCTTTGCTGTCGATTCAAAAAAAAAAACCTTTGCTGTCTCAACTATAGAGAAACGCTGATAGTTATGCTACACGTGGATAGATTGGTCCATCTAATGATACAGCTGGCCTCTTTGACGCAAACCAATCTTATTCTTGTATTTGGCATCTTGTTGCCTTGGTCGCCGTTGACAAAGCTACTTTGACTGACTTCCACTGTAAAGCTGGCTGTCATGGTTTCGTCCTGATCAGGTTGCTTTACTACGGTTCCAAATCTGCGTGCCACGGATTTTCCAACTCTGTATTTAGTTTGCTTGTACTTTCATTATATTAGTAATACACGTCTTCAACACATTTTAAAGGGTAAGTTCTCATCCTTGTTTCTTTTAATTTTATTTATTTATTTCCTTGTTTGGATGCAGAAATCGACATTAGGAATGGTAGTGAATTGGCTCCTTGGCCTAGAAGGCTCACTTCTCCACCTCCTCGTTTAGAAGAAGTTGGGATCAGCCCTGAGGCGTTTCTTGAAGACACGGTATAACCCCCGGATCCTTAATGGTTTGCTCCTGTTATTTTCAACCTGAGCTCCTGTGCTACTTTCTTTAGTCGCTTCCCTCTCTCTCTCTCTCTCTCTCTCTCTCTCTCTCTCTCCCCTTAGTTTATGACCCGTTCACTTCCCTGACATTTGACTAATGTAGGAGATTTGGCACTTGAGAGTAAGACAATACTGGAAGCAGATGAAATCTGCAATAGACAAAGATTCTTTCAGAAATATAATGGATATGAGGTCAAACATTGGAGGCTTTGGAGCGTCCCTCTCAGATAAAGATGTATGGGTCATGAATGTTGTTCCTGTCAGCGAGTCAAGCAAACTGAAAATCATTTATGATCGAGGTCTACTTGGAACTCTTCATGATTGGTATGCTTACTTATATCTTTTACTGGCATTTTTTACTTGAAGGCAATTAACATGTATATCTCGGTCGATGATGTTCTTTAGAGGCTGATGGATGCTATTATGTTTACCAACTTTGTTTCCAACCCTAGATTTTCCTGATATTTCCATTTTATTTTTGTCTTTAGTTTATCTAAAATATTTGATATCACTTTAACTGTATTGAAACCCTGCTTTTGCTGAAACTGGACTTGTGATTTTTATTTTGTATTCCAAGATTTACACTAATATCAGGATTTTCCTGATATAAGAAAATCCTGGGAGGAAAAGCAATTAGCTCCCCTGAAATATCTTCCTTTTTAGTATTCCAAGATTGATGGAAGTATGTCATGAACTAGGTGTGGAAAAGGCAGTAGAATATTTTGATGTCAAGAGCCATGAAATGACCAACTGAGTATGTTCAAGTATTTTCCTGAAGATTTTTTTTTTGAGGAAAGCTAGTTCCATTAAGTAACTCTGTGTGAAGGTGGTGTTGCCTTGGCTGAGATAACTCAAGCTACGGTTGACCAACTTTGGTTGACCTGGGCCCACCCTTGGGATTTCCCAGGGTCTGCCCAAGAAAGTTGGATCATTGTTTAATCAGGCTGACTCAAAAATGCAGAAAGGGAAACCAAGGAAGAAGTATGTGTCTTAATCGCCCTAAGACCCCATCCTGCAGGTCAATTTTACTTGGGCACTGAAAGTAGTGAAGGAAGTGAAGAACAGGAAGAGACCCAGTGGTGAGTGCTGTCTCAGATCCTCAAACCGCATGGTGGCTGTGGGCTTTAGCGCATTCAGGCGGGCTAAAATGAAGACAGAAATATGATAAAAGCAGCCACATAAATTAACCATCGTCAATCTTTGGGTCTTATGAAAGTTTTAGCCACAACGTTTGAGAAATTTTTGAGTTGGAAAGCTTGAAGATCCACAGAAAATACAATTGGCTTAAAAAAATT
Organism: Spirodela polyrhiza; assembly: GCA_024713555.1. Classification (NCBI taxonomy): domain Eukaryota; kingdom Viridiplantae; phylum Streptophyta; class Magnoliopsida; order Alismatales; family Araceae; genus Spirodela; species Spirodela polyrhiza. Next base: position 2,568,279 of record CM046540.1, read on the forward strand.
CGGAAATTAATCATGTAATTGAAGCTCTCCCTCAATGGTTCAGCTGCAGCAAGAACTTCAGTGGAGCGTTAGAAAATGAGATAGTGGTCATTGAAGAGGATAATGCTCGGCCATGGCTGTTAGCTGATGTTTCATGGTATCTTCTGATGATCGAGAGGATAATGCACGCCATTTGAGATATTTGGGACAGGATTCAACTGATCCCATCGCTGGTAGGCTTGATGATTCATGATTTCTGTCATATGCTAAACTCTGCTGAATTCCCCAATAATCGATTCATGATCTTGAGTGAGCATGGCATCGACTGCGGCCTGTAAATTGCTTACCATGCTGATCGTCTGCTGTTCTTCCTCCTCTTCAGGTGCGAGTCGTTCTCCACGTACCCTCGCACCTACGATCTTCTCCACGCCTGGCGGGTGTTCTCGGAGATCAGTGATCGGGGCTGCGGCATGGAGGACCTGCTGCTCGAGATGGACCGCATAATCAGGCCGCTAGGGTTCGTCATCATCAGGGACGACCCCTGGGTGATACGCCGCGCAGAGAGGTTCCTGGCGGCGCTGAGGTGGGACGGCTGGTCGTCGGCGGAGCCCAAGGCCGATCGGCTCTCCCCCGCCGGAGCGGAGCGGGTTCTGATCGCGAGGAAGAGGCTGTGGAGGGAGGAATCTGAGGGCCTCTGAAACCTCCCTTCCTTCCTTCTCCTCCTGGAATTCGGGAGCTTGATCTCCTTCCATGTCCGAAGAAGAACCCGTCCCGGGCTTCCATCTCGATCGATCGTCCATGGTGTGAATATCTTCATCTTCCTCTGGTTTCTCAAGCGTATTTATTTTTGTCGCGGGGGAGAAGAAGGGGACATGGGCGCAATAAGGAAAGTACAGAGGGTAGGGAAAGAATATTTGGAGCTCGACCATCCGCCTTCCCCCCGTCGCTCTCCTCTTTTTCTTGTTCTTCTTGGGGGGAGGTAGCCAGATTTGAGGGCGGTAGCGCCGGCGGATCCAGGCGGCGGGGGGGTGGGAGCGGGGGCGGAGCTGGGGAAGGGATGGCGGAGCTGCGGTACACGGGTCCGGCGGGCTCCAGGGCGTTGTCGCCTCCGGTGAAAAGAGGGGGAGGGGTCGACGACGGGGACGCGGCGGCGCCCCTGGTGACGGGCCGGGAGGAGGACGACGACGGCCGGCACGCCCACCATTTCTCTGCCTCCCGAGGGGTAGGGTGGGGAAGGGCGAGGTACAGGGACTGGTACTCCTATCTCTGGCCTTTCCTCCGCGGGGAAGAGCCCAAGGCTTCCCCCTCCCGCTGTGCCGTCGCCTGCAGGACCTTCTCCGTCTTCCTCTGCTTCTCCCTCATCGCGGGTCTCTGCCTCTATGTCGTCGCGGGCCTCTACCTCCCTTCGCTGTGGAGTCGCGTGGTACGATCTCGCTCTGTTAGCCTCTCCCCCCGCTCCTCTCCCGCCGTTCACCATAGTCAGTAGAAAGAGTGTCATGCCAAGCCTCATCCGCACCTGAAGTGGTCGAGCGGTTCTGCTCAGATCTCAGGAAGTCGGGGAGGGTTGAGCCTGGTCTCAGTGTAGATCTTCGAGTGAGGCCTAAGATCTGAATCTCAACTGTCTTCTCTTCTTGGTCCGTTTCGGTTCCATATTCGAAATTATGATTGGCAGTAGCTCCAGCTAGAGCAGTCGGTCGCGTGATTCTGCTCGTCTGTTCTTCTGCGGATGAATGACTGTCGTTCGTCACTCATATTACCATTCGCGTTGTTTCTCGTTCGGTGTGCGTTTCAGTCAGCTCCCTTCCATCTACTCGACAAACGAAGCCCTACAACCGTGGAGAGACTCCCCAATCATGAGGGTGTTTTCTCGGTTTTTTACCTACGATTTGCACTCGAAGATCTGAAAGAGCTGATTGTGCGGAAACTTTAGATCAGCAAAGATTCGAAGGCGTTGTCCCTCTATTCGCACATTAAGATCATCTCTTGTGCCTTGCATTGAGGATTTTTTTCAGCTTGCCAAGATGGTTAGCTTTCTTGAACGTTGACCTGCTTATTGCCACACACTTGTTAGAAGATGTCGAAACCTGGTTTAATCGTGAAAACTTTATTGAGGTTGATAATTTAATTGGCATATGATTGCATCTCTCTCAAGGGACAAACACATCTCATTTGTGGACTTTGTTTTTCGTAGAATGGTCCCTACCTATGCACGAAGGTCGGAACAGCTATCCAATGTCCTAGGGTAAGTTTTTTTTTTTAAGTTTTTTTAGTACAGAATGTCACTCTTTATGGAAGCTGACTCGTGATTGTTGGTTTTTTTCCCCCCCTTAGATACCTGTTTATGGTTGTTAAAACTTGTCCCTGTAGGTAAAAGAACCTCCTTCTTTATGGGAGAATCCATATTCTGCCACAACATCTTGGAAGGCATGTGCTGAGCAACGTGCGGATGAGCTTTCAGGCATGTTTGTATATCTGATCGAAAGAATAATATTAATGGGGAATTTCCTTTGCTGTTTGCATGTTTGAATTTCTGTGTGAATCTTTGGGTATTGGTAGACAAGATAGCTGTCTAAGTCTGCGTGAAGGTCTGAAATCATGTCCAGTGTGGCTATTGGAGGGGACATTGCATTCTGAATGCACACCTGAGCTGTCTTTTAATGCTAAAAACTTTTCAGTGAGGATCATTGGATTCTATATAGTTCGTTTCAAACCACAGAGTTTCCATTAGTTTATTATTATTTGAAATATATTTCTCAGAAGCTTTTTTTAGCAGCAGGTGCTGGTCGTGCAAGAATTTAGCTCATGCCTGTGCATTGAACAAAGCTCCCTGCTTCTACTTATTTGCATCTATCAATCAAGATTCTCTTTAGAGGGCTTTAATTATTTTACAGGGCCCGCATGTAGAGGAAAATGTATGTAAGCTTGCGAATATTCTTTTCACTTTATTCACCGCGGGTATTTAAGATATGAACTAACAATTATGATTGTTTCTATTTGTAGACAGATGAACAGTTTAATAAGAGAAATGTCTAACGGTTTATATTATCAGGGTTTCTCTGTAAATCTTTTTTGCTGTTGGAATGACACGAGCAAAAGACAAGAGATGGCCTTCTGAAAAGAATGACGGACTAACTTTTTCTTTTTGGGAGACTCTATCGCCATTAAATTTTCATAAAATTACGGGTAGAAAGGGCCAAGCAGATTCATAAGTGAGATGGATCATAGATGATGAACCAGATGACAAAGAGCATACAACTAGGCCGTTATAATGTGGTACAAACTATTCGACAGCTAGCTGGAGTATCTGAAGAGAAGTTGGCGTGAGGAATGTGTACTGTACATAAGCATTTAATTATATTTGGGCACAGCTGAATTCTTATTGAGATGTGACTAATTAAAAAGTCAACGAAGTTTTCTTTTCCTAATGAGATGCTATTTTTATGTATTACTCTTCAGCTAGTAAAAATTCACCAACTTCTCCTTAAGTTGACATATGAACTAGCTGGCACCGGGAAATCTGAACTTTTTAATTCGTCTCTTTAGGCACTGTTCAAATTACCTAATATATTTCCACATGTACTGTTCCTGCATATTTTGTGTATAGATCATCTTGCTTCGTATTGTGTGCAAACATTCAAGTGTTATCCTTGCAAAGAAAGCTGGACATGCTTCTTATCGTATCCCAGTGCGATATTGTCGTTTTGGGTGTCTGGACAGAGTCTAGCCCAATCCTTTTCCTATTGGTTCTTTCAGTTTACAGAGAGGAGGCTTTTGCCTGGACACAAAACAATATTCTATTTGGATATTAGTCGGTTTCACGCTTAGAGTAAATAAAACTACGTTCTCTGGACATCTAAAAAAACGTAAAAGGGAGGCAGTGAAAGATGATTAAACTTGGGCTGTGATCACCTGCATGATAACTATAGTGGACGTGTTTATGATGTTTTACTAAGACAGTTTAAGAAAATTATTTTTGGAGGGAAAATGGTATTTTACCATTGAGCTAATAATAACTTTAGCCTTGCATTAATGAAATGATTAATGGTGCAAATGATATGCAAGTAAATGTATAGCACATCAAGATAGAGAGGTGAAGTTGACAGTTTCATATTACCTTTGATAGGTTTGGATTTACTGTTCTCTTCACATTCTTGGAACCTGGGGAAAATATGTCAAGCATATGTCCTAGTTGAAGCTAAAATTCGTAATTTATCATTGTAAGAAATGCATTCAAAGACGTATTGTTTTTTTTCACTATTAACTGGATTTACATGTGGATTAACGGACTTAATCTGAATATCATGTGAAATTGTTTGAAGTTATGTCCATTTAGTTTATTCTGACAGCTTTTCTTTTATATGCCCTTCTTTGTATTCTTGTTATCTTTTTCTCGTTTTAACATTTTTAGTCACGAAAATGTCCTTTATCTTTTTTGCAGGAGTGCCTGGTGAAAATGAAACAACTGGTTACTTATTCGTTCAGGCAGAGGGTGGTCTAAATCAGCAACGAATCTCTGTAAGGGTGTTCCTTGAAAGAATATTGAGCTTCTAAAGTGAAATTCTTTGCCTCTATTTTTGTTTTCTACTCGATTATGTTCTGTATAAAGGTGCTGCTTTATTGGACTTTATCTGCTTTATCCTTTTATGGTCAAAATTGTTGCATTAATCCTTACATAATTTTTTTCTTCATTGGATTAAAAGTTACATATGCGTTTTGGAATTTGGATTTGCTGATCGGTACTAAAGATAATCTCTCCACAGATGGAGGAATCCAATGCCATCCGTTAACTCTTTACACTTTGAATGTTAAACACAATTAACGCCTCTGAGAGAACATTATTAAAAATGGCGACTCTTAGATTGAAGATGAATGTGATGGAAATTTTGATCCATCATCATGGTAACATGATGTCGAGGCTGTGGATTATGAAATTTAGGTCAAAATTATTTGAAGAATGATGATTAGAAGTTGCTAATCTCATGAGGCATCTCTCTGATAGGTACAGATGTTTTTTCTTTTGTAAAATCTTTGTTTGCTTTGTTAGAGAGAAAGAGAGAGTAATTCATATAAGCTCATTATAGTTTCAACTCATCTTAAGGTGGATTACATGTAGTTGAGCTAACAGGTCTAAAGTTCATGGTTCATACCCTTAGACGAATAAGGTCTACCCTCAACAATGTGACCATGTAGCATGTGACCTTGAAGCTTCTCGGACATGGGATCATATAGCAGGATCTGGATCCAATCTCAAGACTGGACTTGCAGATGATAGAAAATTATGTCTATGTGTGCTATAATAACGAAGATTAGCGTGGCAGATTTTACCAATAATGAAGACTGAAAAATTAAGTCAGATCGCAGAAAGATGTTTGTAGTGACTATCATTATTTCTTTTGAATGATGACATTGATTGTAATAATAGGGTTGCTTTTAGGAATATGGGCAAGGAACATAGGGCAGTGGATTGCATTTTCACTCCTATGATAATATGACATCTAGTGACGATGAAACTGGAAGATGTTCAAGGTTAATGCAATCAACATGTAGGATTTAATGTTACTAGCATAGATTTGATCGACATGTATATGATTTAATTTTATTTTCCAATACTTTCCTTTTGAGGCTTCACAGTTTGATTACAGGAACGCCGTTCATTCGGGGGCTGTTTTCTGACGAAAGGCAGCTAGTTCTAGAGGTCATCGTGGTCATTATCTATTTTACAATCTCCAAAAAGATCATATAGAGGTCATGTGGAGATGTCATTGTGGTCTTCTGTGTCTGATTAGGTGTCCTTTTTTCCTGGGGTTGATTCAAACCAGATTAGGATCGCTCAGCTGAAAAACCTTAACCCTATTCATCTTTAACTAATATTTTCTTGGGTTGGTTCGAACCATCGTGAGACTGTTCATTATCTTAACCCTATTCATCCTCCTTACACTACCCTCACTCTCTAGTCACCTGATGACCAATGCTGACCTTCTTGTGGAGGTCAGCTGGTACATGCTGATGGCTTGCAGGATTTAAGATTACTTAAATGAATGAGAAAACACAAGGGCTTATGTTAGGCCTGGTGGCTGCCTCCTTTTCATACAGACTCTTGGCTGCTGTCTTTATTTGCTTCGGCCCTCTCAATTACATGGTTAAAGCATGTCTGGGAGCTTGATATCCTCTGTGATAGTGTGAACAGGTCATAATCTTCTGTTTTCTTTCGCAATGTACCTCTATCTGGTATAAACAGCTAAATATCTTTACCATTATGCTTTCCAGAATTCACAAGGTTGCCATCAGTGTTCTAGTTTTTTGAATTAGTTGCTTTCTGTCATTTTCTTTACTTCTTTTTCCTTCATGTTAGTCTTGAGCCATTTTTGTGTTAGTTTTATTTGATTATGTGTTATGTCTTGCAGATATGTAATGCAGTAGCTGTAGCAAAAATATTGAATGCAACACTTATTCTACCACAATTGAAGCAGGACCAGATCTGGAAGGATACGACGTAAGATACTATAATTATCTCTCTTTCATTGTCTAACAGAGAAGTAGCATCATCTTATATTGTTTCCTCTTGTCATGTACTTTTCTGCTTGCATCTTTTTGCTGAAGTTAAAGGAACACACAATAAGAAACTAGCGATAATTATATAAATGCTTCTTTTCTACATTATGACATTGTGGTCTATCTTTTTTATCTGATTATTTACCTGTGTTACTCTTTTTCGGATGATATTTTCATTTTTACCTTTTGAAACCTTTTTTATGCAGGAAATTTGAAGATATATTTGACGTAGATCATTTTATCAATTATCTGAAGAATGATGTGCGCATTGTACGCGAAATTCCCAATAATGCCCCTATAAGGTTTTTGTACACCCTTTACTCCTGACTTTTTACGAACCTGTTGTACAATCCTATAGTGAAAGATTTTTTTTCTTATTTTTTCCGTAATCCTGCTTCTCAACGTTGACAGTTCGTTTGACAGAATTATAAGAGTGACTATTGATATATTTATTTTATATGCATATTGATGTTAGAGAACTACCCTTTTCTTGCAATTTATTTTTGGTTGAGAGAAATCTCTTTCCGAAGCACGTCTCTTACTTATGATAAAGTTAGTTGAGTATACCCTTCTGACATCCTCTATCATATACTGCATCCATATTTGACATCATTAATTTGGAGTTCATTGACTTCCTCCAAACTCACCTTTGTCTTATCCTTCGATCTGGAGAGTCTTGAAGTTTTCATGCTTTGGAACCGAATTTGTGTACTTTTCATTTCAATCGTGCAATGCAGTAAACTTAGTTTTGTTCAATAGTGGAAAACTCTTCCATATGACAGTTCAATTGTTATTTTGTATAACTTCAATGTCGCTGCAGTACATTGATCGTTTTCTCCAGGAACCATTTTTGACTTCAGCTAAGCCTTTGTTCATATTGGATATGCTTCAGTTGTGGACCATAAATGTCTATAGCGTCTTCCCAGGGACTAATTGTGTTGCAGTTTGTTCGGATAAAATCCTAAGGACTTTAGACTCTATGGCATGTTTCTGTAGATCCATCGGGCCATATCATCTGCAAGCAATATAAATCAAGGCAGTTCGTCCTTATTAGGAATAGTTGACGCACCATTTTATGCGCTACTCTTATTTTGGTATTAGGTAGATAAACGAAATGAACAGAGATGACGTGTCAGTTCCTATCCAGAAGAACCACTCTTTTTATCCTCTTGATTTATAAAAGGAAAGGTAAATCAGTGAATTGGCCTGAAATCAGAAAAATATCCCCGATAGCAGCTTTTTTTCTGGTGGAATTTCTGTGACCAGAGAAAAAACCTCGCAGACTTTTCTGTATGTATTTTATTGTGAAGTTGATCTTAACCGAATATTATATATTGCATGGATTTTATCGATATCCTAATACATAATGGATGCACACATTTCTGAGTGGACTAAATTTATGTGTCTCCATTAAATGAATTTAGCTATTTAGGAGTTAATGATGAATATGCCGTTTAATATCTATGTTTCAAGATGTTTAAAATGATTTTGTGATTTTATTAAACATTCATATCTGTAATGGCAGGGAGGCTGTAAAGAACATTCCAAAGCATGCTTCTGCACAGTTTTACATTGACAATGTGCTACCACGGCTCAAGGAAAAGAGGATGATGTCTCTAAAGCCTTTTGTTGATAGACTGGGGTAAATCATCATTATTAATGTATCTGTGATTTTCACTGTATTTACGTTTCTAGATTCGTATAGAAACTTTTAACTGTTTTTCATTTCCTACCCTGAAGTTTTATAAAACTGCATATATTTTCTTTATTTTTTATTTTCTATGAAAATAGACGTACTGATTCATGGAAGAATCTTGTTCCTACGATTTTAAATCTTCAGATACGAGAATGTACCACCAGAAATAAACAAGCTCAGGTGCAGGGTCAACTATCACGCTTTAAAGTTTCTGCCTGATATTGAAGCGATGTCTGATCAGCTAGCAGCCCGGATGAGGAACCGGACTGGGAGTTCCAACCCTTACATGTAACCTACATAAGCTGAATGAATTTCGACTTTTAGTTCGTTTTCATTTCGCAAGTCGGTTGTCATATTACTCTGATACTTTATTTTGTCTTCATTCTTTCACACAGGGCTCTTCACTTGCGATTTGAGAAAGGAATGGTGGGTTTATCTTTTTGTGACTTTGTTGGAACAAGGGAAGAGAAAGCAATGATGGCAGCTTATCGGAAGAATGAATGGCCTAGGCGTTACATGGTATTAAATTTTGAATCTAATTAGAGCAAATGATGAATTTTTAACAGAACCCGGCAAAAAGTGCTGAACTGTACCGAGTTTAATCTAATGAGAAAAAAAATGAAATTCCTACCATGTCTTTTATTTACGAGCTAATTCGTAGAAATTGGTTCGTCTATATCTAGGATGGTTCTCACCTCTGGCGTCAAGCTTTGCAAAAGCGGAAGGCAGGGCGTTGCCCACTTGAGCCCAGTGAAGTTGCGGTGATTCTGCGTTCAATGGGGTATCCAAAAGAGACACAAATATACGTTGCTTCTGGACAAGTCTATGGTGGACAGAATCGAATGGCTCCTCTGAGAAATATGTTTCCAAATTTGGTATGTTGATTCTTTGGCACATACTACTCTCGTAGAAAACAGTTGACTTCTCACTGGTAGTGGTCTACTTAATGATCTGCTTGTGTGCAAAATTGTGTTTGTAATTTAGATACTCTCAGAAAAGTGGTTTTTTGCTATCCATTTGTTGATTCACAAGAATGGTTCTCCAGTTTGCTAAGGCAGTTTTCCTAGCTGTTGGGTATACGAATCTCTTTTGTTTCTTCCTGCTACCGTTACTGTTTCTCCATTTGTATACAAACTTTTTTGATTATTCGTGATAGGTTTTAAAACAGAGTAGGTTCATGTTTTCGGACACCAAACTCTGGTTATTCTGACTCCTTATGGTTCATGATATTCTGTTTTTTTTTTTGTTGGTGATATCTAATAATTAGAGGAGTACCCAGATAGATTTGTTAAGTTAACCATATTTTTCCTAGGTACTTAAATATTATCTTTGCATTATCTCGCTCTTACAGCCTATAGAAACTTTTGCCCTCATGCTTAAAGCGTGGATTAGAAAATTAGCTCAGGGGCTTTCACAATATCATTCCATGACACCCCTTTTTTGAACGAAAAAGCGAGGTTCGATGAAGATCATTTATTATTATGTATTATTCATTTCATACGAAAAAATAATGTCTCTTGCGTTGTTTTCCCGCAGATTCTTTTTTATTTTTTTTGGGTATAAATCTTCGTATTCATATTCACATGATCTCTAATTCCGTTTATGCGACAAGATTCATCACCTCTTTAATCAAGTGCGTGATTCATTCTTGGGTCTTTTCCGGCGCAGATCACGAAGGAGGAGCTGGCCACCAAGGAAGAACTGGATCATTTCAGGAAACACGTCACGAGCCTGGCCGCGCTCGATTTCCTGGTGTGCCTGAAATCTGACGTCTTTGTGATGACCCACGGCGGCAACTTCGCGAAGCTCATAATCGGGGCCCGCCGGTACATGGGACACCGGCTCAAGTCCATAAAGCCGGACAAGGGCCTCATGGCCAAGTCCTTTGGGGACCCCTACATGGGCTGGGCGTCCTTTGTGGAGGACGTCGTGATCACCCACCAGACCCGGACCGGCCTCCCGGAGGAAACGTTTCCCAACTACGATCTCTGGGAGAACCCTCTCACCCCATGCATGTGTCAAGCATCGTAAGCAGCCTGGGCAGCAGCCGGCATCTTCTTGTTCGTCAGCAGCGAAAGAAGGGCAGAGGTATATCTTCTACGGGGTATGTATACTTTTCCTCATCATCAGGCCATTTTGTGTGTTCCTGCTGCAGATTAGGCATGCTCTAAGTGAGATGCTTGTAGGCATTTGTGAGTTGGCTTGGCAGATGGAGTTTGATTCGTGAATAATACCCATTTCTGTATGATAACTGTATGGAATGGCCTGCCCATCTGCTACTATTATTAGGCAGCTGGTGCTTGTTCCAGTTTGAAGGCAGAAATATATGAAAGATTAATTCGCAACTGTTATTTCGGACTGTTTGTTCATCGATTGTTTTCCCAAAGTAAGTCAGCGTAAGAATTGGATTTATGTTTATCAAGAGATCTATCTTCTGCCTGGCTGCTCCCCGGGCTAGTGATTCATGTGGGAAGATCTCTTGAGGTACAAATAATTGTGCAACATATAAATATATCATCAAATAATAATAATAAAATTAAAAATGATTATAGATACTAATGAAGCTTGAAAACTCAATAGCTTAGATATTTTTATTTTGAATCTTTTTTGGGTTTTTTGATGGAGCATGCACTTTTTTTGACTAAATATCAAGATTCATAAAGAAAACATATTCTTGTCATGAAGGGTGCTATATTCATGTGGTGACATGAGGTAGATGAATTCTTTTCCTTTTAGGCGACTTGACAGACTTCCTTGGTTATTGAAGAGAGAAGCATCAAAAGTAGACTCACTCTTTGACCTATTTGGTCATTTCTCGTATTGTTGGCACTTATCTTTTACGAAGAAAGTAAATAAAGAAAACCTCCTAGTCTAGTGGGTGAGGTATTTTGATATATGAGATTATCATATTACCTTTATGTGATAAGTTTTTCGCTCTATAAAACTTGTTTTGTCTTTTCTAGGAGTATAAAGAAAGATTTTAGGACATGCATTTGGTTCTACTATCACATAAGACATTTCTAAGGGTTGTTAAAATATTTTGCTAATATTTTTTTAAACCCTTGACAAAATTATGGTAGCATAAAATTGTTATTTTGCCATTTTCTACAGCTCTAGAAGCCCAACACTTCCCAATTGACAACAATATACCACTACAAGTAAGCTTCATAATAAATAACTATATTTGATCTAATATCTTTGAAACCATACCATTGTTAAGATATGACATGTGCACACTTGGGTACTTTTAGATATGGATTTAAAAGAGTGGTGCTACATTGGACTATGAGCTTCTAGTTGGTTAGAATCATAAATTTTGAAGATCTAATGAATTCTTTGGAGCTATCAATCTATGGAATCACGCTGATGTTAATTGGAAGGTGGGCTAGATAGAGTATCAAGGAGGGGATATATTAATTCTTTAAAATATTTTCCAACTTTTAGGTGATTTAGGAGGCTTGTCTTTATGTTGTACTAAGTTGATAGATGAGTCAACACATCATGTCGATGAAAATTATGTTGATTTAATTGGGTTACTTACTAAGTCAACACACTAGATAGGTAAGTTAAATAAACATAATTTTATAGTGGTTCAACACTCCTTATCTTTGTTGATGTCCTTGGGCATGTGTTTTGATATTATAATAAATGAAAAAATATATTATTGAGATTTAATTTTATCCATGAGATTATTATAAATATTTGATACATTTTATATATTAAACACATTATTTATATTGTGAGATTATACCTAACTTATTAATCTAAAGGATTAAACCTTGAGGTTAATTGATTTGATGAAATAGGTAAAACATTAGATTTATGACAATAAATATTTCTTAAATAATATTTAAATATATAAATAATATAAGATAAATGATCTTTATTATTTAGATATATTTAACTAAGATCATTTGACCTTTTAAGTGCAACCTTTTAACTATTAGTCATGTGCATTATGAAAAGAGAACAAAAAGGGTTTGAAATATTAAATGAGTTTTTGTAAGTCTCGAATTAAAAATCTAGATGATGACACATCAACTACTTATATGAAGAAAGTGATAATTTCAACATTTATATTTAAAGAAGATGTCAACAAGAAAGTTATTTGTCTATGAGATACAAATCTCAAGTTTAAATTTCAAATCAAACAAATAAACTACTAATAAGTTATTGAATTCACAATGATTATAGGTTGTTATCATGCATTTTGGAAAACATAGTGAGTATTTAAAGTAATCTTTTTTGTTTATCACTTTAGCAAAATATGAAAAATCATTGGAGGATGTAGCCTTATAAACAAAAGAAGTTTGGGAAACCAAAAATAATTATTTCACTTTGATTTACAAAGAAGAATCCTTCCTAGGATTAAATAACTTTATTATGGAGCTTCAAATGTGTGTAGGCTATTTCATTTATTTTTATCAAGTATTGGTGATCAATAAAATGATTAAATATTTTAAGAAAATTCTTCATCATGCCTTAAAGTAATTGAGTTGTGAGGAGAAATGGTTTCTAGGCAAAGACATGAGGTCTTTTAAGCCTAAGTTGTCCTAAAAGAGATTGAATATTTGTGGAGATTAAACTTGAGTTATTAGATTGATTTTGTGAAGTTCAGTATATATTTTTGAGGGAAATAATGATATCTAATAGGAAAGATCTTCTGAGACTGGAATTAGTAAAGTGAGGGGTGAACTTATATAAAAAGATTAAGTCTCATCTGTGAGAGAGATAAAATCATGAGAAAACTTGTCGAAGAGAAAAAAAAATCCTCACATATGTAGATAACCACGAAAAATAATGTTAACACGTGTGTCAACACCTCTATGATTTATAAACAAAATCTGAAGTAGTAAATCATCAATTTAACTACTTAGATCTTGATATTTCACCTAACCTCTTAGATCTTACAATCTTATATTTATTGACCATGGGTTCTTACCCTTAGTTTTCACAATCCTCATATAGAGAATGACACATAAATTGAAAAGATCGGTAAAACCCTCAACCCTCAAATTATAGATTTGTTAAGTCTATTTCTACATCTTAAACATTAAGACATTAACTTGTCTTTTTATTATTTTTACTAACACTCCCTAAAGTGTCTTCACATAAAAATAAAATTCATAAAGTTATAAATTAATCATGAAGCTTACATGAGAAACTTTTTTGATTTTGTAGATGTTTGCATGTTTGATGAAGTTGTGTGGAAGTTACATGTAGAATACAAAATAGTTACAAATATTGGAATGGATAGAATGTACTAATCTATCATTTAGGTATACATAGATAGTCCTTGGGATCAATATTTTATAGCACTGAAAAACTTAATTTTTAGCATTCAAATTTGAGATTTGATCAGCCAAAGATGGCAACTTGAGTTCTTTTTAGGATTAAACTATCAACATGACTATCTTGATGATGTGATAGTGTGAGATTATGTTATTGTCTTGATGGTCAAACTTCCTAAAATATGCTACAACTTGTCAAAGATCTTTTGACACATTAGATTATTTGGGTATGTCTAGCATGTTAAATACCCTAAAGAGAAACTTCACTTTTGTTTTTTGAGATCTGATTTGGTTTTAATTGAGTTTTTCTATGGTTTGACTCACTTTATCTTCCTTTGTTTTGACTTTGCAATGGTTGTGGTTACTTGCTTCGTTTGACCCACTAATGGGTATGAGCCAATTTTTTGAAATATTTTTATGTTTATTTTTAATATGACTTTTCTTCTATTATATATATCTATGGTCAATTCATTTCACTATTTGTACTTGAAAATATACTCTAATAATGAATATACTCGGTTTATTTATTTATATTTTCTTCAAAACATTAGTTCAAGAATAACATATATATCAAAAAATATTTTTATCTTTTATGATCAATTTTTACTATAGAACTGCTTAAACTAATAATAGTTCACACACGATAATTAAATAAAACCAATAACCATGTATTGAATGGAGATTTGTACCAAAAAATGTATTTTATTGGAGTCGGCATTGAAGGCTCCAACCATGCGGTAAAAAAATTAACTTTCCCAACTTTGTTGAGTCTTAGCAAAGTTATTTATGTAGCCATATTTTTTTTGAATGCACGGTACTGAATATTTGGTTGATAACACGAGCTACATCATCCTAGCCACAGAAGACTTTCTATTACTATGGCTACACCTGGTTGCTACTCTTGTTGTGATTACCCATTTTTTAAGTTTTTCTTCAAGCGTAGGCTGAGGTCCAAGATGCGATTTTTCTGTGAAATCTGTCTCGTGGGTTGGAAATGGGGATTGAACAAGTGATATCCTATTTATTCTCCGATAAATGAGAATGGGTTAGCACGGAAAACACTAGCGAAGCTACTATGAGACGTTAGCACAGTTGGGGACGTGGGGGCCCAGCGGGGAGGGCGCCATAGTCGGCTGTCCTCTCTCTCTCTCTCTCTCGCTCTCTCTCTCTCTATCTCCCTGGGTTTTGGGGTTGCGGCTTTCAGACTGTTCATACTGTTCATTCTGTTATCATCCGCTGATCAGGCCTCTACGGCAGCCATGAGGTCCCCTCTTTCTTCGTCCTTCGGCTCCATCTCGCTCTTACTGGGCCTCACCCTCCTCTGCAGGTTGAGACAGCAGAGCCCTCTCTCCCTCTCCCTCTCTCTTTCTCTTTCTTTGTCTCTCTATCTGTGATCATCTCTAAGCCGTAATCATGTGCATGCGCCGGCTACGACTATTCGATTTCACGAAATATGAATACCCTTGCCGAGCATCTACAGCATCTCTCTCTCTCTCTCTCTCTCTCGCTCGCTTATGATGCATGTTACCAACATGGGCAGGGTATCCGGAGCCTCCTCTCCAGAGGAGCTTGCCAGCACGCCGCCCAGAGGCTGGAATTCTTATGATTCCTACTCCTGGATCATCAGCGAAGAAGACTTCCTCGCCAATTCGGAGATCGTCTCCAAGAGACTCCTGCAATATGGGTACGAGGTAGGGGGCGGGCTCCTTCAGAACCCGTGCCTGATCTAATGCGCTGTTCTTCCATCTTTCTGGCCGTTCTCAGATGATCTTTCTGCAGTACGTTGTGGTGGACTTCCTCTGGTTCCGGCGGCTCGCCAGGGGATCGTACACCGACGCCTATGGGTTCGACTCCATTGACGAATGGGGAAGAGTGGTGCCCGACCCGGAGAGATGGCCGTCCTCCAGAGGCGGCAAGGGGTTCGCAGAGGTCGCCCGGAAGGTCCACGCTATGGGCTTGAAGTTTGGGATCCACGCCATGAGAGGGATCAGTGTTCAGGCAGTCGACAACAACTCTCCCATCCTCGACGTCGCCACGGTATCCTCTCTTGGCTCATCCTCCTGTGTTGTTCTTCACCTGTTGACTGATAAGTTCATACTAAAATTGGAAATTATCTTGTGGGAGCTTGAGGAACCGATCTTCGGTTATTTTTCAATGGGTGTCGATAATACGATGAAATCAGATGAACTGATCGGTGTTTCATTCATTGATTAAAATCAATAGATCACGATTTCGGATTATTTTTTCTTAAAAGGTGGATAATCAGAAATGAGAAGACTTTTTCTGTGGGTCTTGATTGTGACAAGCGATTCAATGGTTTTCTAACCAGGGGACGGCCTACAGTGAGGACAATCGCCTTTGGGGGGCCGCGGATGTGGGGATGAGGGAGCGGGCATGTGCTTGGATGACCCACGGATTCATGAGCGTGGATACAAAGACTGGGGCAGGGAGGGCCTTCCTCCGGTCTCTCTATAGACAGTACGCTGACTGGGGCGTTGACTTTGGTGAGAATCCCGTTGACCCCTCCCACTCCCTTCATCACTCTTCTCAACGTTTTTCCCTCCAACCCCCCCTTCAATTAATTCTCAGTGAAGCTCGACTGCGTCTTTGGGGAGGACCTTGACGAAGCGGAAGTCAGGACTGTCTCAGAGGTGAACAAAATCACTAATTTTTAATGATTTTTTATAGATAAACTTATGATGATGATGATTCCATTATTAGTTACTAGAAAAATTGAAGGCGGGTCATTTTTTCAGATCCTGGCTGAGCTTGAGCGACCCATTGTTTTCTCTCTCTCTCCGGGGAAGTATGCGACGCCCGGCATGGCGAAGAACATCAAAAATCTCGTTAATATGTATAGAATCACATCTGACGACTGGGATCTATGGACCCATGTGGAAGAACACTTTGACGTAGCAAGGTATGCTCATTCCTCTTCTTTGTTCGGGAGCCTTTCGGGCGACTTTTTATGAATGGAAGTCAACGGCCAGGACCAGAAAAATGACGCCCATTCTTCTCGGATTGGTCATCTTGTTTGCTTCTTCACAGGGACTTTGCATCGTCGCAGCTCGTAGGGGCTGACGGGCTTCATGGAAGATCATGGCCAGACCTGGACATGCTTCCTCTTGGGTGGCTCACCGATCCAGGTCAGAAAATAATCTGCTCATAAATATAGTATCTAATTAAATGAGAAAAAATGATGCCCTCTTTGCTCATGCAGCATGAGCGTTGACTATATCTGGTATTTTTTTAGGGGCAAACCATGGCCCCAGTAGGCAATGCAGGCTTACTCTCGATGAGCAGAGGACCCAGGTCCAGCCCCTCCCCACCTTATTACCATATTTATACTGCTGATAAAGATTATTCTTGTTCTTTATGTTTCTGATTAAGCCGCCGGGCAGATCACTCTCTGGTCAATGGCGAGGTCTCCTCTCATGTTCGGAGGTGACTTGAAGAGGATCGACGAGGTCACCTTTGACCTCATTACCAACCCCACCCTGCTGGAAATAAATACTTTCAGTGTGAAAAATATGGAGGTATTCCTCTTCTGGGATGATCTTCTATCTGAAAAGACGAATTTTTTTTTTCTCTTTTTAATTGTCTGAAGTAGATAACATCAGCCATGTGTGGCCCTCCATGCAGTTTTCTCTTATTGGCATGGCGGAAGATCATAAGAGGTGGCAACGTCCATTTCTGGAGAAATCGGGTAGTCTAGATGGAAAAATACTAAGTCTCTCGAGCTGCGAGGATCCAAAGGTCAAGGGTTGGCATAAGATGGTCAACGCCGGAGATAAAGACCTCATCTGCTGGAAGGACAGCCGGGCAAATGAGAGACCCTTTTGTCTTCACAGCACCCAACCTCTCTTGGCATCGTGGGCATCACTCTAGCTGGCTAATTCGCCTGATTAACTCGATTTTCTTATGCTTATTTTGATAATACGTGTTATCAGGGGTGAAGAAATCGTATACAGAGAGAATTATGATGGGAGTTTTCATCTGTTGCCAAATGGGGAAGCTGGTTGGTGCATCGGGGGATCTTCTTCAAACACAAAGATGAAACAATCGGCGGCGATGAGCGGCTTCATCTCCCCCTGCAAGTGGAGCGCCCACCTGGTTCGATATCTCAGGGTTTTGGATTAGTAATTACTAATTGTTGTCATTATGGGACTCAATAATGATTAATCTGCCACAGATGTGGGCACTGAACAGCAATGGGACCCTTCAGAGCAGCTACTCTGGGCTATGCGCATCAGTTGAAGCCGAGAAGGGTATGGGGTTTTGTTCAATATTACTGTTCGCCATGGTTGGAGGAGCCCATAAACCCAGAATCTTTCATTTGCTCATGCAACTGCTTTATTGCAGATAATTCAGGTTCTGGTGGAATGCGATCGTGGGTTGCTAGAGGAAGAAGAGGTCAACTCGTTTCTTCATTATAGATCACGAATCACTGAATATATTTTTCATTTAAAGCATGCTTCGGTCTGGTTCATCTTGTTTGGAGAATTTTTTCAGTAGGTGATAAGGGTATCAATATTTCTCATTTTTATATTCTCTCACAAGCCTGCGTTTTCCCCACAAAATCTCCTGGAATGATCCTTCTTCTTGATGGACATTTGGTTCTAATTTACTCGTATTATTTTTTTTTCATACCATAATGTTTTCTGTGTTCATCATCTACCATAACTAAAGTTTTTTTATTGCCTAATGTTATTTTTACCTGATCTATGGGTTTCACCAATCCAACGTAGACTGTTTTATCCGAAGTTCAGGAAGAAATAGAACTCCAAGATCAAGCAGCAGCAAAAAAATAAAAATAAAAATAAAAATAAAAATAAAAATAAAAATAAAAATAAAAATAAAAATAAAAATAAAAATAAAAATAAAAATAAAAATAAATAGGAGATGGCCCATTTTTATCTGCTGATCTGCTTGTTGACCCATCTTTTTTGTATTTGTTTTTGGCTTCTATCTCAATCAGGTAAAGAAAAAAAAATTTGAAACTGGATTAATGAACATGGATTCATGATACCCACATTTCAGGAATATGTGCTCATGTCCTCAAATCTTTGTATGCTTCACAGGTGAGATCTACTTTGCCATCTTCAATCTGAATCCCACATGTTCTTCAGCCTCCGTGAAGATCGAGGATTTGGCGAGGGCTGTCGATTTGGGGACTCTGATCGGAAGGCCCTGCAATGCCACCGAAGCTTGGAGTGGGATGATCTTCAATCCACTCAGTGATTCACTCTCTGTTGAGGTCAACGGGCATGGATGCGCGCTCTTCACAGTCTATTGCGCGTAGCTGCTGGAGGTAAGAGGAGAGTATAAATGGTTGACTTTTATTTTATTTTATTAATTTATTTCCAGTATTCTTACCATTATCATCATCATTTTATTTTTCATGTTACAAGACAGAAGGCTGGTCATTAAATGCGTGGAATAAACCTTTAATGGCTGGAATAATTGTTGATTGGATCCCGCGACTGATGAAAAAAAAAATCAAATATTTCATGTGGGATATTTAAAATGTAAATATTAAAAGGGAAAAAGTTGAAATTAAGAGGCCTTATGGAAGTTGCTGTCCATGCTTTGGAAGGATAATGCTAGAGATACACGTGGACAGGAATGAAGGAGGGCCCTCCCTCCCCATTGGATAAGGAAAAGTGATAGCCAAGTCATGGGTTCTACGGGGTTGACTTTTTCTACAGGTCAAATGTCAACATGAAAGAGGTAGTGTGGATTGAGTAGAACTTCCTTGAGCTTTGGATTTTTACCCCTGCTTCAGTTACAGACATCAAATTTTGCCGTTGCAAGAGGCATAATTACCGTAACCCCCTTCCTACCTTGCAATATATGTACTTCCGAGGGTGGAACGCACGGCATATTTCTCGGAGGGGTTTTATTTACAATCGGCCGGGTTTTTATTCTCTACTCGATGGCTGTCAGTTCCCACGTATTTCCATCAGAGGAGTATATGCCCAATTATGTTTCTTACAATGGTGTACATACATATTAGTATATATGCTTGTACGTTTCTGAAAGTGTTTAGGCTATTTTTTAAAATAAAAAATAAATTGAATCCTAAGATTTTCATTCAAACATTCTTCACTGAGCCCCTCTCTCTCTCTCTCTAGACGGTACGGAATCCAATCAGAGCGGCGCGCTTTAGCGATGGATGGAGTATAAAAGGGAATCCAGGTGGGGCCCACCGGGGTGGGTGGCGCCGCCTCCCTAATTTGTCCGTATCCCAGCGACGTGCCGCAGACGGGTCTGGCGGGGAAGTCTAATTTTTTGTGCTCGGCCTCCCTCGCCGCAACGGCCATACCCGTGACGTTTTGGGTACGTGCCTCCGATTTGTGGAGCCACGTGGCGGTTGGGGGAGCGTGCTCTTCTCACGGTCGCGGCGGACGGCACGCGATGCGGTCTGACGCGAACTGCGGGGAGCTAAGAAGAGGCGGGAAGGGTGGTCTCGTTTCAGCCGCTGAGTTGCCACGTACCTCTCCGAGTGAGGGCATAATAGTCATTTACCAGGAGCCGGACCGGCCCGCGCTGGATAGACCGGTACGTGGCGGGATGAAGTACCTTCAGAAGGGGTGCCGACCTCGAAATCCTCCCCGTGGGCCCACCTCTTGCCTCGCCATCTCCGCTTGGCGACGGTTGAACGGATATATATAAATACCCTGGGCTCTCTCTCCTCACCCTCTCGTCCTGTGGGTGGTCTGCTGCCGCAGCTTCTTCCTCTGTATCTTCTCCTTCTTCTTGTCTCTCTGGGGGAAGAGAGAGAGAGAGAGAGAGAGAGAGAGAAGGAAGGTGGAAAGTAATGGAATCTCTGGTGGTGGCGGATGGAGGGGCGTCAACGTCGAGCCTCCTCGGCATCGGTGTCGGCCTTGCCGGCGGCGGCCCCGGCTGCATATCCCGCGGCCGCCGGCGGATCGGGTCGGGAACATCGCCGAGCAGCGTCGGGTGGAGGAAGCGGAAGGGCTGCGCTCCCTTGAGATGCCAGAAGGGTAAGAATTCCGCTGCTGGTCACAACGAGCCTGGGGTTTCCTGCTCTGCCGTTGCTCGTGAGGCTCCCTCTGCGCCTTCCTCGTCCGCCTACGAGGGAGGGGACGCGAGCCCTCCCCGGCTGCGGCTCCGGCAGATCGCCGACGAGTTCCACGCCCTGCCGGAGCCGATCGACCGCGTCAAGCGGCTGCTCGATTACGCTGATCGTCTCTCGCCGCTCCCCGATGCTGATCGCACGCCCGCGAACCGCGTCATGGGATGCACCGCGCAGGTGTGGCTCGCGGCCTCCATGGACGACAACGGCCGGATGCGTTTCGCGGCGGACAGCGACTCGGAGATTACGCGGGGTTTCTGTTCCTGTCTGATCTCAGTGCTTGATGGGACGGCGCCGGATGAGGTGATGGAGATGCGGACGGAGGACCTGGCAGAGTTGAACGTGGTCGGAAGGGCGGCGGGGGGGAAGACTATGTCGAGGGTGAACACGTGGTACAACGTTCTTCTGAGCATGCAAAAACGGACCAAGGCGATTGTTGCGAAAGGGAACGGAGAGCAGCCAGTGGATCCTTTTCCCTCGATGGTGATCAGCGTGGACGGAATACAGCCAAAGGGGAGCTACGCCGAAGCTCAGGTGAGCTTCGCACCATTTGCCTCGTCGAATGGTGATGATTAAGTTGGACTATGGGAATGGTTATCCATTCCTAAACCTCTCTGTGCCTTTCTTTCTGTCTGTCCGTCGGTCTCTGTCTCTCTCTTCTCCCCTCCCCCTCACGCACGGTCTGCGTGTAAATGTGCTGCAGACGTAATAGCCTTAGGAAAGCCTGAATGCACTGCGTGTAGTTTAAATCACTGCACGGATCGAACGTGCTTGTACCTTACGTTAGGGAAAAAGGGTGATGAATGATTTTTCCCTCAGCCGTTGAGAAAAGGGGTCGAGTGAGGATCTGAAGATCTTAATATTCTGAGTGTTAAATGAAGCGGAAGCTTGAAAATCAACTTTTGGGTGGGGTGGTCACCAAAATGCCTTGCATTTTACGGCATATAACGTGATTCATGGATTGCTTTAGAGAGATCAATTTGCAGAGGCTTTTGTTGCTGATGTCATTCTCCCAGGACAAAATTCAAACGATTGCACTCTTAGGGGTTACTATTTTTATCTATGAATCAATTTCCTTAATCTTTTAATTGCCCTATGATGAACGCTTTTATGCGTGCAAAACTGAAGGATGTGTGAACGTTCCGCATTTAAAGCACGTGCTCTATGTTAGTAGTATCATTCTAGTTCTTGAAAATATGAAGAGATGGTCCTTTTCTCCGCATATATAACATCTTGAACTTCATGAACTTTTAAGCAATTTCCCAACATTAAATTTGAGTGTTAATGCAGGCAAAGTATCTATCACCTGATAACACCAAGGTTAGTGAGCTCGTGAATGTGCTGAAAGAGAAGAAAATTGGTATTGTGGCGCATTTCTACATGGACCCAGAAGTTCAGGGAGTCCTTACTGCTGCACAGAAGCTCTGGCCTCACATTCATATATCTGACTCGTTGGTAATGGCCGACAGAGCTGTGAATATGGCAAAAGCTGGATGTGAATATATTGCTGTTCTTGGCGTGGATTTTATGTCAGAGAATGTACGCGCAATTCTGGATCAAGCTGGTTTTGAGAAGGTATTCGTTACTTCAAATCATTTATCCTATCTTATCCTTTTTATTTTTCTGCTTGTCATAAAGCTTGCATACAAGTACCAAAAGATATGTTAACATGGATACAGAAAGAACAAGCATGTTTTTCACCTGAAAGAAACTTAACAATGTATACCTTTAAAACGCTTCAATATATATGTAATAATTTAGAAAAAACCAAATCCTCCTGCATTTTTCGAAGTATTTTTTCAAGGAAGCGTATGATTTGTCCGCACGATTTTTAAACCATTATCACAGGAATGTGTGTCACTCCTCTTCCTACAAAAGTTTTATAGTTCCGATGTTGGTTCAGAGACTGATGCAATCACTCCGATGTCAGATGTTCATGTGTCATTCTTTCCTGGAGGTACAAGCCTGCCTCTTGGTGTGGGAATAAACTCAAAAGTGTCATTATAATTTCATATCTATGAAGCTTCCCAGTATGTTTTCAGTTTCTATTAGTTGTGTAAGAGCAAATAAGAAAGACGGATGAGTTTTCATTTGTTCAAAAAATTGACTCTAGTGATTCATCTTAACATAAAATGGCATAATTATTTAACTGTTTAATCAATGAATCAATGCCTCTCTTTATGTACTCTATTTCTCTTATTTTCTTACTTCAAACACTTTCTCGAAAAATGAAATCAATTATACATTTGACATATATAACACAAATGATCGCTAGAGGTGAAGTATCGGGTGGATCGTGTCTCAGTGTAGAAAATGTAGATTCTTCTATTACGTCTGTGGTAGGCATTTGTGACTTATTTCCCTTTTCACGTCTTCTCTCTCTCTCTCTCTCTCTCTCTCTCTCTCTCTCTCTCTCTATTTATCTTACTTTGTCTAGTGTGGTAGTGAATCACTTCAATTTTGCATGATTTCCATATCGGGCCCCCCTTACCATAATTCCAACACAAGTCGATTCACTGTCTTATTTTATGAAAATATATATCTTTACAAAATTCTCCCAGTGTCTGATTACCAAAATCAGGTTGTCCATTTTTCTCTGCAAAGGAATCTGTTCTGAAAGTGTAATTTTCTTCCAATTGCTAATAGTGGGGAATTCATTCCAGGTTGTCGTGTACAGGATGTCAAGTGATCAAATTGGTTGCTCTTTGGCAGATGCGGCAGCCAGTCAAGCCTATCTGAATTTTCTAGAAAAAGCATCAAGATCAAAGACCTCTTTGCATGTAATCTATATAAACACGTCATTGGAGACAAAAGCCCACGGTCATGAACTTGTTCCAACGATTACCTGCACTTCCTCCAACGTTGTACAAACCATACTACAGGTACAGTGCTTGGGAAATTTTATTTAAAATTTATAAGATTATCAATTTTTTTATATTAGGGTTCTTTATGACTTTATATATTACAGCATTAAGATTTCTCGTATGGGCTCACTGATTTGACAGTATACTTCATCAGGCTTTTGCACAGATACCAGACATAAGTGTTTGGTACGGCCCAGATTCTTACATGGGGGCTAACATTGTTGAGCTGTTTCGCCAAATGGTTAGCATGTCAGATGAAGAGATTGCACTGATACATCCGAAACATGACAGGAATTCAATTGGTTCATTATTACCTAGACTACATTACTTTGAAGTAAGTTGCGTCTCCAACTATATGAGAAGCGGAGTTGTGGCTTCTTCTTACCTAAGTAAAGTAGACTTCGAGTTTTACTTTCATTTTCGAGGAATCATGGTTAGAAATTTAGCTGTCACTTCATGTTGGATACAATTTTGAGTTCGATCCCTTTTCTACTGCATTTTGTCCTTGTGATTTTTCAGCATTCTTCTCATTGCATAATCATCTTTTGATTTATTCTTTTGTAACATAATTAGTGTTGTTTGGAAGAAAAGGTCTTTAAACATGTAATTTTGTGTAGATACTTTTGTCTCTACATGGGATTTGAATTTTTCTTGCCTTTGGTGTAGAATGGACAAATGTTTGTCGTTCTGTTGTACTTGGCATGATGGGGAAGGTTATAATCATTCCTGTAGGTTTGCTGTGAGAAGGGAACTTGTACTCACTATTATGTACCATGACGACTAAAAAGCTTTCATATCTTCTCCTGGCTCATGTATAACCTCTCTTCTTTAGGAACACAATAAGGAAGATCAGAATGCAAAATTGATTTGAAATTGAAACCATAAGTGACAAACCTTATCCTAGTAAGAATTTTTGATGGTGCGTTGTTCCACAGTTTTGCCTAGTGAATGCCTACCTGTTTTGTTATTCAGCCTCATTTATATTTCTTGCGATTGGAGGTTTATCCAACTATCACAGATAGAAAATTTTATGTTCTGTCATTGATGATGATTCATTGTCTTTTGTTGATTTTTAGTTTTTCCTTTCATTTCTGAGATTGTTGTCTTCTGTATGCCAGGATGGTACCTGCATTGTACATCACCTCTTTGGACAGGAAGTTGTACAAAAGATAAAAGAACTGTACTGTGATGCATTCCTGACTGCCCATTTTGAAGTCCCAGGAGAAATGTTCTCCTTGGCCATGGAGGCGAAAGGAAGAGGAATGGGAGTTGTTGGATCCACTCAGAATATACTAGATTTCATCAAACAGAAAGTGCAAGAGGCATTGGATAGAGATCACGAGGACCACCTTCAGTTTGTATTGGGAACAGAATCGGGAATGATAACCTCTATTGTAGCTGCTGTCCGTGATGTGCTGAGCTCTAATATATCTGCTTCTAGGAAGATCGACGTTGAGATCGTGTTCCCTGTCTCATCTGATTCTTTGTCGACAGCTTCAGTTAATAAATCCCAAAGACAGGGTTCTTCTGAATCACACGATCTTAGTAAACTTACTGTCGTTCCTGGAGTGTCAACTGGTGAAGGCTGCTCTATCCATGGTGGTTGTGCTTCATGCCCATACATGAAGGTTGGCAAGTTTGTTTGCTGATTTTCCTGCATAAATTCCAGTACATTTGTTATATATCATCTAGATCTTAGTATGCTTAGGAGCTCTTATCTGACTGGCAGTTGAAGCGGCACTAATGATAATATGTAGATATTTCCCTTCTTTGTGTTCATATTCCTCATTGAATGTGATGTCGTACCTTTTATGGGTGGGAAAGGTTCAGTTCCACCGACAGTAAGAGGCCCGAAATGCTTTTCATGAGTGAGAGCTTGTCTAGCATTCAATCTTTTAACACCTTTTTTTAGTTTTACTCGCTTAACTAATTAACATAAAACTGATTTCATGTTCCAATGTCACCTGTCACGTGCGGATTTCACTTTTTTCAGCGACCACCCTTAGCATTTCTGATACTGATCATAGAGGACTTGATTTAACCTGTTGTGGTTATTTCCCTTTAATGGCATCTCCTCTTTACCCAACTGAGGATTTAGTTATAGTCTTTGAAGATTTGGCCCAAGGAGACGATGCCTTGATAAGAAGTATAGAGGACAACATTGAGAAAGTTGAAAAATCCTTGTGTAGATTACTTGTGTTCGTTCGCCATCAATGCCTCATTGTCATGTATGCTCATTGGTAGGGTGAAGTTATGAAGTTTACAACCACTCTCATGCCTCATTCTAGTTTCTTCATTTTCTTATTACTCCTTATATCTGTATATATATATATATATGTAGTGGAACAGAAGGAGAAAGATACATTGATAAGAAAAGTCATGAAGCAACACAGGGAGAAAGAGAGATACAAGGAGAGAGGGAAAGGAGAGCAGCGGACTGCCAACCTCATCATCTTCTCTCTAGCCTAGTCCCTTATATAGGGACAAACCTAAACATATTTCTTATAATACCCTTACACATGTTAACAATATTCATGGGTTCTATTTCCCGTTTTGACATCAGCATTCTCTCTAAATATGAAGTGTATGCAAATTCTTATTTTCATCTGGAAGAAAATGGTGTGTCACATGAAATTTGTTTTACTTAACTTGATTTTATCGTGATTTCAGATGAATTCCCTCAGCTCGTTGCTAAGAGTTTGCCATCAACTCCCTGATGACAAGGGTCTTCTTTCGGGGTACGAAGCTAAAAGATTCAGCTCAACCACACCTCAAGGACGATCCGTCGCCGATGTTGGGTGTGAGCCAATCTTGCATATGAGGCATTTCCAGGTTAGTCCATATTTAGCACCTTCTCCACCCCCTTCCCCCCTCCAAACGAATAATTCCAGATCCATCTACAGCTTATGGTTGACGACTATTCAGTCAATATGTGGATTTATACATCATATTTTTAATTAATGTTTTAGTATTTTATTCTGATTCTCCTCGATTGATTTGCTCCATCTCCTCTGGATAAACATCTTTATTGAAAAGTTCAGTTAGATTTTTGCGTTCCCACTTCATGAAAGGAATATTTCTCCACCCATCTAGAAGAACAAGCTATTTTGGTGGTCTCTATCCGCCTTTCATCTGATATATATTCTGGCTGCGTCTCCTCTGTGTTTTCAGGCAAATAAAGAACTGCCGCAGAAACTTGTTCATCAAATAGTCGATTGGCACAGCAACAGCACGGCCGTATCTTGAAAAAAAAAAATCCCACACGGCTTGCAGGCTTGAAGAGAAACCACTTGTGCTGGCTAACTCTGCCATTTCAGAGTATATACGTACACACTCAGATTGGTCTCTCCGTTCTGATCCGCTCCAGCTTGTCTGATCTTGATCCACCTTGTGAGGAAGGTAACCCTAGACAAATGCCCCGGTTGAACAAGGCTCCGTAAGAACACCGCTAAAAGGAAGGATCCATCTGAAGAAATTTCACGCTTGGAATAGGCAATGCCATTGGAGGGAGTTCTGCGTATCTGCTGTATGATTCCCACAGGCTTTTTTTTTTTATAAAAGACCTACATATATTTTCTGTCCTTTTATACAGTCTGAGTTATTTGAGAGTATTATAATTACACCATGGGCATGAAATTTTTTGGAAAAAATATTTTTAGTTGGATCTTTAAGGCAAAAAGTACGCTGCTTCTTTCGGTGTTGTTTGCTTCATTACATTCCCTTTTAGTTTTGCCGGAACCATGGATTAGGGTTGCTCATGAAGGTTTTCAGGGATGGCTCCGTGATAAATTGGTCCATATTCAGGGGGAAATGGCCATGGTGTTCATGCATCCCAAAATCTTCCATGGACAGCATGCCTCACTTTTGGTGGTTCTTTTCATCAGAGATTTGGATTGCATGCAGCATCATTAACTCTGCAGAAAATAGTCTCCAATCAACGATTGAAAGAAAAAAAAAAAAAAAACACTGATGGCGACTCCAATGGTTACTTGCAAATGATAGATGGCTATTTTGCAGTTATGTGGTGCATTTGCCTTTTCCTTTTTTATCATGAAATAACTCTTTTTTTTTCTTTAGATTTTTTATTTTTATTGTGATCCCTTGGAAGATATCCAACATTAGTGACAAAAAA
The DNA here is from genome assembly GCA_024713555.1 of Spirodela polyrhiza. NCBI lineage: Eukaryota > Viridiplantae > Streptophyta > Magnoliopsida > Alismatales > Araceae > Spirodela > Spirodela polyrhiza. Next base: position 2,595,892 of record CM046540.1, read on the forward strand.
GACTAATTTAAATTTCCTAAACATTAATAAGGTCATCTTTAGCATTGAAGTCTTTAAGTCACAGTCTTAGACTCTGATAGAATATGTGATTTAGATGCCCATGAAATATCAATATCAAGATTGTTATAGTAACCGTACATAATCCCTTCAATCTTGAGAGAAAAATGAGTAAATATTGATAAATCAGATGTTGGGAAATAAGTCTTGAATTCCTAGAAATACGAAGCACTTTTTAAAAATAGTTCAAGGGTTCTAAAACCTCTTTCGTCTTCTTGATTCTAAGATACATTTTAAAATAAAATCTCAATTGATGACCGTGTTCCTTTAAAAAATAAATCTCAATTGAAGCTGAACTTAGTTCACAATGGAGATATATCTATATGAAATGCAGTACAATTAAAATTTATAAGGCGTGAATAAATGATAAGAAATATTGGTTTCAATTCTCAGCTTAGTTGTGGATTTTATTATAAGAGTGTAGGTTCCCAAAAATAATAATTTAAAGAATTCAATTTATCATGTCTTCGCACATTAAATAATATTGGCTATAAGCTCATACAAAGATTAAGAGGGGGGAGGGGAGAAGTGGATTAAATTAATCTGTTTTTTGTTTGTCCTCGAAAGAAAATCTCTTCTCTAAATATGTCTCTTTCTGACTTGTGAATATCTACACTTTTTTTACAGCATTTATTGTAACACCATGAATTTTAAAGTGGTTTGGTTCACTACCCATGTCTACTCTCATTATAAATATTAAAGATATCATCATGAGATATTTTTGGAGAATGATCTTGACATAAGGTTCGCCTAAAGTTCTAATGAAGATGATGAATCTTAAATCTTGACTATTGTTTTTATGTTCTTGTAAGAATGTTGATTGAAGGTGAGATGAGTAGTAGGTCTCAAGAGGTCAAGGGAGATGGCTTGAAACTTAATTAGTGATCATTGGCTTGAAGCTTTCTCGATTTTAAATAGCTAGAAATGACATCGTTCGTTTTCACACAATTTTCTATGAGGATTATTATTTCAAAACTTTAGGTTGTGAGAGAGATAAAGACATTGTTGCTCAACCATTTATCCATTAAAAATTCTTGACAATTTTAAGTACATCATATGTAAATATCTTACTAAACCTCTATGATCTTCCAACATCTATTTTTTTGAAATGAACATAAATTAAACTAGCTAAAAGCTCAATGAACTATATTTTTTAATCAGTTTGAATATCCTTATATAAAACCAACACTCAATCATGTTATGCCATAATGTTTTTATCCGATTCATTTTGGTTTAAAATAATTTTGATAAGGATTTGATAAGATAAATATATTATCGACACTATGCATCTCATTGAAACGATTTATCAGTAAATATATCTCAATCACTTCCATGTATAATTTAATATTCAAATAAACACATTGAATTGTAATCTCAACATTTATAACTATTATTTTGATGATTCAAAACACAAGAAAATACTTCATATCGTATCTATTGATATTCAAAAAATCATGTTCAACCGAATATGAAGTCTAATTAGAATCAAGTAAATTATTCAAAGGTAATGATGTAACATCATAAGCACATGCTAAAGTGAGTAAAACTTTAAAAGAAATATTTTAAATCTTGAAATCTCGTTGAGTTTGATGTACTAATCCCTGCTTTCTCACGATGTCATATTTGATATCTAATGAATTTTCATCTAAATATTTAACTACATTATATTGAATTGTATGCAAGTACTTCCACATATTTACAATGTGGTATAACTTTTTTGTCATCATCAAAGCGTCATTCTTCAATCTATTAAACTTTATGATTAATATATGTATTTAAAATATAATATAAATATTTTAATCAACAGACACTAATTAAAACTTTTCTATATTAGGTATATCTTTTTTCTTCAAAATATCAAAAAATTTTATTAATATACATTAATTCTACTAAAACGTTATTTTAAATATTATTTTAAAATTTCTAAAATATCTATAAATATATAATATTTTCACAAACTTTAAATGCATAATGATAGAATGACATGGGTATGTTTTTATTTTTGGTATAAGGAGATGCCATGATTGATATTAGTGTGAAGATGTATATAGTCGTAACCACTAATATGAGTATAGCAATCATACTCGTACTATGTCAAGTTGTGATTATAAAGTGCAATCAATAAATTACCTTTTTAGCTATGTAAATTAATATAAAAAAAATTAACTTTATGATAAATAAAATATAATGCATTTTTTGTACTTAATAGAGTAAAAATATGATGATTATTTTAAGAAGTGTTTGACATAATTATATCCACTTTCATAAAATTTACTTTTATAAATGGTAAATGTAGATAAAATGTTAATGTGAAAAGTGAAATAAGCATATAAATATATTAATATTAATTTTTTTGCAATACTCATTGCAACAAACTTTGTGAACACAATTCATAAACATTCACTCAGATTAGTATATGATTGTCTGAATAACATGTTCCAAGTTTTGTGATTTCACTATATTACTTATGAGGGCACTATGTAGAAAAATACATTAAACACAAACTAGAAAACTAATTGCTTTCTCATTGCAACTATTTAATACAGAAAGAGAATGATAAATGGCAAAAATTATTGAATTTACTCCATTCCTGAGTAACTTATATTAAGTTTGTCGACCTAAGAATTTTAGCATACATATTGAGTGTATAAAGAGCATTATATATTAATTATCACAAAATAAAAATAAAAACATTTTAAAAATGAGGTTACTCCAATCTTAATAGTTGGCTATGAATCCTGTACACTTATAATACGAATGAGTGCATCCTTCAACAAAGAAATAGGAGTTCCACTTTGCAAGGACCAATTGTTCCTATGACACTAAAAACGGCAAACTTGAAGAAGAAGATTTGGCGTGACATATCAAAGATGAGGTCTTAGTGTTGTGCTCCAAAGTCTCCACTAGGGCACAGAAAACCATTACTTGAATGGTAATCTAAACACTGCAAGAACTAATTTTCAATGTCAATGCAGAGCATCCCCATCAAGTTTGAAGCAGATAAAGGATACAAATGCCTGTAGTATCTAATCCCTTCAAAACCCATCTTCACAGCATATATATGCAAACTATATAGATTCACACACATGCTGAGAGAGAGAGAGAGAGAGAGAGAGAGCAATCTTCAGTGGAACAATTTCTGAGAAAGAATTTGATTGGACTTGAAAACATTCTCTTTTTAGTGCCATCTACTTGATATCGTAATGGAAGCATATCGTTGTACATAAAAAATAAGCAACATTACTTTTTACGCATAATATAAATTCCATTGGGTCAGAACCATCTAACACTACCAAAATCAATCGTTCTTCTTGATCTTCTTCTTCCTTGTTGCAAAGCTGCTGGGGCCCACAGCTACAGACATGCGTTTTGTCCTGCCAATTAACGAGCCCACAACTTCATTGGTCGAAGCACTAGGAAAATGGATCATCAGGAGCACTGAAAATTTATGACGATATAGCATACCTTGCAGAAAGATCCACAGCATTTGCCTCACATTCGGGATCTTCTTCATCTGAAGAACAAAAAAGACGGAATAAGAAGTGTGAAGCTAGCTAATATGCGTCCCTTTACTATTGCAACAGATTTGTAGAATACCCAGGGAATACACAAACTTTCATGCGGCGCAAGAACTGGGGTGAATAAGATGCATGGACAGCAAGATCACATAGCATTGTAGATGAAGGTTGTAATGATTCTAAGCAGCGTCAATGCCTGTCAATGCCCATCGGATTCGCTTGACGACATCTCCTTTCGTTCCTTAAATCCGAACCAGCAAAGCAGATTCAGAAAATATTGCTCTTGTGGATAAGCCAATATATTTAGGATGACCAAGAAATTGGTCAAACACTTTATTACATATTATTTTCTGCTTCTAGGTATTTTAGAGAGATGCTATTATTTTTTAAAATGTTTTCAATTTTTTATTCAACAGGTAGTCCATATTATATGATTTTTCCTAATTTTTATTTTTTTTCCTTTTAGTCAAATGTATGGCCATCCTTCAGTTTTCCTTTCTTAAAATATGCGGCTGCTGATCCAAGGCTGGTTAGACTAGACTTCCTTTGGTCAGCACATCTGATCCAAACTCTATCAGGCCTCGTGCACCCCGTTCCTCTCTCTCTCTTCTTCTATGTTTCCTGTCCATCATTGCTTCTTTTACATAATCAGAGGGCATTGCTCCCACTAACAGGGTCCTCACTTTCATCCTAAGAAAAAGAATTTTAACTCCGTAAAATATGACTAGATAAGCAATTCAATAGCATCTCCAAGTCAGGGTATCTCATGAGCACTGATTGATTTCCATCCCTATCTCAGAGGATGAAGCACATTCAACTATTTCTCTTATGCACCAATTTCTACTTTCATGTGCCGAAAACATGACTAGAATAAGTACAAAAATGACTCAATAATTATAAGATGGAGGCTCCCACCAATTATCTGCAGAGTGGCACTCTATTATGAGAGACCATAATGAGATCAGGACTATTTCGGTACCTCTCCTTATATATCTGTGATCCACCAGGTGATATCAATGACGCTAGGCATATGATGGGTCTCGAAGGCAGATAAATCCCAGCAGTGTTCCAACAAAATACCTACGTCTATAGCTTCATCGAGCAAATTTTATAATGCATTCATGGAGAAATAAAGGAAATGGTCTCGTATAAAGTCCAACAGCCTGAACTCACTAATGGTCGACTGATGTGGGCACATGAAACTTTATAATAAAACCGGTGATCTTGATACCCAAAGGTCAAGAGCAAGAAAAGTTCCATTAGCATTGACTCGAAAGTATTACAGAGTATGATTAAGCTCAGCTCCTTTGGGCTCGGGTGTCACTATTCATGTCTCATGTAGGCTTTCCATTTGGATACCCCCTAATCAAATAGCGAAGCTAAGACGTTGTTATCAAGACGTTTGAAAGAAAAGCCGCATTGTAAAATGAGCATGTATTCTCCTGAAAAAGGAGAATATAATCCACGGTTGAGGCCACTGGCATTCCTCTTTAGTTCCTTCCTTTAACTCAATATGCTAAAACAGAGGGAAAATGCATATGATTTAGGGTACAGTCCCACGGAGATAAAAAAGAAAAAAGAAACATGATCTCGTTTCCACAATTCTCGTCTGTTCAGAGACCCAAGAAGAAAGCAAAAAAAATATTAGCGCAGACAAGAAAGTAGTACATAATCATGCAACTTTGGCCGTTCACAGCTGTGAAGGAGAGAAGGTAGGGGATGGAAGATGATGGAGAAGAGAAGGAAAAAAGGAGCAGGATATCCCATGATTTTTCCATAACTTTTTCTCTACCCAGTGTCCTGACCTTGTGAGATTGGAAAAAAAAATCGTCTCATGGAAGGGGATCCAAGGACAGAAAGAAGACATGGAAGATGACCTAAGACCATGTTGGGGAAGGAGGAATAGGGATGATTCATTCCCCATCATATTTGGTAACAATGAGAAATGGGGGACGGGGCTAATTCCCATTTTGAGAGATTATATGAAAGCTAAACGAGCCCCACACTAATAAGAAGGATAAATAGTTCGAACTAACTGGAAGTGGCAACTGGAACTCTTTAAATGAAACACAGTTATACTCGAGGAATTATACATAAGAAAAAGGAACAAATATTCATTTCTAAAACCAAACAGACATAGATCGATGTTGTGCTGTAACATGGATACTCAAACATAAAGTATGTTCCAGGGCAGTAGAGAATGAAAAGCAGTCAAAATAGAAGGGATTAAAAAAATTTATGTAAGAAAGCATTGCAGAACAGAAATAGAAAAAAAAATTACAATCTCATGTTTCATATACATCTTATACGTTACCTAGAGAAATGTCATCTATTTCAGAGGCAGAGGTTTCCCAACGGTCCTTTCCATCATCGAAATCCCAACGACTTCCTATTGGCGGGACCCAGAAGTCAGGTTCTTCTGAACCACTGTTCTCAGTCATGTCGTCATTTCCCAAAGATTGAGTTTCAGTTGCATCCTTCCTTTGCTTTTTCTTGATCATCTTTTGCCCTGTACTCGATAGCCCGTCCGATCTCTTAGGATTCCTTTCACCATCTCCATTTGCAGCCACCTCACCTGCCTTTTTCTTTTCTATATTGAGGAATACACACCAACACGAAGTCAAAATGACTGGAATTGTTAAATAATTAAGGGTTCAAAGCTTTTTAGATAATTCACCTTTCTTGGATTTTTTTTTTGTCTCTCCATTCGAAGTCACTACAGTTGCGTTCATATCTGCTTCCTTTTGATCTAGTTAGAAAAGATGAGGTGAGGGTGCTTTCATAGGGTGTAGTGATCAGAGCCCGGAAAACAAAATGCTTAAACTAGGAAAGCCACTTAATCCACTAACCTAATTTTTTCTGAAATCTCTTTCCACTAATGTGCTTCCAAATATGCTCTTCAGATTTATTGATCGTGTCTCCAGTCAGCTTGCATATTAGCTTCGACCTGTAGATATAAACAGGATAAATCAGTGAGTAAAATACGGAAGATTGAATAATTTAAGATTTGAGGAAGCAAAGATGTTCCGTGATCGACTTCAGGAAGATCATTGCAGGCTACACCAAAATCCTAGGTTCCTTTGCTGGCCTGGGAGTCACTCAGTGGGCATAGGATGATGGGTCGAGGCATCATTCTAGACGACAGTTGAATAAGATTATCCCACAGTACACTCAGATAAATTCATGAAACGATCAACTCTAGAGCAGGGCAAGCACAAAAATTCTACCATTGGCGCAAAGGAAAAGGTGAATGACCAATGCCAATCACCGCGAGCCTGTTGATAAGGGAGAGAGAGAGAAAGAGAGAGGAAGATTTACTTTGAGAGGGGATCGGGCTTGAACATGTTGAGAGGGGGCGTCTGGCGCGTCAGGGCAGCGTCGATTAGGGCAACTCTGCAACCCTTGCCCCGGCCGTAGGTCTCGATCATGTCACTGGAAGACAGCTCGTGACCCGTCTCCACGCACCTAAACCGGCCGCTCTCCGTCTCCTTGAAGGTCGGAAACCCCAGCAGGAACTGCCCTTCCCTTACGCCTTCTCCTTTCCCATTTCCGTCCTTCTTCCCGCCGCCGCCGTCGTCCCCGTCCGCCATGGCCGAGCTGTGCGACCTCCGAGTGTGCGCGGGTGGTGACCCTAAGCAGGATTCGTTGTGAAAAGGCTATAAACATAAATAAAAACTTTACATTGCTATAACTACATAGCCATACATTTTGGGGGTCTAATATCGAATCATAGACCACCGAATCCTAAACGAGAACAATCAGCTTTGTACTGGAGGGAAGCGCGCCACGTGGGGGTGCAACATCATGCCACATGGCGAGAGAAGACAGAGTGGGCCCATCCCTAACTATATTATTTCCTTTGATAAAGTTACGGGCCCCATAAATAGAAGAATGTCGTAAGGTCAAAGAAGCAAGAGTCATAGATACTTGTCTCCCCCTCCCTCTTCATTGTAAGTCAACCCATCAGCAGTCAACGGCCTAGGAGAGCCCGCGAAGAGCCTGTCAACACCGCCCTCAGGGAGCAGGAGCTCAATCTCATGAAATTGTTCGGTTTGAGGTTGATCAACATTCAGAGGGTCGTTGACCACTGATTTTGGAAAGTCAACGCGAGCTCCGCCACGGTATCACGATCCGAATCCGATGCGGTGATCAAATACGGAGGGGAAGATGGGGGTGGGGCCCACAAGCTCCGTCTGGTGCGGATCCCGCCCCTCCGGCGCGGCGGCGCGGTTCTCCGGGCGATCGGCGGACGGCGATCCCCCCTCCCCTCAACCGTTCTTCCTATTAATCCGGGGGCTGGACTCCGCTGCTCGCGATCGGTTGGGGATTGGAAGATCGCCGAGGAGGAAGGCTTGCGTAGTGGAGAAGAGAACGGAGAGGGCGAAGAGCTCACGGCATTCAAAAAATTTCCTCCGCGGCCTCGTCTGTGAGTGTGGTTAACACTTGTAAATCTTTCTTGTATCTTCAATTCGATGGTGAAGGGATTCCGCTTCCGTCGTTCTTCTGTTCCATCAGAACTTGTTGTGTGGATGTTTCAAATTGTGGAGTTGGATCGTATCCTCTTCTTTTGAATCCGTGATCATGGTAGCAAACCGTTTGACCTCTCTCGAAGACCTCTAGGAAGCTGGCCGGAGGGTTGCGAACGGAGTTTCTCCGGGAAAATGGGGAAATCACTGCAGGAAAACAGAAAGAGTGGCGTTCTTCCAGGGGACACCATTTTCTGCCAGAGAAGAAGAAAGTTGGAAACAGGGAGAAGAGGAGAAAAAAAATGGAAGGAGGCGATACCAAAATGGCATTTCGCATCGCTCGTCTTTGAGAGAACCAGTCCGGTGGTTTTATTAGAACATGGATCTGGGCCTAGTCTCCTCTCCTGGTCATCTTATAGCTTCCCCATTAGATTTTTCAACTCTGAACTGCGAATTTCCATTCAAATATAGTGACAGAAAAGCATTTATAAATCGCTGATTTGGTGGTCTGTCGGAATTATGGCATGAGGATTTTGTAGATGATTCTTTTTGTATTATAGAGAAATTGAGGCCAAGCTAAATTGAAAAATAGATTGAAAGTTATAGGGAAAGGAGGATAAGCCTGTAATTCCCAGGGTTTATTGTTTATGAAATGATGTCGTGAATGCAAGATGATCCCACTGGCATGGGGAAGATACTGGAGAAGACAGTGGAAAGAGGGTTGCTGCTCTGGACCATAACGTCACTGTTGAAGATCTCCTGTGGAATATTGTCTAAGATTTTCTTACCTTTGGCATGTCATAATCAGATAAATTTATTTGTGGGCATTTATTAATATAACTGATTTTTATAGAGGGTTCTTTTCAACCCAACTGGCTCATGGATTCTGAAAGGTGAAATCTCATAGATTATTTTCTAGTGGGGTGAATATGGCAGGGGATGGTGTTTTCACTGCGATGGGAAAACTGATTTTGGCGATACTATCAACCGCCGAGTTACCCACCATGGCTCTGGATGGCCCATATATTCAAATTTGAATGAATAACGAAGATAATGACCTTGAATATTCTTCTTATATGAAGTTTCTCGGTTGTTGCCAAAGCTCAGTGGAGTTGTGCCCTTCTTTTTTTTGAAGTTATTAATGGCGGAGTTATATCTCAAATGATAAGGAAATAAGAAAGAAATTACTAGCATCTGTGTACTTAATGAATGAATCATACCAAGATTGTTACTGGAATATACTTGTAGAATTGCATAAAAATATCATGCTCATAGATACATTATGATTTTTTTGTATAGATAATGGTCTTTAGTGAACTTGTGTTTTACTTTCTTGCATAATTAGATCATGATTTAAACGCCTCTGTTTATTGTCATAAATAATCTCATTGAATTATTGTCATGTAATTACATCCTCATTTGGCATACATTGTGTCAGCATTCCACCATGTTCATCCTGGTAAAACTCAAAACCAGAAAATATCAGCACTAGACCATATTCTGAACTCAGATGTTATTAATATATAAATATAACTGTAATGTTTATAAAAACTGGGAACACCATCAAATCATTATCTTGAGGAATAGAAACATCCATAGAAGGCACATCTGTTTTAAGACATAAATTCATATAAATGCTCACAAAATCATCTTACCATGGTAATTGTAATCAATAATAATACACTATGGGCATGTAATCTTTTCCCTTCAGAACGTAATATCACAGAATTTCATTTTGGGCACAGTGCGCTCTGACTCTTTTCTTCTCTACCAGTTTGACTTCTTCATCGATCTTCATCTTCTAACTCATATCCTTTTGATCCAATGCGCAGAAGGAAGCTTTGATCTGTGCCTTTCTATGCAAAATGACGCCTGTCAATGGTTTAATTGCCACTCGCGGGAGGAAGCCCCTCTTCTCTTTCGGTGTGATATCTGATGTCCAGTATGCCGACATCCCAGATGGGCGCTCCTTCCTGGGCGTTCCTCGATACTACCGGCACAGCATCCTGGTTCTTCAGCGGGCGGTTAAGAAGTGGAATGACCAGAATAACCTCAAGTTCTCGGTCAACTTTGGTGACATAGTCGATGGGTTCTGCCCCAAGGACCAGTCCCTACAGGCAGTGCAGAGAGTTGTCAACGAGTTTGACCAATTCAATGGCCCCGTTTACCACATGATCGGGAACCACTGCCTCTACAACCTCCCCCGCCCCAGCTTGGTCAACCTGCTCAAGATACCCACAGAGACTGATCTCACCTACTACGACTTCTGCCCAGCTCCCGAGTTCAGGATCATCATTCTCGATGCCTACGACATCAGCACCCTCGGTTGGCCGCAGGATCACCCCAACAGCCTGGCGGCCAGGAAGCTCCTGGAAGAGAAGAACCCCAATCTTGACAAGAACAGCCCTCTGGGGTTGACCGGTCTGGAGAGGAGGTTCCTGATGTTCAACGGGGCTGTAGGGAAGCAGCAGCTGACGTGGCTCGACGACGTCCTCCGGGAGTCAACGAAGAGGATGCAGAAGGCCATCATATGCTGCCACCTTCCTCTCCACCCAGGGGCTTCCTCTCCGGAGGCTCTTCTATGGAACTATGATGAGGTCCTGGAGGTCGTCCACAGGTACAACTGTGTGAAGGCTTGCCTTGCTGGGCATGATCACAAGGGCGGGCACTCCGTTGACTCCTCAGGAATCCACCACCGGGTCCTTGAGGCGGCCTTGGAGTGCCCCCCTGGCACAGACGCATATGGCCATGTCGATGTTTATGATGATAAGCTGACCATTTTAGGCACTGATCGGATGGAGAGTATGGAGATGGTCTTCAGCTCTTGAATGGTGTTTCAGGCCCACAGGTACTCCCTCTGGATCTCAACAGATCCCGTTGATGTTTATGAAAAATCAAAATCATGAACCCTTGATTTTTCGGAGAGGAGTTTTTTATTTAATTTTATATATTTTTAATTATTTTGATGAACTATTGGGTATTTTATTAAGGAAAGAAGGGCATAATTTGTGCTCAAGTTGATGCAAATAGAATAGCTGTGTAATTCGTGTTTATAATTTTATCCGGCTACACAGGCTCCGTGGGAGCACTTTGTATTATCATATCAAAATTAATAGATTTTTTAAATGTTCTTCTCAGGTCCAGGGGGATGCTCGAGAAGAATAGATCGCATCAGCATTGACGTTTTGAAGAGGAAGCAAATTTTTTATTTTTTTATTTTTTATTTTTTTTAGAATTTCATTTTCGTTTAGATGGTTCTTGTTATCCATGGAAAAAAAAAGAAGGGCAACGATGTAGCATTGTCATGAACTTAATGCATGGAAGGAAAAAATAGTTTCATATTTTGTATCAAAACATGGGCTTCATAGAAAAAATATCACAAGAAGATTAGATAACATGAACCTTCAATGCATCTTTTAGATTGATTTTCATGTTATATTTTTTCAATCAATTAAGATGTTCTACATCATATTCTCTGATCGGATGTCCTAGAAAAATAAATCCAAAGTTGATAAGTTGGCCTCGATTTAGTGCCACAGAAAATAAAGTGGATTAATTTGTGTTTATAATTTCTTCTGGCTGGAGATTAATAGAACTCTGCAGGAAGTAAATAACCTGCAGAATCTCTTCCAGTGATTGATCCACAGTAAGGACGAAAAAAAATAAGAATAATAAATAAATTATAGACCAATAACTTCTCCCTCGTTTATTATAAATTATAAAAGAAAAATATTTATCATCATCTGAATTCACACCCTTCTCTGATGCCTTTCTCCCCCGGAGGTCGCACTAATATGTGGGAAAAGGGTTCAATTACCCAATTTGGGGAAACGATGACGGAGATGGCTCATCATCTTCATCCAAAGCCCAGATCAGAAGATCATACAAAAATTATATTTTCCTTGCAAGTTTTACCATTTTAAGATGGGCATATGAAATTTCATCTACCCAAGATGGGGAAAGAAATGTAGAGATGGTTTAAATCATTTTCATCCAAAGCCCCATCCGGAAGATCATAAAAAAACATATTTTTCCTTGCAAGATTTACCATTTGAAGATAGGTATATTGAATTTCATTCACCCAAGATGGGGAAATTACAGAGATGATTCATCATCTTCTTCATACAAACATATATTTTCCTTACAGAGGTGGCACTTCACGTTGTGGGAAGAAAAGAGCAGCAGGCGTCATCTCTGAAGAAAACGGGCCGTATAGAGCCCAAGCTTCCCTACTTACTGTAAATGGCAAGACGAAGAAGAAGAAGAGGAGGAGCAAGGCGGGAGGAGATCAGCAGGCTGACAGATGACGTCTACTTCTTCTTGGCGCCCTTCTTCTCTTGAACGAAGAAGGCGACGAGGGCAAGGATGGAGAAGGCGGAGAAGCAGGCGGCGGCGACGTCCAGGGAGGTGTGGTGCCCGGAGATGCCATCGATCTTGAAGAGGTTCTCGGTCTTGGCGGCGTTGGTGGACTGCCCGAAGGCCAGCTCTTTGTCGGCGGCGTCGACGGCGTACGCCCGCACGAAGAAGGTGGCGCTGGGGACCTCCTTGCTCACCAGGTAGGTGAAGTTGCTCCGGCCGCCGGCGGCGTAGGGCTGGGCGGTGATGGCGAAGGAGCAGGTCTTGTCCTTGCTGAGGTTGTCGTTGGTCTTCCGCCACCCGCGGTCCTTCTGGCTCGCCGGCGCGTAGCAGAGCCTCACCTTGATCTTCTTGTACGCCGCGTCGGTGTCGGCAGGGAAGCTCTGGTTCAGCGTCCAGCTCACCGTGATGGTGTCCACCCCCGCCCTCAGCACTGTCGAAGAGGAGCATCACTCGATTAGGGCAGAAGGCGAGAGAATTCAAAAGCTCTGCCCTATAGTTCGCCGGAGATGGCGGAGAGCACCCCATTAGGGCAGAAGGCAGGAGGCCGATCGGTGCCGTACCTTGACCCACTGTAGGGGAGGCGGAGACGATGAGAGTCCGGCGGAGGGAGGCGAAGGAGACCCCGTTGGCGAGGGAGGGGATTGGAGCCGCGCTACAGAGCAGGAGCGCCACCAAGACGAGGCCGATCTTCTCCATGGCCGGCGGGGAAGGCTGGAGCCGCAGGGCTTTCTCGGTCGATGAAGGAGGAGGAGGAGGCTCAACTCTGCTGATGGGCTTGTCGGGTCCCCCTCTCGCCTATTTATGCGCAGAGCAGAGGGGATGACGACCATGGCGGCATCAGCCGCCCAAAATGTCAACGCCCCTCCTCTCACTCCCCAAATTCCATCTTCCCCTGCTCGTAGAGAGAGAAAGAGAGAGAGAGAGAGGGCTCTCCAAGTCGCAGAAAGGATGGGGCCATGGAGCTTTCTTTAATGAGAGAGAGAGAGAGAGAGATGCGGGGGGAGGAATGAGGCAGGTGGAGGGGCATTGACCTCTGGTGAGGATCAAGGGATGGGAGATGCGGCCGGCGGCGCAGGTCAAAGCCCCTGTTGGGTCGGCGGCGGCGGCCCCTAGGGCCTTGGAGGGAGGGAGGAGGACGCGAAGACTCGGATCGCCCCCCGATGGCCGGATCGCTTGGGAATGGGTGGTCTCCATTGTGGGCCCCACAGATGGGCCCCACGAAACCCAAAAAGAAGAAACCCTCAAATTGACTCGCTCTGGTCGAAAATTCATCTCCAAAAGCTCAACCTCGGCGTAATCTTCTTCAATTTTTTACCTATAATACCTCATCAATATGGATAAACGTCATAAAATGGCAAGAAACATCATTTCATAAATTAGTCAACAGTAAAATATTTGGAAAATTTAAAGAAGTGCCTTTCCAAGTGAAGAATTAAATATCTAAAAACAAAATTACCATAAGTGGAAATTAATAAATTTTATCTCACTATTTATATGGTTTTCTGACACTCATATGCACTAAACTCATTACATGGTTTGAAATTTTATCCAGAATTTTGAATAGTTTAAATTTTTATCATCATTAGCAAAGGAGGAGAATAAAATGAAACATTTTTTATTTGAAATAGAGAAATGCTAATATGTGAAACTATCTCAATGTTAATGTGTATTGTAAGGTTCTAGAGTCAACATCAACTTTAGAATTTATATTATAAGATTAACATATGATTCCAACATATTTGATAAATTACCCTTAACTCTATTTCAGATCTAAGATATTACACTATTGTATTGAGTTTGTTAGAGTATAACCCAATATTAGTGGCCCACTTAGGGCCCATTTTCTAGTTTCCTCTCCTTTTTATATAAACATATGTAATGCTCTCTTTAGATGTCAATTGAGGTTTTCTCTTCCATCACATGCCCTTATACATCTTCCTAAAATGGTGTTGTAGAATGAAAACATCACACACTCTTTGATATTACTCACACAATACTCTATGAGATGCATGTACCTCATTACTTATGGTCTGATAACATCCTTACATCCACTTATCTCCAAAATCATCTTACCTCAACTCCTTTAGGTTGTGTGATTCCCCTTCATTACCTATTTCCCGATGCTATTCTCTTTGCCCTACAAACCCGTGTCTTTGGGTCTATAGTGTTTGTCTAAGATCATAGCCTACCTCTCTCTAAGCTTGCTCCTCAAGCACTCAAGTGTACCACCTGTCCTTATGCTGAGCTTGACCTTGATTGTATCTTTGTCTCCACCTACGGACCCATCTCCACTAAATTTCCCCCTTTTCCTAGTCTACTCTTGCCTCACCTAAAGATGATTTTTACCTTCCTATTGCCCTATGCAAGGGCAAATGCTCATATACCCAACATCTTATTGCGCACTTTGTTTCATATAACCATCTTCATCCTACCTTTTATGCCTTTACTTTTTCTATGTCTCCTAAGTTGTCCAATTAATATCTTGAAACTCTTTAAGTACCTATATGGAAAACAGCTATGGATCTTGAGCATAGTGTCATAGTAAATTGTGGCATATGAGACTTCATGTCATGCCCTTTCAATGTCAATATTGTGACTTGTAAGTGAGTCTTTATCTTCAAATATAATCATAATGCTACGATGACAAGTCACAAGGCTCAACTAACAGCTCGAGGATTTACTCATCCTTATGATATTTCTACACTAAGACTTTTTCTCATGTGGTCTAACTGAACTCCATATGAGTTCTTTTATCTTTGGCAACCAATCAAGGAATGGTCTCTACACCCATTTGGATATTTTCAATACTTTTCTATACGGTGACCTAGATGAATAGGCTTTTATGGAGCAACCTTCAAGGTATGTTGCTCAAGAAGAGACCACTAAGGTTTACCTCCTTCATTAGGCCATCTATGGACTTAAATAGAGTCCGCAAACCTAGTTTATGAAACTTAGTTGCTTCCTAACTACATATGGTTTTACCCTATTCATAGTTGATCCAATTGTGATGCGCAAGACTACTTTTAGGGGGATCATGATACTTGTAGTCTATGTTAATGACATTCTTCTAACATGTAGTGATGAGGAGGTAATATTTGTTATTAAAATATATCTTCATCAACACTTTGTGACACAAGACTTGTATACACCACGTTACTTTCTTGGGATTGAGTTTGCTTACCAATCAAGTAAACTAATTCTTTCTCAAAGGAAATATGCCATAGATCTTCTTCAAGAAATAGGGTTACTTGGGTGTAAGCCTACAACTTCGCCAATAAAAGCTTGGCTGAAGTTTTTGGATATTAGCTCTCTAGTATTGAAAGATGTCAACTGCTATCATAGACTACTTAGGAAGTTGATCTATCTAATGGTTGCCTATCCTAATATTATTTATACTATTAATGTTCTTAGTCAACTTATGTAAGAATCTCATGAAGTACATAAGGAAGGTGCTCTATGAGTTCTTTCTTACATCAAGGGGGGCCCTAGTAAAGGGCTCATCTACAAGCGACATGATCATCTTCAAGTTGAAGCCTATTCCAACTTTAGATATGCTAGGGATAAAGGAGATTGAAAACCTATTAGTGGCTACTACACTTATCTAGGTGGCAAGTTAGTCACCTGATGCTTGTAAAAGTAGAAGGGGTTTCTTGTTTGAGTATAGAAGTTGAGTATCAAGCTATAGCAAAAATGACTTGTGAGATGGTGTCTTCAATCCCTCTTCCAAGACATGGGTGTTACTTCTCAGACTCATGTGCCCATGTACTATGACAACTAGGCCATTATCTTTATTATAAGAAATCCTACTTTCATGAATGTACAAAATATATTGAGATAGACTGTCACTATATTTGTGATAAGGTTTTAAAAGGGTGTCATATCTACCCCTCATATAGCATCATCTAATCAGTTGGCATATATCTTCAC
Organism: Spirodela polyrhiza; assembly: GCA_024713555.1. Lineage (NCBI taxonomy): Eukaryota > Viridiplantae > Streptophyta > Magnoliopsida > Alismatales > Araceae > Spirodela > Spirodela polyrhiza. The sequence goes on from CM046540.1 coordinate 2,612,219, forward strand.
CAAGAACCTCAATAATATCTTAAATGATTTCTTGGGTAGTAAGCTAGGCATGTTTAATCTATATGCTCTTGCTTGAGAGGGTGTTAGAGTATGGCCCAATAGTATCAGCCTACTTAGGGCCCATCTTCTAGTTCCCTCCCTTTTCTGTATAAAACATGTAATTCTCTCTATATATATTGATTGAGGGTTTCTCTTCCACATTGTTGATGTTTTAATTAAAATATTATTTTTAGCTCTAATAAAACTCAGTGATTTACATGTGATATTGAGAACGTTGCATAGATGTTGTAGTTGATGGTTGATGTTAAGGTTATTGAAACGTTGACAACTTTCCATTGAACATCTCTTAGTCTCGACTTTAGGCCATCAAAATCGTTTTACATTGATTGTAGTTAATCATAAACTCATGTGTAATAATGCTATGCTTAACAAGCTTAGAAAAAAATATATGATCAGTCATTTGAAAATTTGTGCACTTTTTTGTTAAGACGAGGAATATAAATTAATACTAAGTAGCTAGCGAGTTTTATTAAGTCTATTTCTAGTAAACATTTCATATTGATACAAAAAAATATAGATATATAAATAGTCGAGAAAACAAACCAATCAATTTGAATAAATACATTTTTTCAGGTAGAAAAAGTGTAGCCATAAAAAAACTGCTATAATTTTCGCTATCTAATATATTTATCTTTAAGAATTAAATAACAATTCCTAGAGAAATCTACTTCTTGGCTCATAAAACTTGCTACTTCTGGTACTATCCTGGACTTTCCATTCCGCATGCAATTAGCATGATTTGATTGGCCTACGACGTCTACTATTTGCAAATTACTTATATATCTTTTAAGATTAAAGAATGAACATTTGGGGTGTAAGATGCCTTTACTTTTCAAGATATATACAAGTATGTCAAAAGCTAATATATATGCTATATATGGTAAAAATATACGTGAGCCAAGATATGCCCCCATTGCTGGTCACGTGGTGTGGACACGGGAAAATATGCCATGCTCAGTTCTAAGAGGTCAATCTAAGCACAATTATTAAATTTAGAAAAAAAACAGAAAAAGTGGCCAGAAAAGAAATCAAATAAAGATCAACCAAGTCTTCAGATAAAAAGTATAAGCTAAAAGACTGCCTCACAAAAGAATACAGAAGGATGAACAGAAGAAAAGAACAATCACTGAAAGAAGAAACAAATGGAACAGGAAGGGGGAAGGGGCTCTTACTGCCATCTGAATCAGATCATCCCATGAATTAAACAACACAGCATACATCGAACAGTGGAGCTCAGGGTGGCTGATTGAGGGGGGAAAAGAAAATATTGGGATCAGAATCATTCAAAAGACATGACATCAACAACACTGAGTTCATCCATTAAGACACTAATAATAGCAAAGTATTTGAGGGTTATACATAATAAACGTATCATCAGCCCTGAGTAATAAGATAATAAGATCCGGAGAACAGACAGATAGCCTCTTGTTCGGCCCACCTTGAAATGGGAAAAAGTTTTGAGCTTCACACCAAATCAAGGGAGCGATGAATTAAGTGACGGAAGGTTTAGGCCTGCTCCAGAGGTTCGTCGTCACTGTACAAATACAGACTCGGGAGTAACTGCGGCAAAAACTAGAAGGTCTTGGGAGAAACATTGAGCATGTTTCGAAAGTCAAAAACGAACGCCAACCAATCTTGAACCAGCATCATCATCATCATCATCATCATCATCATCATCATCGTCACCACCTTTCCCTGGACTGGGGCCTGAAACTCAGGGAAATCGGATTCTCAAGAGATATCAATGAGAAAATACTTTACAATTTTAGTGCTCGGAAAAAATATTAATGGCGATGAGATATTGGTAATTGGTAACAAGGATCTCAAAAGGAGCCAAACATAGCTGGCACATTACTCCATATGATTTAAATCAAGCAACCAAAAGAATAAACCAAGAAGAAAGAAACATTCAGTTCACGTCTCAAACCAAGCTTTGATCAAATGCTCTGATTTATTTTCTTGACCAAGGAGATTTTCCCACATGAGCCGCTTGTGATGCTTACACGGCAGGAGTGCTAGAACATACTTTGAATCAATGAAAATATCCGCAAATTAAAAACGCCGATCCTGATAAACCAGTAAATATTTACACGATTTTCTAACAAGCATTAACCCTTTTCCTTCTCAATGCAAATCCACTTCTAATCGTGATAAGAATTTATCGAGAAAAAGGAGAAAACTTGTTATTTTAACAGTATTTTCTTTCCAGACATGGAGACTAATCACCCAAACGAAAAAAAAAAAAAGAAGAAACAGGCATTCCTCATATCAGTTTCTCAAAGTTTCATGCGTATCTCATGCTATGCTAATACAATAATTTTTCTGTTAATACGAAGCACATACCTGTCCACGCTCCTATTCCCAAGAAACCCTCCTCCCGTTCCGAGCTGATACGATCTGCGATCGTCAGCTGGCCTGCTCCACGTGTCTCCCCCTCCTCCACGGGATCGCGGCCTCTCTGTGAACTCCATACTCCTTGCGTCTTCTGATGCACCAGACTGTGAGGAAGGCCTATCTGACATAATGCTAAGCCTTCCTGATCCAGAGCCAGGCCTTCTGTCATTTGCTTTCTGCCCAAAGCGGACCCTGTCATCCAGCTCGCGCGCCAGGTGCTCCAAGTTCCTTTCTAAATCATCTTTCTTCTGTCGGACACTGTCAAGATCTTCAGGAGATAATTGGTCAGATTCCCCATTCTCATCAGCTTTATTGTCTTTATTCAGAAGCTCTTTCAGATGGTTGATTTCTTCCTTAATCTTCTTTTCTTCTTCAGTCTCAGGTCTGAAATTGTAACACGCAGATACAGAAATTTCTCGTAAATATAATCTTCAGATAGTGGAAGAAATGATTAATATTGAGGCAGTGCTGCAACATCCCAGAAAGCATAAATTTGTATAAACTTGAGAAATATGACAATCGACCAAAAAAATGTCGTGATAGCAGAAAACCTGTTTGACAGCGACCCATCCCTGGAAGTCGTCAAATTGTTTCTAACTACACAACACCAATAATAACACTGAAAAAAGGAACAGTTCTTGAAACCAGAAAGTATTTTAAACGCTTCATTTCTCGCACATGAGAAAGATGCACGTGTTCAAGAAGAACAGAATAGGGATGGTAGTTTTCTCGAAAGGTCGCCTGAAATATTTTACTGCAAGCAATTTTCCAAGAGATATCAAGGTCCTGACAGATCTCGTAAGTGGTATCACTGATTTAGGACACCCAGCAATGGTAAATATGAACCAATATGCGTCAACAGTTCAGATAAATTTTCTACGCTTACAAAGCTCGAAAATCGTTCATTAACCAAAGTCAGGTTTATGGTAACAAAAATGAAGATTTGCGGCAGTACACTAACACTTGCCTGACCTCAAATCGCTCAAGAAATAGTTTTGCAACATGAACATGGTTACACCGACAGGAAAGAATCCTGTAGTTAAAATGGAAATCCCAGCAAGCACAAAAAGAAAAGACAAGCTTTCATTCATATCGCAAATTTGTTAACTACATAGATCTTTGAATAACAACATAATCCACCCACTAAAAAAATGGCAGACAATCTAGGAAAAGCCAAAGCAGGTGCCAATCTGTCCTTCAGAAGCTAAACTATAAACAGTATCTGTATACCAATCTCCGCAGCGAAAAGAAAGAGTAGTTATAGATCAGCCACTTCTCAAGCACCGATAAAATGGAAGCCTAAGAAATATTCTCAGCTGTTAGAACCGTAGTTCCAAAAATCAAGGCATCAGAGCCTCCCTAGAAGCATTGAACAAATCTCATGTGGCACAAGTGGCTTGAACTCGTGTATCTGGGAACAGCCATTTCTCAAACAATTTATAAAATTCACCATCAATAAAAATATAAACCCTGTAAATTGAGTTGCCTGAGAACCAACGATAAACACATTTATGTCAAATGGAAAAGAAGAAACAGGTTTTCATATTAGATTTCATTCAGATCAACCAAATTCCAACCAAAGTCGAGATGTTTATCATCTGAGTGCCATAAAAGATTATTCCGATAATGAATAGGATAAAAAAGGATCACCTTTCATGGATCACAAGCAGAAAATGCTGCTCGTCTATTCAATGAATTTCGAAAAATTGAATTGAAAAACGGAACTATATTTAAAACAATGGAGTTGTGAAAGATAATAATCGTTAATAGTCATCAACTATGAATGGACTGCATCATATTCGTGGGTACAAGAAAAAGATTACAGGCTAACAAATTTTTTGAGGTCATTGAAGAAAAAGAAACGGAAATATGTCCTAGAGTAATTTTATAAAGTGAAGGATTGGCCAGGTTCAGAAATATAAAATCAACCATTCCCATTTTCCGCTTATAATGGGCATCAATAATTGGGCTAAGTCTATTAACGAAAACGGGTGGGCTTGAGGCAAGAACTCTAGAATGAGAATCCGGCATCTTTCCTGACTTCATGTTTGCTGTAAGACTTTAATTTTTCCATTCAGGTTACCCAGGCATAAGGTTTTATGGATTTTTTATATGGTTAAGCACATTGTACCCATATGAGTGCCATATTGTGCATCATCCAACATAAAAAAAAAAAACCAATGGCCCCTAGGAGTAGGGACAAAATCAGATTATTTTCTCAATGAATGAAGGTTTCAGACATAGAATCATCAATATCTAAGTAAAAAGAGAAATTCACAACGGCATTCTTCTGTAGCTATGCTTCTCATCAAGAAATCGGTAGACCCAAATTTCTGTACTACTAGATAAAGTGTCCAAGATCTGTCTTTTAGCCACATTTGTCGGGACGCTGATCCATGCGTCCAGAAGTATACGCAGTGAATGTTAGGAAAGTAGCACCCGCACTTGCCTCCTTATACTCATAGAGCTATCAGACGCCAGATTCATGCACTCTGGAAGCAATAATGAACAATATCGCGTGTTTTCCTAGGAAGATTGACGGGTAACAACAGCTTCCAATCATCATATTGAATTTTTAGAGATTTTATGTGCAAGACTTTCACTTATAGTCTTAAAAATATTAAGGACGGTAAGCTGCAATCTTTTTTGAAATGCAGGTCAGTATTTTTAGTACTTTACCAGAACACAAAATGCAATCAACCCTTTCCAATTTTCAGATAAACTAATGATGTTTCTGCAAAACGTAAAAGAAAAGAAAACACAAATCTTTCTACTAAAACTGTCAATTCAGTCATTTTTGCTTGTCGCTAATTTCATTACGAAAAATACGGACTTTAATAGAATTCTCCTTTCGTTCTTGCCCAACTTATCATTTGTACCTGTGTATGAATAGAATACGAAAATTTCCCCTCCAATGAATTTGCGTAAAATGAATCCTCACCCGTAGAAAGATGCATTTCCAGCCATCAAACAGGGTTCTACATTCCTTTAAAAACATTAATTTAAAAGGCCATATCCCCGTTTTCCATAAAAATGACAAGGCTGCATATATTCATTAAATAAGTCAATCTTTTCCATAACCCACCCTTCCTAGGTTTAGAAAACCTGCTTGTCATAACACCCTTAGTTCAAAACAAAGAGTGGACACAGATAATCTCCTTATTAGAAAACTCAATATAACATTGGAAAAGTAAATGCTCCAAAGGAAGACCACTGATAAAATTCCCGGCACTTCGATTATATGAAAATAGTGCACGTCCAGATCCAACAGACAAAATGGCAAGAAGAAAGGCGACCATTGAATTTTGGATTTATTCAAGTAATCTCAGCAACTGATAGAAGCACATTAAAAGTCAGAAGAATAAACTAGAATTTCATCAGAAAGCTCAAGCTATTGTCTGATATTCATAGACCAACTTGCACATGTACCAATGCGATATGGATGAGTTATAACAAAGAAAACATTGGGCAAGTCAGCAATATTCCAAACCGCTCGATCAGAGGAGCCATCCTTCTTCCAATCAAGTTTTGGAAACCAATGATGAGGAAAAAAAATGAAGCTAGATAAAGTGAATACTCTTAGACGAAGGGATGCTCCCGAATATTCAGGAAGCCCAAGAATGAAGCAAGGCCACAAGTTTTGAGCACGTCTGGAGAAAAGGAGAACAAAGAATGAACAGGATTACGAGTTAGATACATACAAAACGTTCTAGCCGAACGTTTTGTATGACTGCAGTATCATAGGAGAGTCAGTTCCTACAGGTGTGTATCTAACAAAAATAAGGTTAACTCTGAACAAGTTGAGCTGAGGTCGTAGCGACATATTATAAAACAGATACGGATACCCTGACACACAGAATTAAGATGCATACATACATGTGATATGGCAAATCAAACAAAAAAAATTAAAATAAATAAGTTCCATGCCATAACGAAGAGCAATCCAATAATCACTATATACAAGAAAGGAAGCCACGCTAGCACCTTGCATGCCACATCAATCGTCAAGTTTCCAAACACGTCCATGAAAGGAAAACAAACCTATAATCATAATGCCAAATGCAAAGTAACCGCAGTAAGCCAAGTGACTTTGCTTAAAAAGGCCAAATGCTATGCTGTCTTTCTTAATATTGTCAAAATCATTTCAAAAGGGGCACTAACAATCTCAAGAGATCTCTTAATCAAATATAGTATACTGTAGTTGGCCTGCTACAACCAGAATCATTTTACCGAATTTTCTGCCTATCCTTAGGCATAGCAAACTGCCTCAAAAAAATCATTCGAGTATATCATGAGAATCACACAACCATATGTGTGTTGAATATGTATGGCACATGCATAAGGGGTATAGATACGTCAGGGGTATAATATATATGTAAATTTGTATAAATATTTCATTTTGTAATAAATAAAACCATTGTCTTCGTGAAGAAACTTATCATTACACATTCTTAATAAGACAGTTACAATGTATCGCTAACATTCCTTGGAACAGATTTCAATAATTGGAAATAAGAATGTTCCTTTAAGTGATCCCAAAGAACCCGTAGTCCTTGGGCATTGCAAACCCTCCTGAAGTTTCTTCCAGAAAGGTTATCTGTCAATATTTTCCCGCATGACAGATCCATCAAATAGCCAATCACAACACATTCAGCAAAATGACCCAACAACAGAATGCAGCCACTCTGTCAGCTAAAACCATTAATTTCGACTAACTCAAAACTCATTTCTACAAAGAACAAGAGAAAAAGGAGAAAAATACTTGAATGCATCAAGTCTATTGAAGCAGCTTATATGAATAACGGAAATCACACAAAATGGAGCGTCTACTTGAATTATTTCAAGGAAAGAAATAGCAGGGATTAGAACCTTGAGCAACAGAAGGGACATAAAGGGTTACCAAAAGGGTGGGAAATTACGTTATTATCAATGAGGAATAGAAGGACCAAAGTACAAAGCAGAGTAGATGAAAAAAATTACCTATCGACTCCACGGTGCTCCAGTTCAAAGTCAATCTTCTTCCAGTCCTTCCCTTGCTCCTGTAGGATAATTTCGCGTGGTTTTGCATCACCAAAAGGATTAACCTTCTGCCTAGGCTTCACTACCGTTTCAGCTACTCCCACTGGTCTCGTTGGGCTCTGAGCCCTGCTTGAGTGCGCACTGGAAGGCCTGCTGGACTGAGAACTCGTGGGTCGGCTTGTCTTCTTGGTCTCAATCTCAGCTTCTAGCCTCCGCCAATCCATCCCCTTTTCAGCCAAAACCTCCTCCCTTGGACGTGCTGCTCCAAATGGGTTTGGCTTAGTCGTCTTCGCCGGCTCAGGTGGAGCCCCCGCAGTATCAGCCTTTCGCGGTTCCAGCACGAGCCTGGGTCTCTCACGGTCGCCATTTGGAGGCAGCTGGCTCCCTGCCCCCCTTCCCCAGCGGTCGGAATCTGATGGAGCAGAATCCCTAAATCCCGATCCAAACCCAGATTGCCTGGAAGGCAGTGGCTTCTTTCCCGCGGCCCAGTTGTCCATCTCGTCAGCTCTCGAAGCCCCGCCCCTGCCCCCAAGCGCCTCATATCGGTCCTGTCTGCCGGACTCCATAGGAAGTGTTGATGTGAGAGTCTTCTTCATAGAACCCCAGTTATCGACCTCGTCGGCCCGCGAAGGCATCTGCTCGAAATCCGAAGACCTTGGAGGCCCCCGCCGCCCGGGATCGTCATCAAATCCACCATAAGACCTCCTCCCGCCGCCTGCTACGTCATCCCTACGGCCAGACATGCCGCCACTAAGGCCAAATGAGCGGAAACCGCGGCCTAATTCGAGCTCCTCTTGGGAGCGTTCCCTTGGCCCAGTGGGGAGGCGCGACATCTCATCTGCAGTGAGGCCCCGGGACGTGGTCGAAGAGGATGAGGCGCTGTAGAACTCCGAGAGGGACATGGTGGACCCCTTCTTCTTCTTAGGCTTGGCGGAGGCCGCCTCCTTGAGACTGGGGAAGCTCTCAGTGTCCGCCGTCGCTGCTACTGCCGCCGCCGCCGCCGCCGCAGCGGCAGCCTGCTCCTCGGCCTCGGCGGCCTCCGCCTCGGCTGCCCAGGCGCCGATGCGGCCCCAGGGCTTCGTGGTCGACATCCCTTCTCACCGCTGCCACCACCGCTCCTCGAGCTCCTCCGGTGAGATCTGCGCGATTAGGGTTCGGCGAATGGCGGTGGAATCGGAATCTCTGCGCTGTGGGGACGTGAGAAGAGGAAACCAAGCGTAAAAAGGCAGCGACGCTTCTCCAAAGGGCCCTCGTCTAACATGCGCCTAGAGAGAGAGAGAGAGAGAGAGAGAGAGAGAGAGAGAGAGAGAGACGACAGGGAATCCTTTTAGGTGGGCGATTTCCTTTCCCGTCTTCACAAAAACCCCAACCTACTTACACTCCGAATTACAAGAATACCCCTCCCCTCCGAGTGCTGACCCTCCAAAAGTGGGAATAGGAACCTCACATTAACGACAGAATAAAACTATTTACTTACTAATTATGAAAAAATGTTAATCTTAGGAATCTGCCAAGTATTAGAACTAGCAAAGCCAATTCCAAGTTAATTTCTTGAGTTTGGCATTAGATAGTGATATGCAGTTGACCCCCCTCTCTTCCATCTAAAGCTGTCACTTTGATGGGTCGCCACTAGCACAACAATGATGCTGCTGACTTTTATAACCTGTCAACTTCACCTTACGCCAGTTTGACTAACTTGACTAGTGGTGACACTTCAAGGACAAGTTCATAAATATTATATGTTGGTGATTTTATCATAAATTTTATCTAAGGTTATTTTCTAAGTTTCAAAATCTGACCCATGATCATGATGATTTTTCCAAAAATAGAAACACAAATGGCTCAAAATTAATCAGAAAACTTTAGCTCAAAATTAAAAAGAACCCCATTTCTTAGTTGTTGCACAACAACTTTTATGACCCTTCATTAAAATGGGAAAATATACGGCCTAAAGCACAAACTCAAATAATTCCATTACTTTTTTCTTCCTTTGTTTACCAACCATGCTTGAAGTTAAATCAGAAGGATGTGTGTTTAAGTGACCTAAAAAAATAGAATAAAAAGCAAGAAAAAATCATGGATTAAAATGGACTATAATAATCAAATATAGAGTCAAATTTAATTAGGGATATCAAACTTAATATGATCCAAGCTCAATCCATAATTGAGTATAAGCTCAATCCATAATGGATTGGTGCTCTTCACATACTCTTTTGGGTGAAAGAAAATGTGTTCATGATACACCTAGCCCTGACTCGAATAATGCTCAAGCTAATGTGGTGTGCTACTTTTCAAACTAGTTTGAGACCTAATTTTGAAAAAAAATGACTATACCCTAAGCTTACTTCACTATTTGATGCCCTTTTCAAGATAATATTTAGTAAAATAATATTTTTTATGGTTCCATAAAAAATCAATGTTCAGACCAAAGGGAAATTGGAGGCAAAAGATATCACATAACCTATGGTGGTCATTACATTAGTTTTAGATACTCTAGTGTTCAGTAGATATTACCACAACCTTGGAATTGAGACCTCACACATAGACACACCCACCACTTGATAGAGTTGATGACGAGAAGTTGGTACTTGAAAGGCCCATAATGCTTTACAAAGCCCTGGGAATCCTAGGCCCAAATAAAAGCCCAAAATGTTGCTTAGCCCACGTGAAGTAGCCTCACCACTATGGGTATTCTTAGCTCTTCAGGGCAATACATGGTGGGGGGGTGCATCCTTTCTCACCTAAAAGTGTCTCTTTTTATAGGAGAGTGCCCTTACATCCTTGTTACTACCTTTACCTTGGATAGCTATGAGGAGGTGATGGTATGATTGTTAATTAATGTAACTATCACCCTGATCACCTGCACTCGTGAAGATGAGACACCCACATCTGTAGCAGCTGCTGCTACTATATGTCCATGTCATCTGCCATAGTGTTGTGACATGTTACTCATGTAGTGCCTATGCATGTCATACCACGTCACTTTGGGTCACATATGCTTACACATGTCCCACATTGTGTTTTTGCATGTGTTCATGTGCAATCATTGTGCTAATGCCATGCCATCACTTTGCTACATCAAGCCATCATGTGTTGGTGGCCTTTAAGATTCATTGGGCACTCACCTAAATCTCATCTCATGCTAGCAGAGTCATCCTCTTATACTACATATGCACACACACATGCCTCACATGATTTATGGATGTTGGAGTATAATGACACTATGTCAAAATGGCTAGCTTGTGCATTCTTCACTTGAATGGTTTACAAATGCCTTATGTGAACTAGCTCTAACATGAGTGGTGTCTTTTGTCCAAGTCAAGTGCACTTGCACATGATCCTCTATTACTCATGGTGCCACTCCATGAGATCACACAACTCTTTGTGCATGATGCTGCTTTATGCATGCAGTGGGATGCCATGTCAAATTGACATGCTTGTCATGCATCCCTACTTAGACTATCATGTGACCTAATGTGTGTAGTGAGATTTTTCTTCCAAAACCTCATTTCTTCAAGCAAGGGGTAACATTGTTGGGCTCTAAGTTTATTTGGAAATTGATGTCCTTCATTATAAGTTGTGTTGCTATACTAGGAAGAAGGTCATTTTTTTATGTCAATAAGAGGAACTTAGAGCTATAAAATATTATATAAAACGTTATGCTTACCTTACGTAAGGAAACTTGAGAACATGGTCTCACAAGACTCACATAGATATTTATACCTTCAAACTTTAGCTCAAGGCCTACATATAAAAACAACTAGTAGTAGAGTGGCCAATCTTGATTTGGTGCTTATTTGGGTTAGGCTAGACTTTGAAACAACCTAAAATAACACTTAACATTTAGTTTGTGATCCACAATCACTATATTCATGGTAGTAGGTTTCATAGTAGCAATGTTGGTCTCAAATGAGTTGTGTGAGGGAAAGTAATGGACATCTGAATTGACATTTTTGATAGAGTTTAGGTGCACTCTAATTTTAGTTAGGATGACCATATGCCAAGTGAGTCAACTCTTTTTACTAGTGAAAAATGGACAAAACCTTTGTAGTAGTCTAGCTCTCTACTCACTTCTCTCTTTTAAAGACCACTCTTAAAGTTTTAGCACTCGCTATAGTGTGAACAATAAACCCAAACATGCCCAAGATAACAAAATTGTCAATTTGTTTTTTTTTAGATACTAGCTTGCCCCATGGTGCCTTATGTTTGCAAACCTAAGGCACTTCTTATAGTGGGGAATCCACCTTCATTGGTAAAAGGGTAAGAGTTATCCTCCTATTACTCTTTCAAATAAATGCAGTCAGAAAAATGTAAGCCTTTGTGTGCAATTAAGGGCTGGTAAATTAAGAGGAAAATATCTCAAAGTTGGTTGTTTATAGATGTTTCAACAACCATGTGCATATAGTACACTAATTTGTCTTACTCTCCCTTGTTGTTTAGCACATGCTGGTTTTCTATTTGTGAGAACCATACCAACTTGTCTTCTTAGTACTTGTCGTTTTGGTGAGAGATGTGACTTTTCTATTTTCTCTTTTTTCTATGTACCAGCTAGGTCAACTCCATGGGTCTACTCTCTTATTTTCAAATGTGGAAATCACAAAATTTTGAGCAGTTTCAGAGTTATTTTACACAAAACAATATTATCACAAGAAGATTGTGGATTAGAGGGCATGGGTTCTTGATCTCAAGCTTCATTTGAAAACACTCTTTATGATCATCTTGGTAAATACTCAAACCCCAAAATGTGTGGGCTCTACAGATCTTTTCCCCTTATTTTATCCAAAATGGGATCACCAAACCCATGTGGACAATTGCCCAATTAGGTGATGACCCATTTAATCCTAAGTTCTTGTGGTCCAATCAAGTGCACAGTGTGGAGATAGAGATCAAGCGCTTGTTGCTTCCATCCTCATCATCCTGTGTGCGGATGAGCAAACGCTGTGTGGGAGAGGTGGGGGAGATGAGGCCCACGAGGGCATCTTGTTCCCGGAAGACGGGCTTCCAAGTTCTGAGAGATGAAGAAATATCGGCAATGGCGGCCCAGAGATGCAAGAATTCAATGCGCAAGTGCTTTCTCTGTCATAAAATTCAATGAGCGGCCGATGGATTAGCTGGAGAAGGGTGACGTCACTCTGTATCCGACTGGCCTATCCGTGGGCTGCATCCAGAGAAGGGATCGTACGGGAGACGAGATGGCGGCGCCAGAGTCGCCGGCAGCTCTCTCTCTCTCTCTCTCTCTCTCTCTAACTATCTCTGTCTCCCTCGGGTGGGGGAACGCGAGCTGAAATGGGTTGCGTGAGAAGTCAACTGCACGATAATTCACGATGACCATTGGCCGATTTTTCACCTAACCCGTCGGGGGAGAGGGAGATCGTATGATATCCAGATCCGGGGGGCCTCAGCGGGGGGCCTCCCCTGGTCTGATGGCGCTGGGGGCGTTGGTGCTGCTCCTGTCGGCCGCTGTGGTCGCCGGGATCGCCGCGGCGGCGGATGGGGCGGTGGCGGGGGAGAAGGGGTTCCGCTTGCACACGCTGTTCTCGACGGAGTGCCTGAACTACTTCGACTGGCAGACGGTGGGGCTAGTGCACAGCCACCGCAAGGCCCGGCAGCCGGGGCCGATTACGCGCCTGCTCAGCTGCACCGAGAAGGAGCGGAGGAGTTACCGCGGGATGGGCCTCGCCCCCACCATGGAGGTCCCCTCCATGAGCCGCCATCCGCGAACTGGTGACTGGTAAGAGAACGATACAGCAGCAGAATTTTGAACGATCATCTGCGTCAGATCGGTTGTTCTGCTTCGTCGAATTCAAAGGATCTCATTCTAACCGTGGATCTCCTATTCTCTTGATGTTTTTGAATAGTGGCTGATGAATGGCGTGTTCTCGGTTCATAACTTCTTTCCACTTGTCTCAGGTGGCTTTGATCTACTGAGATTTTCAATCTGAAGTTAGAGAGGACTTGAAAAAATGGGTTTTTTTTTCGATTATTTATCTTTGACTTTGCATCTTCAGAGCGATTCATTGCATGTAAGCCTAGATCTTCCCAAGATCATGGAACTATGGCCTTGATTTTGTCGGAAATTACACTTCCACAAAAAGATGTGCTTCCTTTTTCGCTGCCCAGTGAAGCAATCATAGAAAAGATGAGGCGAGGGGGTCAAATTCCATGAGTTTCATGAATAACCATCTACAGATGCCAAGGCATTCTCTTATGGTTATTCATGAAGACGTTTTGGCCGTCTTTTGTGCTTGGATCACTCGGCCATTTGGACTATGCTTTGGGGCTAACATTTGAAGAAGGGAAGTGGTATCCTCATCATATTTTTCCCATGATCTGTTCTTGCGAGTTCGAACGAGATTTGGATGTTTATGATTCTACCTCATTTCACGAAGATTCAGATTTGGCTGCGCGGGTCACTAGTATTTGTTGGAGGTTTCCTGTTGTGATCCAGCTGTTAATAGTTTGAAGAAGTTTTACAGTTTAATGCTCCAGTTTTGTTGAGGCGAACTGAAGTGCAGGAACATATGAGCAACCCAACTTAGCGTGAGTGAATATTTAAATCTAAAGCTCAAGACGGATAAAATATGCTACGAAAATCATCAACTAATCATATATTTTTTAGTCAATATCTATGAAAGTTAAATTGATTGTTTCTGGTAAACTCACTTGAAGAAAAGAGCAATTCCTTGACAGCCTTCCCGTCAGAAACAGGTTTCTCCTTGATTATATTGTTTTTTATGCAAAATTGTATCAAATCCCTCAATCTCTTTATAGATGAAGAATGAGAAAGGAGACATTTTTTGTCCCAAATCCTAATGGTCAAGGAAGGGTGTCTCGCTAAGCTATCAGGTTAGATGACGCAAATAAATTTAGTAACTTAGTTGTTCATGTTCCCTGACACAAAATGCTAGAGTGCTTCCTCCCATTGCCTTGTTTAGATCCAGCCAGCTTTAGTTTCTTTGTTTTTCCTGTCGTTATGCAATGCTTTTGGTGATATTTTATTTTGTTCATTTTATCTAGCAGTTTTTATAATTTCTATATTATAGTGGCCGCTGTCATAAGCTCTTCACTTTTTGATTCCGCCCAGTCTGCTAATTTAATGACACCTAAACATGTTTTAACCAGGTATCCAGCAATAAACAAACCAGCAGGGATTGTGCATTGGCTTAAGTATAGTGAAGATGCAAAGAATACTGATTGGGTAGTGATTTTAGATGCAGATATGATCATCCGTGGTCCAATTATACCATGGGAGATTGGAGCAGAAAAAGGACATCCTGTTGCTGCATACTATGGGTATGGCCATTTAAAGTTTAGAGGCAACTATTGGCTGATTTTTTTCATTATGTGCATAATTTCGCATTAAGATCAATTCATTTTGGCAATGTTTGTAAAGTTATTGAAAGTTGAGAGTAATAAATTTCTAAATATATTTATTCTTGTGTTTAAATTAAAGTTTTTTGTTCTTGAAGATAAAATCCATTAGAGTTTAAACTTTTCACAGATGCTTATTACAGTAAATCTTTGTTCTAGACTATCCAGTATACATTTTACTCGTTTTGATGTCCTTGGATATCCCTAACCTTTATTCGTTTTTATTCTCTTGGAGATCCCAAACCGTGAAGTTTAAGTCTTAACCTGATAAGTTATTGATACATTATTTAAGGAAAAGATTTAGCTGTCTTTCTTTATTAAAATATAATTTATTTTTGAATAATATCTGATGAAGATCAAAAGCGGATCTCAAATTATATGTGAGATAAATTATTTTAGCCCTATTTTGCTAATTAAGGATATTTTTTCTCCTGTTGGGTTCATAGCCTCTAAATAATGTCTTCATGTATAAAAGGTTTTGAACATTTGATGGATAATAATTTCTTTTCTCTCATTGCTAGTTTCTTAAAGACAACTGAAACTACTTTTATCCTATGATGGTCCACGTCAACTAACTTCAGACCTTATTGACAGTCAATCCACAATTTCCAAGAGGATTTCCTCTTACTTTGTAAAGTAGAGAACAAAATTAACAAAATATGGATAGTTTGAGAACTATGAAAAAGTTCTTAATTTCATTAAAAAAACATTTATTTTCATAAAATATTACTTTTGATAAAAATATTTATTCTTAGATTCTTGTTACCCATGATGATATTATATTTTGAACGGATACATCAAACATAACGACTTTGGAAGTGTGCCTGTCTCAGAAATCTACTTGCTCATCTATCCTGGCTTTGTTCTTTTACTTCATATTATCCCATATAACATTCAGTTTAGTTTTTTAATCTCATTTCTTCTGTAGATACCTGGTTGGATGTGATAATATTCTTGCAAAGCTGCATACAAAGCACCCAGAACTTTGTGACAAAGTTGGGGGGCTGTTGGCTATGCACATAGATGACCTGAGGGCCTTGGCCCCTTTGTGGCTATCAAAGACGGAAGAGGTACGAGAGGATCAAGAGCACTGGGCAACTAACATAACTGGTGACATTTATGGCAAGGGGTGGATAAGTGAGATGTACGGATATTCATTTGGTGCTGCAGAGGTAAGATATTTTTCGTTCTTAAAATGATTAAATTGGCTTGATCCTCTTGCGTTTTTGTCTCTTCATACCACTAGTTATCCTAAATAGTTTTTGGTACAAAATCTTGTCAACAGGCTGGGCTTCGTCATAAGATAACTGAAAGCTTGATGATATACCCTGGCTACATCCCACAAGAAGGTGTTAAGCCAATATTGATGCACTATGGCTTGCCGTTTAAAGTTGGAAATTGGTCTTTCATGAAGTTGGACTATCATGATGATGGCATCGTCTATGAATGCAACCGCCTTTTCCCCGCCCCTCCTTATCCTAGAGAGGTAACACTTCTGAAGTATCTGCCATAAATTCAGAATTCAAA
Organism: Spirodela polyrhiza; assembly: GCA_024713555.1. Classification (NCBI taxonomy): domain Eukaryota; kingdom Viridiplantae; phylum Streptophyta; class Magnoliopsida; order Alismatales; family Araceae; genus Spirodela; species Spirodela polyrhiza. Next base: position 2,628,590 of record CM046540.1, read on the forward strand.
ACGATTCTCTCAATGTGGAACTATTCTAAAAGGTTTATAGAGAGATGGGTCAAGTAAATTATAGAAGAGAGCATGCCACCAACTTAATTTTCATATCATTTTTTTTCAGGTACAGATGATGGAAACTGATTCAAATAAGAGGCGGGGGCTGTTCTTGAGCCTAGAATGCATAAACACATTAAATGAAGGCCTCTTATTGCATCATGAATCCGCAGGTTGCCCCAAACCAAAGTGGTCCAAGTACCTGAGTTTCTTGAAAAGTAAAACATTCGCTGAGCTTGTGAAACCAGTATATCTGAGTAGTGTTGAGAAGAGTAGAGACACAGATGCAGAAGAACAAAGAAGTTTGAATGAAGTTGAAAATGTTCATCCCAAAATCCATACAGTTTTCTCCACTGAATGCACCCCATACTTTGACTGGCAAACTGTGGGGCTCATGTATAGTTATCGTTTGAGCGGCCAACCTGGTGGCATCACAAGGCTTCTTAGTTGTACCGATGAACAACTTAAGCGTTACAAGGGCCATGATTTAGCTCCTACACATTACGTTCCATCCATGAGTCAACATCCGCTGACGGGAGATTGGTAATCATCTCAATATCACTTTGATTTCCAGGACTCCCAATAGTTTAGGGGATCTTTATTACGGTTTTATACTTGCTTTGCATTAAGCTGTTTAGCACGTTGTAAATTTGCCTAATATCTGTCAGACACTTAAAAGGAATGTAATGTTATATTGCTACGAGTGGCTCCTGAGATTTTTTTTCCTATTGTTGAAATAGTATAAATTTCTCTTGCTGTTTATTATAATTTTGTTTAAGCAAATGTTAATGAAGAAACTCATTTCTCGCAAGCTTATGAATGATGTATGGTTTTTGTTTCCTCTTTTCTTAGCACATAGGAAATCACCTTCCAATGTCTGTCTTGCAAAAACCAGACGATAACTTTCTCCTTTTTTTCGAGTAAAAGGTCAAAGAATATATATTAATTCCGTCTTATACTGATACGTTTTCCACTCAAGTTGATTTTAAATTGTCAGTGCTTCATGTCTAAAAATACGTTGACATATCTGGATGGTGTAGGTATCCCGCAATCAATAAACCGGCGGCAGTTTTGCACTGGTTGAACCACGCAAAAATTGATGCAGAATTCATAGTTATTCTGGATGCGGATATGATATTAAGGGGTACCATTACACCATGGGAATTTAAAGCAGAACGTGGTCGTCCTGTTTCAACTCCTTATGAGTAAGACCAATGGTTTAATTTCAAACCATACATCTCTCAACTTTATGGAATTTTATGAAAAATCTCTAAGTTTCTATGCTTCTCCTGCCGTAGGTACCTCATTGGTTGTGATAATGAACTTGCAAGACTACATACACGCCATCCTGAGGCATGCGACAAGGTTGGTGGTGTCATAATTATGCACATAGATGATTTGAGGAAGTTCGCTTTATTATGGTTGCATAAGACTGAAGAGGTTCGAGCCGATGTTGCTCACTATGGAACGAATTTTTCTGGAGACGTTTATTCGTCTGGATGGATCAGTGAGATGTATGGATATTCCTTTGGTGCAGCTGAGGTATGAGACTAATGTTGTATACTTCGCTGTTCTTACAGTTTCCTTTGGTGTTATATCGGCTGTGAAAGAAATTCTGCATTTTTTCAGAGCACCGTACGCACTTTCGTTATAATATCATTTCTATATCCACTGTAAATGATCACCCAATGTTTGAAGATTGTCGTCATATAGGATGCCATTTTTAATTAATTTCAATTTGTAATTATCATAATGGGAAGTGTTTGAAACTGTTTCTCTCTTTTCCAAATTTAAAATGAGTCATTTATTGGGACAAATACTAGTCATTATTTCATAACTAAAATTTTTAGTTGGAAACTGCGAATTATCTAGCATTGTAAACAGTAGTTTGTTGTTATCCATTTAATTTATATTAAGACTCGAACAAACTTTGGTTGACATGTTTGCGTTCTATATTTCATACTCCAATAAAAGGGCAGTTTCGTGTCCACCAAATATGTTGCTTCATTTATCACGAAAATCATTTCATATGTTTTAAATAATTTAAGGACAATGATCCCCGATAATAGAAGATCAGATATAAAACTTCATATTCCAGTATTGATAAGGACCGTTTCATGTACTTATATTCTACAGCCGACACATAAAATATACATCTCGAAGTCTGCAGAAAAAGTAATGTATTTTTATGTTTCAAATTTAGTAGCTTTGGGTCTTTTGCCCAGTAGCAGTAAGGACTTATGTATGAGTGAAGATCCTGTCTTTTAGAGTATACAAAGCATCTGAAGGTGTCTACAAGAAATTCCTGTGGCTCATAAGCAGATGAAATGTGAATGATGTTAAGGGGTGCTAGTATACAGTCATTATGCAATTTCTCTTTTAAGCATATAATCTTTTTTGGTCCTTTGAAGTCCCAAGTCTCAAAAAGCCCAACATGGATCAAGCGTGCCCAAATCTGTCTGATCCTAATCAGATGCAATAAATTGGTCAATTTGTCTAATATAAGGCTGATTTGGTGATGTTTGATCCATGTTGGCTTTTTGAGACTTTGGTAAAAGTCTGATTCTAATAAGATGGAACAAATTGGTTGATTTGTCTAATATAAGGCGAATTCGGGCATGCTTGATCAATTTTGGGCTTTTTGAGAGTTGGGAAACCTGTCTGATCCTAATCAGATTGAACAAATTGTTCGATTTGCCTAATATAAGGCTGATTTGGCAGTTTTTTTTATATACTTGCTTTAAAGAAGAAGTTCGCTTTTCGATCAGTCACTTTTTCTCTTCAATTTTTTGGGAAATGCAAATGACTTGAAAGTGGTATAATACAAATTTAATTCAACTATTCCTGTAACTATTTAAAAAATGCTACACTTGGTTAAATTTCCTTTCTGTGGAGAATTTTAGAATGCGGGTTTAAGATCAATCACTCACTCTCCCTATTTTGGCACTCAACTGTATTCTCTCCTCTCCCCTCTACTTGGCTTCTTTTCTGGAAATACAGAGTTGTATCATGTTACCACACAAGCAGAAATAATCTTCTCTAGTTTTTCCATACATTCATAAAGTTGAACCAGAGATGCCTGAGATGTTACTCCAGTTTTTCAAGTAAAAAAATGCTATTCTTTTACACTATATTTGGAATGGGAACATTTTTAGTTATTATACTTGACACTCATATACATGCCGCCTGCTGCGGAAAATTCTCATGACCTGGACTTTCCTGCAGAACCATGCAACCGTTTCAAACGCATTTTCATCCATCTCCATTCTATTGCTTTGTATTCTTCTATAAATCATTTTCAGATTCTTCTCGTCTCATTTTTCATTGACAAAACTTCACCCAGTTAACTGATAATTCCTTTTCTAAATCCTCTGGGCAGTTGGAGCTGAGGCACATAGTTAGCCCTGACATACTGATCTACCCAGGATATGTCCCCCAGCCTAACGTCAACTACAGGGTCTTCCACTATGGGCTGAAATTCGAGGTCGGGAGCTGGAGCTTTGACAAGGCGGATTGGAGGGATACTGATGTCGTAAACACATGCTGGGCAAAGTTTCCTGAGCCGCCTGACCCAGCTACCCTCTCTCAAGAGGATGATATCAGATACAGAACGGATCTACTAAGCATCGAATGTGTGCAGAAATTGAACAAGGCCCTGTATTTACACCACCAGAGGACCTGCAGGGACCAAGGAGTGAGCAGTGACCAGCAGCTTTCACGGAAAGGGCTTAGAAAAACAGAAGAACAAGCTGCAGATTTGAAGGATGACGTCGTCTTGCCTACTTCCAGGTTTAGTAAGTTGCCTGCTGATGGGGCAAGCAAGGCGTCTGGGCCGCGGAGGTCATGGCTGGTCGCTCTCTGGGCATTCTCTGTGATGGGCTTCTTTGTTGTCATCACAGTTACCTTCTCCCGTCATGGAAGGGAAGGAGCAAGGGGAAAGGCCAACAAAGACAAGGTCTAGCCTTCTGACCCAGATGCATGTGGAAACTCTCATCAACCCATAGTACAAAGAGACTAATGGAGTTAAGGCTGAACCTTTGCCTTTATAGTAAGTGCTGTACTGTTTTGAGGTGCACACTTATCTCCCAGTTCAGGCGTTTGGGAGCTTCCAATACCAATCCTCTTGGGAAGTCTCCAGTTGTTGCTAACATCAGAGCAAAGTGCCAAATTCTCTTCAGATTTTTCGCTCTTTCTCTCTGTTAAGTGGGTTTCAGTGGTCCTGTGAGGGCGCTCAGTGAGTTCCATGCTTATTTATTGTTGCCCATTGAGATTTCAACCCTTGATTATCACAGTGTCAGCTTCTTTTTCCTCTCGTTGAAGTGTGGATGGAGAATTTTTTTGTTCAAAATTTTCCATATCCTCAACTCCACAGGCCCCATTTCTCCATTTCTGTCTTCCTTACCTCTTCTTCTGAAAGTAAACTGCGCTAGAATCATCAATTCGTGGCAGGGAAATAGGCGAGGAGAATCCATTTAATAGAGGAAGTTTCATAATTCCTCAAAACAATCACAGTTATATGCCCATATTTTGGGTTAGAACATTGCAGATTATCCATTTGAGGTAATGCCGGGAACCAATTGGTAGCTGCCCATCCATTTGGTGGCCAGATCAAGTTTACTAAGATGGTCTACTTGGATGTGGAAACGAAACCACTACTGAAGCAGAAGGAATTCGTTTTTCCTTAATCTTAGGACTCAAATCTTGAAAAAAAGATTGAGGTTCAAATCAAAGCCCCACTAAACATGTTCTTACACGTTCTTCCTAAAAAAAAGTCAATTTAGAACTAGTTTTTTTGTAGAGATTATAGAAAATGTCAAATGGTTTGTGGAGCAAGGCCTCCAACATGGGCCCTCTTTATATGCTTTATAACTCCTAAAAGTAGTCATTGAGATAATAGTTTCCAACTTCAGCAATATTTTTGAAACATCTTTACATCTTGCTTTGACCTCCACAACTCAAAGAAAAGCATCTAAATCTCTGATTTACAGCTTCAAGGCATTCCAATACACTGAAGTTTCAAAATTTAGGCCCATCCTCTTCATATTTTAAGATTAAAATCTAGATTACTTTATTATAAGGAATAATAGTAGTAGAATATTGTCAATAGTTTATGAAGCACCGAGGCTTTCTAGGGATATCTGCCTAAACGAGTAACCTAGCGCTAAAAGTATAATAATTTAGTCCTTAGAGATATAAATTAGAAATACTCAGCTAGGTGCAAATCTTTTTTAGCCCTCTAGAGTAGAAAATCTAGACAAGGCTTGTGAGACTTGTTTAATATGGGCACTTGGGAAGCATGATCTAGAAGTGCTAGGTGTACTTGGGATCAAAAGTTTTGTGAATCTAACCATGGTGAGCTAGTGCCTTGATGTCCACCATTAGTAATACATAAATAATAGGACAACTTAAAGGAATGGCCTCCAAAGAGTAGATTAAACTAAGAAACTGAACCCCTATAGAACATGAATAATTGTATTGTTCTAAGTCAATGTAGGAGTCTATTCAACTTAATTTTAAGAAAACATATTTACTCATATATAATATTTATTTTAGTACAAAAGACCCAGAATTACCACTTCATTACACCGTTAGTTTTGATATTGATAGGATTAAAAGGCTCATATGCCAAATATTGGATGACTTTGCATAAAGTATTTCATTATGTATGTTATCGCAGCCTATACATATCTAGTTTTGGTCTTGATTTCTAACTAACAAATTTCAAGGTGTTTTTATGTTACTTACATGTTGCTTTCATCGTAATCTTATTAGATATAGTTTTCACTTATGTTAACTAAACAACATACTGAAATGAAGGTTTCAAACTTCATTGATCTATCTAAATTTATTACTTCCACATTTAAATAATTTCACCAAAAAATATAGCATCGTAAAGATCTTTAAAGGAAAAAGATGATATAATAAATAACATTGAGAAACTCGAGTTAAAATTGATATGATTTTCATAATATTAATTCTCACTACCTAAACTAGTTCCTCAAGTACATGATATGACAACTAACAATTAGTTTATAAGAAATTGTAGTTACTGTATGAAAACATTGTAAGGCTACACCAAACCTTATTAAAATGTCCAACATTCAATGATGATGAGAGTAAGGTTCAAGAGTGAATATTTAACCACCATTGGGCTTAGACATGAGTTCTAGCAATGCAATTTTAAACCTACCCTAACAATCCAAAAGAAGGAACGCTGCTTACATGTATAATGGATAACAATCTTACTTAGATCATCATTGTCGACTGCACTAAGATCATTCAAGGAGCTTATCATTTTTCTAACATGATTAACATAATGATTAACCATTGCATTGTTGTGTACAGTACAAAGGCTTGACGACACTTAAAGCTGTTTGGTGGACTATAGCCATAAATCTAGTGGGTTAGTAGTGCCTAAACATATTATGGGTTAGAGTTGAAAATGTCAATGGAATATTAATAACATATTAGTTATTTAAGTGTTAGTCTTGTGAGTACTATAATGACATGATAAAAATGGGTAGCTTTATAGTCCTAAATCTACACGTATGTTCTTTAATCATTGTGAAGATTAGTGAAAACCTAAATAGCTAAGCAGTTTTTGAATGTTTAATTTAGTTGCCGATGCAAAAATGTTTATTCACTGCCACATTAGACACACTTTATCCTACCTTGGCTCATACACCATAGTTCCTATTTTCGACTCTCTTGAGCCTAACACATCCTATATAATTGATTTTCATCTCTATGAGACAACTTGAATAGCTCTCATCTTATCTCTCATATTTTCATAGCCTTAAGGTCGATCTAAGTATAAAAAATACTCACCTACAAGTCAAGAACAAGTTATTGCTCTTAAAAATTAGCACACAGCTTTTGTGTCATGAATGTCTTGGCATAGTGATGTGAAAGTTCTCATGTAGATTAGAGCTTTGGATTGTCAAAATAAAAATATTCATTTTTATTATAAAATATTTTTCATCGACATAATATTAAATATTTTTCATATAAATACTAGATTTGAGAGGAGGTTCCTTATGTTTTGATTTTTAATGATTCTTAATAGTAAAAAATCACTAGAAACAATGGCTATTGCATGTTTCTAATATTGTAGCTTTTTTGTATTTCTATACTTTTTCTTGTAGTAACGTTTTTTTATTTCTCTCTCCTTTAAGCCTATTCATTGTCAAATCTGAAGTATACTTGCTTCTTAGAATGAATACAATATAATTGGCATGAAAATGTTTAAAATTATGAAAAAATTATAATTCAATTTAGAGTATTTTAAGATAGGAGAATTAAAAATTTTCCTAATTAGTAAAGTGATTTCTTCTTCGTGACCACACTCACAAGATAGGTCTTTTCAATATTGTATGCTAAGGGAATTATGGTTTCAAAATTTCAGACACTTTTCTCAGGCCTATCTCCTATGTCAATAAGGATCCCATAAACTCATCTGATGATAATTTTGTTTAATCTTTGGGCTCTTCAATTGACGTGACTTTTGGACTCTTACTCAGGGTAAGAGATCTAATAACTAACTATTATTTATCGTAATTCATTTATAGAGCGATACTTGGGAAGGATAAATTTTGAGACATTTTAATTTTAATTCTGTGGGATGTTCATCTCAAAATTTGGAAATATTTGGCCTGAACATATTGGTTAGGGTTCATAATCCCATGATACTGTTTTCAAATGCGCGTGTTACCTCTGATCTGGGGGATGAGCGAGGAGCTGACGAAGTCGTTGTTGATGACGATGCCGAGTTAAACTACTCGCCCACTTTGAAGTCGGCCAGGGCTTTCTGTAAACCCTCAGCCCACAATCCTGTAAACCGGAGGACCTTCCAAATGAGTTTTATATGGGGTCAGTCGGCCACCTCCCGAGGGGCACCGCCGGGGACCTGCCCTCCTCCGACGGCGCCGGTGATCGTTACGGGGGTTGGAGGGGCGGGGGAGGAGTGTCCGGACGGCTTCGACTGGCAGACGGTGGGGGCGATAGCGCGCCGCCTCAGCTTCACCGGCGGGGAGCGGGGGCGGAACCGCGGGATAGGCCTTGACCCCGACGTGGAGGTCCCATCCAAGAGCCGCCATCCACGGACTGGCAGCTGGTAGGGGAGCAGCAAAAGCCGCAAAATTCAGATGAACATTCGCTTTGCCGTAAATTTATCTTTTTTTACCTCTTCCTGTTGTTGATTGTGGATCTCCTGTTCCCGCGATGCTACTGAATTGTTTCTGTTGTTGGATCTTCATGGGCTCTGAAGATTGGGTGGTTCTGGTTTCACTCACTCTGATCGTCCAGCTCTCCCTTTCACTGCTTCCGTTGACCAAGTGTGATAAAAGAGACATTTTTCCCCAAATCATTGATGATCAGCGAATCTCAGCGCAAGAGTCAACTTGCCCACGTATCCTGAGACAAAAAAAAAAAGTGTTAGAGTGCCTGGGTGAAGAAAATAAATTTAACCACGTAGTCGCCCATGTACCCAGAACCAAAGTGCTGGAGTGCCTCCTCCCATTGTCTTCTTTAATTGCACCAGATGTAATCGTGCCAGATGGATGTGATGGATTGTTGTTACCATATATTTACATTTAATTTCAGCACACAGAATTATTAATTACAAGACGAGCTAAACACACACATGGCATGGAGATATTGGATTTTTATTAACCATGGTATTTCCATGGATGTAGGAAAATGATCTTGGCATTTTATGCAATATCTTTAAGTCGGTGTGCTTCTCCTGCCTTAGGTACCTTTCCGGCTGTTCTGAGGAACTTACAAGGTTACATTCCAACCATCCTCGAGCATGCAACAAGGTTAGTGGATAGTCCACTGCGGCTCATGTGTGAGCTAGTTGCTAATGCTTCTTCTGATCCTATCGTTACCTTATGCTCTATAAAAGATATAGTTCAAGGGGTTTTCAGTTTGATGGCTAATTCGAATTTGTAGTTATGATTGGTAAGCATTTAAGCCAATTTTTTTTCTGAAGTTTAAAATGAGTTATTTCTTGGTGCAGTGACCATTTCTTTTCACAATATAGTTTTTTGGTTAGAAACCTTGTATAACTGTTAAAGGTAGTTAATTTCTATAAAGTTAAACTATATTGAGACAATGTGCAAATAAATAAATTCATTGCGTTATCTGCACCGAAGTAATGAGGGGGGACCTTTTTACGTCCATCATGTGTTGTTGCACTTATCTCCAGTCACATTGTTTGATATATGTGAAATTTCAGGGAAAGGATCGTTGAAAACGTTAAATCACGTTTAAAACTTCATATTGAATTATTAAGGAGACCTTTTCAGTGTACTTAGTGACTATCCGAGACATGGTATAGTCTGAAGAAAATGTAATGCTGCTGTATTATGTTTAAAATTTATGGTTCTATTTTTATTGTCTTTTGCACGGTAGTAAGCAGTTTCGTGTGGAAATATCTTCTTTTAGGATATGTAAATCCTCTGATGGTGCCCAAAAGAAAATCCCAGTGTCACACCTAGCTTGAAGAAATTTGATCGCCTAGCCCATTGACACCTACCCATGCCATTTGTGATGTTCTTTCAGATATTAAAGAGTGTTATATTGTGATGTCGTTATTGAAAAATACAGCATATCATTGAATCCTCTTGACAGAAAGCACTCACTATACATTATTATAGGCAATGTAGTTGATATGAATGATGTCACTCCTCTGATGATAAAACTAATAAAAAAATGCAATGGTAACTTTGAAAATTAAAAGATTGAAAAACTTGGACGATGAATGAAATAGGAATTTACCTATGAATGACTTGGGGATTTATGACATAGGCAAATGAGTTGAATCTATGAAGGATAAAAAAACTTTCCAAGATATTCCTGTATATAATTGAACCTGGTGCATGAGACCTCCTTCGTCAGATCCCTTTTCTTCACATTGTTATTGCCAGCGCAGGGTACATGTGGTGGAAGGTGTGTGGTATTTATGAGTATGGAGATTTTATAAAAGCATTATTAATTTAGGTATTAATATTACAAATAATCCTTTGAACACTTCACATAAGCTTGTAATTCGTTTTAAATGTTTTAAAGCCCATTCTTAGAACTAGATTAATTAGGTTGATCTTAGTTGATGTTTTGGCCGGTTCCTGACTAAATTGTGCAGATTTTAATTTTCACCGGTCTGTGAAAGTTAAATAATGTTGGTATGAGGATTAACGATATTATTATATTTGGGAGAAGTTCTCCAGCAAACACTTGTCCTTCTTTATGGCTGATGCTAAACTTTATGAGTCACTTAGTTGGAAGGGAAAATAGCTTTATATGCAATAGACTTCCTCTCGTTTTCTTTTTTTTTGTTTCAGTTCATTATTTGTTTCTGTTTAATTGAGTGATTTTTTATATGTTGTAGGATGAAGGAGTTGCTGTCGGTCAGAATTTGTTTGCATCATTAGATTGGCTGGGCTTCATCAGATTTCTTACTCTCTCTATCTCTGTCCCTGTGATTTGGAGGAAAATGGGCAAGGTGGAGCCAATCACCTCTCTTCACTGTGCAACTTTGTGCCTGCTGGTGTTCTTGCTATCTCTGCATTTTGGCGTTGGAGAAGCTCGGCTGGTAGTTTTCTCAGACTTTTTTATTTCCCCCTCTTTTTGGTTTGTGGTTTTCCACAGGACATCCAAAGAGTCTATCTTTGTAAATTTATTCTTCAATTACATGCCGCAATTTTCAAGTCATCTAATGAATCATGGTTATTTTTGGTGATACAGTGTTCATCAATGTAATTTTGAATGTTTTCAGTTAAACTCAGCGAACCTAGTTTTATTTTTTTATGAAGACTGTAATTTCTGGCTTATTTTTTATTTTTTGGTGACATTAATATGTACAACCTTCTGTGGAAAATGAGTAGAATTACCAGGTTATGCATCATAGAAGCAACTATCTGTTGAGCTCCAGCGAAGGCAGCTCACATGCATCTTTGTCTTATGGTATTTCACATGTGGTGATCAGGAATGATCATTTTGTCACTTTCCAGAGGAAGCCAATTTATTCTTGGCGAGTGTTACCCTTGATGGTGTTGCTTTAATAAATTTCTTATAGCTTTGGTCAATGGATCCTGATGCTACCCAAGTAAATAATATCGCAAATAGCAAATAACATAGAGTCATAGGCTACCACTGCACAAAGCATTCATATATGGTCATAGAAGCTGCATTTTAAAGAAGGATTGGCAAAATAATATTATTATCTTTAGGAGGGTAAGATTTTATTTGGAAGATAACTTTTTAATATATATTTGAAACGCAATTGGTTGTTTTCTTGATGATTTTTTCTGCATTAATTTTTAGAGTTCGCAATTCTTCTCTGTTAACTTTACCTTTTTTTTAATCTTTACTAAAGTAATAAATATATCTGAAATCGAATTTGAAGTCTGTTAAGTATTAAATTTTACTGTCTGTTAACGGCATATAATGTTAAGTGGTTAGTGGCGGAGGGCATCCGACATAGACCCTTATAAACTATCAGTATAAATTTTATTTTTATTAAAAAATAAAAATCAAAGTCAACTTTATAAAATTATAAAAAATAAAATAAAAATAACCCTTATAATTTTATAAACAATCCTGAAAACATTCAGAATAAACTTATGACTCATTTGAAAATTTTATAGCCTGCTCTTATCTTAGAACCAAGCGAGTAGGTTAGGTCTTGGTCAATCTCAAACTTTCTGCTGGTTCTGGACTGATCTGAAGTCTTGCTGGTCCACAGATAAGAACTCAAAGATGTTGACCTGACGTTAATTACACTTTATTACGTTTTCTGTACACCCACCCCTTTTCATGACTGATTACTTTATGGATAAAAAGTCATCAGATGTTATCATTATGTCCATTTTTGTTATCCTCTTGCTTGATTTACCTATTTGCTGATGCTTTGGCTTACTAGTGTTTTGTTATATGTTTTAGGAACTTGAAGGAGTTGAAGCCAGAAGGTAATGTATACTTACTGTGCATATTGCAATCATAGGTAGCATGTGAAAAGCCAGCCAGGATTATGTGATCTTATTCGTTGACTGCTAGGACTCCATAGAATCAGCCTTCAACTTGAGAGAAGTTCATTCATGTCACTTGTCTTTGCATTTAATTGACAGACCATTTTTCAACCAGTAGACTACAATTACCTGCAATGCTTTTTGAGCAAACTTATTTTCTTTTACCAGTAGAATTAAAATCTGATATCCTGGATAGTCTTTCAAAGTCATCTCATTTCCCTTTCCTCCAGGTTGTATTAAATGCTGTCTTTTCTGGTTTTCTGCGTTTACTGAAGACTAAAGTTCAGTTTCCTTCAGAACCGCAGAGAGTGGTCCTGAGGTTCACTGCTCAAGAGAAAGAAGCAGAGCAGCTTGGAAGATCATTGAGGAGGTATAAATGCTTCTTTGATCCCTGAAGTCAAATTTGAGTGGATCATGCGTAGTTTTATTTTATATTGTTTGATAATTTTCATATATCATTATCCTTCTACTGTTTATAGTTCTATATTAACTTATAAATTTTCTGCAGTACCTGATGCCATTTGTTGATGAACACAAGTATCAAATTTCGAGTAAGTGCCGGCTTCACTCGAGCAATGACATGTTTCGAGAACAAGAGGGGCACAAAGTCCATGTGGATGTCAACGAATGGCGCTGTGGGTTCTGCCAGAAGCGATTCCGTGCAGAGAAATATCTTGACATGCATTTCGATAACCGCCATTACAATCTACTCAATGACGTATGTCAGATACTTTGGTGTGAAATTTTCATGATTATCTACTTACTTTTCAGTATATTCTCTTGATTCTTTAATTTATGAATCTTTCATAATCGTTTATTTAATTTCTAGTTATTTTATGATTTTTTAATTTCATGATACCATCACATGTCAAAATCTTTCGTAATCATTTATCTACATCACACAGTATTGCTATTTCTTTGCATCGGAAAGGGCTACTTTTTCCTCTTTTTTATTTCCCTATAAATTATTTTCCTCTTTACTCATTTTTTCTCGTCTTTTCTCTCAATTTTCGTCGGATCAAGTCACAAAACAGGTGGCTGGGATCCGGAGAAAGGTCAACATTTCCCTGGTCCCTGCATTGTACAAGTGTCATTAGCAACCGGGGGGCCACTACTTTTAGGCCTTACAGATGTCGGTGAAATCCTCTGATCCACCTCAATCCTTTGCGTTTTTGGCCTATTCTCTTGAACGTTTTAAGTGGCAACGATGAATAAAAAAAGGGGGCTGAGGGCCGCCACCCTGTGTGAGGCCTTTCCCATACTGAGTCTAAACGATCCACCCTTGATCAGGACAATACATTCACCCTAAAATAGTAATACAAGATTGCTGCCTTTGGGTTTGTCTGTCAAAATTGTCGTTTTGTGGTCTATCGTGGTGGGCCTTCTCAAAGTCCAGTGTCAGAATCAATCTTCCCCCATTGCTGGCTCTCCACAGCACGCCACAGTCCCAGATACTTGCCCTACATAGAGAATAATTTTAAAGGTTACTGCAGCGTTCAGGAAGATTTGTTTATTTTTATGCCATAGGCCATTAATGGGTACGTGTTGATGCACGATAATTAAAAGTTTTTTCTTGGGGAAAAAACTTAGAAACTAAATAACCATCGTATTAGCTCAATCATGAAGCATTCAAGTAATAATTTTTTACACCGTAATCTCACACGATATATATCATCTTGTACCCATTCCTCAAGCACCTTCACTTTTGTTCGGCAGCCCTTCATTGAAACTGAGATTGTGGTTACTTGAGTCATTCTTGGTGCTCTTCCTCTTTGCACTTAATTAATTAAATTCTCTTTGGATGTAGACTCAAGGACCATGCTTGGCCGACTTATGCGGTGCATTGCATTGCGACCAAGTGATGGAGTTCAAGAAGCCCAAGATTAAGTGTAATCCAGCCGCTGTTGCAAGAAATCGCCATCTTTGTGAGGTTCAGTGCCATTTCCTTCTGCTTGGGCGTCATTATATTATTTACTTTTGCGGGTTTTCTCCTGATTCAGTATAATCTATGGAATAAAACTTGAGATGGCAAGAAATAATCCCACCAAAAAAATTTCTACCTATTTAAGCCGCAGTTTTGCAGGTTTCAGCCACCCAGCAATCGATTCTCGCTCGGAAGAAAATGCCAATAAAACCTCCAACTTTTGCATTATTTCCATACATTATATTTACAGCCCTTCTGGTTCATTGCAGAGCCTTGCTGATAGCTGCTTCCCCGTCAACCAGGGCCCCTTAGAGAGCCGTCTTCATGGTATCTGCGCCCCCAATAGCATTCTTCTCTGATCGCCTGCTCCTTTTGGTTCTACATGCTATATGCATTTCCTGTGCTGCCTTTCAGAATTCTTTCTACGCCAGTTCTGTGATTCTCACACTTGCAGTGGAGGGCATAAACCCTTCTCCCGGGGAGGCAGGGTAGGATCACCAACCTCTGGCTTAAATATAATCTATATTCATTTCTCTGTGGTCAGTTTTTTTTATTTTTTTATTTTTTTTATTTACAAAAAAATTCGTTTCCTGCAGAAGGAGAGCAGCATCCTCTACCTCGCCGTCTGCATTCTCCTGGTGCTTCTTCTTCCTCTCTTCTACCTGCTCGTGTTCCTCAGCAGAAGGTGGTCAATCTGCCTCCGAAAATATATTATTCCTCAGCAGCTCCCCTGTTCCGATCTCGATCAGCTGTTCTTGATCCCCATGCTGCTCCGTCCTTCTCCAGAGAGATGAAGGATGGCGTCCAGGTCCTGAAGCGCATCACCAAAGTGAAGCAGAAGAAGTAGCGCCGCTCACCCGGGAGGGGGGATCATCATGGCAGGTTCTTGGGTCATCAAAAGATCTCGCCTTTCTGCTCTTATTGTTGCTGTTTTGCTGTCAATTTATGCTTTTATTTGAAAAACAAAATTAAAAACTGAGTTCATTGGAATGCTTCGCTGTCCGACGTCCTAGCTGGCCTCCCCCCCCCCCATCCTACGTGTCACCATTCTGCCATTCATCCTCTCTGGCCATCTTCCCTCAGCTCTGAAATTTTACCCCCCCGCCCCCCCGCCAGTCAATCCGTATACTTCCTAAGAACCTCTTGTCTGCCATGTTGGCAGGCTGTTTTGTCTCTTTCCTGGTGACGTGGCAAGGAGTGTCTGCCATGCTGGAATGTTTTGGTGTTTTTTTCTTTCCAAAAAATAAGCTTAATTTTCTTTCCTCCTCCTAGATGGGATCGGGAGCAATCGTCTACCCCCCCTGACCGTTGACTTTCGTCATTGACATTTTTTGAATCCACGTGATGTATATTGACATCAATCAATAATCAATAAACAGGGCTCATAAAATAAGCTTAGTTTTCTAAGTGACTTATGCCCCCCCCCCCCGTGAAACCAGTCTCCAATCTGTAGGATGCATGGAATATCATAAATTCTATGCTAGAATTGGTTATATCGATCACCTGACGTTGACTTTTTTCGTTTCTTGGATCCACATCGTAGCAACCCATAAATGGGATTTAACCTCCCAAAAACCGCAGTGTCCATTGAAGCACCGTTTGGGGATTATTCTGCCGGATTGAATGGGCCCCCAGATGGCTGATTGGATGGATGGATGAATGCGTTGACTACCAGTTGGAGAATCTGAATTAGGATAAATGCTGAAAATATGAATAAATGCCGACCCAAGAAAGGAATAGGCCAGACTTTGATTTATTTTTCCGTTGAAGTGATTTATTTTCATGCTTAAAAATGGATTAACGAAGGATTAAAATTGGGCTTTTGCTCTTAAATAAAACGAAAATATCTAATAAATAAGGGGGGATTCAAAAGTCAGAGGCCTTCGTATTGGGTCAAATGCCATTTTGCGTTTAAAAAAGTGTATATTGGGATTTTTTTTTTCAAAAAAAATAGCTGCCTCATCAAGAGTGTATCAATTACGAGAGTGGGACGTACAGGCCAGCATGGGCCGCTGCCTGGTCAGCCATGCACCGCGCTGGCCAGGTCAACCCTCGTGGGCCCCACTTCCGACGTAGCCGTCCGGATACGTGGCTGGTTAGCTGAACTTGAACTGTTGTTCACCATCAAAAGAGAGAGATCTTGTCACTGAACTCGAGTGGAGAAGATGAATAAAATATTATTGATGAGCGTATTTTCTTGAATTTTTTTTTCTGATTTATGTAATGGGATTCCTAATTCGGTAGATTTTTAAGATTTTGGTGGCTGCAAACCGGCAGGTCGGGGAAGGAAGACCAATGGTGGCGGCGGTCAATTTAACTGCATTTAAAACCCTCGTAAGGAATTTAATTGCGTGCGGCCTCTTTCCATCAAGGCCCACGTTTGATGACACCACACATGTGACAATAAAAATTCTTGCGAGAGGATATTTAAAGTTTCGATTTTTCGCTTGGTGTATATGACATCAGCCTTTGGAGCGTGCGTCGTTGAAGAGACTCCTCCAGTCTAGGACAGTGATGGAAATGAATAGTTGAGACGGACACGGAGAGATAGAGAGAGAAAGATCGACATACACAGAGAGTGAAGAGAGAAAGAGAGAGGTAGAGAGAGAGGAGAGAAGAAAGAGAGAGAGCGAGAGAGAAAGAGAGAGGAGAGAGAGAGACAGCGAGAGAGAAAGAGAGAGGAGAGAGAGAGAGAGCGAGAGACAGAGCGAGCGCGCGAGAGAGAGAGAGGAGAGATGAGAGAGAAAGTGTGAGAGAGAGAGAGAGAGGAGAGAGGAGAGAGAAAGTGTGTGTGTGAGAGAGAGAGGAGAGGGGAGAGAGAAAGTGTGAGAGAGAGAGAGAGGAGAGAGAAAGTGTGTGTGAGAGAGAGCGAGAGACAGAGCGCGCGAGAGAGAGAGAGAGGAGAGAGAAAGTGTGTGTGAGAGAGAGCGAGTGACAGAGCGAGCGCGCGAGAGAGAGAGAGAGGAGAGAGAAAGTGAGAGAGAGAGAGCGAGCGAGCGAGAGAGAGAGAGAGAGAGGAGAGAGAAAGTGTGTGTGAGAGAGAGCGAGAGACAGAGCGAGCGCGCGAGAGAGAGAGAGAGAGGAGAGAGAAAGTGAGAGAGAGAGCGAGCGAGCGAGAGAGAGAGAGAGAGAGAGAGGAGAGAGAAAGTGAGAGAGCGAGAGACAGAGCGAGCGCGCGAGAGAGAGAGAGAGAGGAGAGAGAAAGTGAGAGAGAGAGCGAGCGAGCGAGAGAGAGAGAGAGAGAGAGAGATAGATAGATAGATAGATAGATAGATAGATAGATAGATAGAGAGAGAGAGAGAGAGAGAGAGAGAGAGAACGGGAGGTAAAGGGTGGGAGGTAGAATCCGCAAGCCGAGTAGGGAAGGTGGATAGATCGGCGACTGAAATCGCTCTCGTCTTCCTGTCAAAGGAGAAGATTTAGGAGGGGAGGGGAGGGGCACAGTAGTGACGAAGGTAGCCTGCAATGGATATGCCGGTGTTCCTGCAGGAGCTCGGAGCTTTCTCTGCGGTCTCCGTTTCTTCTGTCGTCTTCTTCCTCCTCTCGACTCTTCTCTTCCTGTCGGTCGTCTGTTACCTACGAGGACCTCCAAGAAAGGAGGGCCTCCGCCTGCCGCCGTCGCCGCCCAGACTCCCCCTCATCGGCAACCTCCACCAGCTCAGCGCCCTGCCCCACCACCCCCTCCGGGAACTCTCCCTGAAGTACGGCCCCCTCATGCTCATCCATATCGGCCAGACCCCTACCCTCGTCGTCTCCTCCGTGGAGGCGGCGCGGGAGGTGCTCAAGACCCAGGACCTCGTCTTCCCCACCAGGCCCTTCTCCGCCGCCGCCGCCGCCCTCACCTACGGCTGCCGCAACGTGTCCTTCGCCCCCCACGGAGAACACTGGCGGCGGGGCAACACCTCCTCAGCCCGAACAAAGTCCAGTCCCTCCGCCGGACGCGGGAGGAGGAGGTCGCCCTCATGATCCAGAAGATCTCATCGTTCCCTTCTCCGGCGACGGTCAACCTTAGCGAGATCCTCTACTCCTCCAACAGCCTCATCAGCAGAGTCGTTGCCGGGAGCTGCCCGGCGAGGGAGGTGAGGACGCAAAGATTCCGGGAGGTGATCGATGAGTCGACGGAGATCCTCACCGGGTTAAGATTGGAGGAGCTTTTCCCGAGCTTGGCGTGGGTGACGAGGCTTCCCGGGGTCGACTTGAGGTTGAAGAAGCTGGCGAAGAAGTTTGATGTGCTACTAGACGAGATCATGGCACAGCACGAGAGGGGGGCGGGAAGCAGAGAGCAGGCGGAAGAGGTTGACTTCCTCGACCTGCTACTTTCAGCCAACCTCGCCGGCGAATACACCTTCTCCAGAGACGACTTGAAGGCCATCGGCATCGTGAGCCGCCATGAATTATCCTCTCACTCTCTCTTTCTCTCTCTATCTATCAATCTATCTACCTCTGTCTCTCTCTGCGACCAGAGTTTTAGGTCATGTTCACACCGTCTCTGATTCCAGGACCTCATCGCCGCCGGGACGGACACCTCGTACGTGGCCCTGGAGTGGGCGATGGCTGAGCTGGTGAAGAACCCGGCTCTGATGGAGAGGACGCAAAGGGAGGTGAGGAAGGCCGCCGGCGGCAAGCCCGCCCCCACAGAGGACGATATCGTCGGGATGCCCCGCCTGCGGGCGGTGGTGAAGGAGGTTCTCCGGCTCCACATGCCGGCGCCGCTCCTCCTCCCCCGGGAGTCCATGGAGGCCACCCGCGTGCTGGGCTACGATGTCCCCGCCGGGACGAGGGTCTTCATCAACGCTTGGGCGATGGCGACGGACCCGCAGTGGTGGAAGGCCCCGGAGAGGTTCCTCCCGGAGGAGGAGACGCCGCCGCCGGCGGACCTCCGGGGGAGCGACTTTCAATTCCTGCCGTTCGGGGGGGGGAGGAGGATGTGTCCGGGGATGAACTTCGCGCTCTGCGAGGTTGAGCTGGCCCTCGCCAACCTCCTCTTCCACTTCGACTGGTCACTGCCGGACGGGGCGGCACCGGAGGACCTCGACATGGCCGAGTCCCCCGGAATCACCGTCCGCCGGAAGACGCCCCTCCGCCTCGTCTCCGTTCCGAGCTCCTCCATTCTTCCCTAGTAGGTTTCTGCATCTCTCTCTCTCCTACGTCGACTTCGATAATCTGGCCTGGGTGATATACCTGTAAACGAACTAATTTGAGGTTAAAGTCCTCCATCCAATCTGCCCATTCGGTATGATTTGGTACCCCCAGCCGGATTTGTCCGATCATTTTGGACTGCATTTCTGGCGTGAAATCCCGCAGTTCAACAGAACAGCATACAACAAAAACAGATGGGGAGGATTCTTTTGTAATAATGCCATTATCCACGGGCTAAAAAAATCATTAATCTCCTTTTTGCA
Organism: Spirodela polyrhiza; assembly: GCA_024713555.1. NCBI lineage: Eukaryota > Viridiplantae > Streptophyta > Magnoliopsida > Alismatales > Araceae > Spirodela > Spirodela polyrhiza. The sequence goes on from CM046540.1 coordinate 2,647,987, forward strand.
TGGCTGATATTATCAACACAAGTTTCTATTGTCGGTTGATAATCCCAAGAACGGTTTTTTATCGAAAATACACTGACTTAGCACCATTAGAACGTATCCATTAAATAATTCATAGGGTTCTAAGAACAAAACATGGAAGATGATCAGATGATACTCCCATTATTTCAATTGTGCAGGACAATTTTATCAATCTACCATAGGTGCACATTGTTAAGGATGACTCTCTCTCTAAGGATCAAGAACAGCACAATGATAAGTTGACTGACTCACAATTGGCCCAGTCTACATCAGTGGTTCAAACTAAGAAATTGAACAAAGGTCAATAGCCATTTTAACCATGTGCAAAAGCATCAACGGCTAACTATACCCTTTGACTGTGTTCAAATTTTAAACTCTAATGACTATAATGTAACCTATAAATAGACCCTGTACAAACATAGTCAGTGAATAGGGGATTACAAGTCTATTATTATTTCCACTTCATCTTGCTCTTGTCTCCTCCGACTTCATCCTTCTTTATCTGCACTCTATTCTCCTTTTCTTCTCATGGTATCAGAGCCAATGGCCACAAAAGTTGCCGCCGATTCTAGCACAGAAGAGTCCCCACGGCAAGCTCTTCCAGTTGCCACCATCACTTTGCCTCCATCAACTCCGTCTAGTATAAATATATCTATTAAACTCACTAGAGATAACTTTATCCTATGGAAGATGCAGCTTCTCCCTATGATAAATGCATTTGGCCTGACACATCTACTAGAGCAAGATTCACCTACGCCTGTTTCACTTATTGATCAATCGGGGAACTTGCAAGTGAACCTGGCATACAAAGCTTGGTGGAGACGAGATCAACTCGTGTTGTCTCTAATCACTAGCTCTCTCTCTCTGAGTCAATCATGTCTTGTGTTGTCAATAAAAAATTAGCAAAGGAAGCTTGGACAGCACTATACAAAAACTTATGTTCTTAGTCTCAATCATACATAATGATGCTACACAACAAACTACACAAACAAGTTAAAGGCTAACTAAGCCTTGAAGACTACATACATTCAGTTCATAGTACATACGATGAGCTACATGCAGTAAGACAAGATCTTAAAGAATCTATTGTAATTTATGCTCTTCTCCAAGGTCTTGGAGCTGAGTATATAGCCTTCACTTCCAACATCAGCACACGACTTGATGAGCTTAACCTCGATGATGTCATTGCTCAGTTACAGTCACATGAATCCATCATCGGCTATCAAGAACGTGCCAAATCCTTTCAAGAATTTACACCTATAGCAAACTACCTACACTCCAAAGCTAACTCTATTGATCATGGAAGAGGACGTAATGGTAAATTTGGGCGCAACCGTGGCCGTAATAATTGTTCAATGCCGTAATGTCAATTATGTAGTCAATATGGTCACTGAGTGGCTGATTGTTGTGAACGATTCAATCAATAGTTTGTCGACTGGAGACCCTCCCCCATTCTTTCACAACTGAGTCAACCTTCACTATAAGCATACACCATGACATAAGGGGCATCATCTAATTTGCACTCCATTTAGTACCCAGACAGTGGTGCCTCACACCATGTGATGTCGGACTCAACTCAACTTCATCAAGCCATTCCTTATCATGGATCCGATCAGCTCCACATAGGTAATGGTTAAGGATTGCCTATCACCTCCTCTAGACATTTGACTATTTTAAACATTCCCAAACCACTACATCTTAAAAATATTCTTCACGTTCCAGAAATCAACAAGAATCTTCTATCTGTTCACAAATTTTCTTGTGACAACATTTATTTTAAGTTTCATTCTGACTGTTGTCTTGTGAAGGACAAGGAGAATGAGCGAGTACTCAAAGGGACGCCTAAAGATGGTCTATATCATCTCACACTCGCATCTACACTTCCGCAAGCTTTTATTGGCAAAAAAAACCTCTCTTATGCTCTAACATTCCTATCTCAGACATCCCAATTTTTGAATTTTAAAACATGTATTGAACAAATTTGGTCTCCCTTTTACTCATATTATTAATCACTTCTTGTGTGATTCTTGTTGTCTATCAAAATTGCATCATCTCCTGGATCCTGATATATATCACCAAACTCATCAACCCTTCACACTAGTTTACTCAAATCTTTGGGGGCCAACACCAGTTCCATTGCATCTTGGTTTCTTCTATTATCTTATCTTCATTGATGATTGCCTCAAATACATGTGGCTCTATCCACTAAAATGAAAAAGTGATGTATTTAATATTTTCCAAGAGTTTCATCATAGAGTTGAGCATCAATTTTCAACGAAGCTTCGCACCTTCCAATCAGATTGAGGCAGTGAATTTCAAGCTCTTCACCCTTGTCTCAAGGCTCACGAAATTATTCATTGCATATCTTGTCCTCATACGCCTCAACAAAATGGAACTGTTGAAAGGAAACATCGTCACCTTGTCGAGACTGCTCTCACTCTTCTTCAACATGCATCTATGCCTTCACAATATTGAGACAAAGCAGTCACCACAGTAGCCTATTTGGTAAATCATCTTCCTACACCTATTCTACACTATAAATCTCCCTACGAACTACTTCGCCACACCACTCTAGATTACCTCACTCTTAAAACCTTCAGCTGCCTATGCTATCCACATACTCATCCTTGTACCGCACACAAACTCATTGTTTGGGCTGAGCACATTATCTTCTTTGGGTATAGTCCTCTCCATCAAGGTGATTGATATCTTTCCTTAAGCTCTAGTAAGATTTTTATCTCCTGCGATATCCTATTCAATAAGAATGACTTCCTATTTTCTCAAATTTCATCTACTTTCTTGTCACCTTCCACGCAACCAAGTGTACTGGGGCCATCACCTACTTTCATTCTCACCCCAAACTCCATCACCCCATCCCTGACCATATCGATTCCCTCTTCATCTGCTGATGTGTTCCCTTCTCCCTCCTCTTCGACTGAATCGATCATCCTTTCTCCTCTCTCTGCTCTGATCCCAACTCTTGTTGATGATCATCTCTCCAGCACACAAACTAACAATCCTCATGTCTCCATCAACTACTAACTCCCTCACACCCCCTCTTAAGACTCGCTCAGTCTATGAGCTCTACATTGTAGAGGTGAAACAGTCTTTCACCCCTCATCCCTTTTCAAATTTTTTCACCCCTGCATTATCCACTCACATTGAACCAACTTGTTTCTCCTCTGCGGCCAAGAATCCTTATTAGATGCAAGCCATGACTGACAAATTTAATGCCCTCCTTAATAATCACACATAGACGCTCATGCCCCATCCTCATAATAATATTATTGGTTGCAAATGGATTTTTCATCTCAAATTTTAGCCTGATGGTTCTATTGATCGCTATAAACCCGGCTGGTCACCAAAGGCTTCAGTTAGGAAGGTTTTGATTACTTTAAGACATTCAGCCTCATCATCAAGATCACCACAATACGATTATTACTCGCTCTTGCGGTCAACCGACAATGGCACATTCACCAACTTGATGTAAGTAACGCCTTTTTTCATGGGGATTTACATGAATTCATTCTTATAGAACAACCACTCGGTTTTGCGCATCCAAATTTTTCCACTCACATTTGTAAACTAAACAAATTGATCTACAATTTAAAACAAGTGCCACGTGCTTGGTTTCTCAAACTAACATCACATCTCCAACGTCTTGGTTTTTCTAGATCTAAAATTGATATTTAATTGTTTTTCCACTTCCATCCACATCCGATCTATATTCTTATATATGTAGATGACATCTTAATTCTCAACCCCAATCTTCTCAATGTTTCCTCCCTCATCTGCAATCTCAACTCAGCATTTGCTATTCGAGACTTAGGAGAGGCCTATTATTTTCTCAGCATTGAATTATCCTCTCTCTCTTCTAGTGTGCTTTTATCATAGTCTAAGTATACTACCACTCTTCTCCGACACACTTGCATGGATGGCTATAAACCTCTAGCCACATTGTTCCCAGTCACACTACCCACCTCTACTAGTTCTATGATTGATCCCACTCTATTTTGAAGCATTGTCGGTGTGCTCCAATATTTAACCATCACCAGCCAAACATTACCTTTGCTGTCAACAAATCGAGCCAAGCTATGCACCATCAGACTGCCATTGACTGGATGTGTCTCAAGCATCTTCTTCAGTATCTCAAGGGGAGTATTCATCATGACATTCTTCTTCCCTTTTGCACTGATTTGTTGTTGTCTGCCTACAGCAATGCTGATTAGGCCAACTCTCCCACAAATCATCGTTCCACTGGTGGCTACATCATTTTTCTTGGCGCCACTCCTATCTTCTAGAGTTCCAAGAAACAACGGACTGTCTCTCGCTCTAGCACTAAGGCTGAGTACAAAGCCCTTGGAGATGCCACTACTGAACTTATTTGGATTCAATCTCTTCTCCAATAACTCCATCTATCCTTGCCCCAAGCACCAGTCTTTTGGTGCGATAACATTGGGGCCACATACCTTGTTGCGAATCTGATCTTTCACGCCAAGACAAAGCATATTGAAATCGACTTCCATTTCGTCCGAGAGCAAGTGACTTCTCGTCGACTGCAAATCCGCTTCATCTCCAGCAAGCAATAAGTTGCCGATCTCTTCACTAAGCGGCTCTCAAAGCAACACCTCCAATTTCTGATTCCCAAGCTCAACCTCGTACCGAGGCTGACTTTGTGGGGGGGCTGTTAAGGATGACTCTCTCTCTAAAGATCAAGAACAGCACAACAATAAGTTGATTGACTCAAAATTGGCCCAGTCCTCATCAGTGGTCCAAACTAAGAAACTTAACAAAGGTCAATAGTCATTTTAACCATGTGCAGAAGCATCAATGGCTAATTGTACCCTTTGACTATGTTCAAATTTTAAACTCTAACAGCTATAATGTAACTTATAAATAGACCCTGTACAAACATAGTTAGTGAACAGGGGATTACAAGTCTATTATTATTTCCACTTCATCTTGCTCCCGTCACCTTCGACTTCATCCTTCTTTATCTGCACTCTATTCTCCTTTTCTTCTCACACATTAGCCTGTTTAATGGTCTAATGCCTGGAATATCAAGGCTCGAATCAGCTCGGCTCTATAACCTATTGCTTCTAGCCCATGTACAACATAGAGAGAGAGAGAGAGAGATCTTATTTAGGTAATCCTTTTTTCAATAGAATCATGCCAATGTCTTATTGGCAAATAGATCAAAAGTAAAACTCTTAACAAATCTAAACTCTTTGTGCAAGATTCATAGCACTAAAAAAATTGGGTTTGGAGAGCTAACAAGATTCATAGAACTCGGAAAACATTGGATTCATCTGCTGAAATGACAACATACCTAGATTTCATTCTTCAGCGTGGGTTTTCCAATTCATGCCTTAAGAATGTCAGCTCTAATTGGCCCATCTCACCCAAAACAACTTCACTAGCACTTGCTGTCACTTACCATTCAATGTTTCCCAACCCCTCAGGGGCTCTTGAGCAGCTGAATGGCCTAGTGCAGATCACCATATTGAGAGCAATCACTTCACCTCACATAAGAAGACTGAATGAGGGTTAGGAGTGTAAAGAGCCATGGAAAAATGACTAATGAATAAGTAGACAATGGGTGGGGGCTTTTGATTAGAAAAAGTAGTAAATCCACAAGGATTGTTTGAATCTACAAGTGGAGAGAAAAAGAGCTCAGAATAGAGAAAAGCCGTGATACTTACAAGATGCCTTGGTGTCGCAACATAGGGCCCTATATGTAAGCCTAAAAATGATGTTGGACACATCTAAAATCAAATATATTCTAAAAATGAAAATAAAATGTAAAAGATAATCAAAATATATTTGGAGACAACAAAAACAAACAAATACAACTAATCTAGAAATATAAAAAGAATAAAAAATTATTATGCCCAATAAGTTTCATTTTACTAAGTGTTTTCATACTTTAGTTGGGCTCAAAAAGGGTTTTCGCCCTATTTGAGCCTTCTACACTTTGTAGTCTATACTTAACATTTTCATTCTTTGGTTGGGCTCAAAAGGGTTTCCACCTTATTTGAGCCTTCTTCACTCTGTAGTCCATGCATAAAATGGCTTGGACCTCCAATTTTAGGCTTCTCTTACTTTTTGGTGTTTTGAGCTGCATCACTCATGCATAAAAAAAACTCACTTGAGTACAATGTCCATCTTTGAAGATGTAAAGTTCTTCAATATGGTATCAAACTTTCCAAGTGCAATCATTCTAAATAGTTTCTTCCCATTTTGTAATGTCATCTTGGCTGCATTATTTTTCTTTTTGTAGAAATTTTTTATGATTTATGTTGTTGGTAGGTCATGATATTTACCCCATTTGTGAGATTTTGAGGTATTATGTGGTTGTGAAATATATCTCTGATCACAATAAGTGGTGCTATCAACTCAACTTACTTTCCTCTTAGTGTTCAGAGATGAGAGAGTAGCAAGAGTTTGTTGAGTTCTAGGCCAAAGAGGATTAAGAAAGAGGAGTTTGAATTGATTTATCCTTCTTTTTCTTTTAAAGGATTTCTCTATGATGTATCCTTCTCACTTTCCTAGTGGCCAACCTTAATGGGTTGTGAGTATAGACACACTTTAAAGTGGTTTGACACTTGCCTACACCCATTCTCCAAGGATATTCTCTACCCTTAGATTCCACTATATAATCGTTCTGATCACAATTGCTGATTATATGGACTCAACTCTCTTAGTATTTCACTCAAAAATCATCTTTTAGATTTGTGGCTCTAGAAGACTAATACTATTATTTAGTAGAATAGCTCTCACAAGTGATTAGACAAGTGATCATAATTTAACCCACAAAATATATAACACAATATTATCATGAGTTTATCCAAAAAATGGTCATTGATTATTCTAGATTTATGTAGAAGTAGAAGACAAGGATGTAGATGTTTTGCTCTTTGTCTTATTGTTATTATCTATTGACATTGTAGTTGGAAGACTTATCATGAGGCTTAACTCAAAGAGAGATGATGACTTGAGTGTGCTCTTTGAGTTATTATTTTCTTATTCAATAAACAACCAACAAAGAATCATCTCTTTCTTTTTCAATGTACTACATGAAAAACATTTAAATAGAAGAATAATATTTGGAAGAATAAATGTGTACATTAATGATTAATTCTTCTCATTAGATATCTATCATATTTATAAGTACATCATGTACAAACTTGTCATAGGTTTTTCAAGATCTCCAATGATTAGGTTCACTTAAAATATAATTTAATTCAAAACTTTTGTGAATTTAATGCGACATGTCTTTTTACTATTTTATATATATTCTAAGAAAACCAAAACGTGAATATTTTAATATTTAACATTCATATCTAAAGCATGTCAATTCATTTAAACTAAATTATAATCCAATAAGCTCCATAATGAACTTGACATGACATATCTCACACAAGTAATGATTTCTCGTTTGAATCTTATCCGAATTTAGTCAAACAAAATATGATATATAATTATATTTCTTAAATCTTAATATTTCATAACTTCTTTGTCAAGAGTACTCTATATGATTTTCAACATATATTAAATAGTATTTAGAAAATGTTGTTCAATAAATTCAACACTCAATAGATCATTCAACTAATTTGATGTTAAAATCATTCTAGAGTTATGAAGTAAAATCATGAAAACATAGGTGACTAAGTAAGCTTCATATCCATATTTTACTTCACAAAAACTTATTGATTTAATCTATTAAATCATTATTTCTTTGGCTATCATGTTTCCTATAAATAACGATATTTCACACAACAACATATAAGATGATGGATTCTCATGATATTGTGATTCAACTATTCAAATTTATATCATGAGTCTTTTATACATTAATTATACTCTCCTTTGTATGCATGAAATAATGACATATGCTTCGTGTATATGATCTTTCATACTACATCATAAGGTATATTTCATGTATGTGAATGATACATTCATTTACATTCATCTATGCATATATATTATTCAAACATAATCCATATATTTAGTTATTCTTAATTGATATTTTATAATTTTTTCATCATTAAAATATATTAACTTCATGGCCCCAACAATGTTGTCTTAAGAAGTAAGCCACATTATTAATATAAACCAAGTAGTTTATATATATATATATATATAGATATATATATATATATATTCCCTTGTCTTCCTACATTGAAGATGAGAGCATAGTGGAAGTTATCTTAAAGAAAGAAGACATTGAAGTCTAACATTGTTGAGGTTACATCTAAATGTACATATCTTTTTAAGCAAAGTATTCAAAATTATATTTAGAGCTGCCAAGCATACCATATGAGTTTAAATTGGATGCAAGAAACTTTAGTGAAGTGAGTTTATAGCAAGACTATTATGGATTATGTGAGTGAGTTAAAATATCTATGGAAGGAAATTGATAGGTATAGACCAATCATGATAGGTAATATAGATGGTGAAATTATTTTATTGAAATACATAGATAAATATAGGATATGTAAATTTTTTGTCAATCTCAATATAAATATGACAGAATTTAAACCAAAATTCTACGAAGGGAGAGCATACCATAATGTAAAAAGATAACTGCAATAGTAAATAATGAAGAGAATAGAAGAAACCTTATGTTGGAATCATAACATTGTGACAATTCAGCCTTAGTGGCTAAGCATAATGATATTAAAAACCCACCATTGTAACCTAATAAATGAAGGAAGAAGGTTGAACATAAAGATAACCCATATTGTATTTATTTTAAAAGGGTACATCAAACTCATGAATACTGCTAAAAGCATCATTGAAAGCATCAAACGGGTGACTAAACCCTCACCTTACAATTAACTAAACTCGTAAGGAAGCCAGAACACTTGAGTTGAATAGAGACGAGGAGATGGAGAATCTCGAGGCAAGAGTGAGAAATTGAAATTATTTATGATCTCAAACTTTTGGAACCATTCAGGTGCATTTTCTTCCTCCATGATATTACAAATTTTGTTCAATAGTTTTTTTGCATCTTGGATTTTATATCCAGACCTATGACCTCAAAATTTCTTGATATATAAATCTTATCCATAGAATAGAAAAGTACACATGATAGAAAACTCGTGATTACATTTGTTGGCATAAGGAAATATAAAAATTGATACTCTAGGAACATTGAAAAATGTCTTACATATTCTTAAACTCTCTATAAATCTTTTATTGACTTAAAAACTTGTAGATAACCTAAATTGTAAGGTTGTCTTCCATTGTAACCTTTGAATGCTATGTGATAAGGCAATAGATAAAAGTATTGAACTTTTTAGCAATAGTAATGACTCTACTACTTAGGAGTAAAAACCAAGTCTTTATTACATAATTGGGTCCTCTATTAAGACATTTTCCATCCTCCTTAATTGATTTTCAGAAATTCTAATTATATCACAATTGTCTTAGCCTTCCCTCTAGAACAATCAAAACTATGTTTCCTTTCTTATTTCATAAGTCGAATATTGAAAACTTTATATTTGGCATTGTGAAATTTTGAAACAAGAATGCATTTCATTCTCAACAGATGGTGATAGAAGTGTAGTTCCTTTTTTTTACACCCATAGTGATGTTTAAGGAACTTCATTGATCCTTATTATTTCTGGAGCTAAGTAGTTGTAACATTTACTGACCATTACCTATTGGCAGCATGGAATTTAAGAATTAATTTAAGACCACTGTCAAGAAATATAAGTAAGATCATGTAAAATAATATTTAAATATAAAATAATCTCACATTTCTACAAGAAGTGGATCATATGAATATTCCTATACCAATAGACCACAAAAAAAAGTATAATATCAAAATGGACACCCAAAGGTGAACAAAGAATTCCTATTTCAAAATATTTTTGTGAAGAAATTTGAAGGAGAAGCTATCATGATAGTGGTGCACCTCATAAATTAAAAGTCCTATATTTTCATTAGCCAAATATTAACTTAATAAAAACTTAATTCCTTAGGTATTTGAGTTGGAAACTTATATTCATAATCAAAATAAAATAAAATAAAACAGTAGATAAAAAGACATTAAATTTTCCTTTTTTATATATTCCAACAATAACAATGGTACAATAAGTGTTCTAAAGTTTTTCGTTCTCTTCTTCTATTGTGTTTCTGAAATTAATTGAAACATGCTTTGGGCAAATATTTGACTTGTTGCCTTCTTCACAATATTGATAACATTTTAGAACAACATTAAGCACGTGAGGGTTTATGGAGAAAAACTTTATATATGCGTTGCTCCTTCTCTTATTGACTTTAGTGCAATAGTTGTTCCTTGTATAATGGCCGGGACTAAAGTAGAAGTAACTAACCATACTTTAACTTGTGGAAAAAGTGAGACATTAGTTAAAAACATCAGTTAGCATATACAATGACTGAAAAACTAGTTTTTCTGGAATATCCCATCTAAGATAAATTTTAACTCTTAATATAGTTTATGATTATGATTTTATTGGATAAATTCATAAAGATAATTTGTAAAATTTCTTGACAGGTTGAAAGCAATCTGTTATATTACTTGAAATTTTGATTATCCAAATAAATTTTTTTCTTACAAATAGGGAGAAGAGATCAAGATTAAAATAATTTCTTCATTTTATCTAAAATGTGAATATGTTCTTTCTTTCTCATAGAAATAGTAGACTATAGCTATTTCCACCTTTTAGAAGGTCTGCCCTATAACTAATATGAAACTAATTTAACTTGATTTTAATTATAAATCCATGTATTTGAAAATTCATTCAATCTCTATTCACTATTCTAGAACTCTATTTGCAAATAAATATTAAAAACTTATGAATTAATTTTCATAAGAAAATCCTTATAGTCTTCATCAACAAATCTAGTTCTCAAACCTCTAGAATTAGACATAGAATGATAATCAATGCTAGTATCATTTGATGCAACTTTTTTTGTACTTTTCAAACCATTTTTTTTAAATATAGGAATGATGTTTTAATGAAGTTATGTGAGATAAAATTTACTTCATTGTGTAGTTCACATCTTAAAACTTCCAATCCAAGTATTCCCAAAAATAAATAAATTTTATCTCTAAAAGGGGCATACCTCAAGAATGCCATCATTAATCTTTATTTTTTATGCCTTGAAAATTTTTTGGAGATGAATATGAAACAAGACATCTTACCTCGATTACTTAACATATTGTTGTTGAGGAATACACTAGGGTTTGACCTTAGATCCACACAAAGTATGAATCTTGATAAAGTAGCTAGGTTCTGAATATATAGGACTAGAGATTTCAACCCTTAAATCCATAAAGGGGTGACTGTATATCAGCAAGTAGAGAGACAATACCTTGAAAGGAGGGAAAATATTCTTAAGATGACTTGCAAATATGAGTACTTCTAAGATGACTTGGGTTATAGGCCAAAAAATGAGGTTAGATACCCCAAAAATTAAAAAATAATTTTAAAAATTAAAATATAAAATACAATAAAAAAAACTCTTAGGCAATAGAACAGAAAAACAAAGATTGAGAAAAGAACATAAAGGGAACAAAAACAAACTCCGCCCAAGAAACTAGGTCTGTTTTGGTGTACTTGTGCTTTAAATACTCATCCTGTTGGGTCTCCAGATACTCCTCCTAGGGTTCCTCAGAGTTGAAGAGATCAACTAGGCAAAGAATGAAGGTCAGGATCGCTGTCGAACTGCCCTGGTTCCTGCAGTGTGAAAGTGTTATTATAAACTAGAGAGATGCTGCTTTTAGGTGTTACAGATGTCGGTGAAATCCTCTGATCCACCTCAATCCTTTTGGCCTGTTCTCTTGAAAATTTCAGTAAAAATGATAAATAAAAGAGAGAATGTCCTCCACCCAGTGAGGCCTTTCGACATGGGATTAAACGGTTCACTCTCTTTATAGACAACAGATTCACCCTAAAGGGGTAATGCAAGATTGCTGCCCTTTGGGACCATCTGTGAAAATTTTCAAACCATGTTTGGGCCTTCTCAAAGTTCAATGTCAGGATCCATTGCTGGATCTCCACAGCATGTGCGAATTCACACGGCAACACGCATTTTTCTTGAATTTGATGTCTTTTAATAATGGTACACTGGTTGTTGGTCATTAGCATGATTCTCACCCTCTCTGGCATTGCTACCACAATTTATGTGATGATTTTTCTCTCCGAACACAATTGATTTCGGGTTTATAGTCGTTGACCCTAAGTGCTCTCTGTCCAACTGGAGATCTGTACCAAGAACTTTCTCATAGTTTCCGTCATGTAAATCCTTCGCATACCCTCCCATTGATGATGTCTACTGATGCCACTCCTTGAAGAAACTGAAAGGAAAGCCAGCCACAGTCCCAGAGACTTCCTTGGAGGCGATAAATTTAAAGGTTACTCCCGTGTAAAACAAAATTTGTTATGTTTTATGCCATAGGCGATAAATAGATACCCGTTCATGTGCGATAATTAGAAGGTTTTTCTTTGAAAAAAATTAGAAAATAAAATAACCATGGTATTAACTCAATCATGAAGTGTTCAATGTGGTTTCATCTCTGAAAGAGAATGAGGAGAATCAAGTATTTTTTTTGTACTACATTAATCTCACATGTTATATATTATCTTGTACCCATTTCTCAAGCGCCTTCACTTTTGTTTGGCAGCCCTTCCTAGAAACTGAGATTGTAGTTGAGTCATTCTTGCTACTCTTCCTTTTTGCAGTTGATATTTTTTTGCGATTGAATCAGTTCTCTTCGAATCCAGACTCAAGGACCGTGCTTCGTTAATAATTGGAGGTGCATTGCATCGTGACCAAGTGATGGAGTCCTAGAAACCCAATATTAAATGCAATCCACCGACTGTTGCAAGAAATCGCCATCTTTTGCGGTTCAGTGCCATTTCCTTCTGCTTGGGCGTCATTATATCATTTATTTATACGGTTTTTCTTCTAATTCAGTATAACCTATTGAATATAACTTGAGACGGCAAGAAATGAACCCACCAAAGAAATTTCTGCTGATTTTAGCCACAGTTTTGAAGGTTTCAGCCACCCAACAATTGATTTTCGTTTGGAAAAAATGCCCATAAAATCTCTATATTTCCATACACCATTATTTCCAAAATACTGCCATTTGTAAACGACATTCCGGGTACATTTTCTAAATAGTCCTTCCGGTTCAATGCAGAGCCGTGCTGATAGCTATTTCCCCATCAACCAGGGAGGCCTCATACCCAGCTGTCTTCATGGTATCTCCAACCCCAAGAGCATTTTTCATTGATCTCCTGCTCCTTTTTTATTCTAAATACAATATGCATTTCTTGTTCTACATTTCAGAATTCTTTCTATGATAGTTTTGTGATTCTTACGCTTGCAGTGGCGGGCATAAGCCCTTCTCCCGGGGAGGCAGGGTAAGATCACCAAGCCTTTTGTTCATACCCCCTCTGACTTAAATATAATTTAAATTCATTTCTCCCTAGTTAAATTTTTTGTTAAATTCGTTTCCCGCATAAGCAGAGTACCATCCTCTACCTCGCCGTCCGCATTCTCCTGGTGCTTCTTCCTCTCTTCTACCTCATGTTCTTTAGCAGAAGGTGGTCAATGACATTGCGTCATTGACATTTTTCGATCCACGTGATTCATAGTGACATCAATTAAAAATCAATAAATAGGATTAAAAAAATAAGCTTAATTTTCTAAGAGACTCATAGGGTGATCTTATCCATAGGATTCATAAAATATCAGCTATTATTTTATAAAAATTATATCGATCACTTGGCTTTGACATTTTTTTGATCCAAGTGTATAGTTTTCCATTTAAGCCTTCCACGTAGTAGTAATCAATAAAGAGGATTTAACCTTCCAAAAACCACAGTGTCCATTGATTCAATCTCAGTAAGCACCATTTGCCATTTGGGGATTGTTCTACCGGATTGAATAGGTCCCCAGATGGCTGATTGGATGGGCGCATGTGCTGTCTGCCAGTTGGAATATCTGACTATAAAAGAAATGCTGAGATGTGGAACAGACTAACCAAAGAAGGGAGTAGCCCGGACATGGATTTATTTTTCATTGAAGGGTTTTATTTTAATGCTTAAAAATGGATTAAAGAAATGTACATTGGGAACTGTTTTCCTTAAAAGATTGCCTCATCCAGAGGACATCAATTAAGAGTGAGACATACAGGCTAGCGACGCCCACTGGCTGGCGTCCAGCCACTCATTGTGTCCACTGGATCAGGTCAACCCGCGTGGGCCCCACTTACGACAGCCGCCCAGACAGGTGGCCGGTCACTCGTGGAGAAGATGGATAAAAGATTACTAACAAGCGTATTTTATAGAATTTTTTTATGATTCATAAAATGGGATCCCTACTTCGTGAATTTTAGGGTTTAATTTTCCAAATTGGTTAAAATTCGAAATCGATCCGGACGGGGATTTTAGGTTTTGGAAGATTCTGATTTCGGCCACAGAAATATCTCGCTGCTGGCGCTCTCGGTGTGGACGTGTCCGGCGGCGCCGCCGCCGGCGGGAGAGGAGAGAAGACCACTGGTGGCGGCAGTCAATTTGATTGCATGTAAAACCCTCGTGGGGAATTTAATTGCGTGCGATCTCTTTCCAACAAGGCCCACATTTGACTACATGGTAGATAACAATAAAAATTCTTGCGAGAGGATATCTTAATTTTAAAATTTTTCGGCTGGCGTATATGAAATCAGGACAGCTGAAAATGGATGGATGAGACAGAGACACGAAGAGATAGAGAGAGACAGATCGATAGACAGAGAATGAAGAGACAGAGAAAGAGGTAGAGAGAGAAGGACCCGCCCTAGAGGTAATGTAGAGAGTAAGCGAGAGAGAGAGAGAGAGAGAGAGAGAGAACGTGGGAAGTAGAATTCGCAAGCCGAGTAGGGAAGGTGGATAGATCGGCGACTGAACTCGCTCTCATCTTCCTATCAAAAGAGAAGATTTAGGAGGGGAGAGGAGGGGCACAGTAGTGACGAAGGTAGCCTGCAATGGATATGCCGGGGTTCCTGCAGCAGCTCGGAGCTTTCTCTGCGTTCTCCGTTTCTTCTGTCGTCTTCTTCCTCCTCTCGACACTCCTATTCCTGTCGGTCGCCTGTTACCTACGAGGACCTTCAAGAAAGGAGGGCCTCCGCCTGCCGCCGTCGCCGCCCAGACTCCCCCTCATCGGCAACCTCCACCAGCTCAGCGCCCTGCCCCACCACCCCCTCCGGGAACTCTCCCTGAAGTACGGCCCCCTCATGCTCATCCATATCGGCCAGACACCTACCCTCGTCGTCTCCTCCGTGGAGGCGGCGCGGGAGGTGCTCAAGACCCAGGACCTCGCCTTCGCCACCAGACCCTTCTCCGCCGCTGCCGCCGCCCTCACCAATGGATGCCGCAACGTGTCCTTCGCCCCCTACGGTGAGCACTGGCGGCAAGGTAAGAAGGCCGCCGTCCTCCACCTCCTCAGCCCGAACAAAGTCCAGTCCCTCCGCCGGACGCGGGAGGAGGAGGTCGCCCTCATGATCCAGAAGATCTCGTCGTACCCTTCTCCGGCGACGGTCAACCTTAGCGAGATCCTCTACTCCTTCACCAACGGCCTCATCTGCCGAATCGTCGCCGGGAGCTGCACGACGAGGGAGGTGAGGACGCAAAGATTCCGGGAGGCGATCGACGGGGCCACGGCAGTCCTCGCCGGGCCAAGATTGGAGGAGATCTTCCCGAGCTTGGCGTGGGTGACGAGGCTTCCCGGAGCAGACTCGAGGTTGAAGAACCTGGCGAAGAAGTGGGATGCCCTCCTAGACGAGATCGTAGCGGAGCATGAGAGGCGGACGGGAAAAAGAGATGAGGATGTGGAGGTTGACTTCATCGACCTCCTCCTCTCTGCAGACCCCGCCGTCGACTATGCCTTCTCTAGAGACGACGTCAAGGTCATCTTCATGGTGAGCAGCTGCCATTGATTATGCTCTCTCTCTCTGATGTGACGGGAAGCTCGTCATTACCATTTTCTTTTCCTGCTTCCAGGACCTCATCGCAGCCGGAACAGACACCTCGTACGTGGTCCTGGAGTGGGCGATGGCTGAGCTGATGAAGAACCCGGCTCTGATGGAGAGGACGCAGAGGGAGGTGAGGGAGGCCGCCGGCGGCAAGCCCGCCCCCACAGAGGACGATATCGCCGGGATGCCCCGCCTGCGGGCGGTGGTGAAGGAGGTTCTCCGGCTCCACATGCCTGCGCCGCTCCTCCTCCCCCGGGAGTCCATGAAGGCCACCCGCGTGCTGGGCTACGACGTCCCCGCCGGGACGAGGGTCTTCATCAACGTCTGGGCGATGGCGACGGACCCGGAGTGGTGGAAGGCACCGGAGGAGTTCCGGCCAGAGAGGTTCCTCCAGGAGGAGGCGGTGGCGCCGCCGGCGGACTTCCGGGGGAACGACTTCCAGTTCCTTCCATTTGGGGCGGGGAGGAGAATGTGCCCCGGGATGAACTTCGCGCTCTGCGAGATGGAGCTGGCCCTGGCCAGCCTCCTCTACCTCTTCGACTGGTCCCTGCCGGACGGGGCAGCACCGGAGGACCTCGACATGGCCGAGTCCCCCGGAATCACCGTCCACCGGAAGATGCCCCTCCGCCTTGTTGCCGTTCCCCGCTCTCTGGGCTCCGTAGTGGTCACCTGATACGTTTATGCACCTCCCTGTATCCTCTAGCCTCTCTCTCTCTCTCTCTCTCTCTCTCTCTCTCTCTGATAATACATCGGCTTCTGTAGACGGGCCTTGGGAGATATCCCTACAAAAGAACCAATTTGAGGACGAATTCTTCCCTGCACTCTGCCCGATCGTCAAGGATTGCGGGGTATTAATTTCTAGGATAACCGCAGAAGAAAAACAAACAGATGAACAGGATTCTATTATAATGGTGCAATTATCCATAGGCGAAAAGTTCATTAATACCCTCTCGTTTGATATAACCCCCCTTAAATTTCTATTCTCCTTTGATTATAAACAAGAAAAACACCGACTTAGCATCAGACAGCGGAACAATTAAATAATTCTAGGGTTCTGAGAACAAAACATGGAGGACAATCCTATCTATCTACCATAAGCGCAAACCAATGCTTCAGTCAGCTGGCTCTACAAGCTGCTGCTTGTGGCCAATTAGTAGACAGAGAGAGAGAGACAGAGACAGAGACAGAGAGACAGATGAATCTTAATAGATCAAAAGATAAAAATCTTACGGAGTATAAGATGTATCTGTAATATAAAGTGGATTCTGAAGAAATGGAATGGAACAGGGAAGTTGAAGAACTAACATGATTCATAGCACCAGGGAAACACACATTTACTAGAATCAATATCAAGAAAAATTAAAAATAGGATTCATTTGATGACAGGTAACACACCCGGATCCCAGAAAATCTGGAGGAATTCAGGAAAAAACTAGTAAACATTGGAAAATGAGAATCTGTTAATGGAGGGATAAACCATAAAATTATATTTCAATTCTTCTTTTATTAAAGTATAATCCTACTATCTTTATTTACCTCTTGAAATATATCAAATTAAAATTCAAAATCTCATGTTTTCTTTTTTGACATTAAAAAAATTAGAGTAGAACATAATGTTTCTTTTTTAACTTTTAAATCATGGATGTCGTGATTATAATTAAAATTTTCATGCATGTAGTGATTAGTACAATGATAGAATTGAAATTTAGGATAAATCTGTTGTAATACAATGTTAATTCATAAAAATTACACACAATATATATATTCTTCTGAGTTGGTCATTATTCAATTAATTAATTTTTTTATATGTCGATATCAAGTTGTTGGTCATGAAACTACATTTTTTTGAATTTATAGGTAACCCATTTAGTTGTACAACTTTGAATATTGATATCAAGTGACTAGAAAGCTCTTATTTACTAATGATATGAATTAATTATTTAAATAAACATATTACTCAATTAAATATTTAATTCTTGATTAAATCAATTTATAAAAATACTCCGAACATTTGATAAACAAAATGATATAAATAGCCATTCACACAGACCTATCTTCGTTTTAAGGTCAGTTTTTAGTCAATATTCATATTTAAATCAATTTTAAGAAAAATTTTGAAAAAAAATGTATATCTACTATACCATCTAATTTTGGATTGAAAATTAGTAACTATAATTTTGTTGCTAAAACGTCTACACAAGTACATCAATTTCCATACTTTTATCAAATTCATAATTTACAAACTTGATATAAACTCATACTACTTGTGATCAAACATTTTATCAATAACTCTTCAACTTGTTTCTATATAATTTGACTCTTTTATGGGCTCATTTTATTATGTAACAAGTTAAGTCGATCGACTCTTGGACAAAATCAATACTCTAATGGATATATCTCATTGGTCGAGGTTGATTAGGTATTATCTTATACAGTAGAAGGCTCAAAACTTTTTTAACAGATTTTGATATTATCAAGAAATTTCCACGGTTTTAATTTCTAAGAATTACAAATAATGTGACTAAGTGTGCAAAGGTCTAACTACAACATAAAATTAAAATTCATGTGTTGTCCTTTTATTTTTTTTATCTTTTGTGATAAAATGGATCATATTATTAAAATTAAGATTGCTATCTTTTTCGATATATTTATCAAAAAATATAGCTATATTTTTGTAGCAATTACTAAGGAAAAGCTTTAATTTTATTTGGAGTAATGCAGATAATAATTTCAAAATTATTCAAGAAATATTATGCCATTCTCTAATTTTAGTAGTACCAAATTTTGATAAGAAATTTAAATTGACACGAATTCATACTTTTTCAAATTAATCCTTTTTCAATAACTCTTCAACATGTTATTTTAGAATTTTATTTTTTTTATGGGCTCATTCTAAATGTTGCAAGTTAGGTATACTAGCTCTAAGAAAAAAATTGATACTATGTTTGATATCTCACATAGAGGGAAGATGATTAATTATGTTTTGTATTATTTACATCTTTACCCCCATTAACATCACATTTCTCTTTTGGATAGTGATTGATATAATAATATAGTCGAAATTTGTAAAAACATGCAGTAAAAAGTTGATAATCCATCAATATATTACTTGTCACCATGCTATTGTTGAACCCTATTTTCTTATGGACTTACTTTGTAATGCGGCAACTCAAGTAGATTAACTCTTGTAATGAAATCAATATTATACATGCTATCTTGCATAGGAGGAAGATAATTAGGCATGTCTTGTATGTTCATAAATTCAAATAACTTTATTTGAGAAGATGTTGTTATAATTTTAACAAATTCACAGAGTTTAACTTTCAAATAATTTGAAATAATTTGAAAATTTTATCTAAGTTACTAATAGATTCCTTATTGATCAATTAATATTATTATATTTTACCTTTACTTTTCATTGTTCATATAATTAGTCTTTTATTAAGCCTGAGATTTTTTTTGGCAGTTCTTATGAAAGTTATAAATATTATCTTTCCCATGATGTAGACATAAATATTCAACTGCTAAGGTGTTCTCGAAAGAATGTGGCATGCATTCATATAGCTACACCACAATTGAAGTAGATAATAATGCATCTTTAATAATTCCAAAGCTTCTTGATTATAATTACAATTACAATTTTTTCATTCATGTATGATTGGTACAATAATAGTTCCATAATTCATAATAGATTTGTGACAAAAAGATATTATTTTTACAAATAACTCACTTGATGAATATTCTTCCTTGCTTGCCATTTTTTATTGCTCAAAACTTATCTTTCTCTAACCTAATGTATTTTCAAAATTAAAAAATATTTGGTCATGAGGCTACATTTCTATGAATTCAACTAAATAAAGGAAAAAAAATTAATAAATGTTTTTATTTATAATTCTTCATTCTCAAAAATATTATTCATATGTAATTCAATATAGTTGTGTAAAATTTTTAAGTTGGGCCATTTTTAGGTTAAAAATTTATTAAAATACTTGTGATCAGTAATGTTTACACTATATACTTGATTGATTTCGTCACATAAAATTCCATGTTATTTATTTATGTGGAATGTGTACATATTTATTGAATATGTCACTATGAGAAATTAATGATTAACACATTAGAATTAAAAATATTCTGTGAATTATAATATGAGTAAAAAAATTTATTCAAAGTACTATGTGTTTGGCATATTAGATAATTATTTTTAAATCTTTTAATATTGATCTAATCAATTGAATTCAGGCTATTTATTAGATTGAACATATTTTTTATATTAAGAGATATACTTTGGAAATTATTCTTAAACATTTTGGTCATTGAAACTATGGTTATAAATATCAAGATCATGATTCAGATTAATTTGGAATATTAAATCATTATTTCAATGAGATATGAGTTATCAATTTTGTGTTCATATTATATGATATTTAATAACTTATTTTAACTAATAAGAATTGGGCATCAACATTATGCCTTAATAGGGTTATGTGTTGGTCTCATGTAAACATATCTCAACTGATTAGTAGACTTATCATACTAGATTCTCAACTATTTGAATTTATGTTTATTCTAAGAAAAAGAGACATTGGAAGATTATAGAAACCTAACAAAATATTCACATATGATTTACCTATAAATAATAAAAGTTATCAATGGCTAACTAACAAAGAATGAACATCATTATCTTCTTCATGACCTCTAGTTTTTAATACAATATTTTTAAATCAAAAATCAAGGTTAGGATGTAACAATCATCTTGAAATTGTTGCAAGTTGTTGTGCCTTCCAAATATTTGTCTACATCTATACAAGAAGAAGACAAATGAAATCATGTCTAAAGCTTCATCACATTCCTTAGAACTTAATATGTATTTTCAATCAAAATTACCTTCTACAAAGATACCTATAGTGATATCCTTTATATTAAATTTAGGATAAATTAGTGATTAAAATATTATTTTATCACTTGAGAAAGTTGAATCTTTGAGTCAACTATTTGGCTACCTCAAGCCAAAAATCAAAAAATTTAAATAAAATTGAAGGACATTGAACTCAATAATCAAGATTATGTGATCGAATAATCATAGTGGAAATCAAAAATATGGCTTGTTCTTGGAGAATAAACATAGTCAATGAATTAAGCCTAACATATGTTAGTCATGTGTTCATCAATCTAAAACAGCCATAAGAATTAGGATGTTAACGAGAAGATTGATACAACAAAGGAGATCTTATCTTAATAAAAATTATAAATAAATCAATTCAATCACCCCTTCTTAACCTTAGTTTGGCTAAAAATCCAATATGTGGCATCAATAGTAAATTGTTAGGTTCTTCCCAAAATGTGTGGCATGTAATTATGTATATTGCATCACACTTAATGTCTTCAAGATATACTTTCTTTATAATAAAAATTTACCACACGTCTGAAAAACTTTCATTTTCTTATCTACTTAATTATGTGGTGCAGATGCAACTCTATTCTTAGCCCAATTTTTTGTTTTATATTGGAAGAAACAATACTTCTAGTGCTACTACAATCACTAATAACATTGCATACCTCATAATTCTCACTAGACCATGTTTTTAAAATATTGTTCTAAATATAGGGATGAGAAAGTGTGTTAGTACTTTCAAGAAAATAAGGAGGTTTGAGATGACTATTGAAGACTACGTAGTCATTGGAAATGTACTCCATCTATAGAAAATGACATTAAATCAATTAATACCTGTAATGTTGTCTCTAAACATTTATGTTCTAAAATTATTTATAAATTTGAATGGCTAGAAACCAATACAGCAACACCTATGTCTGAATATTTTCTATGTGAAATTGATATATCTTATTATTCAGAACTAATTAATATGTCCCAAACTTATTGCTGCTAACAACCTTCACGAGAATCCATTATTGCAAAAACATAACTAATAGTGCATCTCAACGCAAAGTAATGCTTTGAAAATTAAAACTTATCAAAATCACCTCAAACGAATTATGACCATTTAGACAAACTAAATCAGGACTCAATGAGTAAAATTAGGATATATAATATTTGAAATAAATTTTAAAATTATATTTATTAATATTCAAAAAAACTTAGTATGAGCTATTTGAATTCAATATTCTAATTTCATATCAAAATATTCAAAAATAATTATTTACTTCCATAGGTATCTAGAATACAAAGATTTAATACTAAAATTTTATCTTCCAAATTCTCATTGATTCTAAAGGGTAAATCCATACCTTTCCAAGTGATAGATTACATAAATATTGACACTTTCCACAACAGTATTTAAAGGAACAATTTAAAGTCACAAAATTTACAAAATTCTAGAGTCCAACATTATGAGATTCACATACATTCCATGAGCTCAAATGTAAGTTTTTTTATTATTTTTTGTCTTATTTCTAAATTTATATTTAATTAAATTCAATCTCATATATAAAGAGTATTTATCATTAATAAATATAATTATTAATAATTATAATTAAATGTGTTAGTTGATCTTGTGTATTTGTCATCAGCACAATACTATGTATTTAATGCTCTAATAATCTTCCTTTTTGGTGATGAAAAGAATCATAAGAACAAGCCACAAGGATAAATTTATTATAATTAATTAATTTTTATGTCATATCATATCTAATATATAGATTAGAGTATTTATATCAAGCTACATCTTCAAATTTTAATTTCTAACATCAAGTACTTTTGTGTCACACATGCAGTTCAAGCATTAAATTGAGGTTTCAAGTAGTAAATTTAAGGTCTACACCATTTCTTATTTCAACATTTCTCCCCCCCATTTTCTATGCTCCCACGTTCTCTACCTCTCCTTGTTACTATTTCTTACTGCTGCCCCTAATTGGCATACTCTGCTATCTCCTTAAATGATAGAGAAAGTATTGAAAAAATAGGTAAATTTTGGAATTCAAGATGGGATTTGTCTAGCACTCTTACTAGTGGAGATTCTTAACCAAATCTGATTTTGGTATAAATATTTTTATATGTTTACTTATTTAATTAATCAATTTCCACCTTAACTTTTTTTCATCCTCCCTCATGAGCTAATGGCTCTCTTGCAGTTGACATCACCTTCTTTGACAACTATTGACCCAGCAACTTTGACAAAGAAGATTAATGATTTTTTATCCACTAAATAATTATGCCCAAATGTTTCTGTTGAATGTTTGTTCATTCTTGACTACCCTTAAAATTTTTCTAACTAGTGAGTTCGTGGCTGAGATGCAATCTAAGATGATTAGAGAAATTTGATTGGGGGGTCAAATAGTAAAGATTTGGCAGATTGGAAGGAAGAATTCATCCTCAAATTAGTTCTCTTACAAGGATATCACCTCAACCCATTTGCAATAGTCAATGCTAATATATATAGATATATATATATATGTATTAGTATGAGAGAGAGAGGAGAGAGAGAGAGAGAAGATAAAGAGAACGAGAGAGAGAGAGAGAGAGAGAGAGAGAGAGAAGAGAGAGGAGAGAGAGAAGATAGAGCGAGAGTGACAGAGGATAATTGATAACCTATGAAATTTGCATGTTAAATAATAATCATATTTGTGATAGTAATGAATGTTTGATAATTATTTCACATGTTATCATGGTAATTTCATTGATGTGTCATTTAAATGAATATCTCTAAATTTTGATTTAAAATGATATTATATAATTAAAAAAACTTAATGAGAGTTAATTTATTTGAAACAATGTGAATAAAGCATAACTCTTATTTATTTCATTTCAATTAAAGTTTTACTATATTGTGCTGATTTTTTATATTTTTTTATTAAATTATTTCCATTTAAAGATATTCTCTACAATTTTTTCTAGAAATTTTTTGATTTAAACAAAAATGAAGATAAAAAGAGTTTTTTTGGGCTCACCACTTAGTAAGCCCAATGTGGGCCAAAGGACTCATTGCATCTAATAGGGGGCCTAGTGGACACACCATTACATGACCCAAGACAGCAAGGACCAAAGTCTATGTACACTAGACATAGATTGTGTTATTAAGTTTGGGCTATCTTTGCATATTTTTTTGGCTTACTATGAGCTAGGGCTGATACCAGCCAACACTGGGAGACAAGACTAATACCTAGTCAACCCTTTTGGAGATGGAAACCTAACTATACGCAACACTTTTCCTTCAAATTTTTGATGTGGGACTAATACGTGTCCCTCACTCATTTCAGATCCAATAGTGATAGTAGCTTGATCTAATGCTCTTTGATGCGCCACATTGCCCTCTTAAGTGAAGACATTTGATGGCCCTATACTCTACAAATTTAACGATCAGTAGAGTGCCATTTTACCAAGTCCATAGATATATCAACCGTCCCTCAAATCTTAGGCCATTTAAGCAAAACAATCTGATGCACAAGGATGAGACACATTGTCAACTGTCAT
Organism: Spirodela polyrhiza; assembly: GCA_024713555.1. Classification (NCBI taxonomy): domain Eukaryota; kingdom Viridiplantae; phylum Streptophyta; class Magnoliopsida; order Alismatales; family Araceae; genus Spirodela; species Spirodela polyrhiza. The sequence goes on from CM046540.1 coordinate 2,672,427, forward strand.
CACACGTAATGGCACATATGTAAATCTTGGTAAATCACATGCAAAAAGGAGAAAAGGCAACAACTTGATCTAATGATGATGGTGCAGCCACATCACCTTTTCTCTTGGTGGATCGGTAATGTGCGGATTTAACAATTTTCAAAGAGCCACGCGACAAAGACACATGCATAAATATCAATTACTATCTGATAAATTGGATATATAAATTATCATCACATGTACATAGTTGGACATATTTATCAATATTAATTAGCATCTTGTAAAATAGACAATATCAATTATTGCTACTGACAAGGATGAGAAAAAGTCATAAAAATTGAGTAAAACTCAGAAAAAGATAGCAGAAAATAGCAAGTCAAAACAAAAAGTATGATTTGCAAATTTATGGAAAAAAAGGAGAAAAGGGAGAGAGAAAAGGGACTTTTTTGAGTTTTCTTTTGGTGTTCTAGAGAAAAACTTTGTTCTTCTTTTTTTCCTTTGAAAAAAAAGAAACTTTTAAAGTGCAACTTTGAATTTGATCATTTTCCTCCACCCTTGTCACCTCAAACAATTTTGTTAAACTGAATGCAAGGTTGAGAAGCACTCCCTGAAGGTCAACATCATACTTCTTTATTTTACATGTCCTACTTTGTTCTTAATATTCCAAATCATAATTTTTTTTATTTTTTTCACGTTTTAATTTAATTTTTTTTACATTTATTAGTTTTTATGTTTATTTTATTTCTTTGAATATTATTTTATTTCTTCCAAAATTATGTGGTCATTTAGATTAGATCTTCTCTAATAATAGAAGAAACATTTATTTATTTCAATTTCATGTGATTTATCATTTTATTTCTTTATATTTATATTTAAATAATTAATCCGATTAATTATTTCAAATTCATAAAACTAAGGATAGAATTAGAATGTTTGTAAGAGATAAAAATATTTTCAAATGCCTTCCTTGAGGAGACAACCTAGCTCACCATTATATTTACTTAAAATCATTTCTTTTGGTGAACTAAGTTTTATAAATTAGTAAAATTGATTGATGAACTTATGACTTAGGAACACAACAATAATCCATGTCATCAACATACAATGGAGAGGGCCTCTTCAAGTCATCTTTGAAGAAGGCATAGTCACCAACAATGTTGGTAAAGATGAGATCAATAAAGTCAATATCCCCTACCTTTTCCCTTCTCCCCTGCATTTCTCACTCCATTATGATCTCCTCGAGGAGGGCATCAAATTTCTTCTCCAGATACTTCAATCTTAAGTCTTCCTTGAGAAGCCTCATCACCCACACCAAACTTGGGAAGAGCTCCACCAATTTGGTCTTATTGAGGATCATTGTACACATCAATTACGTCTTGTAATTTTTGTGTCTTCACATATCTCATTAGAAAGCTCTTATCAACTGACTCTATAGATGAGGCCATTGGATAAAGCAAAGAAGATCCAACTTAGGTTTATTATTGCTAGAGGAGATAATTGTTGATGCCCTTGTTTTGATCTTAAAAATGTGAGAAATTTATTTGTTAGAAATGTATTTAATTTTGAAATTTTTTCTCTTAATTAAAATATATTTATGTGATGATTTATCATGAAAATTTCAATATTATGTGGTGATGATCTTATTAATCAATCATAAATACATGCCAAGAGTTCCTTTAAAGGTCTAATGCCAGGAATATCACTACTCATGTCAACTATCTCTATAAATTGGTATGTCAAGCTAATTTAGAGTAGAGAGAAAGAGAGATATAGAGATATAGAGAGAGAAAGAGAGTGGTGAGATCTTGGTATGATTAAAAGAAAATTTCAAAGAAGTCAGAAGAGGGGTTGAAGAAATAATAGCAAGATTATAGAATGTGTGAAACACATTTATTGGAATCAATGTCAAGAAAAATCAAAAATATAATTCATACAATGAAAATGGCAACACACTTGGATTTTGTTCTCTAGCATTTCCTTTTGATTCACACCTAAAAAATAGGGCTCAAATGAGCCCAACTCACCTAATGTTGTTCCGTTGACACTTGCTACCAATGACCACCTAGTGTTGGCCATGCTCTTGACACAAACTAAATCTTCTTGCATGGCCTTGAGGACCATTTTAGGCCAGTTCATAGAGAGCAAGCACTTCACTTTACAAGACAAGCCCAATGGAATGGTCAATAGCACAGAAACCATGGAACAATGTTTAATGCCTAGTTCCATCATTTAGTCTCTATAGAACATACATATCTTCTAGATGTAATGTATTATATCATTCATATTTACATGTATTAAGGTTTTATTTACATAAACACATTTTAGAACAAATCTTATAAAATATATGCTAATACAAAACACATTTTCATATATTATTGACATAAACAATCAAATGTATTTTATGGAAAACATCATATTCACATTGAAAGGATAATCCTCAAAGAATAGAAAATTTTGAATCATATTACTCATGCTTATATATATGACATGTTGGATTTATCTTAATGTTTTTTGATTTTCCAAAAATTTTTAGATGACCTATGCTGAAAATATAAATACTTGTGACAAAGCCCTAGTTTATGAGGTTGACATTTGGCTCACACGAGATGGAAGGTCAGTGCACATGAGATGACAACTTTGTCCTATTAGAATGATCTATGGCAATGTTTGTAGGGTGATTGGTTGCATGTAGAGGTTCTCCCAAGTGATAGCTCGGAGGATGGCTTGTCATGTAAACAAAGCAAAAGGGTTGAATCTCTCTCTTCTCACCGATGTATGCTAGAAGTGTTTGACATTTTTTCTCTCCTTCTTTTTCAACCTAGGGCCAATTCCAGTCCCAACCCCTTCGTTTTATATTTTATATTTTCTTTTGGGCAACTTAGCCTAAAATCCGCCATATGGGTAAGATTTTAGAAGCGTTGAGTCTCCAAGTGAATTTTTGAGAGTTTATTTACTATTTTTACTCTTGAATTTGTCAAAACCCTTTCCCCCAATCTATTCTAGAGATAGATTTTGGAAGCACTAGGCCTCCAAGAGAATTCATTTTTAGTAGTGATTTATGTCTTCATTATTTTGTATTAATTAGTGATTAAATCATTCCACAAATTCATCTAATGCAGGACAAAGGGTTCAACCCTTCGTGCCTGATCAATGGGGATACGGGACCAAGCGGGGTCAGTTCAGAGAATATCCTCGACCTAGGTGAAATGCCCTAGTACCTACGTGTGGATGCGACTACGTAGGAGCAGATGGTCCGATGCTCAATAGTCTCACCCGAATCTGTCAGTTGACAAACTGCGACGACGATATCAAGGACGTCCTTCCCGAGTCCACATCCGAGTAGATGGTGGAACAAGAGGTTGGGATGTAGCACAAGTGTTGCAGCCCACGTCCTCGGTGACAAATCGACACACGTGATGAGAAATCACAAGTCCTATACCCGTTCTAGCCTATCTAAGTTCCCAACGGTGGTGGGAGCGAATATCGGAAACCCTTCGAAAAATAATCAACTATAACGAAGGAGGGGGCAAAGCTAACCTGCGGGGCGAATTCACCTGGTGGGTTGAGACGGTAGTGGCAAACTAGTTCGCATGCAAGGCCGGTGGCGGTGAACGGTGCACGATTCCCAAGTTGGTGGGTGGCGCAAGGAGGCAGCAGGCCACAGCAGTGGGCGGTGGCATCATGTGGTGGCGGCGGCCACCAGCGGGGGCAGCGGCGGCAGTGACGGGAAGGCCAGTATCGACATCGACGATGGAGGTCAAACATCTTCCTCCTCCTCTCTCTTCCTCTCTTTCTCTCTCTAAACTAATTCTAAGGGATCTTCTTCTCGAATGACGGCTAGGGCAACCTTTGGGGGGGTCCCACCCTTCTTATAGGGACCCAAATGGGCCTAAGAGGGGTGAGGCCCACTTGAGGCCCAAAGCCCCTAGGCCTCTAAAATAAAGAAGGAAAACACAAGTTTTGGGCCCGACAGAGCCCTACAAACATCCAAGGCGAGCCCGCAAAACATGAAATGGGCCCGAAAGCTAAAAGAAAAAGGAAAGAAAACAAAAGGAAGATAAATACCATGTGCAGTCAACCAAATGGGCTGGCGATGAAGATGGTGACATCTCGAAGTGCCTCAGGCCGTGTAACGGAAGCCCGGATCCTTCGTCTTCACACAAGCCCAGCGATCCGGTTGAGTGCGTGCAGGGTTTTCCGATACCGGTGTCTCATGTGATGGAGACGGGTCCCGATCGCCATCATCATCTCCTTGTTTCATCCTGAAGTTTATCTTTTCTATTATTTGCAGCCATAGTAGGGTTATAGTTGCACAATTACATTGTTAGAGAAAAATTCAAATGTATTAGGAATTTTCTTAGGTTGCACTCCTTCCCTATGGATTTGACCTAAAATACCTATACAACCAAATTGATTTTTATCTTAGTGCAGGTTTCAGTTTTATAAATTTTTAAATTATTGTGCAGATCATAAACTTCTAAACAATGATATATTTCAGTGCATCAAATAGCAAGCAAGGGCTCTATGTTTTATAAGCAAGAATTAAATCCTCAAAGGATGTTTGAATTCAAAAGTAGAGAAATGATATATTTGAAGGAGAGAAAACTCAGAATACTTTCAAAATGTCATGATGATACAACATAAAGGCTATGTATAGCTCTAAAATAGATGTTGGATACAACAAAGGAAGCAAACTCTAAAACACAATCAAAATAGATTCTAACGCAACAACAATAAATAAATAGACATAAAAAAAGAACAATAATTGACTCTGGCCACCAAATTGAGTATGACTCAATGTTATCATACTTTACTTCAACCCAATAAGGGTTTGGCCCCTGTTTAACTTTCTACCCTTTATAACCCATTTTCAAAATGATAGAACCTCCAAATTTAACCCTCATCTCTTACCATTTTACACACTTAATTACAACAATTTCCCTTCTTTGAAAAACTCATCCTTGAAATTTCATTATTTTCACCATAGTAATCATAAATATTTATCAAATTAAAAGTGTTTAAAATGCCCATATTTTCAAGTAATACAATAACATGTGCATTGTTATTAATCCTTTTCAGTAATTTAAATGGCCCATAAGTAGGTAATTGAAAATATTTCTTTATATACATATACCATAAGTTCATCATCAAATACAAGTGTCTTCGATTTTCTTTTCTAATATGTCACTTCTTTGTATTTGATGGAATTAATTGAAAGATTATTCTGGACACTTTCATGGATTGACTACTAACAATATCATATTTTTAACAAAAATTCTTCTTCTTCTCTATTCTGATCAATTTCAGTAGATTTAGAATAATTTTAAGAGTGAAACATAAAAAATGGAAAATAAATATTTTTTAGTGGAGTGATTAACCATCAAATTATATGCAAACTCTATTTAAGTTAAAGTATAATCATATTGTCCAGATTTAATTCCTTAAATACACCAAATCAGATTCATTAAATACAAAAAACGAAATTCCCAATTTTCATGTTTAATCTATTCATTTGACCATCCATTTGAGGGTGACTAATATTACCAAATTTTAAAAAAGTATCAAACTGATTTTAAAAGTAAGTAAGCATGAAAATATTTGGTATTTGAATTAGAGTAATCAATTCATGAACACCTTGAAAACAAAAATTTTCCCTAAAGAATAAGTTCATTAATCAAAAAATCTTATTTATCTTTTTACAAGAAACAGAATGTGCTATTTTAGAAAATTAAACAACCATAAAAACTAAATCTGATCTTTTTTGTCTCCATGTAAAATCTAAAACTTGATCTATAAAAATTTCAGCCCATGGCTGTTATGAAATCATATATTTGAAATTGATATGTCACCTTGCATTTTTTTAAATTACTAATAAAAAATTTATTCATAATAATAAGGGAAAATCAACATTTAAATATTTTTTTCATTTTATCCCATATGTGAATAGGTTATTTGCCTGACTTGTCAAAACAGGATTGTAATTTTTATCACTTGACAAAAGCTCCACCTTTTATCCTATAGGGACTAATTTAACTCTACAATCATAACTCCTCTATGTATTTGCAAAGAATGTCAACATTTATTAATCAATCTTATAACACTTCTATTTGCAAATGATAGTAAGAATCTTGTAAATCAATTTTCATGCAAAAATCTCTACAATTATCACCATTAAATCTACTTCTAGAACATTGAAAAGAACCATTGAATGACTATCAATGCAAATATTATTTGATGTAACTGTTTGCATACATCTCAAAACATTTTCTTTTTAGGTATGGAAATGATGGTCCAAAATCTTCATGTGAGATAGAATTTGCTTCAATGTACTACTTACCTCTTAAAAAAATTAAAATTATTCTTTAAAATCAATAAATTACATCAACGATAGGTAACATATTTCAAGACCTTTATCTTCATCAATTTATATTTTTTTATCTCAAAAAATTTCTAGAGATGAATCCAAAATAATATGGCTTGCCTTAATACTAGATGCAATGTCAATGTAAGAGATATTAATATCTGCCAATGAATTCACAAAGTACAAATTTTGATGAAGAAACAAGATTTTGAATTAATAAAACTAAAGATTTCAACCCTTAAATTTACTAGGGACCTTGTCTCTACTAGGTTAAAAGGAATACCTTGAATTCATGAGTAGAGATGATGCCCTAAAAAATAGGAAAAACTCATAATACTTCTAAAATGTCTTGATGCTACAATGCAAGGGCATTTATATGGGCCTAAAAAGGACGTTGGACTCAATGTGAAAACTGGGTTCTGACTCAATGTTGTCACGCTTTCTTTGAGCCCAATAAGGGTTTGGGGCCTCTTTTAGTCTTCTCTACTTTATAGCCTATTTCCAAAATAGTAGAGCCATTAGTTTTGGGCCTCTCATGCTTCTCTGTACATTGGGCTACAACCTTGATGGCCTTGCAGATGAACAGACGATGCTCTATGAATTTTCCCCGCACCCAGTGGAGAATGATATTCAGGGGTGGCCTCCAATGGATATGCCAGAATTCCTGCTGGAGCTTTCTTCTATCGCCTTCCTCCTCTCCACTAGCCTCTTCCTGTCGGTCCCCTGCCGCCGTCGCCGCCCAGATTCCCCCTCGTCGGCAACCTCCACCAGTTCAGCGTCCTCCTCCACCTCACCGCCCCCTCCGGCAGAGAGAGAGAGAGAGAAAGGAGCCGCCCAGTCCCCCGGAAGACGCCCTCTGCTCGTCTGATACGATTCTGCACCTCCCTCTCTCTCTCTCTCTCTCTCTCTCTCTCGCAAGCCCCCAGAAGCTTACACTCCCTGCTGATATCTCCCAAGAACGGTTTTTTAGCCATGGAGGATGATGATCTCATCAATCCACCATCAGCTTGTTCAATGGCCTAATATGCCAGGAATGTCAACAGGCTCTATGAACTGCTGCTTCAAGCCAATTTAGAACAAAGAGATGGAGAGAGAAAGAGAAAAGAAACAGGGGGGGGGGGGATCGTATTTGGATGACCCTTCTTGAACGAAATCATGGCACTGTTTCACAGGAAAATAGATTAAAAATCTTACCGAATCTGAGATGTCAGCACAATCAAAAGCGGGTTCCGAAGAAGTGGGAAGAGGGGGGGAGTTGAAGAACTAACAACAAGATTCATAAACACGCATTTCCTGGAATCAATATCAAGAAAAATCAAAAATAGGAATCATATGATGAAAATGGCAACGCACCCGGATTTCGTTCTCGAGCATCGGCCTTCCAATTCATGCCTCAAAAATGTGGGGCTCCGATAGACCCAGCTCACCCAATGCCGCTCTGATGGCACCTGCCGCCTCCCGCCGCTGCCCGGTGCCGCCGATGCCCCATATACACCCTCCAGACCCCGGCAAGGGCCCGAGGGCCCCCCGCAGGCCCACCTTGTAGAGAGCAAGCGAGCACTTCACCTCGCCGGGCAAGCCCGGTGGAGGGACCGGGAGTGCAGAGAGCCATGGAAAGGCGGCCGACGCCTAGATGGGCGGCCGGCGGGTTCGAGCGGGCGGTGGTGTGGCATCGGCATGGGCACCACCCATGGCCGCCAGCTCCTCCAGGCGCTGCCACGTTGAGTCCCGCCGTGCCCGGGCCTCTCTCGACCTGGCCTCGTCCTCACGGAACCTCTGCAGGCACTCCTCGAAGAGCTCGGGGTTGTGGTCGGCGAAGATCTTGCGCACATTGAGCGTGAGGCTCTGCACCGCCTGGTTCCAGTGGGTCCTCGTGTTCCTCTCCAGGGCCGGGAAGATGATCGGCAAAATCACCTTCAGATTCTGCTTGATCAGGCCCTCGATGTGGTCGTTGTTCCATAAGAACAGGGCCCTCTCTGCCACCTGTTTTTCAAAGTCCAATGAGCTGAGGTGGATAGCTATTTCTAAGAAAATAATAATCCACAACTAAGGAAACGATGGATCATGCTAAATAATAATATTATCCTCACTGAGCACAAAAATCTCCAAAGATTGCGGAGGTGGATAGCTATTTCTGACGCCATCCTTGTAATACCCACTGTGAGAGATTACTGGGTTCACCCACTGTGTGAGAGATTTCTGGGTTATGATGATGGTCCTCGGCCAGTCAAATCCAAAGGCGACGCCCCTAAAAGCTGGAAAAATCTGCATGGGGAGGCTTGTACCCAAAGTCAACTCCAGTTGACAAGAGGCAGCTGCAGTTGGCACCCAGTTATTATCTGGAAAGCAGGGGAGGGGGGGAGGGGAATCTAATCAGTAGACATGGCCGAGCTGGTTCAGGAGCAGAATCACCGATCAGAGTTGAGGGCAGAAAACTCAGCTCAAGAAAGTCAAACCCTGAAAATATTGAATCCCCTGCATCTACGAGGTAGAACAGCTCACTCAGGCGGCTCATTCGGCTATTGATCAAGAACAAGGCCACTCTTTTATAGTAGGGTGTCACAGAATCCAGGCCTCTACCCGGGAAAGTCAATGGCCGGTCCTCTCCGTCATGACATCGTGATTGCAGGAAAGGGTCAACGGCAAGCCCTAATATAAATAAATGCACCTAAATTTAAAGCCCCTCATCATTTATCTCAAAAATGGGCAGTTCATATGGGGTAAGCACTTCCTGAAGGAGAAGATCACGGCCATGCAAGCCTTCCATGATAAATTTCTCTCCGTTCCCTAGAAGTTTCAGGAGGAGAAAACTGGATGAATGAACAGGATGGAAGGGCTTCCTTCCATGCCGAAAGAAGAAACGAGCAGGAGAGATAAACACAGGACCAACGCATCAACCAAAACCCAGAAGAATGGGAGGTTCTACTGCTTTTGATTGCGCCATTGCGTTGACCCAGAAAAATGGGCCCCTCCTGCTTCTTCTCCATTTCTTCCTCGATCAGGAAAAATCTTCGGTCAACGCAGATGTAAATGCAGCAGGAGCGAAGAGAAAAAAAGAATGGAGAAAAACAGAGCTGAAAAAAAATGCCATGGGGAGCCCCCTGAGACGTTCACCTGAAAGTGTGAGCTGTTCAAGCACCGGGCGATCTGGCGGAACAGAGGGACCATACAGCGCTGGAACTCGGCGGGCTGAGTCGCTTCCAGGACCTCCTCGAGCTCCCCCAAGAACATCACCTCCTTGGAGCTGTTGGTGACTGGCCAGTACTTGAGCAGGCCCCTGATGACGGTGTCCGCCAGCTTGCAGTCCTTCTCGACGAACTGGGTGATGCAGTAGGAGAGCTGCTGGTAGTACATGGCGACGCACTTAGGCTTGTGGAGGGGGATCAGGGCCCGGACGAGGAAGAGCTTGTGCTCCTCCTTCAGCGGGAGGGCGAAGCCATTGATGATGCTCCCCAGGATCTCCAGCAGCTCGGCGATCCCGTTGTGCTTCTCCGTCTCGAAGATGAACTGGTAGAAGATGTTGTTGATGGCCTTGCGGATGAACGGGCGATGCACCATGAATTTCCCGTACACCCGATGGAGGATGGTCTTCAGATACTCCCTCTCGCGCGGGTCCTCGGAGTCGAAGAGATCGAGCAGGCGGAGGACGAAGGAGTGGTCGATGTACCTCTTGGCGAGCTTCGCGTCGGTCTCCGGGGAGGCGACGAATCTGAGGAAGAGCTCGTAGACGATCTGCAGATGCGGCCAAGCGGGATCCATGGTGGGCTCGTCTTCTTCAACGTCGAACGCCTCCAGGACCTTGTTCTCCCGCGGAGGGGAGACGAAGGCCCTGAACAGGTTGAGGGAGACCATCCTGGCGATCTCCTGCATGGCGTTCTCGGGGAATTTCCCGCTCGCGGAGGTGACGTACTCCACCAGCTCCAGGAGGGTCTGCCGCTTGATCTCCTTCTCCTTCAGATTCTTCGCAGGGTCGGTGAAGTCGAAGATCACGCAGCACAGATTCAGCTTGCGGATGAAGAGGCTCTGCTTCTCGGCGCTCGGGACATCTTTGAAGCCGGGCAACGCTTCGTAGGCGGAGGCGACGGAGTTCCCGTTGAGCTTGACGGGGGGGGCCTCCGGAGGGGGCTTGCTCCGAGGGGCGGCGCCGCCGGGCTTCGAGGGATTGTGGTTGCCGGAAGGATCGCTGCCGCTGGAACTGGCGGGAGGATTCGACTGAGAAACTGCAGCATCCCGATGGTCGGCGGATTTGGAAGGCTTCCGGGGAAGCCTCCCGAGGATCTGCTTGATCATCTCTCAGGAGAAGGCCAAAGATCTGAAGAAATGATGGCTCTCGAATCCTCCGCAGTCCCCAAATTCCGATTCAGAGCAGAGTGAGACCCATTTCCTGTCGACGCATCGATCGACAGCTAAGATTCCATCTGCCTTCCAATCTGCTCGACGATAATCAAGTCGAAGAACCTGCCTTAGGCCCCCTTTCCGAGTTTCAAATCCAGGGCAGAGGGGCGCCGCCGCCGCCACCGCCGCCGCCTTCTTCGTCTTCTTCTTCCCCACAGCAAGAGAAGGTTAACAGAGAGGAGGAGGATGGGAAAAGGGCCCAAACCCTACAGAGAGAGAACCATGGGGAACGGGGATCGAAGATGAACCATACACGCTGAAATCTTCCTCCCGAGGAAAATCCCGCCGAACAGGATGTTCCGCAAGTCAAGCAAGAGCGAGGGGGCAAGAGCGCTGGCGAAATCGGAGACCAGATGCAGAAACCCGCCCCCGAAGGATCGAAAAATCAGAGCAAGAGAAGCGCCGGGAACAGCACAAGGGGAAGAAGAGGATGAAGAAGAAGGCGCGGCTGCTCCCTCGTCCTGCCCTCCGGAATCCGCGCGGGTGGGGGAGGAATCGGAGAGGGTCAAGTCTGCAACGCCGGGGATCCGCGGGGGCGAGCGTAGCATCGCCTGAGGGGGCGCAGGAAAAGGAAAAGTATGAGGAAAATGCGCCCACGAGGAGAAAGGTCAGAGAAGAAGAGAAAGGCAAGTCCTTTCCCTACATCCTCTCCTTCCCTTTTTTTTATGTAGAAAGAGATCAGAACTCTCCTCTCTCTCTCTCTCTCTCTCTCTCTCTCTCTCTCTCTCTCTCTCTCTCACTCTCTCTCTAACAGATGAACAATAAAATAAAGCACCTTACCCGCTCTCTCTCTCTCTCTCTAGAGATATATATAAATATGTAGTCTTAGGAGCTGGTCCGATGACTGCTAGGAGCCCGGCGGGGGGCCCTTGGGTTGGCTAATCCGCGTCACGGTTTGACGGGCCAGGATGCAGGAGAGAGAGAGAGAGAGAGAGAGAGAGAGAGGTGTGGAGAGAGATCGACAGTAACGGATATCGAGAGAGAGCGGGTCCATCAGGGAGAAGGTGATCTGGTGACTACCAGAGAAAAATATCTACGACTACCGGGCGGACTGGGTCAGCCGAAGGGAATCGACCACGTACCCCCTTTGACTTCTATCAACAGCCCCAAGGGCGGTCAGAGAGGGGGGGCTGGCCGCTCAATCCAAGGCCCGGAATAAATAAAATAGATATTCATTTAACCAGATCAGGCTCCCGATCCCCTCCGGCCCATCATCCACGCCCCCCACGCTGCTCGTTCTTCAACCAAAAATCGCCCTTTTAGAGCGTTTGACCAGCCACCGAGGTGGCACCCAGAGTTGACTTCTGCAACGACCCGTTTTTAGAAAATTTAGGTCTCATAATCGAGATTAAAAGACCATGCAGAACTGCAAAACAAGTACAGAAAGAGACGCCAATTAGAACACCCAAACAGCTGTTATAAAAATACTGAAACGTGGAGCCGCCGCCAGTCCGTTGACGAGCTCCCATCTTCATCATTAAGCTGGATTCTTGCTTCCCAAATGATGGTGGAAAAAAAGGCAAAAACCCACAACAAAAAACAAAAAAACAAAAAAAAGAAACACGTGGGTGGCGTCTTGGGCTGGTTCAAGCACAGAAATATCGGTCAAAATGCCATCTTGGGCTGGTCCAAGCATAGAAATACCGGTCAAAAAGCCATCTTGGGCTGGTTCAGGCACAGAAATACCGGCCTTTGTCAACCGTTGACCTTCTACTGACTGATTAATCGGAAACCGTGTCCAAAAACTCAGCCATCTTTTCAAAGTAGAACGGGATAAGAAAATTTTCAGCAGTCACCCCTTCGCAGGCCATAATATTACCACATGCTGCTCCTGATTTTGCTCTCGATGAACGGCTGGATCGACGGTTCCCGCCCAAGATAGTCTCGAATGATCTCCAGGGGATCTCTGGATCCTCCGGGAGAAAACACCTGCAAAAGGAAAGAAAAAAAAAAAAAGGAACCAAGAATCAACCTTTTTTTGCAAGCTTTATCGTCCATGTCACCGGGAAATGCAGTCGTTTAAAAAAAAATTAAAAATTTGCATGAATATCATCACCACATGATGGGACCGTAATTTCCAGGCTTGAAGGGAAGATTCTGTTGTGGGAAAAAAAAAAAAAACGAGACCCAGAAAAAAAAAATAGAAAAACTCTGCCGAGGTACTTGATCAATCCCAATAATATAATTTTTCTGATGCAAATGACTATTTAGGCGGGCTCTGCCCGGATCATACATACTACAAAGATCGCCATAAATAGGAAGATACAAAACCCGGCATAGAAACAAGAGATTCCGATTTCTAGCATCAAATTCTGACCCAGTTGTGCTGAAATCGATAGCTTCGGATCCTTTAATGCTCACTATCTACCCTTGGCCTCCTGAAGCATATGACCAGGAAAGGAAAGGAGATGGGGGCCGGGCGCACCTTGTTCCTGAATTCAAGCCCTGCATCTTGGTTCAGAAGATCATCTTGGAACTTTGAGGCATATATATCCGCAGCAAACACCTGAATAACGCCAAGAAAAATTCAATCCAAGTGCTGCTTTAATGAAAAAAAAAAAAATGTTTCCTTTTGTGGAAAAGGAAGGAAATCCAGGGGCACAAACCTCACTCCAGATGTAGCTGTAGCATGTGGCCTCATAACCAATGGCGAAGCGAGGAAAGCATGAGGCAGGGTTGGTTCCCTCCAAGAGTGGGATTCCCAGCAAGACCTGCGAATGAAGCAGACAACTGTGAGCACAAATCAGCGCACGGCGGCAAGGCGGGTGGGTACACGTTGTTACCTTTGGATGAAGATGCTTCAGTAGCTCCTCTGTATCGATGCTCTCCCCTGAGTGTATAATCTGATCAACGAGGCCTGGTGACACAAGAACATACGGATCTCAGGAAATTGGACCACTTTTTGTCAACGGGTGAACCAGCATATTTATTTTCCTTGGAACATCTGGCCACTCTATGTTACCAATATATACATAAAAAATAATATATATATATATATATATTGATTGGGAAAACGGTTTAGTATAAGCTATAGCTGATTCTTCCAAATGGATCACAGTTACTCCATGTGCATATCCATCCATGCAAATGTAATTCTTTCTTGGTAAGATCGTATAGCTATAATTATCGCATCTATTGAAAACATGTTTTGAATTCGAGAAAAAACAAAAATAAAGCGGATTCCTCGTCCAGCACTTTGACCAATGACTTGATATCAGATACGGAAGAGGAAAACAATGGAGGTGTCCGCATTCCGGAATCATAGATTTTTGATCATTTCCATATCTGCACTGTTTTCCTAAGCATGGCATCTCCATGACACAGAAAAATAGCGACGTGGTTACCAAGAAGCAAGAGAATTCTTATTCTGATGAAAAAAATATGATATATTGATCAGGATTCAAGATAATAATAAAATGAAACTTCTAGCAGAGCCACTACAGAAATGAACCAATTAGAATAGTAAACAAGGTTCACTACTCCAGACATCCATCATGTTCCCCTCAAATTAGAAGGCAACCTCGTTCCCAGATATCAAAACAGAAATTAATTTCCCTTGCCATTGATTTTGCAATCAAAGATTACATGTAAAATTGCCCTTAACATAAGTTTCCAGCTTTTGTGGCTTGTTTATCCCAGACCACTGGAGATGCTTACTGCACTTGAACAAGGTTAAAAAGAAAAACCTTGAAACAAATGCAAAGATAAGATTCATCAGATGACAACAATAAACTCCATGAATTCTGAGCTACAAGCTCAAGAATCGAAGACAGTCCCCCAGAGGGAGATTTCGAGAGTTCTAGGCAGATTGACGAAGATGAACACAAGTACCCTATTAAAGCTTTACTTTTGGAACTGGGAGCTAAACCGCTATCTCTTGAAACTTAATTACCATTTAATCTGAAAACATTTGCAGGTTATCTCCGGAGTTATATATCAGTACAGTTCACAAGTCTGCATGTTCTCTACTTCAATTAATTTTCTGAGAGAATTATGACGTGGGTCAAGAATTTACAATTCATTAATATGTAAAACCCACAAAAAATGACCATCTTGCATTGATATCATAGTCTAAAATTGTAATAGATATAGTTCAATAGAAAAATGAATATAAAGGTAATAATAGTATTAACTACAAGCTGAACAAGCAAAACTTAAGTATGACACATTTAACTCTTCCATAATTTGCATCGTAACACTAACTTCAGAGAAATTCCAAGTGCAAAATATCTGCATATGATCAAATATGTTATAGTTTAAAATTAACAAAAGGAAATCATGAAAGCTTACAGAGAAGAACTTCTTGCTTTATTTTAAGGCCTGAAAATGAATCCCTTCTCCTCTTCAGTGAACTACATAATTCATCATTGATGGGTTTACTAGTATCCTGCAAAAATCGTAGATTTCGTATTTCAGTACATGAACACCGACGATGATTTTGCATGATATTTTCAATGGTAATGACAAGCAACCATCCAATAAAGCTACCTCAAAAAAGGCTTTGGCTTTGCTAATTTTTCAACTGTTTCTGAATAACAGCTGCAGTTTTTTAAAGTATCAGTTTGACACGACAAATACACAGGTAAGTAACTGGAAACTTAATGACTTTGAAATCAATCACACGTTCGATCACAAAATGGTTCATTTCCATCTTAAACGTCATTCTATCTCATCTTCTCCCTTTTTCTTCTTTTTTTGGATGGTGCGCGCAACTTTTTTTCAGTTTTCAGACTATTTAGGATGGCCTTCATCTCATTTTTGTGGCAAACCGTCAGAAGGTTACAAAAGGTAGCAGACATTAGATTTCTTCCCAGTCCTTTGTTGCAGAGACAGGTGTGGATACCTCATCTCAATACAGTTGTAGTACTGATCTCAACTTCTTTAAGCACTGCTGTGATTTTTTCTTTATAGTATCTCTAATTTCTAAAATAATCCTGACAGTTAACAATCAGGATCCTGGGTAGAAGGCATTGATTGAGCATCCAACCGTTTTCATCAAGGTTTGACATAAGATAGCATCAAGGTTCCTACAGTGAGTACGAACAGAAACAGGACTGATTGATACTCACTCTGATGGGAAGATAATATCGCAAGCATGGAAACAGAAAGAATAATAATCCAACTCCGGTAAGTAATAAATATGCTCAGGTATCGGCCTGCTGTTTCTAGATCCCATCACCTTTTCATCCTTGGAGACAGCTACCACAGGGGCAGAGCCATGTACCACTCCCTCATTTTGTGAGTATCTATGAGGTCATAAATTCAAGTGCCATAGACCATATGACAGTCATAACTATAATTCTTTTTGTGCAAAGCCCATCGGAGATCCCTCTCCGTGGCTACAGTGGGTTGGCGAAGCATTTTTTGTGTTAACTTCCACTTTAAAACTTTAAAACTTACATTCTTTTGATTCTTGTTCACTGTGAAGTTGAAGCGCTTTTTCCTTTCGTCAATTATACTGTTACAAGTGCTCCATATCCTTCATCTAGTTGTGTGGGGATGAGAAGGTGTCATTCTCATGAAGCGTACTCCATAACTCTGCAATTCCATAAGCAGAGAGACCAGGGAGACTGTACTAATGTTACTTATGGAGTCTCCTTCAATACACGAAACATAGATGCACAACCAAAAAGCTCTTTATTCCCTTCCATAAAAACTGACTTCTCATCATTAAGCGCGTTGCCTATTTCCTTGCACAACCCGGTATTCTCTCCATAGCAGGTTTATGCTTGCTACACTTTTGTTCTCCACACAAGTGTACCATATAACTACGGCCTATTCTTACGGAAAAACATAGGTTGAAACCTCAAGTTGATACATGTGTGTGCGCCATATCTTCTTTTTTCTCTTTCTTGTTTTTCAAAGATCGGAGATTCAACTAGGAATAAGGCAGTCAGGGGTAATAAGCCTAGAAGATGAGAAGAATAATTACAGGTCTCTTCCTCTAGAAATTGCAGTATAGATTTCGGGTCAATAGTGTACTACGATAAACGAAAACGGAGATATAGATAAAGAGAGGAAGGAAAAAAGAAAAAAAAGGAACAATTTAGGAGATATACACATAAGACTAACCCACAACAGAGGGTACACAGTCTTCAAAAAGCTATGTTTTTTCACATCTGCACACATCTCATGGTGACCATACTTATAAGAGTATGCCAGAGTTCTCCTTACAATAAGAATTATGACATGTTTCGAATAAATCTAAAAGTACAGATCCTGGGCTTTTTGGGTTTAACTATTCATCAGACCCTCTCATCACATGATATTCAAAGGAAAGATTTTCTTTCTCATTTATATTGTATTAGGCACTCTGAATTTCGATGTAAAAATTAATAGATCTCCCACATACAACACTTGAACCAGACAGTGAAGCTAGTGTGGATATCCACAACTCAAAAGTTTACTAAATCTCTCGCATATGACGACCAGAAGTTAGAAAAAAAAGAAAAGACAAGTGCCATATAGAAACAAATACCGACAATATAAAGCACTAACCTGATAGAACCCAGACATCTGCTTTAGAGGGATGCGCTCATAACACCTAAACCACAAAATTTTATGTTTACAAATACGAGGAAATAAATGGACTATGCTTTTCTGAAAGAATATTGTAGTAGTAGTGTATACCAGTTCTCTAGCATCTGGCTTGGAATCTCAATAAAGTCTGCTTCCATACGCAGACCAGAGAATCGGGAAAAGGTAGCGCGATTGCAAATGTGATGGACCTGGAAAGAGATGGCATATCATGGCATGAAAAAAATTTCCAATTAATATGATAATATCGAAGCTCCAAAATTTAAACAGGTAAAAGGTAAAACAATTACCCAAACAGTGTCATATGAAAAAGACCAATTACCCCATTAAGTTTAGTTTTAGTTCTTGTGAAAACTTATGCAACCTGCCAGAAAAATAAAGACCAAAATCCGACTAAATCATCTTAAAGACATTGGGACATACAGTCAGAAATTCATCCCAACTAATTTCCACCAAAGATTCATGCCAAGTTTTACCATTGGCAATCCATCAACTAAGAGAAAAGATAGACAAGCAGTGATCAGCACACAAACATCTGAAGCCATAAACGACATGAATTACGCATTACCCAAATGACAGTATGGCAAGTCCTTCCATTGATAACTTTTTTATTTCCTGTCTCCATACTTAACAAAAAAGTGGTAGATAGAGCCCATTAATTCCACTGACCATCCTCCAATTGTGGTTAGAAAGCTCAGCCATTCTAAACTTCCAGGTTTTAATCACCCTCATAGCAGTTTAAAATGGAGACTTCTCTCGCTAAATCCCAGTCAGAACAGTTCAACTGGAGGGACTACTACACAGGAAAAGCCATAGATGAGGCTGATTTTAAGAGAAAACAGTAAATATCAATTTAAATGATGTTCGACCCACCAAATAAGCATTCTCTTTTAGTCATAATAGACTTATGTTTGTAGTTAGGTTCATTAATACGGCGCCATCCTTTCAGAACAAGATTTTGATCCTACAAAGAATGGAAACCTGCTCTGCCTAGAGTGGTTAAAATAAGGGGCGGGGAGGTAGGCCCGAAGAAACTTAGATACAAGTATAGCCCGTAATAATAGATCTTCAGAAGCAAGTTAGATGCGAGGTCCAAAATAGGGATTGAAAATGATGATGACACCTTGAACCCACAGAGACATGTAGCCAACGATCTTAGAGCAAACAACCCACCAACTATGCTCATCTTGATGATGTAGAGATCCACACACACTAAAAGGGTGTTAGGGATGAAACACGGATAAAACAACCTTCCACTCCACAATTTGGTGGCCTGATTTCACACCAGAGAAGGGCCTTCACGACCCTTTAGGAAAAAAGGATGAGAACAAAAATTCTCATTCACAAGACAATTCCATGGCATCAAGTTTAGGCTCCTACTTAGAAGAGTATGAGGCCTTTAAAGGAGCGCTTTTCAATCTGGCCTAGAAATCCCAAAAGCTCCCAGATTTAACAGGCTGAAATTTCGGCCTTAAATTTTCCTTAAAGTAAGAAAAATAGTGGGGATAATCTAGGGTCTTAAAATAGACCTTTGCTGCTTATAGAAATAGAAAAAAGTGTCAAAGATGAACTAGGACTTCGTGAGCAATAAAAATCCGCAAAAAAACCCACATTACATTATTCACAAAATCCTTAAGATGGAATTGTCCTGATCATAGTGAAATTGGTCCAGCCATGTGCTTCCTTCAAGTCCAAGTTCGTACACCTAGCACACGATTGATACAAATGGCCTCATCAGGTTAAGCTGATTGTTTATCTAGTGTGGCGTCATCTCTCTAGAAGTACCACACTACAATGTACCCGTAATTTTACACAAACCTCAACCTCACATCGGATCAAGAATTCATCAAATTATCACATATAGTCAGAGGCAAAAACTTAACTCTATAAAAGGGAAAGGACCGGATCAATCTCCTGTTTATGTATGGCCTTTATCCAGTTTCTATTTCAATCATACTTCTGACAAGCAACTAAACAGGTTCCTAGCAAAAATGTTCATCTTGGAAATTCAGAGGAATAGAAACAAAGTGGATTTTAGGTACATTTTCACAAATCATACTCTACACTCTTCAATGTATCAGCCTCACCAACTCACTGGTTCATGAAGGCACCAATAAATTGTCCCTGATCCAGCTCCAATTGTTTTCAATTATCAACTAGATCTAATCCACCTGTATAAGATGAAACAGAATGACATGGTCAAATTGTTCTTCATCCATGACTAGGCCTTCCTAGATTAGGCGAATGACAGGCTAAATTGATGATAGAGTAAAATAATAACCATTGATTAATCAATTTAGGAAGGCCTACCATTATACACAACGACAACCATTAAACATTTCATTGAAGTCAACCTCATTAGAGCCTTTTTCGATTTAAAACTACATTCGTTACTTGCAGGAGAGTAAATTCTTACAATTTATCTAAAAGGTAATAGCGTAAAATAAAATCAATTCCTGAACAAGGAACAACTCACCACATGGCTAAACTCATGGAAAAAATTGACAACTTCAGTGAACCGCAAGAGTATGGGGCTACCATTAACTTCCTTCGGAAACTGAGATATAATCAGTGCGACAGGTGTCTACACAAAAAAACCAAATTAAAGATATCAGTTAGAATCAGCCCACACAACAATAATGAAGCATGACAATTTTTACATTATTGTTTGGCATCAATGCTTAGTCAATTTTAAGAATACGTTAAGAATTGTCATGCCAAACAAGCAT
This sequence comes from Spirodela polyrhiza, assembly GCA_024713555.1. Lineage (NCBI taxonomy): Eukaryota > Viridiplantae > Streptophyta > Magnoliopsida > Alismatales > Araceae > Spirodela > Spirodela polyrhiza. The sequence continues at coordinate 2,692,428 of CM046540.1, forward strand.
GACAATTTTTACAATAAGAATACGTTATGCCTAGTGGGTTTGAAAGAAACTATTTCGAATCCTTTCTGTTAAGTTCGTGCTTCCTTGATTGTCCCACCAATAAAAATCAATCTACGGCATGTTTGTTTGGTCACTAGGCTACAGATTGCAGAATGTAATGAGATGTCTAATTTAAGTTGGCCATACGAAAGTATCATGTCAGATGTGGAGATTGAGAAAGACAAAGAAAGTAGCAACAAGCATGTATTCCATGTGGATACGAGCTCAGATGAAGGAAGAAAATTAAACGGTCGTAAAACTTGTCCATCAGCAATGCTTGTTTGAATCCATGTCAGGAGGTTGAAATAAAGAACGTGAAAAATTATATGGGCACCATGTTACAATTTGAAGTCGCCATAGGGAAAATCGTGGAATAGATAACAAGAAGATAGGATAAGTGCAGGATTATACCTAAACAATGGACCAGCTGATTAAGGAACAAATCCAAAGTGCCATCTCCTAGGAGTTCCAAATACATTGTAGAAAATAGATGGACAAAACAATTTACACATGATAATTATCACTTCGCCCTTAAGCTAGGATTTCAACTTTCTACCATTGTGATAGGTAGTTTACATATTACTGAAGGCTAACCGGTATTCCTTCATGCCAGGAAAATGCAAGCATAATCCACCTGATGGTAGCAGACTTACTTCATCTAAGAGAAGTAATATATTTAAACCTGAAGTTAATTTTTGTCCAAACAATTGAGGAAATCATGTTTAGCATCAATGCTTTGTATCCGAATCAGTTAGAAATAAACTGATTAGTAGTTTCATCAAAAGATTGGAGAGCATTTGTCCGAGGAACTTGTGGTTAACTTGTGAAGATATGAAAGAAAGAAAGACATAAAACCTCTGAGAACACGTGCGATGCCAAAATGTCCAAGCTTGACACAACAAAAGAAAATGGATAATTCAGTTGCAGTCACAGGAATAATACGTGACACATTAGCTTCAGTAAAGGACGCACATCATTGAACCCAGTGACGGCAAACTTTGCATTTGAAGCCAAAAAATTAATTGTGAGGAAGATATCTACAGAGGATTGTGCTGGGGGCTATTAATAGAAACAGAGCCAGATGATAAACAATATAGATCAAGGAATGAAATTTCCGAGACGGAATGAATTAGATCACCACCATAGCCAATCATTCAGGTAAGCCAAAAATGACGAGATTCACCATTTTGGGACTAGGAACAAGGCTCAAGTAAAGGAGACGAGGAGAATATCATGAATGTCAAAGGGACAAGGATACCAACAATAGGTGAAGAGGTATGGACCACAGCTGCTGAAGCCAAGTAGACCAGAAGCCCTTTGAGAGCTCATCAGAAAAGAATACTAGTAAAGCATTAACTTTCGTGGAAAGTCGTATAGATGGGAGTTTGTGGTGTAAAGAAAATAATACCTGAGACCAAGGGAGGACATTGACGTCCAAAGAGGTTGAAGATTCTTCAAGTAGATCCATGTATACAGTGACATCGTTTTACTTCTAGTATATCTAGTGTAATGTGCCTTCCCTCTACCCAGCCTAAAACATTATGGTTATGCAATTGGTTTTCGCATAATGGCCCTCCCTCATCATAGCGCCACATGTACTGAGGATAAGTGGATTGTCTCTTTCAAAAAACAAATCAATATACTGCAATTTTCAAGCTTCATTTTCTGTCAGCTATTAATCACTTATTGCAGTAGTAGATAACGATTATGTAGCCTCTATTGACTAATGCGTTTAATATCCGGCTGACTTCAGAATAACTGGCAAATATGACCTATCTATGGGGATTCTGGAAACTTTTAGCTATGATGATTGAATTAACTCAGAAAATCCTTATAAAAACTTGTCCCGTCAGCGAGATGCAATGCCGCACAAGTAACATCCTAAATAAAGATTTCATATAATAGGAATTAAGAGGCATAAAAAAGGAGATTTTTGTAATCAGAATATGTTCTGGAATTCATTCACCTGACGTATGCCACTAGATGACAAACACCCATTTTGCAGGGCTAAAACACACGTCTGTGAGTATTTCCCTTCTCTGAAGTTTAGAAAACGAATATGATTCAATATTTAGACAAATTACTCGAGGAAGTGGAAGATGACTATTTGGTGAATAAGCATACCTAGGAAATATATCAAGGAAGAAATAACCCAACAGCTCATTGGAACTAAAATCCATGACTGAAAACAGGCGAACGGTGTCATGCCAGGCATCAACCTCATGGACTTCCTCAAACTTAAGACCTGAAACCATGCAAAAGTGAACTCCAATTAAGAATGACCGTTGAGAAATGACAATGTAAAACACTTAATGTCTGATGTACACAGATCTAAACCAACTGAAAAAAACCAAACAACTGAAAGATTGCGAAATACATCAGAAAGTTGACATTACTGAATAAATCCTGAAATATTTTGAAAATTCCAGACAGAACTAAGCTGACAGGGAAGAATTGTTTGACTCTTCCCAGATCTGCATCAATCTTTTGTTCCTCCGCCCTTCTCATGTAATATCGAAGATCTTCAGCTCCAAAGGGTGAATCTCCTTCCTCTTTTTTCTATATGTCCACAATGAATGAACAGTTAGAGATCAGACTACAGAGAGAGATTCTATAGAATATTAAGCAATGTACAACCTTCAAATCCTTGAGCGCATTAAGTTCCCTTGTTGCCAGGTCAGTTAAATGGGCTGAGAAGTCCTCTAGAAATTCAAAAACCTGTGGAAACATTGAAAATCACAGTCGGTGTGCTGCAAGAGACAGTTACGCATTGATAGGAAAATATAGCTTAGCTCATTGCAGTTGTTGATTCCCTAAATAATCTATACAGCACTTTGGACCGAATGGAAATATGAATTTAATAAGGCCACTTCTACAAATTCAACGTCCACATATGCTGTAAGTTTAAATGTAAGGATAAAGTCAAATAATCAATGTAACAGAAGCTCATACCCTTGTGGACGCCCCTGCCATTCTTGGTTCAATAGCATAGTCCGCATAGGAAGAGTATCCAAGCAAATGAGCAAATTTGTGCCGCAACTGGACCTGATAAAGCAAAAGACTGGTAAATACTAATACAGAACAAGTTTTTAAGATATGGAAACAACATCAGAAGCTCACAGATAGGATTGCAATTTTTCCATAACATTCTATAAGTTCAATTACAGATTAGATTTTTTGCTTTACAATTCAGATTTTTTTGGCATCTGGTCGCTGCTAATAATGACAATCATATTACACCTTCACAGGTAAATTCCATTACAATAAACAAATATGTTTTACGAGAATTTCAAGCTCCATGAAAAACAAAGTTAAAAATTAAAAATTTCAACTTTCAATGAAAATTTCTATATGCCATCCATTCAACTCAAATAAATATTTTAACCTTATAATAAAAAGAACATATATGAAAGACAAGCATGAATCCAAGGAAGATACGAATAAATGGATTATGCCAGACTTCTAAAGTGATATCTGTGAAAATGAGAATTGAATTCTTTTAGACCATGAATATTAAGGTCAACTCTATCCAAAGATAAATAATCTTGTTCAATGGAGCCATTAAAAAAGCATACACATAAGTAGAAACAAACACCAGCTCCCTGAAAAATTCTCACATCCCGATCTGAATATTACAAAAGACACGAAACAAACAATTCAACAGGTTACTAAATATAATGTCCAACAACTCTGTAAGATCTTCCCCAAAAACCAGACAAACTGTACACTTTCACGAGTACCACGATAGCGACTTGATCATTCAGTCCATGCATCAAATCATAACAACAGAAGGAAACATAAGTTAAAATAAACAAAAACCTATCATGAAACTGCCTCATAAAAGAAATCTATTAACAAAATAGAAGATATCCACGGAACACAACATTAGAAAAATCGCAAGGTGAACCTTTCCATAGCGGTTAATTAGGTGTCCATTTGAAATATCAAATAACTCGTGAAGATAATCATTATGAAATAACAAGATATTGAATGAAATACCAGGAGTCCTTCCGTGACAAAATAAGCAACACACGGATTTTGAGATCTTAGGACAGTCCACGGTGACAAATTCTGTTTTATGAATCAAACCAATGTTAACATTGGCCTCAAGCTCTTTCAGACTGAAATATGCATGATTACCATGCATCCTCAAGGGCTCACCAACTTGAAATATCTTAGTGACACAACCTTTCCCTATCTACACTCTCATAGCTATCACTGTCCATTGCTATGAGATGCCTTATAGTAACCCTTTTGTCCCCATTTGCTGATTTCAAGGGAAAAACATTCAAGAAGGGGCAACTTCATATAGTTTCTCACGCAACCCATTTCAGGGAAGTGGGTGAAAAGTGTAGTACAATTTCAAGACAAAACCCCTCTTATAATGACCAAAGTAAAACAACCTTGTGACCCTCAAGATTAGGACAAATTCTATTCCCCACACTCGTCTTAAACCTGAGCATATATCTCAACCACTTAACTTGCTTAAAACGAAAGGAAATTAGGCAATCATTAGTCTTTTATTGAGATCTCATCAATTTAATCTTATAAGCATACAATAGGAAGATAGCTCACTTAACTTTAGTCTTTCTCTGATAAAATCCTAATGAATCTCTACGTGCCTAGTCCTAATCTCATGTACTAGATTGTAAACAATCGCAGTCTTGTTATCACAATAAAGCATGAGTGAAGTTTTAACTTCAAGGTCAAGATCCCCAAGCAAGACCCTGAGCCAGAACAAGTTTATGAGCCTACAAGGCATTTCTTTGTATTCAACTTCAAGCTAGATATATCACAAACGATTTTGTTTCTTGCTTCTCTATGAGTTTAAATTGCCTTCTGAGAAAATGCAATTATTAATAATCGATCTCTTGTGATCTAAAGACGAAACGGAAACAATATCAGTGTAACTCCCTACTTATAAGAGGCATAAACTGGGGAAAAGGATTCCCTTTTTAGGGCATGGACTCAAGTATCTCAAGATATGGTTAACAACTAATGAGTGGCTCAATGACCATGCAAGTATTCACTGACAAAGCTAATGACATAACATATGTCTGCTCATGTCAAAGACATAACATAGCAGCTTACCCACTAATCTTTGATGCCTATCCTTGGTTTCATTTTAGAGGAAAACACCACCTAAGCTTGTTAATTTATGATTAGCCTCAAGGAGTGTAACCATGGAATTTTATCCCTAGAAAACTAATTCTTCAAGTCATCCACAACTCGTGTCCTGTTGTCTTATGTAGAGTCAACAGATGATATGGGAGATGACGACCTCCAAGCAATGGGGTTCTGGGATCTAGAAGCAGCAATGGGGTTCCGGGCTTCTCATCTCCACCAATCAAGTCATTGATTGGGGTGGTGAAATGTGCCCAAGCTGCACAGGAACACAGGAAATCTATTGAAGACTTCGACCAACTCGAGGGCAGCTTGAAGCATGAGCAGGAGAACGCAGTGCACAAAGGGTTATAATTCGAGTTCACTGTAATGCTCAATATAATATCAAAATGAAGTCATAAAAATAGATCTGGCTGAGAATGCAAGGAATTTAATTTTGGGAAAAAGATTCTTCTCTTCCCTGTTATTACATTCCTCCCGATTTGCTCTCTCTTAAAATTTCTTGAACTCTTCTTTTTGTTCTTGTTGTGATTATCCAGATTGGATAAGAGCTGATTCTTCAGTATTCAAAGCTCAAGATCAGAATTACCAGCATTTCAATTTTACACAGGACAGCTGTAATCAGATCCTTCCATCGTTAAACCTTTTTTTGTCCAAACGATTCTGAGTCAAACCTTGAACATAGCTCCCATGTTGAAATCTCACCAAAAACGATTGAGAACTCCTCAAATCCAAACAGATGGGAAGCCCTCGAGCCACTGTCATCTTCAACATCATTGATGCCAATCGAGTGCTCAGCTCTTTGATTCTCTTTATAAACAAGAAGAAAAGTCTGGTAACTGGAATTTGTCTCTCTTCTCATGGGTATTCATTGTACCTTGCTTTGATTCTATGTAGTGATATCCAAGGAAAGAGAAGGAGGAAGAGCCCTTGACAAGAATGTTGCCGCAATTGCCTTCAGTTTCTCATGTAGCCTCTCTCACATAAAAAAACCATTGAGTTTCATATAAGTCCCATTCTTCACAACCTACAATCCCTCAATTGCATCATCTCTTTTTCCCATCAAGTAAAAAAGGAAGAGACACATGTATATCATTAAGAAAGAACAAAAACCTAATAAGAGAGACCATTTTTTCTATGGCTTGCTTCCTCAAATATGCTAGAGATAAAGGATTATGATATGACTCCTATGAGTACATATCATAAAAAAAGTAAGAATACCTGAATAAACAACAAATAAGTGAGTTACAAAAGGCTGAACATTGTAATAAAGGGAGCACGTGCAGTATCACATGCTCAAGAAAGGAGTGGTAGGAAATCAGAATCTAGGGCTATTATAAAGAAGAACCCCCGATTGTGAGGAAAAGGGGGGGTCAGATATCAAGAATTCGAAGAGGGAGAAGGAGAGGAGAGGGCAAGAAGGAGAGGAGAGGACAAGAAAGAAAGGAGGCTGACTGTCTATGAGAGGCCTGGGGCTACATTTGGCAAGGTAGAGTGTGGAGTGGTCTACCTGTTCTTCTACCATTCTCTTACTATTTTTTCTTATTCTTGTTTTCCTCTCGATATTAGTCTGTAGTTGTTCTAGATACAGTTGAATCCTATTTCTCTTTCATATACATAGATATAGCAGTGGGACTGCATTAGATTATTGCAGGTCTATCAGCCTTGAAGTGCAGCACCAAAGAGCAGAAGATAATCTTTTTTTCCTACTCACTAGAGTCTCCCCCATTTTTCCTTGTCCTAACATGATTGTGGCTCCCATCCTTTCCCCTCTCCATCATCCTTCTTGACACTAGCCAATATGGGGCAGCTTCTAAATTCAAGAGAGAGGGGACAAAAAGCCCTGCCAAGCCTTGACAATTTGAATAAAGATATATGATTTTGGCTCAATTTTTACTCATTATTTATTTGAGTTTTCAAACATCAATTAGGTTTCCCCAAGGAATCAGATTCTGATATTTCACTGAAACAAAAATTGACAAACTTGAGGATAAAATTATACAACAGTGAAGACTATGTATCTAAATACTAAACATTCCACCCAATACCTTGTCATAGTTAAAAGTGGAAGGTAAAATGGACAAACAGAATTAAAGAATAATACGATTTATTATCTAAGTGGCATAAGTAAACGAACAATGTGGAGTTCTACTGAATGATATTTACCAACTTTTCCAAGATGCCCAAATTTTCCTTCCCACATCTCTGTCCATGTGCAACAGCAACACTCCTCCTGGTGGATCCTACCTACAGATGAGATCTAGGAAATCAAAATCATAGGAAAAGGATAAATCAAAATAAATACTAAAACAAAAGGGATAAACAAAAAGAAAAATGGAAATCCTGAAAGATAAACAGATTGCATCTGTAATACTGAAATACGGCAGAACCAATCAATAAGAATGGTTTGCCTATAATAGCTCATATTTGTCTTATGTTATTTATGACCTAATAAAACTGTGGTTGATGAGACTGCCTACAAATTGATTGTGAGCAAGGTCACTGAGAAGAGTCCATTGCTCTGACGTTTCAGGTTGACTTCATTGGTGGATTAATGACTGTACTGGCATCTATGTAGGTAGCGAAACCAGATCTAATCAATATTTATAGGTCTTCATCTTTAAGTATTGTTGAAGCATACATGTACTATGTTGTATCGATCGGATAATTGGCATATCCCATGAAATATGGGATAGAATGGAGATTTTCTTTCCTCAAGATTTGTTTCCTTATTTAGTTTTCCTATTTAGATAAACCTGTATCCTATAGTTCGGATCCGACTATTTCTGTCGTTGCCTCCTTTTGTACAGAGTCACTTTCCCTCCGTATCTAGTAAAGTTTATCTCAAAAAGTTTTGAGATTTTCTAGGGGCAGAACATTACGACCCATCCATGTGTTGTCCCGTTCTCTCTTGGTTCTCTCTCATCTCTTGATCCCTTTGTCCTGATTCACTTTCCTTCTTTTATAAAGTCGATGTAAAGGGGCTCCAGGATTCCCTAGAAGGCAGAACACTACCAGTCATTCATGTTGTCCTGTTTTCCCGTCTCTCATCTTGTCATTGGAATCCTCACCAACGAATTATATGCTACCTTAAGGGTACCTCGTCATGGTCTTTTCTTTCGTAAATGGTAATGTCACGGAGGTAGGTACCAACAAACTTATCTCCAAATCCTATTGTTGATTGACACAGTTATCCTAATACCAGATCAATTAAAGTTAGTGCGTTCTTCCAAGGCCAATTCTGATCTCATGGAAGTCTCAGATGAAAGAAAAGTGGTTTAAACAGTGTACCCCGAGTTGATACAAAGTATTCAATATCAATTACTCTTAACGACATATCATTCTTTTTAATAAATGAACACTTTAGATCCCAAAGCACCACTCTCAGAAATCATGTCCTCAAACCATGAGCAGCATGTATTACTGACGTGAAGCATCAACATTTTCTTAAGACTTCTTTCGCTCTTCTAATTTATGAATATATTCCTAACGACTCTTTGACTGAAATTGTTCTCAGTTTTCCTTCTTTTCTCCATCATTTTCAATACTCTTTCAGGACACAAATGCACCAAAAACCGTCAAATCCTTTCTTCTTCCCTTCCTAATCCTTCCTTCAATAGAGATTATTTCCTGATGTTCACTTTCCAGCTATCAAGGATGATCATTATCCTCCCATGGAACCCTATCGAGGTCCACTGTGTCAATACAAGTTAGCAATGTTTAATTCCACCCACGATGGTAAACAGTTAATCCATGCCCAACAATTATCACCATTCAACTGTTGTCTTTGAAATTTATTCTTGTTGATCTGTGCATACAGTGAAATCACCAGTTTTTTATGCAAAAATGTTTCAAATATGAAAGAAAGGAGAACTTGAGCGGTGATATCTGCTGCTTTGAAATTGAGTGCATACCTTACAATGCTCAAGTATTGGAGAAACATGATGACTTCTGAGGGTAATCTTCATTTTACCATTGTCATAGATCTCTAGGCTCTATAAAAAGAATCATTCAAACTCATTCAGTTGCATGAAACCACATAACAGTTCTAATTAGAAAATAACATAATAAATAGAGTCGAAGCTCAAAACAGGTGGCATATAAATGAAGGCCAGAACATAGACAAACAGAAAGGAAATGGTAACAATGATATCACATCGTAAGTTTACAGCACCCATGAATCATCAAAGCCATTAATGATACAAAATGATCAAGATATGAGACACTAACAATTAGAGAAGAACAATTCTATTTGCGTTCAACAGAATCATTGCTTAAATGACAATTTTTAATGCAATGATTAATAGGCACTATCCATAACATAATCAGATTAAAGGTATAATCAATACAGAACAAAACGAGAACCAGAACAAAATGATTTTCTAATGATCGACAAACAGAAAACTTATTGGCACATGAAAGGAATATCAGTACAATAGTTGTCTGCATAGGAAGAAATGAGCTTACTTTCCTACAGACCAAGGGTATCACTACAAAGCACTGTAATTTTGTCCAATCAATAAAGCAGGCAAGTTACTAACTGGAAAATGAAACCAATTGGTCCAACTAACACAAAGAAAGCTACCAGGTCACTATAAGCACTAAATAAGGATTAAATAGAGTAACATGCTCATACCTTGATAAACTCTGGAGGCATTCCAGCAAGCTCTGACTCGCTGAAGAGAAGAAAACTATCATCCACTGTAAGATTTTTAATAAACATCAAACTAAGACCATCAATTTCTGATTTTAAACGATCCAGTTCTTTTCTTTTATCGGAGTCAAGGTTCACTCCATTCCGCTCAAAATCTCTAATCTGCATAAGAAATGAACGTCAAAATAAGGAATGTGCCATCATTAGCATCTCTATCATTTCTCAAATGTGAAATGAATCATCAAAAACAGAAAATAACAGCCATACCAGCAGAAAAAATAATGGAAAATCTTACTAGAAATAAATAAAAGAGTAATATAGGATTAAATCAGGTAAATTAAATTTGTGCTACTTTGGCACCTTCACCACTCAGCAAAGAATATCAATTCAAAAGAAAAAATGAAATGTGATAATGTAATGGTTATAGATATCGCTAATAATCGAGCACATCGAGATAGACTGTCATTCAATTAAGAAGCATAATTCTATAGAATCATGCATTCCCAGCATTCGCTCAGGAAATCAAGCTACTGATTGTTTTAGTAAAAACATCATAATAGCTTAACAAATTTCTGTATTAGGCGCAAATTAGCTTCCGAAGTCGAGCAGTCTCAATTTGACCACAGGGTTTGCGAATGAATGCAGGGCTGGGCCACCTTGAATGGCGTGAGCCGCATGCAGGGAGACCTGCACGTATAAACTGTCCAGGTTTCATTTGAGTTGTGAAATGTTCAGAAATAGTTGTAATGTTGTTGGGCATACTTAGCCCAATGTCTTCGCAAACATTGGAATCCAATATACTTCAGCACTTGGGAAGACCAGGGTATGAGAAAAACTATTCTCTCCATCTCTAAAAAGTATTTTGCACATTTTCTTGCTAGGGCTGTTTCCATGTGGATACATACAACTGGACAAAGAACAAACCTATCATGGCACCAATGCAAAGCATCAATAGGGGCACATTAGACTGGACATATTAATGAGCGAGAACATATAACACATTAAGAGAACAATTTTACATTTGACAAGATATGTATCTAATGATTAATTGACTATAAAAAATAATTTTCAAGGATGGGTCAAATTGTAGAGTTTAAAAGGAACAATCACTAACTTGGAAAGATAGAAGAACATGATAGAATTGAAACTTCTAGACACTCAGACTAGACTACAGTACTAATCACACAGAAGCACACCTATGCAAACAGAATCGAATTATAAATAAAGATCATTGTGCATGAGCTCTCACATCACAATAGATATGATTCTGAAATCTTAAAATACAGTTTTATAGTTAGCATAACTAGTTTATTTTATACCATTAACAAATCACATCAATGACTTATTTAAATAAAAAGTTTATTTCTGTGATAATCGTACTTTTATGCAACGGGGGATAAACACAGACATATTCATGTGATCCAAACTTCAGAGATGCTATTTTATGATCACCTACTATGCTGGAGGCCAATGTGATTTGAACCTCAGTGATGCCAATATAACTAAGAACTATGTAATATAACTAAGAACTAATCGTAACATGAAAAGACAACCGTTCAATACCAAATGCTCAACAAAACGATGTGCTTCAGGTGTGACCCATTCTCCTCTATCTGCAAAAGCCTTGATAACACGATACACATCTTCACGTTTTCTGATCACCTTGCATGAAAGAAAGGAATGATGTACTGATCATAAAGTTAAACGCCAAACATAATTATTGTATAGTCTGAATAAATGAGAAGTGATTTCTCGAAAACCAAGGCATTCTAAAACTACTGATAGCTACCAAAATGAGGTGTAACTTTCTGTAGTCTTCTAACATCAATTTCCGACTGAAACCAACCAATCAGCATCAGATCCAATCAGATATGCTTATTCTTCCCAATCAGCCATTTTAGGGCCAAGCTGGTCTAAGCCAGTAACAACTTTCTAAAAGAAATGCTCAGCGAGGACTAGGATCAAATGATTACACTGCATCCACTCACAAAAATAAAGAAGTGGGTAGGCATGTGTAATTTTTTATCAACAACAAGAGACCATGCGTTCGGGAAGTTCCAGAACAGAGAATTTCAACCTGATTTATTTAATCCTTGGAACCCATTCCTAGAAAGAGTTAGATTATTGTGGGAACAGACCATTGTCGTCAGACTGATTCACTGCTGGACCGGCTCAGTCCACTGTTGTACTATGGATCTGGTATATAAACCTGACCCGGGCCTGAATTAATGCGAGAGAATCTATTTTCCTGCACATCCGCCTAGGGTTTCTCTGTTCACGACAATTATTGTCATTGATGAAAACAGAATGGTAAAGTAAGGATAAAACATGACCAAACTAAAAATCCCAAGAAATTATTTCGTGCGCTTAATTCAAAGAAACGTGAATGAAATAACACGAATTCATCATGGTCTATGCATAAATTAATTATTAATCACAGATTGATAAAGTAATCTTGAATACAATGAACACTATGACGTTCCCCAGCAAACAACAAAAGCAATCAAGATCCATAGAACAATAACCTTTAAAGATGATGACAAAATACAAACCACTAACAAGATGAAAAAAAAAGAAAGAAATGAAACCTGCATTTCTGGAAGTGAGAATCCAACTTTCTCTCAGCATCAGCACTTGCTTGGCGTATGTCATCAGAAACAGCAACCATTTTCAAAAAAATACATGATTGCACTAAAGGAAAAAGGTCTGCCTCCAGACCGGCTAAAGGAGAGATAGCATTTGTGAATGTTACCTGCACAAGTCGTTTAAAAAGAAATTCACTTTAATCCATACGTATGACTACAAATGAAGTGTATTTGACTTATATTCATGATAACCAACTAGCGATTTGAGTTCTACTAGTTTTTTTTCAAATTTAGATATCATTGAGCACAAGGTTACCTGGGGCATGAGATTAAAAATAGTCATGGTTTGGTAACTCAATGAACATTCATTGTGAAGAAGATGCAAAAATTATGAAGAAAGATAAAATGATTTTACCACAAAATCAAGGGAAGATTTCCACTCTGATTTTCTTTTTCCGACTATAATTGCAGCAATTTTTTGACAAAACTTACAGATTGAGAATGAATGTTTAATGGAGACAAAAAGTCGTGCACACCAACATGCTCCCATATTTGTTCAACGAATTAGCGTTGCCGTCAGCCGTCACATCCCAGAAAAGATAACTCTTCCCGGGGCCCCCGCTGGCGTCTCCGGACTCCCCGACGTCACCGGTGGGGGCCCCGGGAAGAGTTATCTATTCTGGGACGTGGCAGGTGACGGTGACACCAGGGTCCAGGCGCGACGGGGCTCTCACCCTCTCCGGCACCCCCTTCCAGGGGATTGGGGCTGCATTCCCAAACAACCTCCCTTCACCCCACCTATCACTCCGTCTCTCAGTTTATCTTTCTTGTTGATGTGCTTTTGCGTCTGTTTTGTTGCATAACCTCTCCATTGTATACGTTAGATTTCATGTTTACTGCAACTGCGATTCCTAAAAGAGTAATGGATCATGAACCACACGGAAATTACCCCAGATATTTCGATGATAGGTTATTTTAGCATGGGAATGTAAGCAGATGGAAAGGACGGCACAACACCATCTTGTTTAGGATAGGCAAACAAAAAGACCATGGCCCCATCAATGTCAAAGCCTTCAATATAGCACCGGTTAGTATTTGGCTCCGCAAATTTCGCTGTGCAAATTGGAAGCAAATCAGTGTCAACAATATCAAAGCGCACAAACTTCTGTTCTCCTTATTTGTATAAATGTCAGTTTCAAGGGAATAATAGACTCATGGACATGAAAACAAGAAATAAGATAATAAATTTAGCTTCAGATAGTTACGTTTTATGGAAAATCTGTGCACCAGATACCAGAGAAGATGCCCCCTCCAATGGGAGATGTGGCTACTCAAGTGAAACTGAGGAATCTAATCTGAGTGCTTGTGTAAGTCATCACTCATATGTGATCAACTTGTGGATTTAAACCTTAATTGGAGAGTAGTCACCAAATCATGTTCCTTGGGGAGTTCAGATTCATTGTGGATGGCAGATATTGCACCACAAAACTGGCATATGATGGCCTCTTTTGAAGTAATGTATGAGCTACAGACAGCAGCAGAATCAACATTGGGTACCTAAAGACAATTGCAAGACATGGTGACCCTATTTTACAAGAGACATTTGGCCATTTTGAAATGAGGTGAACGATCAAACACTTTGAAGACAAATTAGGTCAACAAAAAAATGATTAATATCATATGTAAGAAAATTATTGCGATGACTACTGTAAGGGCTATAGTCTTTTTGAAATATGTAATTAGAACCCTCTGTTTTGACAAGGTTTGGGGTGTAGCATATTTCACCATTTCAAAGTAAACCACAGAGAAGCTTGCGTAGAGGGTTTTTTCTTGAAATCTATAGGAGATATACTCGGACATCAAATTTTTTATTGAACAACTAATAAGCAAGTGATTCTATAACAGTCAAAAACACAACACATGTATAACTTGGTTCAGAAAATTCAAGCATTATTTTATCCATCAAATACCACATAGAAAATTCCAAATGAGCTATCATATTGTACCTAATTATTAAAGAAAGAGTAAAACACTCACTTGATAGCCAACTCTCCGAATGTCAGTAGAGTGTGATCTACAAAAACGCTTAGGGTAGTGTTAAAATACTGTGTGTGTGGCCGATGGGAAGTATATCACATGCTTCACTCACAGAAACACGTGATATCACGTTTCCTTTAGTGTGTCTCAGGAGTGTAAGGTTCTGTGTCGATAACCTTCTTTGTGGATCTGTTGTAAATAACAAATTTCCTGTCTTGATCTAAAAACAATTGAGAAACCTGATTTCCTTCGCTTGTGTTCTATTGGAGTTCCGTTTTTCTCCCTTCCACGAGAAGGTTTCTTGTTCTTCAAGACATAAAGGATCTTGGAGGAATTACAACATGGTACAGAGCGAATCCAGGTATGATTGTTCCTTTATTTTTTTCTATTCTCTCTCTGTGTAGGAGATTTATGGTACTTCTGTGAGCCTCTTCTTGAGAACTTAGAAAAGCAATTTCGGTTTTTCTTTGTGAGCCTCTTATTGAGATGGTTCTTGATCTTCTTTTGATGACGTACGTGAATTACATTGTGTCTGTGAGCAATCCTTCCGATTTCTATTTTTTGCTATATGTCTAAAGGCATAGAGACCTCAGTACGTGACATCTCTACCACCATGATGGATTCCAACCTTGTACCATCAAGATTGATAATAGAACTTTCTGTCATTCCTACAAAATTTAAGTTGACTAGTTATAACCTCATCTAATGGTTGGTATACATTAGGGAAGTTCTGATTGGCCAAGGGATGCTACATCATTTAGAGGATACAACCACCAGATCCCATGTCAAGATAATTCAAGAAATGTTGAGAGGAGGATGCTTTGATAAAGAGATAGATCTGGGGAACCAGGATTCCCCAGATTAGTAGAGATGTTTTATTCATGAGAACTGTGAAAGATCCATGGGGAACAGTACATATGAAATACTCAATGAAAAACAATGAGGCACGTGTATATGAAATAGAGACAAAGTTTCAATCTGTTGTTCAATGATCCAAATCGGTGCTGGAGTATGCGGGGAAATTAAAGAACTTGTGGCAGGAGCATAATTACTACCTTGTTCTTGAAACTAAAAAACCCAAAGAAATTACTCTCTTGCATAATTTCTAGAACGAAGGCATATATTTAAATTTCCTGCTGGATTAAGTCCTATTTTTTATCATATTAGAAAAATATTCTAGGACGTGAAAGGAGACCAGTTCTTAATAAGGTGATCTCAATTGTCTTACATGAAGAGAGTCATCAAAAATTGATGGGATCTGCTCAAGATCTAGGTAATACAGCGTTTATGGTAAAACCTAGACACATGATCAAATCAGTAGCAGATTCGGTTCACCAATCATCTTCTATGCAAGGGAAAAACCAGAAAAATGATTACACAGAAAATCTTCGATGTAACTATTGCAAGAAACCCTACCATACTAGAGATCGTTGTTATAAGCTTCATAGTAACCCATGAAGTTCAGACAATTGCATGAGTCAAGCGCACATGGTAACTAATTCATCATCTATTAGAGCTCTGATCAAATGAACCCAAGAAATGCCGATTCAGCTCCATCAAAAGATGTGGAGGGACTTTGCTGTGAATTAGAACAATTAAAGGCAATGGTAACACAACAATCACAGCCATCAATGAGTCATCAAATTGGTGAGTTCCATTATTCCCTTGGTGTCCAAGCTCCGTCCCAACACATTACTGGATGTTGGTCTTGTCGAGATGTGTCTAGTACACCTCACATGTCCTTCCTTATATACCTAAGTGTCTTCCTTCATAACTACATCTGTGTGTCTCTAGAACCTTCTAGGGAGGCTCATATAAATACCAGACATCCTCTCCCTTTGTATGAGTGATTTTTTTGATGAATAAGAGAATCATTATCTTTCCCTGTATGTGTGTGGGTTACCATACAGCATACTGAGCTTGATTCAAGTTTCTACAGTTGGATAATCGACTCGAGAGCAACAGACCATATGAAAAAATCTTCATACTAGTTCCTCCCCTACAACCCATGTTCCAATGACCGAAAAGTGTCCAATGCTGACAGTACATTTTTCACCGTCACTGGTATTCAAGACCTTACTCTTGAACCTTTAAAAATTCTCACCGAAAGTCCTCCATGTTCCCAAACCTTTAACCAATCTTATCTCCATCAAAAAACTTGTTAAGAACACACCTTATCATGCCTTTTTTAATGAAGATATTTGTGTTATCCTTGACAAGGTCTAGAGACAGAGGATTGGAGTTGCTAGAGAATGAGGGGGACTCTACATCCTGAAGGGATTTAGCCAAACCAATCTTGTGAAAGCAGATCCATCTCTAGAGCATCACAAGGACCTTTCTCACATCCAGCTCCATTAACGATTATGACATCTTTCCTTTACCATTATGAAGAGTTCTTTCCCTTCTTTGTTTTAAAAAATCTCCGTGAAAACACTTAAGTGTGATGTATGTGAACTATCCAAACATACTTGCATGTTTTTTCGAACAAAAAATGAAATGAGCGAAATTATTTTCTTTCATATCCATAGTGATATTTGGGGACCATAATTCAATTTTGATCTCTTAAGTAATAAATGGTTTGTCATCTTTGTTGACAATTGCACTCGCTACATGTGGGTATTCTTCCCTAAACAGAAATCTAAAGTTTCAGTGACACTAAAACGTTTTTACACAACAATCCAAACCAAATTTGATACATTTATAAAAAGATTCAGATCAAATAATGATAAAAAATACTTTAGCAATGATCTGAACTCTTCATTACAAACTGAGGGTATTATTAATTAGTCTTCATGTGTTTGTACTCTTCAGCAAAATGATTTGGCAAAAATGAAAAATCAACACCTCTTGGAGATTACATGATCACTCTTATTTTAGTCAAAAGCACCTAAATTTTTTGGGGTGAAACTATCTTAACAACAACATATTTGATAAACCGTCCTCCCACTAGAATCTTATATTTTCAAAGTTCTATAGAGAAGTTAGCTTCATTTTTCCTACTAATCATCCTCATACCTCACTAGAACCTCGCATGTTTGAGTGTGTTTCATTTATTCATAACCATGATCCAACTAAAGGTAAATTAGATCCTAGATCTCTCAAATGTGTGTTTTTTAGATATTCAGCCCCTCAAAAGGGTTAGCATTGTTATCATTCATCCACTTGAAGATTATTTCTAACTATGGATGTTACCTTTCATGAATATGAGTGTTATTTCATAAATCTTCTCTAAATACACCTATGCCGTTTCAACATTTAAATGATCTCACTACAAGTGGAATTTCTCCCCTTCTAGGTAAGAACATTCTGCCAATTCACATGAGTGATCAAAGTTCACCTCTTCCTAGTCTGCTTCTAGAGGATCTCAAATTTGGTTGTTTATTCCAGGACACAAGTACCTCCAAATTTTGAATCAACTCAAGAACTTGAATCTGACTTACCCAATACCCAAGAAACCACATCATTTTCTTATTGCCTTTAGAAAACCTCCATGAACTTGTACAAAATGCCCTTTATACCCTTCAACAAACTTTATTTCCTATCACAAGACTTCTCCTATTTATAAAACCTTCCTTGATACCTTGGATGATATTACTATTCCAACTAATGTTTCAAAAAACTCTCTCCAAGGAAGAGTGGAAACAAGCTATGGACGACTAAATGTATGCTCTTGAAAAAAATAATGCATAGGAACTCGTACCTCTGCCTAAAGATAAAAGGATGGCTGGTTGTAAATGAGTCAATTCCATAAAATCTAAGGCTAATAGATCAATACGTGCAGATTTATGGAATTACCTATCATGAAACATTTTTTCTGTGGCAAAGATGTGTGCAGTCAAAATTATTCTTTCTTTGGCAGCCATTTTTAGTTGGGATATCCAATAATGTGATGTGAAGAATGTCTTTCTTGAAGGAGATCTTACTAATGAAGTGTATATGTATTATCCACATGGTTATGAAGGACAATTATCACCTAATATTGCTTGGAGACTCAAGAAGTCATTGTATGGATTGAAACAGTCTCCACATGCATGGTTTGAGAGATTTACTGCAGTCATATGAAAATTTGATTAGTATCCTAGCAATGTTGATTATACTTCATTTTTTAAACATACTTCATTAAGGAGAGTTACTATACTTATTGTTTATGTTGATGATATCATAATTACAGGAAGTGATGCCACTGAACAAAATCATTTGAGCAAATACCTTGCCAAAGAGTTTGATGTCAAGACTTTAGGTTGCCATAAATATTGTCCAGGTATCGAGGTGGCCCATTCTTCTAAGGACATCTTCATCTCTCAACAAAAGTATGTAACAGATCTTCTAAAAGGTAATGGAAAGTCTGCACATAAATCAGCCAGTACCCCCTCTTGATCTTAATTACAATTTTTCTCTTGATGAAGGAGATAAGTCTATTGATTAGGAATCAACATCTTATTGGACGGTTGATATATCTCACACAAGCTAGACCTGGCATTTCTTATGCAGTTATTCTCCAGAGCCAATCATATATCAACCAAATGAATCTCATCTTTAGGCTGCCGATCAGATGATACACTACTTGAAAGGTACTCCTGGAAAAGGCATTCTCTATAAATGTGGTGGTATCATATTAGTTGAGATGTATATAGATGTCAACTATGATGGTTCTCCCTTAGATCATCAATCAACTTCGGGTCTTCTGACATTTGTAGGAGGCAATTTAGTTAATTGGCGCAACAAGAAAGAAAATCTTATTGTTCACTCAAGTGTTGAAGCAGAATTCAGAACACTTGCATATGAGGTATGTGAATTACTTTGGGTGAAGATTCTACTCACTAACTTCAAAATTCCTGACAAGTCTTATGAAGCTCTACTGTGACAATAAATTTGCAATCAATTTTATGCACAATCCGACCAAACATGATCGCCAAAAGCATGTAGAGATCAATCGCGATTTTTTCAAATGAAAAATTAAAGTCCAAAGCAATTTGCATCCCCTACATCTCCACTCAACATCAATTGGCTGATTTACGGACGAATAGTGTCTCTGGCACTCAACTACAAGTGCTCTCCAAGTTGGGAATGGATGATATCCATTCACCAAATTGAGGGGGAATGTTGAAACACTCTGTGTGCGGCTGATGAGGAGTATATTACGTGATTCACTTATGAAAACAAATGATTTCACATGTTTGTCTTAGTGTGCTTGGGAGTGTAAGGTTCTCTGTTTAGAACATTTCTTGTGGATCTGTTATAAATAACAAATCTACTGTCTTGATCTAAAAATGATTGAGAAACATGATTTCCTTCCCTTGTATTATATCGGAGTTCTATTTTTCTCCCTTCCACGAGAAGGTTTCTTGTTCTTCTAGACAAAGAATCTTGGAGGAATTACAACAGGTAGAAACCCCAAATATTGTGAAAGTAATTTCAACGTGCATAGGACTCCACAAAGAAGAAAATAAGCGTTCTACAAAAAACATTACTGTTAAGTGAGGGTGCAAATTTTACAAAACCCTTAACCAAAACCAAAAGGATCTTCACATATCATGATACCTCAAGGAAAATTAGGCTCAATTTGAAAAAACATTAAAAAAAATGAAAAAGATTCATTCCAGACTATCCAATACATGAACATAATTTCTACTATAACTTTATCCACAATTAGACTTTTCCAAGGTGCCATGTCTTATTGCCATGTCCTTACCTAAATAATGCATAGCTGTAGTAAATACGAAATAAATATGAATGTTAAAAAGTAACTTTGTCAGCCCGAATATGATCTCTAATTGACTAACTTCAACAATCTAGTAAAATTAGATTTCATATTTAAGTGAATTCATCTTCAATTTCCTTCTTCAACTTTGATTTTTATATTCTTTAGTTGTAAAATTATTCAGTTCCATCTCATGCCCTCAAAAAGTTTATGAATAAACAATACAATTTCTGGGAGAATGTGTCTATGATTTATTTCAATATCACATGAAAGCCATTGGACACTTCAAAGAGCGAGGACTCTACCGTCCTCCCTAATAAACTGTATTGAATAACTTACAGCCTACATGTAAGTAAGTTACAATGATCCTTCAACAAGACTCGAACAAATCCCAAAGCTAAAGTGCAGCAAACATTAGGCATGTAGATTCACCGACAATAGAAATATTGGATCTTTTGTTCTTACAAGAAGAAAAGAGTTAGCTAAATACATAAACACGAGAAACACACATAGATGTCACTCAATATTTGCTATCCCTTAGTAGATTTATTGTCCTTCCATTTAAAGCAGTAATGTAACATATTCAAGAGAATAAAAGGGCAATTGGTTGAATAATTCGAAGTATGTTAGTGTCTAAAATATACATAAAACCAGCATACATAGGCCTTGACAGTGAATGGAAGAGAAAAAAATAGTGCTCGGAACTAAGAGCTTAGTCATGTACTCGATAAAAATAATTATTAAATTATTTAGGTAAGAAACACTCATCCAAGTAACATACTTTCTCAAGTGGAACTGAAGCTATCAAATCATGTGCTTCTTTTGACTTCAAAATAATATGATCCACCAATTTATGAATCTGAGATGCAGAGAGGTTAATGTGGACATTAAAACCTGGGAGATCTGCATAAATAAAGCCAAAGCAAGATTTAAATTTCTGATAAAAGAACCAGAGACAAAAAAATATTGTCAAGGATATCCAGTATTGAGGAATTACAATATTATTTGATGGACATTTAAAAACAATATATGTCCTTTAAGATAATGAGAAATGATAAAAATGAAAAGGTAATTCACCGTCCTTCTACAGAGGAAATGGTCATCGATATAGTTTTTATTTTATGATTATGAATTTCTAAAAAACTACAGAAAACCTCCATTCCAACATGTTTCATTTACACATTTTTTCACACAAGAATCATCTAAATATATTAAGACAAGGGGTAATTTTTTCTCAAGTCATCCGTATCCAACAAGTAATGATTAACTGTAGTGTCACCCAATGGAAATGACCTTTAAATTGTTACTACTTTATCAGAAATAAACCGAAACAATGTACCAATCATCAAATGAAATGTCTGTTTCATCATCTTCTGATCGAAATTTTCCAGTAACATAAACTCTCATGATGCCCTCACAGCCATTTAAATTACCCATTACGGCCTCACAGTAAAATAATGAAGAATTTAGCAGTAAACACCATCCACCATCTTGAAAATTCATTCATCTCAGCATATTTTTCATTTACCATCATCAACACAAATTCCAATTTTCTCCCTCATATGCTCTGTGGAATCGTAGCTGTTCAACCACTGCTGTATGCAAGCTTTTCAAGATGCCAAAGGCAGTCACACAACCTTACTTCCTAGCCAACACGCTTGGCAAAAAAAATTAAAGTATAGAAAATTACGGCAACATATGAATTAAATGACCCATAGATATATCCATATTTTCATACATTTGCAATAAGATATGTTCACAATAAATATAACATGAGATTAAATTACAAATAAAATAAATATACATTGATAAATGTAAAAAAAATCATTGATAGATAAATAATGTATCACAATGAAATGATTAGATATGGAGTGGATATGTAAGATATAATACCGCATCTAACATCCATATAATATATGCTTACTTGTCCACGCAAGTAAACAAGACCACAACTTGAGCGTTCTTTCATAAGAACCTGCGCAACCTGACATTAATTTGTATGCATGAAGCCAGATTACATTCGTGCAAACACGAATTTTCAGCCATGAAGTGACCGTTCGATTGGCAAGTATTTTTGAATCGTGAATCGTAGAAATCACACACATAAAGGTTTATTATAATGAGTGTCAAGAGAAAATGTCATATTTCATTCATCAACTCAAAGCTTACTTGAACCAAAGTAGGCTGTCCAATGGCAATGAATAGACATTATAGTTAACTTTTCCATCCGTTTATATCTGAAAAAACACATCCTAAAGCCTAACTCATCCTCAGGAAATGCATCCAGCAAATGGCACTATCTCAATATCCAGAGCACTGAAACATCAGTGTGGTTTTTCCCATTTGTGATGCTTATCAGTCAAATATATCCTCCCTGGCTACATGAGGAAATGTATACTATACCACAGCTCCACCATGGCTTGCACAGGAAAAAGAGCAAATCACTCAAAAGGAGGGAAGCTACAACTACACTTCCATTATAAATTCAAATGTGATGCAATAAATAGCGCCAAGGCATGATCTTGAGGGAGGATGACCTCGTGTTGATCTCTCTCTTCTGAAAGTACTCCATGGCAATGAGTTGGTCGTAGATAATGTTTAGGAAATGTTCACCTCTGTACGTATTATATACAGGGCATATTTAATATCTTATAGCACTCTCAAAGGCAGTGAGTGCAGAAAACTAGAGAAGACCATTGCATGGACTATTAAGAGAAGCCTTGTCTTCCTCCAATGGTTGCCAATTTCCTGTATCCTTAGTTGTCATGACTTTCCTTCATTTCGCATAGCCTATGTGAGGCAATCATGAACCTTTTCGAAATGAGTATACGATGCATTTTACTTTACATCCAAAATCAATTTGAGTGCAACAAAAAACCCAGCTCATTTTTAGGAAACACCTCCAATGAGATCACAACCCACGGGGATGCCTTTGGATTCATGTTAACTGTGAAATATGGAGCATATTCGGAAATGATGTCCCTAGTGATGTTCAATAAATTGACGGAAAATCAATCTTCCCAAAGAAAAGAAAATATCAGCAACTTTTCCGCCATAAGATAAATCAGGATTAATTTCCAGGTTAAGCAGCTTGTGTTCTACTCCGTCATGCTAAGCTGGCATCTCATTGATTAGAGTAATTTATCATGATTTTGATTCATATCGGAGTATCTTTTTTTCCCGACTAATCCAGCGGCATTTTTTATGGTGTAAAAGCTGGGCATTTGGATAGGGATAGTAAACATCGAACCGTCTGTTGCACACTTACTTTACGTCAAATGCTTGCCTTTGCACACGTTATTGAGCATCGGAACACATGAAATTCACAAAATAAACAAACTGGCACCGTTACATCTAAAGTTATGGAACGACTTCGACAATATTCTTCGGGAAATAAAAAATAATAACGATACGACGGAACACGAAGATGCTACAAAAATGGCGCAGTAGAGGCATGGTTTCGAAAAGAAGACAAGCTCCCGGGAAAGGAAAAAAGGACACCTGTGGCCTTCTTCCTTTTGCTTTTGTTGCTGCAGCTCCTGTTTCGATGGGCATTGAGGGCGGAGATGATGAAGTTCAGGCCGACAACGACAAGCGCCGCGACGCCCGTATATGCGACCACCCGCCTCCCTCTCCTCCCTCTCTCCGTCCTCGCTTCGTCCATCAGCGAAGCAGTATGAGCACCGGTGTCGGAGAGGAGGGAAGGGATGGGGATTCGATTTGAAAGAATGGCCACCACCAGCCGTTGAAGCCAAGAAAGGGGCGCGCCGCGACTAGATTTTTAGCTCTAAATTTTTTTTATTCGTTGTAATACCCACGACGAAAGCACCCAGAACATTGTTTGGACTAAAATAGAGTACTACTGCCAGTCAGTGTTTTTGTAAGGACTGTATTATAATTTTCACCTCTTCTCACACTCCCTCGAAATATATACATAGATATATATATTAAACTGATAATAATCAGTTATATATATTATAAATAAAAAACTGCTTATTATCAGTTTAATATTCATAATTTTCAAGATTATTGTCTTTTATGTTTGGTTCAACGTAAATACCTTAAATTAGTTAAAGCCCCTACACACACTAACATGAGAATGGATGAGTGCTGCCCTCTCGCCTTACATTGGATGGCCAATTGACATATCTTGCATTTTCTGCTTTGAACAACTGGTCTATTTTTGTGGTCATTTCTTCTTTTTTTGGGCCTTTTTTTTTATTTTTTGCCAAAAATGTCAGTTTTTAATGACTATGACAAAGCAGAGTCCTGATTATTTGAAAAAAAATCTCAAAAAATGGTAGAATCCATTGCCATATTAAACATTCTTCACGAAAGACATTTATCAATAATTATTTTATAAAAAATTAATATTACAAAAAATAGTTAATTATTGGCAACCTTACCGTGTGTGAAAAAAAATATTATATGGGGAAAAATCAGGTCAATTTTTCCCTTTATGTGATTGTGAACAAAGTTGATATTTTAATAAATGAAATTATGGATATTAATTAATGTCATGGAAGATACTAATGAAATTTTAGCGTGCATCCCTCAAAATGTTTCTGAAGGTACATTCTATCTTGCTCACTTTGTTTCTTCTTCCTTAATCTCCCTTTGCCTCATTTCCTCCCTTTGACCCTATCTTCACCACTTTACTCTCTTTGTTCTTTCATCTCTCATCTATTATCAATCTTACTTCATCGCTATATAATTTTATATACTTTTTTGTTACATATCATCTAAAGACTATATAATTTAGTAATAAGTATATTCTTGAGATGACACGGTGCACATGAAAATGAAAATGATAATTGTGTGTATGGTGTGATGTGAGACCACCTCAAGTACATAAAGTCAACGACCTAGATTGACATCTATTTATGGCAAGAAACTCTAATCCCTATGAATCCAAATCCTCTTCATCTCACTTCGATGGTATCTTGCATGAATGCCCTCTTTTAAATCTAATGATATAAATATTTTATTTTCCCATAAAATGATTTTTAAATATGATAGATATTCTCTTATGAGTGGTGACATATTTTATTTGATGTGTGAGATAATTAAGAATAATCTTATTTGGCATCAACCTCTCAAATCAGTAAATTTTTTAATGGCCCTTATTTAGGGAGCTATTGTTTCCTTATAAAGGGAGGTGTCTTGGTAACATAGGGAAGATTATGAAATATGTTTTTAATGAGAAGGAATACTTATGAATTTGAATTTAAGTAATTTTATGGAATAATTAATAATGAGATGGATGAAAAATAAAATGAGTGAAATCTATAATTTTTTTACTGAAAATGAGTAAAGCAAAATGTGTGAATTTTCTACGCCGTTTAAAATAATCTGGATGATAAATTGATGAAATAAATCTAAATGAAGCGGAAGAAATATAAAATTATTTAATTAGTGAAGTTTGTACGAGGGAGGCAGTAGCACCATTTGCGTCGAAAACAGGGGAAGATACTCCGTCGAGCCAGGAACGGCGCCGCCTGGAACCCGGCGGTGGATCGCCGGAGGGGCGACCCTTTCTCTGTCGGACGACGGCCTGGAGTAGAGCTGCGAGCTTCGTAGAATCACAGGACGGTGAAATTCTTGCCCCGTCCATTGCTTCCCCCCGTCATCGATGTGGGAAAGCCCATCGTAGCAAGAAGGCTGGCGATTCTGAGGATACGTCGTAGAGCTAGTGCCGTCTTGGAGAAGTCAGGGTTGGAGGGTTGCTGTTTTGGGAAGGATTTTTTTATTCCTCCGTCGGAAACTTCTCCTCGTCGTAGGTGGTGGCCGGACGGAACTGCCTCCCCCGTCCTCATTCCCTCGGCAGCCCTGAGGGATGGCTTGGAAGCGGCGGAGGATACTGCTGCACAGCGGCGAAGCCATGGATTCCGATAATGATAAGGTTTGCATTTTTTTTTTTCGTTTTCTCTCGTCTCTCCTCGCGTTGATGGCTATGAAATTCATGCGGTTGTTGGATAATTCCTTGGAAAACTTTTTTTGTTTTTGCTGTGGACGTGGGAGTCTCCGACCTCCCCGAGAAATCAAAATAAATGGCTGGGCAGTTGTCGATCATGCGTTTGACTCTTAAGGGCAGAGACAGCGGGAAGAAGAAGAATTGGAATTTTTCCCACTGGAGATAAGAGTGAAGGAAATAGATTGAAGGGCGATAGCGGTGACAGAAGAAGAAAAAAAATGGCGAAGGAAAATGCTGTTCACCTCTTCTATTGCTTCTGGCTGTTGTCACCGGCCTCCCACAAAGGCCCCGTCTGCTGCATTCTCTCTCGTGCTTGGGCGCCTGCTGTAATCAATCTGGGCGATGTGTTTCTTGTTCTAATTATCCTCCGCATGTGGATGAAACACTATTTGTTCCAGCCTCAGCACATAGACAGAGAGGATCCGCTAACAGTATCCTGTCATCGCTGAAACAGCTTTTTGTGATCCTACCAATGTGCCCGTTTCTCTTCAGCTGCCATTCTGCACCCGCTTTCTAATCAGTCCACCATACTCCTACGCGCTACCCTATTTTCTCTTCGTCATTGCCCAGCAGTAGTTTTCATTGCTACTGAGAAGAAACAGGCTAACCGCTGAAGCTTTAGACCTATTGAGAGCAGGTCTTGTCCTTTTAAACCGACTGATCATATGGCTTTTGTCTCTGGGTTAGTGTTTTGATGACATGACGCAGAGACAAAATACTATATGGAATTATATTTTTCTTGCTGCTTACTTCTTCAGGAACTGGAGTTTATGTTTATAAATTTGTGCGTAATATTTTCTTACGACTCTTTTCTGTAAATTATTTATGATATGCGAGAAATCCGCGGGTGAAAAATGTTTCAGGCTAGACTTTTATCTGTGGCTCAAGAATTTGGCCGGGAAATACGTGTATTCACAATCCCTTCAGCTTCTGCATCAGAAGAACCTTCTGCTGCTTCTACCTCGCAACATGGTGATCACCTGCTCTGATTAACGGACACTGCTTTTATCATGTGGTCGACTTGTCCTTAAAGTATGTTCTTTTTTCCCTGAGAGTGGATTGAGTAACAGAGTCAGTCAATTTGAGAAATGAAGACTCTGTGCTATAAAAAAGAGCTCCTCTGTACAAAAACTGTAGTTTAAACCTTGATGGTGTCAGAGATGTTAGTGATCAAATGCACCAACCAAGAAATGACAGATTCTCCACCACCGAAGATGCTAACCCACTCCCCTAAATTCTTTGAACTTATGAATCCATTATTTCAACATGTTTTCTTGCAATTGTATATTCTCATCATCTCTATCCGAATATTGCAAAATGCGGGTGCATTATTTTTAAGGAGTTTATTCATGTTTTCGTTCAATTGTTCATGGACAGAAGAGGAAGAGGACAATGATTTCTATGACTTCACTCCTGATGATTATTACCGGATCATGTCAATCAAAAAGGAAGGTAATTATCATTTACAAGTGAAAGAATGACATGGT
Organism: Spirodela polyrhiza; assembly: GCA_024713555.1. Taxonomy (NCBI): domain Eukaryota; kingdom Viridiplantae; phylum Streptophyta; class Magnoliopsida; order Alismatales; family Araceae; genus Spirodela; species Spirodela polyrhiza. The sequence continues at coordinate 2,720,029 of CM046540.1, forward strand.
ATTACACCTTCTTGGGAGAATTGAAGATTTATTGTGAACTGTTTTTCTTGTATTTAGCTTTTGCTTATAATTTTGATATTTTCAGACTATTTTTTGGAAGTTAGCATTCAATTTTTGTTTTGGTCGCAAGCAGATTTATTTCTGAAGACACACAAAATTCGTGAAGCAGAGGCTGCGGCACGTAGAGCAAGAATAACCAAGGTATAATGGGTAAATCTATGAAACCTGTCGACACCTATGTTCTTCTCTTCGGTATTGGCTGTTGGAAAGCTTCTGATTTCTATCTTTGTTCTGGTTGGAATGTGATGCTTTGATATCGCTTGAAATGATAAAGGGACAATATTGGTTTGTTATTTTTACTTTCACTTGTAAAAGTTTGGCCCAGATGGAGCTGGCGTCAATATGCTTGCTGGCTATGAGCGTTTCAATGTTGGAATTGAACCTCGTACGAATTTCGTTGGGCATGAAAGCAGCAAGCTTGGTGTCCAATTTTTATGACTATGGGTTACAGTTAGGATTCTGGTTTTGTTTTGGGCTCGTCAAGGGAGCCAAAGATGATTGCTTGTCTATCAGAAGATTCTATAAATAAGCAGGAAGATGAATTATGGATAAAATGTTACTATTGTGGCATCTATGCACTTCCATAATTGGTGTCCAATTATGGAAGATGAATTATCAGAAGATTCTATAAACATCATCGTGTGGCCTGTAGGACGGTCAAATGCAAAACATGTTCTTCTGAGATTGCAAGAAACAATTGCCCCTAAATTGGCTTTTTTGATAAAGTTCTTTAGATCTGGTAGAAATTTGAATGCAGCATGTGTGTGAAGCTAATTACTCTGGAATACTCAAATATTAATATTGAAAGATTAAGAGAGTTATTTTGCATTTCACTTGTCTCAAGGAAGTAGGCTGGAGTGGAACAGGTACCTATATTACATAAAATGAGGCTTTAAAGGTACGTGAATATATTCTAGTATACTGCAGTGGAGGTGGAAAGTGGATGGGATTGCCGGTTTGGCCAGATCTCGAAGTTGGAATGCCATCATTAGAAATGTTTCATAAATCGGAAGGGTGGACAAGCACCTCTTTGTTGAAAGGAGATTGAATTATTAGAAGGCTTAGGTCAAGTCTAGAAAAACCCAACCTTATAATTTATCAATATTTAAGATGCGAAAAAATTAAAAAATCGAGGCGCACTCCCAGTGCTCTTTTAATTGAAGGTTCTGAAAGAAAATAAATTATTTGGTTTTTTTAATGGAATGGCTAGCCTTGACGTGTTAAAGGTGGTACTGCAATGGTGCCCTAGTTTTTTTATCAACTACTGCTTTTGCTGATCTGGAGCCCGTGTTATCTTGATTGATCAATTTATATCGGTAATCTACAAACTTGTCATTTTAATATATTCTTGGATTTTTCGGAAAAATATATATGTCTATGTTTCGAATGTTTCATTGGCATAGAACTCATTGCATTGTACAGCTATTAGGATATTTCTTCTCTGTAGCCTTTGATTTTACACTATATCAAGTTTTGTCAATATTTTTAAACTGGAAGCCATTTGAGAGTACTTAGGCCTATGCAACCTCTTCGAAGGAAGTATAACATTCTCCATAATCATTTGACAAGAAAAAAAAATTCTATTTTAAAATTATTCTGAATTATCATTCCTTGCTTGATGTCGCCATTTTGACATATTTTACTTAGCGTAGGCCATTATTAGGGTTCGGTTCCCTGACAATTTCGTCCTGGAGGCAAAGTTCCATCCCTCAGAGACCGTCCAAAGCTTAATGGATCTCCTCATCAGAGTATTGGCGAGGCCAGATCTGCCCTTCTATCTATGTAAGTCGTGTCTGACCAAACTTCTTTGTAAATACAATCCCTCGCCTGATTTTGTAGGAATCTGCGTTTCTTAGGATGAAATATGATGGACAAGGAATTATGCTTTCGCAAATATTCCTATCTTCTGTTTTTCGAAAAGATAGACGATATAGTTAATACAAGAAAGGTGGGTTACTAAAAATGGTCTCGGTTGCATTTGCCAATGATTTATATTTGATGATAGTTAATGGGCGGAGGTTCACCACCTATTTTGATAAAATCAAGATGTTTTTTCCTGAGTTTTGTCCCTGTTTCTGGGTAAAAAGAAAGGAAATATTTTATCTACCTCGAGAACAAACCAACAGAATACCAGCTGTCTCAAAAAATAAACTAAAAGCTTGAGATTCTTGGTTTTAATGATATGATACCCTATCTCCACTACTGAGAGTTTTAATGAGGGCTATTGAGAACCGATCGAAAACATGTGCATATTTTTCTGTCTTTTCAGTATTTAATGAACTTACAGTACCATCTGTCTGAAAAGAAAAATGTTTGACGAACCTTAAGCGTACACAACTGCATTTCTCTTGCTCTTTTGGGAAGACAGCCCTACTATTAGAGAAAAATTCCCTTGTGATGGTCCGATGGACCAAAACTCCTGAAGGTATCATAAACGCCGTTCTTTTGTTTATGTATTTAGTCAGAGGAATGCATTCAGATTAAAGATTGCTTGTGGAATTTCTTGCTAATAAAACCAGAATAGGCCATGGAGTGCTTTCTTTGCTTATTGAATATGTATGTATCCCAATGAGCCCTGTTCTATTTCAGACCATGGGTATCCATCTTTCAAGTTACTTAGTATGTCCAAAGGGCTCGAAATTTGGCTTCATCTCAGTAGAAAATAATGCATGCCACCCACTCATCCGCCTGCAGTCAGGAGGATGCCCTCCCTTCCGGGGGTACCTGGACATATTTATGCACCCTGAATATCTGGCTTAAACTCGGATTTTGGAGGACTCCGTTTAAATATCGCTGGCCGAAGTTGAAATCTCGTGAGATTTTAGCTTGTCCATCCTTGAGCGATTTCTCGAAAATGATATATTTAATTAATAGTTTAAGATTGGATTCCTTATGGTCAGTGAAGCAATTTCATCCTTTATCTTTACCCAGGAAAAAGAAATCAAAATCCTACTCGGGCAATTGATTTGGACGGCAAATCCAGCAATGGCACTACACTCGTGCCCAGAGAATTCCATAATCCTCAAAGGAATCTTAAAAATAGAAAACTAATATGGACGAATTTTTTAAAAAACTAGGAGACCCAACAATCAAAAACTTTTTTTGGTTTTAGATTACATGAGATGACAATCTCTTCTTATAGCACAATCTTATACACCATTAGTGATCCTATGGTTTCTAGTGGGGAAAAGCGAGAGGTCGTTCAAAACCTGTAGCTGGAATGGTTGGAATAGGGAAAGAAGATGAAGAGAAAATGGGATGAGGAATAAGAAGAAAATTGTCAAGAGACAGAGGAGTTCATGAGAGGAAGGCAAGGTGATTTATTTCATCCAAAGTCTGCTTCTACCCTGGGGGCTATCGGATGTTTAAACAAAGCTCATGAGGAATCCCACCAGGCATTTGCGTAGGAATCCAATCAGCCATCATACAGAGACGGAAAAATAACCGTTAAAGATCAATTCTTGCGGGAAGTGACACTCATGGAAGAGAAAATGGTGAAGGTCTCAGTAGTTGTGTTAACTAGGTGTCGTTCTAAATTACTAATATCTGTGGACAAGACTCTTTAGATTGGGGAGATCTGTTGCTGCTAATATTGAGTTTATTCCAAATTTAATTGCCATTTTCGCACAAAAAATGTGGATGTAGATTTGGTTTCATATTTAATCTAACATATTGTCCTTTTCTTTTCCTTTTCTCTTATATTCTTGATCTCTGACAACGACTGACCAAGAAGGTGAAGAAAACGGAAGAGCGCCCCCCCCCCCCCCCTCCCCCGCCTTAATTAAAGGAAAAAAAATGAATGTCCTTATTGTAGTGTTTCTGAGATGGGGGTCTAATTGTCTGGCCCAGGAAATAACCAATTCTATACCCAAATTTCCTAAATGCTAACAACTTTCCTGGGCATCATTTTTTTGTTCGATTGCTTTTGTTCATGTGGATTCTCTAATTCATTGCAACTGGGGGCCGCTTTTGGCGATTTGGGTTCTGTTCTTCCTTTGATTATGCTACAAATTCTTAAGAATCTTTGCGTCTTTCCAGCTGTTGGTGGCATTGTCCATCCTTTGTGATTATTTATTGAATGACCCTCCTACAACTCGTTTTCTGATTCAGATACCACCCCCCCTAAGCAACGAATTAGAGATTTCTCCAAGGATTTTTATTCGGTCGGCTTCGTGCCTGGAGCTATTGTGTACTTCTCACACGATCTTCCAAGAGGTTTCTCTCTCTCTCTCTCTCTCTCTCTCTCTCTCTCACGATATATATATATATATTTATGCAATTAGAATAATGCTACATTGAATTAGCAAACTAAAGTTTATGAAGATGGTCTCCCTATCGCGTCGTGGGTTCGCATTGAATTGCTATAATTTTCTCTGCCCATCACTTCATATTGGTATTTTTACTCCTGGTGTTCTTGATGATACGAACTCCCAAGCTATCCTCATAGTTATGGAGGCGTATCAAATTTTTTTCTTTGAGCAAGTTGAAGAACATTGATAATACTTTCCAGAGGCCGAAGGCGAAGGCGGAGACCTGGGGCCCTTCCTCTGCGAGGACATCCTCTCTCTGAACGGCATCGAGCCCGCTCCTCAGGCTGTTGACGTCATTCAATCTGCCACCGGGCCTTCCCCCCAGAGCTCACCGTTGACCTCTCCACCGAGCTGAAGCCGCCCTCCGAGAAGAAGCTGGCTAAGCCCAAGTGGCTCAAAATGTAGCTGTAGTGGAGCTTTCTGCCGCACCATGCCAGGTGGAGGAACCAGAGGAGAGAGAGGATGGGATAATTTATGTACAAAAATAGAAGATCTTGGCCAGTTCAGCAGCCCCCCCCCCCGTCCTCCTCTCTCTCTCTTCCTGCGTGGGCATCTGATCTCCTTCTACAAGCTTTTATCATCATCACCGGGTTTTTTTTCCTCATCAGTAGCCATACACCATCTTGAAGTTCTTGCCTTCTGAGAGCCGCTTGTCTGATTCAACTGGAAGCAATAAACAGATCGGCCGGATGAACAGGATTCTCTCGTTTGCGTTATTGATATATCAAATTTAGTAAAGAAAATTGTTCTGAAGTGAAAGCATTTTCTTATTTTAGATTTCGTTGACAATATGGTCCATGAATGTGTTCAACTTGGCATGCATGTGGGTCGCAATACGTCGGTCTTATCCGGGGAGAAGATTCCAGTTTTAGAAGGTCGCCGTTGGCGGGCCCTGCGGCGCACAGGACACCGCCGCCGGAAATTCAGGAGGCGACAGAAAGGTTCGTTGGTACCACATCCAGAAAGAAGGGGAGAGAGAGAGAGAGAGAGAGAGAGAGGAGGGAGATGGCCGGGAACATCTCCGGAGGGATGACGTGGGCAGATATGTGGGACAGCACCCCCGACACGCCGTTGCCGGCGGCGGTGGCGGAGGAAACGACGAAGGGAGAGGACGGCGGGAAGCGGAAGCAGCAGGGGGCGAAGAAGGCCAAGGCGGGGCCTTTGCAGTGGGTGAAAGCCCTTTGCCAGAAGAAATCCCACAAGTGATCCCTCCTCTCTCTCTCTTTCTCTCTCTCTCTCTCTGATGCGGATGATGGGCTTCTTCACGTAGGGGGCGCCCTGGACTTGCCCACTTGTACCCCTTATAAACCCACATCTAGAACAATGCCTTCTTCTCAAGTCTAATTCTTTCATTGGCATTGATAACGTGTGACAACCATATACATAAGAAAAAGTTACGTTTACATCTTCCACCTCATTAAAATTCATATTTGGCTGAGGCATGTAATGACATGATTTTAGGATATATTAAAAAATAGGGAATATAGTCTTCCATATGGTTTCATTTTTCATTTTCAATTTATAGAGCAACGTGTCAATACTCTCCAAACTAAAAAGATTTATTTCTCAGATTAAATATTAATGTTGTATAGACTTTTGTGAACATTAGTTTATGTCACTGTATATGATTTATGTATCTTGAATCGATTACAAAAGCTCAGGATTACATATGGGTACAAATACTTAGAAAATATTCTCAATTGATTTATTAATGTAATTTATTTAAGAAATAAAGATGAGGAGTTCATTCATTTTCAAAATGTTAAAATAACAAAAAAGGTTACAAGTTACAAAGTTTTTGATGGACAATCATAAAAAGTTATTTAAGATTAAAAATCCAATTTTTTGCAAAAATCTTATGCTCATCCTTGGCATGAGCTTCAAATTCAAAGTTTTCTAATCAAAATCCAAGGTGAACTGAAGGAAGTATAGTAAGAGTTGACATCAAAAAGTTATAACACAAAATATGAAAACTATATTATTTGTACATAATTATGATCCTAAATAAAATTATTGATGATTGGAAAGATGTAAAACACTATAAATTTTCAACATAGATTTTGTTGAAACATAAAATGTGAGATGATAGACGCCTTGTCCAAATAAGGAAGATTCTGACACTCTCTAACAAACTCAAAGAGGTCATAAGGTTATCAAGACCCGTTTTGAAGGTCATTTGATGTTCTCATAATACCTGAGGTTTTTGAAGTTTATTTTTCTGTTTTCATTTTTTCGTTTAGTGTTTTTTAGCATGAGATTTTTTGTCTTAAATATTGAACTCATAATATGATGTTGACAACATAAAAAGTAATAGAGATAACAATAATTTAAGGGTTGGGTTTGATAATGATAATTTAAAACATTTTAAAGAGGTGAACAAACAAACACACACTTTAATGTTGATAGTCATGCAATTAAAAGTTGCTAATAATCATGAGTATTGTTCATGCATTGAAAATGTTTTATTTGAAGTTTTTGTCACACTCATTTTTTAAAAATATCATTATAGTTTTGAAACTTTTTAAATTCCCATTTAATGACTTTTAAGTGAAATATATTTACTAATTTCAAACTAAAACCTCAATTTCAAAAAATCCCTCTGATATAAAAGATTATTTGTACACATCAATTCCCTTTGAAGTAAGAACCACAATGGTGACAGAATCACATCAAGATTCATAAAATTTGATTTGCTATGATTCCTCAAAAAATGAGTAATTTTTCATGCTATTCTATGAGTTGTAAATGATTTTATGTCAAAAAATAGAACTACTTATCTTTACAGGCCACATTTTGAAGATTGGAACTATGATAGGATTACCAACTTACCAAATTTGGGTTATGCTATGTTCTAGAAGGCCTCTTACCTCACTCAAAACCATTGAAAAAATTCAGTAGAGGGATGATGCGGGCAATATAAGTGATCCTTATAGTGTAAAAAATACCATGAATCGTAAGTTTTCAACTTTGGTTCTCAATCATAGTAAAGATTTTTTTTCTGTAATTTATGGACACCATAGAAAATCTCTTTTCCAAATGTCTTTGATTTTCATAGCTAATCATCTAATTTGATAATAGTCAATGCTCTTAATTGACATGATATTTATTTGTTACGAAAATTATGATTAAGGTTTTAATGAAAGATGTTGGCTAAGAACTTACCACTATAATGAACTTATAGTGTTTTCCCCATCTTGTTGACGGACATTCTCCACAAAATGAGGAAATGATAGGTAAAAATGTAAAAATGGAAAAGTACTCTTCAAAGTTTTTTTTTAAAAAGGAAAACAATTTTTACATTTCGTGGACTAAGTTTATGCAATTAAAATATTACTTTATAATGATTTATATATATATATATATATAATCGGAAGAAAGAAGCTCGTTTTGAAGAGCTGTGTTTGCATTTTGTAAAATATGTTCACATATAAAATTCCTTAAGAAAAGTATATAAGAAAATCCCCCTTGTGTCAGTTAGGTGCTTGTGTAGAGAGGCCCACCAGCATCCTTGACACCTGAAAGATGTCCCTTTTGTAGGAAGATATAAGCACAGACCCAGTCGGATCCCAGGGCTGCTCTTCATCGCGCACAACTCCTTCCCCTTCCATTCCCTCTCCCCCGTCCTCGGAGGTTCTCCCAGGTGGAACCGCGTCCTCCCCAGCTCAGAAATCCTCAGGCAGCGGCAGTTGCCATTCTCCATCTTTCTTACCTTCTGTGATTCTCCTCCTCTTGTCCTGGGGCGACAGTCGCGCAGACGTACCCAGTCGAGCTCCATCTGAGGCTCTCCTGGCTCCCTTAAATCGGGGTCATGGGTTTCCTCCCCTTTCATCCGTCCCCCTCTCTGCCCTCCTCCCAATCTCTCTGTGAGATTGCGCTCTGACTCGCGCCCTCCCTTCCGCCATCCGAGATATGGGCTGTTGCCTGCCCTCCTGCCGCGTTGATTCCCCTAATTGCAGGTCTTTCAGATGTCGATGCTCACTTTAGAACAACTTCTCTCCCCCCTGAGACAAGAGGACGGCGAGGAGGCTGCGACTACCGCAGGGGCGAGGAGTACGGCCATGTATTTGCCCGACAAGCCACGGTCGGTGGACTACTACAAGGAAGAAGGGCGGAGTATTATGATGGAGGTGGTCGGCAACAACCCCGTCCCGCAGCAGCAACAGCAGCAGCAGCAGCAGCAGATGATTCCAGCTGAGAGCAGCGGGGAGGACCACGAGATGAAGGCCCCGAAGAAGCGGGCGGAGACGTGGATCCAGGACGAGACCCGCAGCCTCGTCGCTCTGCGCCGGGAGATGGACGGGCTCTTCAACACCTCCAAGTCCAACAAGCATCTGTGGGAGCAGATTTCGGCCAAGATGAGGGAGAAGGGTTTCGACCGCTCCCCTACGATGTGCACCGACAAGTGGAGAAATCTGCTCAAGGAGTTTAAGAAGGCGAAGCAGCAGGTCAGGGCTGGCGGCGGGGCTTCGAAGATGTCCTGCTACAAGGAAATCGATGAGCTGCTGAAGGACAGGAACAAGAACGATGCCGGCGGTGGCGTAGCTCAATACAAGAGCCCCACTCCCTCTGCCAAAGTTGATTCCTATCTGCAATTCTCCGACAAAGGTACCCGCAGATAAGTCAACTGGACATCGAATAAAACTTTTGGTATTTCCTCAGTAGAAATGAGGTTCCTGCATCATGGCTTTTCTTTCCTAAGGTCTTGGGCTTTTGAAACCATGAGTAAGGTTTGAAGGTGTTGGATTATTATGCCCAGTGAGGGTGCTTATTCTCAGTGGAGCTGTGCTTTATTATTCAATCAGTACGTTTAATTGACTCCATTGCCCTAATCTTTGTTTATAGAGTGTCATAAACCACGAAGATCCAATTCGATTTCTCTCTTTATCAGATTTTTTTTTCCAGGTTCATATCATTATGCATCTAAATATATAGAGTGGACTAGTAGGAAGGGATTTGGAGCCGTACATTAATTGACTCCATTGCCCTGACCTTTGTTTCTAGAGTGCCATAAACCACGAGTACTCAATTCAATTTCTCTCTTTATCAGATTTTTTTTTTCCAGATTCATGTCATTATGCATCTAAATATATAGAATGGACTAGTAGGAAAGGATTTGGAGCCGTACATTAATTGACTCCATTGTCCTAACCTTTGTTTCTAGAGTGCCATAAACCACGAGTATTCAATTCAATTTCTCTCTTTATCATATAATTTTTTTCCAGATTCATATCATTATGCATCTAAATATATAGAATGGACTAGTAGGAAAGTATATGTTTTATTTGCTAGTTTAGACCTTCATGTACTCCTTCAGTATGTTCCATGCATGCATTCCTTTCTCTCTTGGACGACCATGCAATAGGAATCAATCTTCATGTTCATTGTCTCTTGAACGATTGACATATTTGATGTGTTTTTTTTATAGTCTTTCTCTCTTCTCTGTTATTAGCTCTCACGAGACTTTGTTGTGTTCTGTCAAATTAGGTCTTGAAGACACCGGCATGCCATTTGGGTCCGTTGAAGGTCGGTACCAACTTTCTGGTTTGATAATGCATTTTTTGGTACTACTTCTCTTTGGGACATAAATTTTGATTGAATGATGCCCTTTTTGGTACGAATTTTCTTGGGCTCCAAGGCTCATTTATTTAGTAAATACCAGCAATTTCTTCTGAGTCCCCCTTTTTTTGTCCAACTTTTCTCTTAGCTGTCCCAGATTTTCAGTTTCTTGAATAATATCGTCGTATGCAATAACATATTTTGAATTGAAAGTACACTGTTCATACCCTTCATTTAGTTATTTTATTATTCTGTAATTGGCATAAACTACATGATTCTGCAGTATGCTGGAACTGCAGAATTTCTTTTCACGCCTAAAAAAAATTATTCTTGGCATCAAATTTGACCATGCTGCCAATTTTATTTGCATGAGCTGTACACCATGGCACGCATCCTTTGATTTCCTTAGATGATCTTCGTTCTACAGAAACTGATGATGTTGATTGCAGCTAGTGAAAATCTCCATTCAAATGGCATTTATGAATAGTAACAAGGAAAAGGATCTCTCGAATTCCCACAGTATTCTTTTCTCACATGCCAGATCCTCTGACTACGGGACTATTTTCTCATGTTCCAGCGTCAGCGTCCCTTCCCAAAAGAAGAAATTAAGATGAATAGAATCCATGTGCTGTTGACTGGGTGACCTTTCTTTTTGCAGTCCAGCATGTTCAAGGGTTCTCTGATATCGTGGTTCCCTGACTCTTGTCAGAAGAGCCGCCACACCACACCTTTGATAATCTGTAGGCACGAAATCTGGGTTAATAAACAGGGAGACTGTTGCTGAAGATGCTGGTGGCTCTCTCTTTGATACCCGGTTGCACTAACACTGTATCATCATGGTCTGGCTGGTTGACTTTATTCGGGGTGAATTCCGGCAAAAAAATTTTTGAGGAAGAAGATGCTTAGAGGCAAACAAGATGCTATCCATGTCTTCTGATCCAGTGGGAGTCACTGGCTTGGAAATGGAACCAGAGGAAGAAAATGCTTGGGAGCCAAATTTGACCAATTTTCCTTGCTTGAAAAAGGGGGGGGGGGGGAGACCTTATGCGCTGAAACCAAACTATGACTTACAGCAGATCATAAATGGTACTGTTCTGGCATGTTGCTTCACGATAAGAATAGAGTCAACGATGACTGCAACTCGGTGGGGATGATGTGTAACTTAAGTGAAGAACCGAGAAGTGACCTAGTTGGTCGGTCACAATTTGATGATCTATCACATCCAAATCAAATGCCTGAGCCATTTTTTTTTTTTTTTTTGGTTGTGGGTTCATAACACAATGCTTTTCAAGGGAATGCTTGAACGACACAATATTTTGTATCCTATTCACATTTGGTAGTTGACTTCTGTGCATCACATGAAAGCCATGGCGCCTTTGCATGCTTTCTTGTCGCTTTTTTGAACCGGGCCCCCTTTTGACCTTCTCAAAGGGATGCTGACCAAAGTATCAGAACCGGTCAACTTTACTATTTCCCTGGAGCTATCTCAGTTTATTATATTTTCCGGGCCCATTATCTCTACCTCTCGTGTGTCCCTGTTGTTATAGAACCGGATTTTGGCCTTTATTAATGTCTATTTTACGTCATTCAGCTCGATCGACGCTCAATATGGATAGGCACTCTGACAATGACGGGCTTCCTCTTGCCATAACGGTGGCTGATGCCGTCGGCGCCAACGGTGTCCCACCTTGGAACTGGCGAGATGCTGGTGGGCTCGGTGAGGACCCCTCCCCCTTTTGGAAACTGCCACAGCTTGATCTCTTCCATGGCTGCTCCTCGTGAGGCCATCTCTTTCTTAGTGTTTTCGTCGAAACCAGGGCGGCTGATGGGCTGGGCCGTCGTCTCTCCTCACTGGGCGCATCAGGGCATTTTTTTTTTTGAATTTTTTTGGGTGTATAATTGGAGCCGGTGATCTCCCTGTCTTGATCCGTAGGTGGGCAGAGCAACGCCTCTTACAGTGGACGGGTGATTCTGGTCAAGCTGGGAGACTACACCAGGAAGATCGGCATCGACGCCGGCGCCGAGGCCATCAAGGAGGCCATAAAGTCTGCGTTCGGGCTCCGAACGAGAAGGGCCTTCTGGCTCGAGGACGAAGACGAGGTCGTCCGAAGCCTCGACAGGGACATGCCGCTGGGGACCTACACTCTCCGTCTCGACGAAGGTAAACGCTTCATGTCCCTGGTTTTTCTATCCAAAAATCCCTCCTTTTTGGGCTCATTGTTGGGTTTTCCTCCCCATCTCCCATTTTTATTTCCTCATACGGCCCCAAATTGCATGCGATCCTATCAATGTATATGCAAAAATATACATGTTTATATGGTTTTTATCTGCCATTTATTGCTATTTTGGGGCAAATCGATCCTGGCAGGCCTGACGATCAAGGTCTGCCTCTACGACGAGACGGAGCGCCTGCAAGTCCACACGGAGGAGAAGACCCTGTACACGGAGGAGGACTTCCGCGAGTTCCTCAGCCGCCGCGGCTGGACCGGCCTCAGGGAGTATGGCGGCTTCAGGACCGTTGACAACCTGGTGGAGCTCCGCCAGGACGTCGTCTACCAGGGCGTGAGGCTCCTCGGTGGGTGAGCAACTCCGGCGGCTCCTTCGACTGGTCAACCGATCGCCCACTCGTGATGGATGGATCCAAGACGGTAGATGGCCGTGTATAGACAGACCCACCACGGGATGAGCTTGCTTGGAGAATTGGACGTGGGCCCCGCTGGTCAACGCATGTAAATATGGTGCATTTTCAGGTCCATGGCCGGTTATTTCTGGAGGGTCAACGCTGTGGAGAATACTTGTTTTTACACTCATAGTTATCGTGGTTATGTTCAGAAGCGTTGACCCACCCGAAGCACTGTTATGTGTGAGCCAGAGGGGCCGCCCAATCACCCCACCCCAGTCATGATAGGTGGATAGACTGAAGAAGAGAGACGGCTGTGTGGGCCCCACTGGTCAACGCCAGTTAAAGCATGGCGCAATTTAAGGCCCTTGGCCGGTTATTTCTGGAAGATCTATGCTATGGAGAATATTTATTTTTGTATTTATAATATGGTATCATGCTCGTGCTCAGAGGCGTTGACCAACATGAATCAGTGATATGTGAGCCAGAGAGGGGGTGGGGGGGGGGAGGGGATAGAACCTAGCTGAATCTGGATCATGTTTGGTACGAAATCCCCGTTGACGGAGACTTAAAATACTATTTTTAGCTGATGTGGCCCGTCAAATCGACGATAATTTTTTAAAAATTAGGATTTGAAGAATCAAATTATTTAATTAAAAATCTCCATGGGCTCAATGATTGCATAAAAATAGAAGTTAATGCTCGGCAAATCGCAGCCGCCCGTTCTTGGCAGGCGTGGAACGTGTGAGCCGGTGGATCCAAGCAGGGGCTCTGTTCGTAGATAAGACTAAATCTGATGGCATTTAGATTTGGCTTTTGTTTTTTGGCATCGCACGCCAGGCGCCGCGTGACAGACGCGCCGTGCGTGACTGCCGCCTTTATATCGGCAAATCTCGGCGGGGTACGTGGCGCACTCGGATAAGGGGACAGGACGACGTCGTCGTGACGTCATTTGTCTAGATGCTTCCGATGCCAGGTAGGCATTTCATTTCTTTATAGTATTTTTGAAACAATAATGAGGTAAGGTAACGGCCATTTAGTTTTTAAAGTAATTAGGGCAACTTTTTGTGGAGAAAAGTTTCCAAAAAAGGACACCACCTAAGCAAGTGGGTCGCCCCGACCCTTCCTCTCTCCCAACTGACCTTCCTGCTCTCTCTCTCTCTCTCTCTCTCTCTCTCTCTCTCTCTCTCTATCTGTCTATCCACCCGGCGGCGGCTATATAAGGAGGGCCTCTCTGTACCATCTCTCTTCTGTGTACTCCCATCTCCGATCAGATCTCTCTACCTCTCTCGACCTCTCTCCATCTCGTGCTACCAGCGAATACCATGGGTACACTGCTCTTCGTCCTGCTCGCTGCTGCTTCCGTTCTTTTCCTTTCTGTCCTGTATTCTCGTATCCATTCGTGTGGATTATCCATTGACACTTGTTTTTTCCTTTCTTTGTGGTTTTCTGCGCAGCCTCCGGGAAGAAGGTGAAGATCGGCATCAATGGTGAGTGCATCAGTGTCCATCTTTGTGAAGGATGATTTCTTCCTTTTCTTTTTCCGATCATGCGGTGTCTTCGTTTGATTTGCTTGGTCTTGTCAGTGCTTTGATCGTTTATTCAGATCTGGTACTCTTTCGTTCTATGTGCGATGAAATGCTTACTCTCCGTGTTGGGGTGACTTTGTTCGTTTTTAGGCTTTGGCCGTATTGGCCGCCTTGTGGCTAGGGTCGCTCTGCAAAGCAACGACGTCGAGCTTGTCGCCGTTAACGACCCTTTCATCACCACGGACTACATGGTATGCTGTAAAAATCTTTTCGTCCCTTCTAGCTCCTCTGCTATACTTTTTGTGTTCGAGTATCTGTTGATCGCAAGCTATTTCGTTCGATTCGCTATTCTTAGTTTGAAGATGGATTTTCAGACGAATGAGCGTAACATTTCGGACATTTTTACCCGTTTATCCGTATTGATATTGTCTCTAGCGATTGGCGGGGTCTTCCATGACCGCGCGAGTGCTGTCCCTTGCCCATATTCGTACGGACAAGTTTTATACTTTTGTTTGTTTTTTTCTCCGCCGGAGATTTAGCTGCTAATTCATGGTTTCTTTGGTTGTAAATGATCATATCGGCTTTTACCACGAGAAGTTATTATTTTTGGTGGGAAAAATGTCATCAGTTTTCCCCCTGATTTATGGCTCCATGGCAATTCGCACACACCTGATTATGTTTGATTTTTCCAGAAAATTTCGTCATATTTTATCGGTTATTCACTTATTCTCTCTTGGTTGCTTTTTTTTTCATTTTTATTCGTCTTTCTTTGCAGACGTACATGTTTAAGTATGATAGTGTTCATGGGTCGTGGAAGCATCATGAGCTAAAGGTTAAGGATTCAAAGACCCTTCTCTTCGGTGAGAAGTCGGTCACTGTTTTTGGGATCAGGTAACCTTCTGGTTTTGTACTTTATGTTTCACTTCGTCGTTTTACCAGGCGCCGCGTTTATCACTAATGTCAGCCGAAGGTGGTTTTCACCGAATTCTGGTGCTCTTTTCATACAGAAACCCCGAAGAGATTCCGTGGGCTGAGGCTGGTGCTGATTATGTTATTGAATCAACTGGTGTGTTCACTGACAAGGACAAGGCCGCTGCTCACTTGAAGGTCTGTTCGCATCTTTTGCCATTACTTGGAACAAATGGCTGCTGTAATTTTATTTTCTCACATGAGTAATTATGTTTAATATAATCTGTCATATTGTTCTGATCCTTTGGATCAGTGAAAGTGTACGTTACATCAGCCATATAATTTATCTCATTGATGTTATGTTTTATGACTGTAATGTGTATTTATATCACGGAGGGTGGAAGTCGTTTGTGTTCTGACTGGCACATGTAATGAATTCAGTTTTCTAACTTTTTAATGGAGGCATTGTAATTATGTTTTTTTTTGTCTTGTTGTGTCCCTATCTAATTTCTTGATGAGGACACTATTATGAAGCAGAGTAACCTAGTGGTTAATATGCAGAATTTCGTTTGGTGTATAGCTTGTTTCTCACTCTAATCTGTTAACTCATTAACTGTAAAGATTATTTGTTTCGATCACTTTTGCTATGGTATTCAATTCGTGTAATATTACCACATTATTTTTGTGAAGCCTTACTCGGGTACACTGGCGTTGACCACGGGCGTTATTGTTAACAGGGTGGTGCCAAGAAAGTCATCATCTCGGCTCCCAGCAAAGATGCTCCCATGTTTGTGGTCGGCGTCAACGAGAACGAGTACAAGTCTGACATTGATATCGTTTCCAATGCCAGCTGCACAACTAACTGCCTGGCTCCTCTTGCCAAGGTGAAAGTGTTCTATATCTTTATAGCTAAAGGCATGTTGTTTTTTTTTTTTGTTCCATTTGGGTGGAACTTGACTTTGGCCCTTTTTCCTGTTTGGCAGGTTATTAATGACAAATTTGGCATTGTCGAGGGCTTGATGACCACGGTCCACGCAATCACTGGTGAATATCCGTTGATGTTGCATTACTACTCTTGGCTAGCGTAAGATTCTTGCAGTCTCATCCGTTCATTCTGCATTTTTCAGCTACCCAGAAGACCGTAGATGGCCCGTCTGCCAAGGACTGGAGAGGTGGAAGAGCTGCATCGTTCAACATCATTCCCAGCAGCACTGGAGCTGCAAAGGTGACCGAATCTTTAATTTGCTAGCGATCTGATTAGGGCTACTGCTTTTTTAGGGTGCTTATTGACCCGTTTGAATCTCAAATAAAGACGACGCTGGGGTCTCAAAGCGCTTTTTTCACGTATACCCTTGTTTTGAACTGCGGCGAAGAACAGTCGTAACTCTGTGTTCCTCTTCTCCTATTCCACAGGCTGTCGGGAAGGTGCTTCCCTCCTTGAACGGGAAGCTCACCGGTATGGCATTCCGAGTTCCAACTGCGGACGTATCAGTTGTGGATCTCACCGTCCGCCTTGAGAAGGGCGCGACCTACGAACAGATCAAGGCCGCCATCAAGTAAGCCCGCCACCATCCTCCTCCATACAGGCTCTTCCGCTCGGCTTTGGTTCAGAGAGATCGTTGTACTATTTATTTATTTCTATTCCAGGGAGGAGTCTGAGGGCAAGCTCAAGGGAATCTTAGGGTACGTCGACGAGGATCTCGTCTCCACCGACTTCATCGGTGACAGCAGGTAAGATCAGAAAAGGAAAAAAAAAAAAGTTTACTAATTTAGTCAGCCTTTCTCCGTGCTGAACCATTGAACTCCCTTCCATGGGGATCAAAAACTTAGGTCGAGCATCTTTGACGCCAAGGCGGGCATTGCCTTGAACGACAACTTCGTCAAGCTCGTGTCCTGGTACGACAACGAGTGGGGCTACAGGTACATATCTGAACACCCAGAAACAGAAACCCTAATCCCTTCTAAATGCAGCAACAGCTATATTGAATTCATTCTTATTTTACTATATTATTGGGGCGTGCTCCTCTGAAGATACTGAGGACGACGTAGATGGCTTTATATATATATAAATATAACATTATTTACTGCTATTATGTTTGTGTAGGCATCTTGCTGTCCTCATCGTAGATAATAATTATTATTAATTAATGCCTGCTGCTGCGTTTATATATAAATATAATGAGTTTTGATTTGAGGTAGGTGGTGGATGTTTTTCTTACTGACGACTGGAAACGATTTCTCTATTCGTTGGCGTGCGTGTGCAGCTCTCGCGTGGTTGACTTGGTGCGCCACATGGCAGCCACCCAGTAGAGTGGAAGATGACGGGAGTGGCGAACTCCTGTGGGGGGGTTGTAACGGCGATCCCTCTCAAGGTCTTTATATTTCCATCGCAGCCAGCCAATAAAACGCCGCCGGGAGCTTCTCTTTTTTCCCTCGCTGCTCGCCGATGCGCACGCGGCGGGTACGTTTTGTCTTCGTTCCCTGCACTGCACCTCTCTTGTTCCCGTTGACTTGTGTTTTAATCTTCCATTAATGATGCTAGCTCTGCCGAGATCTTCTGTTGGGATAATCATCATCATCATCATCATCATCATCACAGTATGTCAGCTGTGAGGGTCTAGTCTATCAAAATTTAATTAATTGAACGATCTTGGTAGACCAATGGTGAGATCACACGCCATGACACATTGAATGTGGTTGAATCCCATGGGCCAGAAGTCCTTCCCGAATATTAATATAAAAAACGACAATAAGATATCTGACAAGACGAGGTTTTTTTATTGACATAGAAGCAGTTATCTTACTAATCATGGCAAAAAGAAAACTTTTTTGGGCTTTTCTTGACATCTTGTCACCCTATATTATGTATCAGGTTTCTCTCCATTTGTCTACATGGGTACTGTTTCTATACAGAAACTATGAAAGTTTTCATTAATTTATGTAGACAAATCCAAAGTGGAAAGCCACCATTGAAGATACCTTTGAAGATACATAATTTTAAAATGTTTTGTGAGTAAAATGAAATTGATCATCTTTTTGGCCTCCACATATGCCACAGCATGGTGTAATGGAAGGGGAGAATAAAACGCTATAAGACATGGTGATGACTATGGTTTTTAAGAGCAACCCATCTAAATGGTAATGGGCAATTACTTGCGAGAATAATTATGCCTTATTTAAAGAAAATACCATCTTTATTATATAATAACAAGAACGATTTGATAAACTATTATGGCTGCAGCTGTTACACTTTAGGCATTAAAAGAATAATCATACTAGACGTATGGATATTTTAAAAAATGTTTAACATATACAATGTCTTACAAAATAAAGATAAAACATTATGAAGAATGTATCCATGCAATATTTGCATAAGAAAGAAGAATGAACCTAGACATAAAGAAGATGATTCTGAAATGTTTTATGAAGCATTTTCATAGATAAAGCAGATCAAATTAGTGCAATAAATGAGAAATTCACAAGGAAGAGTTAAACTAAAAAATTAAAGATAACATTTAGTAAGAAAACCCATATTTGAACTGAGGTCAATGCCTTCAATAATAATAACTTGTAAATTTGTTGAATTTTATCCTAGATTGAAACTAGGAAAATAGAATCATATGTTTTTTAATTCTTGAAATACAAAAAACTATAACAAATTAGAATTGTTAGTGTAAAAATGTAGTTCCTAAAACTTCATGTTGGAACAACGATTTTAACTAAACCAGATTGTTGAAATGAAGCTACATTTGAGAACAAAGTTTGTTTAGTAGGCCAAAGTTGCAGACAATTTTTTGTTCATCTTGTAATATGAAATGAACATTGATTAAATTAAAATATTGAAATTTTACCACATGAATGTAGAAAGCATTTGTTTACATTTTGTCAAAAATGGGGAGCCAATATAGCACACTGGGCTATTCAATAACACAAAAAGTGAAGACTAGTCCATTCTTTAAACTTATGTTGCTGAAATAATATTTGGTGCATCAGCAGATCACTTTTTACTATATTTAATGAAAAAAGTTTGGAATGAATCTCATGGAAAAGCCCTTTTTCCTTGGGTAACAAATAAGTCAACAAGGGATGAAATATTCATTAATTAAGTGAAAAAAATATGAAAGTGTCAGGAAATTTAAGATGGCACATTTAATACAACACACAATATTCATGGGTAGATTTGATAACTATTTCAAAGTTGAAAAGTGTTTATAAAGTAAAATGATGATCACTTTTGTTCATGTAGAGAGTCAAATTTATATCTTTTTGTAGGATACAAAAACATAGTCATGAAATTTACTTAAAACAAAATAATTTTCAAATTTTAGGTTGCTAGTTCTATAGATAAGCCTCTTTAGACAATTGCATTTATAGTGGAAAAGACACCTTATGGTTATAAAAGTAATTTATAATGATGATATTATAATTTAACTAGGTCTTTTTAAAATTTATTTATGGTTCATTATCAATTTAATAAATTGTTGGTTTTAGATTTTTGTCTCACTTGACTTGTTGCATTCTCCATAAACTGCACATAGATTCCATTGACTATGATTGGTACATATAAACATAATACCTTTGACTAACGTCACACAATATTTACGAGCTCTAATGATCCTAGGTATTTAAGTAAAAAATATTTATCGTAGATTCATAGTTCAAGGAGGCTGACTAGATATAACATTGAACTAAACTCTTTGAGATTTAAATTTTTATATAATCCAAACTATTATATGTAATCAAATTAAAGCCTCTATTTTCAATTTAAGAATCCTTCAATGTGATAGGAAATCATTATGGGCTTGACCATAGTTGATCTTCTTGTTCTTCAAGTGGTCAAAGATGAAGATTTTTCTTTGACAACACAAAGAAGAAAGTTGGTCATGTGAACATTTCTCCTCTCACATTGTCTTTCCTTTTTTGTTTAATTACCAGCTTGGTGGGTCTCAAAAATTATCTCAATGGCTAGTTAAGTAGTCCTTATTAAGCTGCACATGCACCTAAAATTCACAAAAAATATTTCTACTAATCTCCTAAAATTCATAAAATGTGTGTCTTTATATTCTGATGCCCTGTTTGTTGAATTTTGCTTCTTCAAAATTATTTTTTTAAAGAGCTGTTGCATGCTTCTTATTTGACACCATCAAATGTAGTTAAAAGTCAATTTTATTATTTAGGTTAGGAATATTGTCTATTTTAACTTGGAAATTTTTTCTTTTAATTCAATTACAATATCCCTACTTCACAAAGATGACATAAATATTGTTGGTAGCCAATTTAATAATATGAATTATTAAATTTGACTCACGTATTCCATTTATATCTCACATTTAGGACACTAATTAAGAGATAATTTGAAACGACTTGCTAAAGGAGTAGTTATAGATTTATCATGAACCATGACAAATAATTCAACTATCTTCTTAAGGTAACTTCTTTGTGTTATCCATGACATGCCTTACTCGTAGTCTCTATAGATTTTACATACCAAGGATCTTCTTTATTAGTCTAAAATTCTTCATTTCAAATTCATTTTTTTCAACAAAGATTTTAACTTTCTAATATCATCTATCATATACACAATGATCATTTTACATAAAGTATATTCAATCCACATATTAAAGGAACCAAATTTCTTATATCATTATCTTTATAGTTTTTTCAATCATAGGACAATTTGCTTAATTTGTAGACAAGATGTTTATACTTTGATTCATTCAAACCTTCAAAAGTTGCTCCATACAAATGGTTTCTTCTAAATCACTATGAAGGAACACAATCATTGAAGAAATTATTTTAGATTTTGACATGCCAAAATAACTAGTACAATCCTAATTGATGTGTGTTTCACTACATGATAAAATATTTTCTTATAATCAATCCCTTTTTCTTGTAAATATATTTTTTCTGTCTTACTTTAAACTGTAATTTTTTTTCTTTTTAAACGTAGTTTCTTTTTTCTTTCTATTTGGATTCCACTATTTTATTCTTTTTTAGAACTTAAACCAAATCCCAAATCTTATTTTTATCTAGTGACTCTTTTTCTTTTAGTATTGTCTTAAATCATTCATTGTACTCCTTATAATTAAAACCACTAACATATAACCAATCTTCGGAATTATATCTCAATAGAGGCTTGATCGTCCACTAGACTTCTTGATTGTAATATCATCATCTTCTTTCTTTATTGAATCATTGTCTTCAATTGTCATTTGAGAGTCTTGCTTTTAACTCCACTTTAATGTTGGAATTCATATTTTTTACTATTGTACATGTTTATGATCAAAATATTTAAATATATAATTTTCATAAAAAATTACATTATTGCTAATCATATTGTTGTTAGGTACAAGATCTCACAACTTGTACCCTTTCACACTATTGTGTACCCCAATAAAATACACTTTTTGAACTTTGGGTCAAGTTTAGATAAATGGGAGAAGAGTAGACCTAAGAAGTGTATAAGAAAAAGAAATATATAAGTCATTGAAGTTAAAAATAATTATGAAAATAAAATGAATAGTTAAATTTAAAATGAATTATTAAAAAATATTGTGTAGCCAATTTACTTAGACTGTGATCTTGACATAATTCCATTAGTCCCCATTATTTATGTCACTAACTTTCCTAGCATTCATGGGCATGACTTGCCCATGCCACCAGCTTTGTAATAGCCTTTGATACATTAGTTGACAACACCCTAGTACTACTAGAAATTTAAATTGATATTTATTATTTTTGAAAGAAGAAAATTATAAAAAATTACAATACTTATACAACATGCATGTAGTACACCTTATTCCTTTGACATATTTAAAACGCCTTGATGTTGATCGAATGTTCCTATTTGGAAAATTTAACCTTTAAATTTAATTCCAAATTTTTAAAAACTATTTCACCAAAACTTTTATAAGTGTTTGCCTTTTAAGATAAATCAAATATTTGTTGTGAAGTAATAATGTCATCAACTATTAAGAGCTAACTTACAATGGATAATCTTTTGGAATATGTTATTTTATTTTTTCTTCTAATGGAGGGAAAGTAGAAGAGAACTCCATAGCTATGTATGTGGTTTATGACAGCTTCTTTTGCTATGTTTAGGTTTTTTGGCAACCTCTCTTGATATGTCTAGGCTTTTTGGTAGCCTCTCTATTACTACTTGTGGGTTTTCTAGTAGCCACCCTTCTTGTGTTGTGTCATGTGTTTTCTATCAGCCTTATTGTGATGTGTTTGGGTTTCTGAGCAGCCTTCATTCTTGTGCTTTGCCTAGGTTTTCCAATAGTCTCCCTTCTTTTGTTGTGCTTGTATTTTTTGATAATTCCCTTTTATTATGTTTGGATTATCCAATAGCCTCCCTTTGAACTGCACACAATGGTAGTGTTTGAAGTGGCATGTGTTAGTGCCAGTAGGGTAGAAATTTTAATTTGAACCATATAAAATAGTAGTGTTTGAAGTAATGCATGTTTGTGCAAGCAGGAGAGTGACCATGAATCGATAATGGCATTATCATTAATATGAACTTTTCAAAGTACATCTTGAGGGAGGAGTGTTGGAATGTAAAAAGATATTTTGGAAACTATAATGGTAGGGTTTTGTCTCTATTTACGAGACTAAGTGAGTGAGAGAAAACTTGAGTTTGATTGTGTGCTATTTTCCCTCTCCATGTATCTTTTTGTCCATTTCTTCATTTAGTGACTATGATTTCTCTTGTATTTTCCTATATTTCATAATAATCTGGCTCTAATAATGAAGAAAAATATTCCTATTGATTCTAATCTAGTTTTGTGAATGCTGATATGGAAGAAGGAAATCAAAATAACTATGGTCATGGAATAGGACCAACCAAAGAAGAAGACCAAGAAAAAATGATGTTAAACATGTGAATTTAAACGAAAAGAGGTGCTATTTCTATGATCACATCATAAAAGGAATTATTATTATTATTATTATTATTATTATTATTATTACGTTCGTTGAGCTCGTCACGGATTCTGTTGCCGTTCCTCCCTTGAAAGTTAGAGGAAGATCTTGGGGCCTAGCTCGAATCTTTTGAATTGCCCTGGAAGATCTTCATCCGTCGCAAAAGTCAGAGTAGGCAGAGCCAGAAGAAACCAAGGGGGATTCCGACGAACCCACATGCCGTGAGTCAAAGGTTCTCGAAGAAGTAGAACTTCTGCGGCCTTGCCGCGGGGGCGGGGGGGAGAGAGAGAGAGATCAATGGAGAAATTTTGCGGATGTAAGGAGCTTCTCTCTCTCTCTCTCTCTCCATCATCTTTATTAGGTTTGTCAATGACTCATACCTCAGTCTCTAACCGATCCACCATCCGCGGAGTCGTTAAGAAACGTACAGATGAAGAATAGGAGAAGCGATAGAGCGAGCGAGCGAGCGAGAGAGAGAGAGAGAGAGAGAGAGAGAGAGAGAGAGAGAGAGAGAGAGAGAGAGAGAGAGAGAGAGAGAGAGAGAGAGAGAGAGATCCAAACGTGAACGTCATTATACGATACGAGAGAATGTTGAGTTGAAAGGACCTGATGACGTGGACGGATAGCGGTATACTTATTTGACTAGCGTGGCGTGACCATGGGGGTCCCGTGGTCCACGATAGCACGCGATCCAGGCGTCGTTCCCACTGGAGGTGAGTCAACGAGTTTGAACGAAACCAGGTGTCGGAGGATGGGCGGTGCGGCTCCGCCGAACGCCGAACTTGGACGACGGCAGTCGAACCGACGTGGCCTGGGACGACAAGTCAGTTCATCATGGAGGCGAGGGTCAACGTCTGCCGACGATCGTCTGGCGCGACGGCGGATGATATAGAAAAAGATCGAGGTGGTTCGGAAGCTTTCTAAAAGCAGTAAAGCTGTTTACTGGGTTTCAGAAAGGTGCAATGTTCGATTTTCTTCGGTGGAAGGGGAAGTCAAACTTGTTTCCATCAAAAGGTTGGGCTTCATAACTCGTTCAATCCTTTAAAGCCCCTCCCCGAGGCTCCCGATCTTCAGACTCTGGTATCTC
The DNA here is from genome assembly GCA_024713555.1 of Spirodela polyrhiza. Classification (NCBI taxonomy): domain Eukaryota; kingdom Viridiplantae; phylum Streptophyta; class Magnoliopsida; order Alismatales; family Araceae; genus Spirodela; species Spirodela polyrhiza. The sequence goes on from CM046540.1 coordinate 2,744,020, forward strand.
CCTCTGTTCTCCTCTGATCCCACCCCTTAGCCTCTCTCTCTCTCTCTCTCTCTCTCTCGCTCTCGGTGCCTATCTCTTCAGGGGAGAGAGATCGAGTCCTCCTTCCCCTGCTCCTCCGAAGCCCGCTCAGTTTCTACCTTCCTGCGCTGCCATGGGAACGCAAGCTCCTTCTCCCCCCGAAGACTATGCCCACAACAGCAACAACGTATGTAGAGCTCCCCCTTCTCCCTCTCTCTCTCTCTCTCTCTCTCTCTCTCTCTCTCTCTCTCACCTCTATGGGTTCATAAAGGGGACTTTGGCCAGGCTCGGGCCACCTTTGGCCTGAGCTCGGCTCCGGCTGGCGCGGCCCGTTGAGATGGCGGGTATCACCTAGTTCAAACCTTTATTTTATCGAAATAGAAAGATTCAGGGATAAAACGACAACTTATATGCATAGAGAGAGGGAGAGAGAGTTTGAAATGATCAAGAGAGAGTAACAGGCAGAGAAGTCTTCTCCATAATTTTCCTTCTTTATATTCTCCAAGAGAGCATCTCGGATTGATCTGCGTCTTCTTCTTCTGGTGTTATTCTGTCATTCCTCTTCTTCACCTCGTGTGTTAGAGAAAGAGGCGGTCCTTCGTTGCCGTCTTCTTCTTCTTCATAATCATTCTCATCATCATCTTCTTCTTCTTCATGTTTTCTTCTGGTGAACCTTTGTGCTGACCGTTATGATTGTTCCAGGCGGCGGCGGAGAAGTCGATCGACGACTGGCTCCCGATCACGTCATCCCGGAACGCCAAGTGGTGGTATTCGGCCTTCCACAATGTCACCGCCATGGTCGGCGCTGGTGTCCTCAGCCTCCCCTATGCCATGTCCGAGCTTGGCTGGTACCCACATTCCTCCTCTCTCTCTCTCGCTCCCCTCCCTTATGCGCCATCTCCTTCAATGGCGATCAAAGACCCATTCTTCCTTTCCCTCTTCCTCTTCTCCAGGGGGCCGGGCATCGCCGTTCTGGTTCTGTCGTGGGTCATCACTCTGTACACGCTCTGGCAGATGGTCGAGATGCATGAGATGGTTCCGGGGAAGAGGTTCGACAGGTAATGTCCAAGGACCCCTCAGACTCAATGGAGGTCGAGCAGGGCAAAACCCTAACCCTAACTCTTCCGTAAACCCTAACAGGTACCACGAGCTGGGGCAGCACGCCTTCGGGGAGAAGCTCGGGTTATGGATCGTCGTCCCGCAGCAACTGGTTGTGGAGGTCGGCGTCAACATCGTCTACATGGTCACCGGCGGCAAGTCCCTGAAGAAGTTCCACGACAGCGTCTGCCCCGACTGCAAGAGCATTAAGACCACCTACTTCATCATGATCTTCGCCTCGGTTCACTTCGTCCTCTCCCAGCTCCCAAACCTCAACTCCATCTCCGGTGTCTCCCTCGCCGCCGCCGTCATGTCTCTCAGGTCATCTCATCTTCCTCCTCGCTCCTCCTTCCTCTCTCTCTCTCTCTCTCGCTCTCTCTCTCCCTCCCTCTCTCTTTCTCCCTCCTCTCTCTCTCTCTCTCAGCAGGCAACAGGAAACCGACCATTCTCCGCCTTCCATGACCTCCTCTCTTCTCTCTCTCTCTCTCTCTCTCTCTCTCACTCTCACTCACTCACTCACGCTTGCTCTATTTGCAGCTATTCGACGATAGCATGGGGGGCGGCAGTGGACAGGGGGAGGAAGGAGGGGGTGGAGTACGGGTACAAGGCGAAGAGCGCAGCGGGAACGGTGTTCGGCTTCTTCAGCGCGCTGGGGGACGTAGCGTTCGCCTACGCGGGGCACAACGTGGTGCTGGAGATCCAGGCGACGATCCCCTCCACGCCGGAGAAGCCCTCGAAGAAGCCGATGTGGAAGGGGGTCATCGCCGCCTACATCGTCGTCGCCGTCTGCTACTTCCCCGTCGCGCTCGTCGGCTACTGGGCCTTCGGCAACTCCGTCGACGACAACATCCTCATCACCCTCTCCAAGCCCCGTTGGCTCATCGCCGCCGCCAACATGATGGTCGTCATCCATGTCATCGGCAGCTACCAGGTATAGAACACCTCTCTCTCTCTCTCTCTCTCTCTCTCTCTATCTCTCTCTCTCGCTCGCTCGCTCTCTGACTTTTCCTGCTTCCCAACGATGGGTTCTCTCTCTCCCTCTCTCTCTGTCTGCAACTAGATTTACGCCATGCCGGTGTTCGACATGATGGAGACGGTCCTCGTGAAGAAGCTCCGCTTCCGACCTGGTCTCCCCCTCCGCCTGATCGCCCGCAGCATCTACGTTGGTGAGTCCTTCTTCTTCTTCCTCCGGCTTCTCCATCAGTGGATCTTATAGTCGGCTTGGTGGGGGGTGCAGCGTTCACCATGTTCGTCGCCATAACCTTCCCCTTCTTCGGAGGACTGCTCGGCTTCTTCGGGGGATTCGCCTTCGCCCCCACCACCTACTTTGTAAGCGGCAATAACACAAACACCTCACCTCTCCTTCCATCTCCAACCAATCTAAACCCCTTCTTCTTCTTCCGCAGCTCCCCTGCATCATGTGGCTGGCCATTTACAAGCCCAAGAGGTTCAGCCTTTCCTGGATCGCCAACTGGGTAAACCCTCTCTCTCTCTCTCTCTCTCTCTCTCTCTATCTTTTCTCTCTCTATCTATCCATACCTGATTCTACTTGTTGTGGTCTCCAGATCTGTATCATACTCGGAGTGCTTCTCATGATCTTATCCCCCATCGGTGGCCTGCGGCAGATCATCATCCAGGCCAAGACATACCAGTTCTATTCATGAACCTCTCTCTCTCTCTCTCTCTCTCTCTCTCTCTCTCTCTGTAGCACGTTGTACACAGAAAGAAGAGTATGGAAGAGCTACGCACAGATATCAGAGATCAGCGATTGGGCTGTTCTAGCCGAAGTCAGGAACTTTGGTTTGCATAACGTTCTTGTGAGAAGCTCCTCCCACTTTCTCGGAGTTTCTCTCTCTTCGAAATATGAGTTTCACGTGGATGATCAGCAGCCGACCACTAGGGCGAGGGTATTTCGGATCATAAGTGAGCAATGGGGGTTTCTTTGCAATAATAATATAATAGGCGCTTTAATACCGAGCGCGGAGGGGTTCGTGGTCGGAAAATAGATTAGCAGGAATTGAAATGCTAAATTGTCATATATGTTTTATTGGAGGTTCTTTTTGAAATATTTTCACACGTTGCCCCGCAACCCTTACGTGTGTCGTTGATAAATTATCTCTCTCTCCTCCGGTGGGGCCCGCGCTGACCATTACCATTGACCTGCGTTGTAACTGTGGTGGGTCCCAGGAAACGGCGTGTTCAGATCCCCACCGTTAGATACCGTCGATCTGACAGGAGAGCCAGATCGGACGGACGAAAAGTGAGGAGGTAGAGGGTCCTCTATAACGAGGGCTCGAATGGGAGATTGGTCTCTGGGGCTCCCTCTCTCTCCACTCTTCTCTCCGCCGTGACCTCTTTCGGGGTTAGAGAGAGAGAGGAGAGAGAGAGAGAGAGAGAGAGAGAGAGAGAGAGAGAGAAAGAGAGAGAAGAGAGATATACAGAGAGACAGAGGAGGGGGATGAGGAAGGGGGGAGGGAGGAGGTGGAGGAGATTCGAATCGCTAGGGTTTTCGGCGGGAGCAGGCGGCTGCAGCGGATCTTCCAGGTTTCGTCTCGCCCTTCTTGGGGGGCCATTGTCGTCCCCGTTTCTCTCCTTTCTGTGTTTCTCTCTCTCTCTCTCTCTCCGTCCACTCCTCTCCCCCCGCAACCGAGCTTGCTCTCTGGGTTCTCGTTGCTCACTGCTTCTTCTGGCGATTTGGTCGGCTTGTTTCGCTCCTGGATGGCTTGTGGTTTGGGAATTTTCGGGGTCTGGTTCCTGTTGGGATCCTTGGGCTGGTTCTGTACTTCCCCCTCCCCCTTCCTCTGACGTCTCCGAAATTTTGATATTTCTCGCCTCTCTCCTGTTGGAATGGCCGGGTCGGGGAAGGACGTGGAAATGGGGGGTAGAGGCGGCGGATAACTTCTATTTCTAACTTCTCTCTTGCTGAAAATGCAGACTAGGGTTTCTGCGTTTCGGAAGGGCATTGCAGAATCGCGGCAGGCTAGGGTTTTGATGCGGCCGCGCGAATTGGAGAAATCCACTCGGGGTGTGTTTGAGCTTTGTTCTGCTGGTTGCAAACCCTTCGGCAGTGTGGGAAGTCTCTGATCTCTGGGTCATCTCTCTGGATCTTGGAGGACAGTGTTAACAACTCGACGTTCGAATCGCAGCAGAAGGTGATAACAGGTCCCGCTGATTTCGAGCTCGGTGCTTATTCTCAGTAACGCTGCCCACCACAGAGTGCGTCCTCTTGATCAAATCATCTTTCATAGAGGAAAAAAATCTCAACTGGCGGCCGGGTGAGCGAAATCCGCTTTGAGGCACCAATAACCAGTAGTATGTGTTTGACGTGCACTCCTTCCCCGAAGCGGACGTATGGCACCCGCGTTTCTCCTTCATTACACTGAGCAGAGACAGGATTCCGGTGATCCCTCCCTTAGAGCGATGGGCAAGGCGCGGCGACTCTCAAGAAGCTACTCATCCACATTCGTAGCGGACTACGGGCATGCAATTGAGAGAGTGGGCGAGTCGGAAGGGCTTGCTAGCTCAGGACGTGTTGCCTCTGAGGACTCCTCCGCCCCGAAAAGGAAGTGTATCAGCTTGAACATGGATCGATGTGGCGGCTTCAATGTGCCCACGCAAGTTATTTCCATCTCCAAGATGTCTACTTCAGAGAGGAAGGATGTAGAGCTTAGGCTTAGAGCTCAACTTGAGCAGGTTCAGTCACTTCAGAAGAAAATAGAATCAGATGCAGCTAGCGCAGTTGCCGTCTCTTCAACGGCTGATGGCTCTTCGAAGAAGGGACCTGTGGCTGGGGGAAATGCCCATCAACTGAAGCGTGGGCATTCCGGACGATTTGAACGCGCAGCATGTGCCCCATCCTCTCCTGTGTCTTCTGGCGGCAGTGCAGCATTCATGAAGCACTGTGCGCCGCTTCTCAATCGTCTGCTGCAGCACCCTTATGCGTGGGTCTTCAAGGAGCCTGTTGATGCGGTTAAGCTGAACATTCCGGATTACTACACAATTATTAAACAACCGATGGATTTGGGAACGGTCAAGAGCAAGTTAACGTTGGGTGCTTATACCACACCGTTGGATTTTGCTGCGGATGTAAGGCTTACATTTACAAACGCAAAAACCTATAATCCACCTGGGAATGATGTCCATCTTATGGCAGATGCATTGAGTGTGAAATTCGAATCGAAATGGAAACTCATTGAAAAGAAGCTTCCTGCAGATGGCTCTAACGTTTCAAGGGACGCAAAAGCTTTGAAGCCCTTTGGGCAGACGAAGAAAAGGAAAGCCCCATCTGTGAACCACGCATCAGTTGTACCAGTTAGTGTAGAGAGTGCGAAAAAAGAGATCCAGAGTATGAAGGAAAAGATGACTGCTGATGAGAAGCATAAGCTAAGTAGTAGGTTAGAATCTTTTATTTCCGTGCTACCAGACCAGATTATAGAATTTCTGAAGAAGAACAGCGGTCATCAGATGGATGCTACGGATGATGAGATAGAGATTGATATTGACACACTGGGTGATGAAACATTATTTGAACTGAAAAGGCTTCTGGACGAGTTCTTACCAGAGGATGGGGCCAAGCAAGACGTGAATGCGCAGCACGGAGAGATGGAGGTATGCCCCCTCCTCCTTCCTGATCATGCCAGTGGGTCAAGGCTGCCCTTTATGTGATTAAAACATTATTCTGAACCAATGGTGCAGGTTATGAATGAATCAGGCCTCAGCAATTCATCAATGCAACCCATTAAAGGTCCTTTTGTTTTTCCTTTTGTTGTTTTCATTTAATTCCTATCCATAGTGGTTTGGTATTCATCGTCTCTTTTCTTTTAATTCTTCAGGAAATGAACCACTTGTTGACGAGGAGATAGATATTGTTGGAAATGATATCCGCATCTCGAGCTACCCTCCGTCAGGGACAGATAAAGATACACTACAGATAAAAAGCAAATGCAGTAGTTCGAGCAACTCCAGCAGTGATTCTGAATCTTCAAGTGGTTTGTATTTTTCTCAGCTTCCGTATCCTCATAATGTTTTTCCCGAGTTACATCTTTTATTCACCTGTTGCCATCTTATCCATTTCCTTTTGTTCTCGGTTGCTGGGTGGGGAGGCCATTGCACGGGCTGGATTTATGAAGTTGCTGCGTCAGCCCCACTTAGTTTCCTATGACCATGCAGTTTGGCTTTTGGGACGTGCCACGATTTATGTATAAACTCCAATGTCTAATCTAGTACATACGACAGTGGAATAAGTGGGTTAATGCTCTCAGACCCTAGTTTGGCGTTTTTACAATGAGGGGTACCTCTTTCTTTCCTTTTTTCGGAGAACTAACAAACTGAATAAAAAAAAAATCATTTTGGTTGAAAGGTAGAGAGCACAGCATTTGGATAATTATTATTCTAATAGTGATCCTGTTCATGCACTTGTTGGTCATGTATATTGTGGTTAATGCATGGGAAGGTAGGCAGTGAGTGAAACTGCCTAAATTAGTGTTCTTGCTTTTTCTGTTGTACTATCAAAATTATTGTTCCTGGGGGCTATTATCGTCTCCTCTTGCTTGGACACTTTTTTTTTATCTTCCGTTTCAATGAAATTTTCTTCTGTCTTAATGAAAGATTGGTAAGGAATGACCATCGTAAACAGCTCTTTTGGGGAAAAATAGAGAAAATTTTAGCTCATTGAGTTTTGATTTAAACTGACAGATTTTGGGTATCAATTGGCAGAATATCCTAGCTTCCTGCTTCCAGTGATGCTATAATTTGGGTGCTTTCTTTCTTGGATCCTGATCCAAAATGCGTATTACTTATTGAGGCTTTGCCCATTTTAGGATTTTATTTTTGCAGGAACTTAGTCACTGATTTATAAAATTCTATAGAATACTGCATTTTTTTAGGTTCATTTTATGATTACGAAATCTGAACTCTTAAAAGGTATTTACAAATTTAAGAGTGAATCCAGAACCTTTGTCTCAAGAGATAGATAAACAAAGATCATAATGTCAAACGGCACAATTTTTTGTTAATTTTGACAATATTTCAGTTTTCCGAGTTGTTCCTATGTATATATATATATATGAAATTATAAATATTCGATGAATATAGTTCTTAACCAATCAAATGGCCTTCTAATTAAAAATAGTTGCATAATATACTCAACCTGACATGATTATCCTGTATTATGCCACCAAAGGCGGTAAAAGCAGCATTCATTAAAATAAGAAGATCCTTTACCATAGCAGATGAGAGTAATTCCCCCAACTTCATGGATCTGGGGGGGGGCTCCGTGAATACAATGCTTGTCACCACAAATTCCGACTTTAGATTCTCAAGATGGTAGATATGACAAGAAATTGATGTCATTAATCTTAAAAGTTTGGCCTGACACAATCCCTTCTATTTTTGACAAGTTGGATAATTTAAAAAGGATGTTAAACTTATGTTGATATGTTGTCTTATAAACTTATGTTGATATGTTGTCTTAGTTCTATGCCTTTTGCCGCCAATTTTGGGTGCCTTCTAAAAATTCCTTCAGAATTGTCTTCCACGGGCTGAACAATTCAGGAAAGATATTAAGGACATCACTGCATTTTAGCTTTAATATTATAAAGTCTGTTCAGAGACATAAAATGATGCTAGATCACTAGTTTCTCTATCTAGCTCAGTAATTGGAATTAGGACCGGTGGCAGAAAATATGGCAAGCAAGTTGGTCTAAAGTTTTTAAATTTGGGAAAAATATCTGCAAAGAGACGAATAAAAAACAGTTCCCGGCGATCTTCTTTTTGCGTTATGCACTGTTCTGCTGCTAAACTTTCCTTTATCGGTGAAAGGGCTTTATTTTTATTCAGTGATGGATGAGTTACTTATCTTCATGAGAACACTTTGTTACAATCTTAGTTCTCTTTGGCATAAAAGGAATATGAACAGATCTCGCCACGCTTTTTTCCCCCTCCTCCTTCTTTGCCACTTGTTGCCATTCAATCGTTTCTTCTGCCCCCCGCCTGCAATCCACAGATTCGGAGTCGGGCAGTTCTTCAGAGAGTGAGCTGGATGCTGCAAAGATGCCGACCCCCATGGATGGCGTGAAGGTATAAACAGTGATCTTCCCCCTGGTTATTGCTGCTGCTGGGTAAACGGCGATCTGTCAGGGCAGAGTCTCATCGTCTCCGTCTCCTGCTGCAGGAGATGGTGGCATCGGAAGCAGCCTTCGAGCAGGAGAAGAGCGACGTGATGAATCCGGCCGATGGAAGTAGTGAGTCCTCCGATCTCCAGAACGGGGTTTAATTATTTGAATGTTGGATTATTCTATTTAGTTTTTCGTCCATGCAAGTATTGGGCGTGATTTAAAATCGGAAAAGTCAAATACTTCGAGCTTAATCGCTTGTTTTTCCTCTCTGGGCATTTTTTTTTTCCTTGGCCAGGATCTGCTGGTGGCGGGTGGTCGGGGAACACCGAACAGGACGGCTCCTCCCATCATCACCATGAGCATCATCCCAAGGCGGGCTCTGCGGAGGGCGAAGAGGGTAAGCGTGGTGTGGGTTTGTCTGAGGGTCTGATTTGAAGGGTTTGAACAGTCTGAGGCGATATACCTTCTTCTTCCCTATTTTGGAAAAAAAAAAAAGAAAAATCTCCAGGGGAGAACGCTCCGTCCGAGCGGCAGGTCTCCCCAGGGAAGCGGTACCGGGCGGCTCTGTTGCGGAGTCGCTTCGCCGACACCATCCTCAAGGCCCGCGAGAAGGCTCTCCTCGACAAGGTCTGCCCTCCCATGACACTACCCCTCTGGATAGAGAGAGAGAGAGAGAGAGAGAGAGAGAGAGAGAGAGAGAGAGAGAGAGAGAGAGAGATTTCATGGGTGTGTACCATCTTGTGACCAGGGCGAGAGAGGCGATCCTGAGAAGCGGCAGCGTGAGAGGGAGGAGCTCGAGAGGCAGCAGCGGGAAGGTATGTGCTCTCTCTCTCTCTCTATATATATATATATATATATATATATATATCTTTCTCTCTGTGTACATAAGGAGCAATTCTGTGATGATGTTATATATGCGGAGCAGAGAAAGCCCGGCTGCAGGCGGAGGCAAAGGCGGCGGAGGATGCGCGGCGGCAGGCCGAGGCCGAGGCAGCGGCGGAGGCCAAGCGGAAGCGGGAGCTTGACAGGGAGGCGGCACGGCAGGCCCTGCTGAAGGTCTTTGCCCCCCCTTCTCTGCACCTGGCTCGTTCTGCAAATTGCTTTTCTCTGCTCTGCTCCTTTGAAGCTACAGTCAACCCTTTGTGCCGCTGGTTGCAGATTGAGAAGACGGTGGAGATCGACGAGAACAGCCGGTCGCTCATGGACCTGGAGATGCTCCGGGCGGCGCCGCCAGAGGACCTGCCGGCGTTTGTGGACGACGAGGTCAGCCCCGACCACCAATCCCAGGATGGCGCCGGCTGCTTCAAGCTCGGAGGGAGCAATCCTTTAGAGCAGCTGGGCCTCTACATGAAGGTCGACGACGAAGAAGACGACGAACCAGAACCCCCCGCCGCCACCGCCGTCGCCACCGACGACGACGGCCCACCGGAGGACGTTGAGGAAGGGGAGATTGACTGACCGGAGTTGCCTATTCCTCCTCCATAGACTCCCCACGCCCCCACTCATCAATCCAGTATATATATAGATCTCTCCCTCTCCCTCTCTCTCTCTCTCTCTCTCTCTCTCTCTCTCTCTCTTCAGCCTTAGATTCGTTCCGCATCCGTGTTTGGTACGAAAGGTGGCAGGCTGATCTCGGAGGTCAACGGAGAAAGAAGCCCTTGCTCAGTGTTCGATGGGTTCTTCAGAGGCTCTCAGTTTTGAAGGGAGGGGAAGACGACTTCCGTCAGTCGGTCAGCGCCTCCCTTTCTCTCTCCTCTCTCTCTCTCTCTTCGTGTCTCTCCGCCGCCTCTAGAGCTGGGTCGGGGAGGAGGCGGCTCGTGTGGCGGCGGAGATTGGGTACTTAAATTCATTCTTTCTCCCCCTGTAAGATGGCCGTCTGTCTTTGTTCTTTCTTGTCTGCTGCTCTTCAGCAAGTGGTGTAGGGTGACGGTGAAGAAGTAATAAGATGACCGTCTTGTTCTTGCGCGTTGAAACGGTGTGCCCACTTGCCCCACCGCCGCCGCTCTGGCAGACGCCGTCTTCCATGGTCAACGCTTGCCCGTTGTGGGTAGTTCTGATTGGTCTCCCGGCATCAGATGGAGCTCCTTTCTTGGGCTCAAGGTATTAGCATGACCGTCTGGTACTTCCGCCCGTTGAAAAAAAGGCATGCCCAGTTGCTCGACCGCTGCCGCAGCTCTGGTTAACGGCGTCCATCAGGTCAACGTTTACTCGTTGTGGAAAGTTCTGACTGGCCTTCCCCCACGGTAAAGGGAGCTCCTTTTAATGGGTTCGAGCTATTTAGAGAGCGGGAGATGAACCCATTTTTTAGCTCAAAGTAATGAGATGACCATCTGGTTCTTGAACGTTGACCGTCGCCCCAGCTCTGGCAGACGCTGTCCGACAGGTCAACGTTTACCTGTTGTGGATATAGTTCTGACTGTTCTTCCGACAGCAAAGATAGCTCCTTTTTATGGGCGCAAGGTATATTGATTGCGTCGGAATAAACTGGTCGGACTTGGTACCAGGATAGACCCGATAAAGATCCGATAAGAATGCCCCAGCAGATCTTGCGGGCCGATGAGATCGGACGGTCCACATCCGATCTCGGTTCACTTTAAATTTTCCCGTCGGCTTCACTGCTAGGGTTTTTAAGTCGAGCGTCCGCGGCCGCCGGTCTCCCTCTGCGATTCGCCTCTGCCGCGTGAGGTGATCCCTCTCAGGCCCTGTGCTGCGGGACTTCCTCTTTCCATTAATCATGGTAGGCTGCGCATCTGGTTCTTTCTTGTTTCTTCTTTTTGCGTCTCGTCTTCTCCGCGAATCAGCGACCGGCGGAAGGATTTTTTTCGTATACGGAGTTGGGATGTTGATCGGCTTTTCATTGGGGTTCTTCTGTTGGGACGTTGTGCAGGTGCTCCCGAACGACATCGATCTGCTCAACCCGCCGCCGGAGCTCGAGAAGCGTCGGCACAAGTTCAAGCGGCTCGTCCAGTCTCCCAACTCCTTCTTCATGGTAAGAGCAGTAGAGGACTCGTGATGTGCGCTACGCTTATATTATGCGCTTTCCTTTCGGAGATTCCTACAGCGTCTGATCCTTTCTTGTTCTTTCTATGTACGCCTCCGACAAATCAAAGGACGTGAAGTGCCAGGGATGCTTCAACATGTGAGTTCTCCTTCTTTTAATGTTAATGCTGAACACTGGATCTGATCCGGTCATCCCTAACTGGTTGTGTGTTGGACGGCGCTGCTCTTGAATTCTATTTTACTGTTAGGGAATAGGTCTTTCGAATTCCGATTTGGTCAAATCTCTTCTTAACATCTCGTTCATCACCGTGTTTTGTGGTGTTGCAGAACGACCGTCTTCAGCCACTCGCAGACGGTGGTGGTGTGCGGCGGCTGCCAGACCATCCTCTGCCAGCCGACCGGAGGCAAAGCCCGACTCACCGAGGGTTGCTCCTTTAGGAAGAAGGGAGATTAGTTGGGCGCCCCTCAGTGTGTAAGACACTCGCCCCACTCCTCGCCGTGGCGAGATGAGATCTAAAGATGAGGGAAAAAGAGGTGCCCATTCATGAGAAATGTGGAATGAGCTGTGCGCGCAGTTGCTCTTAGTTAGGTTGAATTCGTTGCCTTCCTTTCTATTTTTGCTATGCGAATGTGTGGATTTTGATAGCTTTGTTGTCGTAGAGAGCTCTTGAAGAGCTTTCCCTCCCCCACTGAATGCGTTTTGGTGTTCTCACATGTGACAGGAATTTCTTGCAGTAATTTTCCTTTTCGTGCTTGTGTATGTGGCCATCCATTATCAGCCGACGATTTTAGTTTTGCTAATCGCTGAACTTATTATTAATTGCTCATGTTTAGATGTGTGAGCAATCAACCAGGAGCACATTCGGATCGAACCCATCAGCAGCAATTGGGTGATTATCAAAAATGGCTCATGCCTGGCCTCTTTATTATGAGTTCCGCTTTATTATTTGGTGTTCTTGAGATTTTGATGGGGTTTTGATATTTCAAAAAATCATATTCGGGCAAGTCCATGTTCCAACGTCATTCAAACTTTGTAGGACGCAGTGGGTCTCTGCCTGTTGTGCCTTTCATTGCCCCTTGCAGCTCATCTGTTATATTTCCTTAAGTTCTTCCCATTCCCTGGTCGATCCAGAAGCCTTCATATGATCCATGGGTTCTCCTCTGCCTTTCAAGTGGGCGTCTGACCATGAGCCCGCTGCTTCTGGGTCTTTCTCTGGACCTGGTTCCAATCCGAGTGTCGTAGAAAATGGGTGGGCTGTGATTGAAGATTTATTGCTACATATTGTTCTTCCTCCGAATTTTTTCTAATATTGCACCTAATTTATCGCCCATCTTAATATCTGCTCCTCGTCGCCTGCATTGTGGCCTTCCTTGAACCGACTCTAAAATAGGAATTTATTTTCTCCGTATTTTTTCATGAATGCCCAAGTTTTCTCTCCTTCTGAGTGATAAGATCAAAGCGACGCGCTGGAGTACCTACCCACCCATTCAAAATATTGGATCGAGATCCACTGCCTCGTCATCAAACTGATTTTTTGTCTCCGTTTGCCTCGATCTTGCAGCCCTTCATGCGCGCCCACCTTCCCAATTTCTTGGAAGATGGTAAGATCAGAGCGCTTGCTCAAGTACCCACTCAAAGCATGGTCTGATCCTATTTTTTTTGGAAAAATAAAAATATTAGGGGGGCTAATCTGGGTCATGGTAACCAATATTTGATGATGATCTCTTGTGGACTTCATTGTAATATGGTCTGTGTGGTGTGCGACTGGAAGCATGGTGGGCGTGACCCAATGTACCTGCTCTTCTTGGCGGTATGATGGGTAGATTGAATAATAGTGGCGAATTTTTGATTACGCCCCACGTTTTGTGAGTGGTTCGCTGTTGTACCCTCGGTGAATCCTAAATCCGACGCCAGTCCTTCCTTCCATGTGGAGCGAGCGCCGCATCTTCCTTGGTCAATTTCGGGTTCTGCTTCAATTGGGTTGAGACGGCCGTAGAATATTCCGTTGCACCTGCGTTCAATTTAGTTATGAAGTATAAACGCCGTCGGGGCATAGAACACTCCGCTTCGGCCGGTGTGAATCTCCGTCACGGCGGCTTTCGTCGTTGGGGATTTCCGACGGTCGTTGGGAAAATTTCGGACGGTTTACGAATATCTTTCCGATGGATTATTTTAATAAAACCCCAGTTTAAGTTATATATTCTCTCGAGACCGGAGACGAGGCCTCCCATTCGCCGATGAGAGAGAGAGAGAGAGAGAGAGAGAGAGAGAGAGAGAGAGAGAGAGAGAGAGAGAGAGGGTGGGGGCAGATCTCCGCTACATCATCTCTTCTTCCTGCGGTCTTCCTGTTCCTCCCCTTCCTCTCCCGCACTTCTACCGGAGGCCAAGGCTTCGTGGATCCTCTCCGTAGTCAGCTGCGGTGGTGGTTCTGTTCCTCCGATCTGTTCCAGCGCCGGGTTCCGCTCCGGAAGAGCACTGCGACGCGTGCTGGCGGTGGATCTGTCGGATAAGAGAGTGGAGGTGGGGCGGATCGGCGGCCGTCGAACCGTTCGGAGACTCCTCGAGATCGGGGCTGCTTGACGCGGGTGGGCGGCTGTTTACCAGGTCGGGGACCCCTGATCGGTTGAACTGTATTGTAGATCCTCCTCTGCATGTTGTTGCTTCGGAGATCGCGTTGATGTGCCGTGACGAGGAATACTTGGCCATCTATAAAATGAATGTTTGGGGTTTCATGCGGTGCCTCCTCGCTTTGCATGCGATGGCTAGAACCTAGCCAGTATGTTTTTCGTTTTCCTTTCTGATTCAGTCGATCTGTTGCTTTCCCTCCAGGTACTAAGATACTTTATATCTATTTATTCTGCTGGGATCGAATCCTTGCATTTCTCCCTCCCATAATCGCATTTCAGGTTGAGGAATCGTGTTTCGGATGGTTCGTTTCATTAAATCTTGTAGTTTGGTCGATTTTCTTTTTTCTCTATGTCCTTGAACGGGATTTTACCTTTTCCACTTCCATACACGTAGCTGCTTCCATGTAGCTAAATTTTCTTCCTTAGATCTATAGTTTTGCGTTTTCGGTCTAAATTTTCTTCCGTGTAACTTGTTGACTTGGAGGTTGTAATCTAATATCTGTTTTTCCTGTTATCAATTCCAAGTCTCATTGACTCAGCTATTTGTTTCTCTCCAGGAGCAGATTTTTATGGTCCAAAATTTGTTCTTTAGCTTCGAGCACAAGTTTTGGTTTTAGATCAGTTGCTCTATTATCATGTTCGGGGGCTATCTTGAAGCGTTGCTTTTTTTTCCTCCTCTTTAGCTCTCGAATGGCATGTTGGGTTTCAAATATTTTGGATCAGATCTAAAAATCCTCACAACCCTCGGACAAACCGCGCTCTTTTTGTGGCAACGTAGTTGTTTTAATTTTTGTCTAGTTTAATTTTTTTAATCTACCTGTCTTTTTATGAAACAGTCTCTACCTCTCTTTTTAATAATTTTTTATGCGTGCATCAATGAGGCGTGGTTTATAAAAAACATTCAGATTCCTTGGCCCTTCTCTCCGCGAGTGCTAGTACTAGTTTTCCAATCCTCACTTGCCAATTTGTGAATATTGCTACTGTAATGACTAGTTTGAAGCATGTAGAACAGGAAACCATCCCTGGATCACATTTGTCTGAGACGTATGATTTGCCCCTCTTCCGCTCACTTGCCCAGGTAGTGAATGAGATGGGTTTTAACCAGTCTAGTACTCATCCCGCAACATACGTTTCTATTGTATTTGTTTACTAACACAGCAACCCCGATCGATGATCACTGAATATCAAGGCGTTGACAATTTATTGGTGGTTGGTGTTTCATTTATCAATAGAATACAATCTAATTTAGAAAAAAATAAAATTACCAACGGATCTTGTGCCTCTTTGCTGTACTAGGTGTGCATCCAGATGGAGTACTTCCCTGCTGGTTTTGGCACCTTTGGGCAGTTGTACCCTGAGAGTGTTCCTCGCAACATATCAAGCATCGGGCACCTTCTCAACCATTATGTTCATAAGACGGAGGAAGTCGTATGTCCCGAGCCACGTCGAATAATTGGGAAGCCGATTGTCACGGAAAGCCTCAGCAGAATATGCTCTAAACCGAGAAGGTGAGGAGCCAATTTAAGATCTAAATTTAAGTCCATTGCAGATTCATTTCGTTGACTCTTTGTCACTAGATGCGTTCTTCCCGAGTCAAAATCCATTCAGATGCCTAACATGCTCAACATGCCATGTTTAGCGAATTAATATACCTGTATGGGTGTGATTATTCAGAAGTTTATGCCAATATATGCATATCAACACCCAAGGTGGGGCGGCGAATTCGTCAGAGACTGATGAAGATCTTCTCCCTTCTGTGTGTTGCAGCTTCTTGAACCAGCAGAGGGGGGAGGCTCCGGGGATCTTGGACATCATCTTGAGCAGTAGCGTACGTACTCACTGCGTCTCTGTCAGCCAATTTCTCTCCACTTCCTGTTCCTTCTCTTCTCTCCAAGCTCACCCCTTCTCTACCCCCTCAGGACGACTCAGAGGGCGATTTTGGCTCGCCCCGCCAGCTGGGTTTCCTCTGCGGCTCGCCTCCTCTCCGAACCAGCAACCCTCTGATCCTCGATGCAAAATTTGAGGAGGCGGCAGCCGCCGACACCGCTCTGGCGGGTCTCCCCCATGGTTGCAGGCCCCTGGCAGTGGCGGCAAGGATGGATAGAGCAGCCCTGCCCCTCTCCCCCCTGGGAAATTCCCACGGAGCAAGGCCACTGATGGCGGTGGCAGGCCGAGGAGGTCCCCAGCCGGCAGCGGTGAAGGCGGAGAAGGAATTGCCGCCGCCCACCTTGGGTGGTAGTGATTCCCAGCCGGCGGCGGTGAAGGCGGAGAAGGAATTGCCGCCGCCCACCTTGGGTTGCGGTGATTCCCGGCCAGCGGCGGTGAAGGCGGAGAGAACCTCTCCATCCTGCAAGGGAAAGCCCAGAGTCCGGATTGAAGGATTTTCTCCGGCGAGCTCTGGGTCGGGCTGTGTGGTTACTGCCCTCGCGTGATCGTGGTCAGCCGCCGCCGTGTAAGTAAAATTCTGTGGTGGCGCCGCCGCCGCTTCAGTCGCGGTCGTCTGAAGGTAGGTTGGTGGCGTAGTTGTTGTAGTATATAATTCCCCCCAAAGCATAGGGTTCTCAGGCAGAATGAGCTAGCGCCTCCCCTCCCTCGTCGCCCATCTCTGAGTCGAGATGTGAGATGGAGTCTTCCGTTGGAAAAAGTCCTCAAGGATGTAAATTGTACAGGAGAAGGCCATTTTTGTACAAAAAATAGTTGCTTTGTTCATATTGTATCATATTATGTCGTCATCTTCTTCCCACTCCTGCCTGCCCTTCCGAGTAAAATTCCTGTGCCCCTCTCTCTCTCTCTCTCTCTCTCTCTCTTCCCTCCCTCCCTCATTCAGTAATTAGGATCATAAACTGTAATGATGTCATACGATTGCAGATAGAGCCGATTAGTGACGTCATTTTACTATCCATTGAGCCTTTTGTTTGGTATCACAGGAAAATCAGATGGTTTGTCGGGTAAGATCAAAAGCAGGCGATTATTTTAACTCGCAAATAAACAAATAAGGAAAGTTTTATGCAAATTCTACGTGAAGCATCATAATCTCACTGGCCTTCGAGTGAGGTGAGATGTCAGCGGCTTGACCAAGTCCATGCCTGTCAGTAGTCTAATTGTATCCTCGGAACTGCATTAGGTGGGTCTATTTAGGTAGAACCAAGACATCAGAGGGGTGTCCACTCCATTTCTTTGAGCTGGTGATGCTGGGCCATGGTTTTGTGGAATATGTCCAAGGACAAGTTAGGTGCGGACGTAGGGAGGCTAGCAAAATAGTTCACTGTATATAAAAATACTAAATGACAAAATATTTATAGGAGTTGTCGTTGATAAGTTTATGAAAATTGAAATCATGCTGAATCTGCAGAACGTTGATCTGGAAATGAGAGCCCTTGAATTGGATCCTTTTTTTTTTTGTTTTCTTGGGTGAAGATTCTTGCCTGATATAGAGAGTTGACTTCTTCCAGCTTGGTTTTTGAAAGAAAAATAGTCATTATCAGCAGTTTTCCAGTCATTAGGGGAGTTGTTGGAAAGGTAAAATTTGATCGTTAAACTCGAGCCTTATGGCATTTTCTTTAAGTATTTCGAAACAAAAAAGAAAAATGGCGAGTCAATTTGGGAGTTTGTCATTATGTAATATTGCCTTTGCATTCAACTATAGTGACAACATCTACCCACTCCATATTTAAGAGTGAGTCAATAGTTTCAAATGAAAATATGAAGACACCTTTCCATGGAACTATCATTAATTATTATTAGTCTATTGACCTCAGGGATAAAATAGTTGATTCAAGCTATACCAAGTCAACGTTTCCCACACGATGACTGGTTACTTACCAAATTGTTAGTATAATTATTTCATTACTTTATGGAGAATGTTCTTCACCTTTCCTACGCGCTGCCTCCCTTGACTACTCTGTTGGGCATCATTTATTTTTATCAGTGCCCTTCTCACTTTACTGATCCATTGGAAGTTGCTGCTCTTGCCTGCCCATTTCAAATCAACCTCATTACTCTCCAATTTTGAGTTACATGGATCTCTTAACATGCATAGAATCATCATCTGATCCTTCGAGAATTGTAACATTAACAAGGTCATCAGGTGTTAATGATGGACCGTTTGCTTTTGTGTGGGTTTTCGAGTTGTTCTTCTGATTTGCCTCATAGATTGAGGATTCGGGGTTCAGCAACTATCATTGGCCATATTCAAACCTAACCATAGCCACATGACGAAGGGGAGAGCGAGCGAGCGAGCGGGAGAGGGAGAGAGAGAGAGAGAGAGAGAGAGAGAGAGAGAGAGAGAGAGAGAGAGAGAGAGAGAGAGAGAGAGAGAGAGAGAGAGAGAGAGAGAGAGAGAGGCTCTCCTCGTCAGCCACAGGCTTCACCCTGGTCCCCGGGTGTGACCGCTCGGAGAGTCTCGCACGCCGAAGGAAAGACCGTTTCTTTCTCTTTGCACCTCTCTCAGAGCTGGCATTGATCCTTGCGTCGAGCTCACTCTCTCCTCCCATCATCCCCCCCCCACTCGCCCATGATGATTCCTTCTCCATGCTTCTCTCTCTCTCTCTCGCTCGTTACACAGGCTACATGATGAGTCGTTGGTAGAGAGAGAGAGAGAGAGAGAGAGGGAGGGAGGGAGGGAGGGAGGGAGGGGGAGGCGACGCTTGCCCTCTACCCCAGAACAGCCAATTCTAGATAAGAACACTTGCACGCCAGGAAAGGCCGTGCGAAATGAAGCGAGGAATCAGACCACCTGGAAATTTCATGAGCTTCAAACTCTAGGATATTACTATCATCCAACAGTACGGAGAGGAGCAGAGAAGTATGAGGCCGTTCATCCTCCATGTCTTCTTCTTCTTCTTTTTCTTCTTCTTCCTCCAAGGGTGCGTCCTGCCGGGGTCAGCAGCGCTGTCGGCGAGCTCCCGGTGGATCGTTGACGACAACGGAGCGAGAGTGAAGCTGGCCTGCGTGAACTGGGCGTCGCACCTGGAGGCGGTGGTGGCGGAGGGACTCTCCAAGCGGCCACTGGACATCATCTCGAAGAAGATATCATTGCTAGGGTTCAACTGCGTGAGGCTCACCTGGCCTCTCTTCCTCGCTACCGACGACTCCCTCGCCTCTCTCACCGTCCGAGAATCCTTCCTCCGCCTCGCCCTCCACGACTCCATCGCCGGTGTCGAGACTAACAACCCAGAACTCATCGACGCGCCCCTCATTAAAGCCTTCCAGGTGGGTTTCCGGTGATCGCAGAGCACGGTGAACTTGGGCACTTGCGACGCCATGGGCACTAATCAGTGGCACCTCCGACAGGCTGTGGTGGCGAGCTTGGGTCGCAACAACGTTATGGTCATCCTCGACAACCACATCAGCAAGCCGGGCTGGTGTTGCAGCACCACCGACGGCGGTGGGTTCTTCGGAGACCTGTACTTCGACCCGGAAGAATGGCTCAGGGGGCTCGCTCGCATGGCGGCACTCTTCAGCACTGCCCCTGCCGTGGTCGCCATGAGCCTGCGCAACGAACTCCGCGGCCCGCTCCAGAACGTCACCCAGTGGTACACCTTCATGACAAGGGGCGCCGAGGTCGTCCACGCCGCCAACCCCAACGCGCTAGTCATCCTCTCCGGCCTCTCCTTCGACACCGACCTCAGCTTCCTCCTCCAACGACAGGTCGACGACCTGCCCTTCGCCAAGCAGAAGGTGGTCTTCGAGTTCCACTGGTACGCCTTCTCCGACGGGCAGGCCTGGGCCGGCGGCAACCCCAACCAGGTCTGCGCAACCGTCGCCGGCGGCATAATGCGCCGCGCCGGATTCCTCCTCGAGCGGGGGTGGCCGCTATTCATGAGCGAGTTCGGTGCCGACCAGCGGGGAGTCAACGTGAACGACCAACGGTACCTGAGCTGCGCTCTCGCGATGGCGGCTGATCTTGACCTGGACTGGGCGCTTTGGGCTCTGCAGGGGAGCTACTACATCCGGGAAGGGACAGCGGGCGTGGAGGAGGTTTATGGTTTGCTGAGCTCGGACTGGTGCAGCATCCGCAACGCCACCTTCCTCCAGAGGATCTCCGCCCTCCAGCGACCCTTCCTAGGTCACCACCGCCACTCTTCTACCTTGCTTCGCCATCTTTTTTCTCGTCGAAATCCACATACCCCGATCATTTTCAGACAAGAACATCATCACCCTTCAACGAAATCTTCGACAAAAAGCAGCATGCTTTGGTAGTTTATGTTTCAATGTAGGCCATTTGTCAGGTCTTTCGTGAGATGTTCGTATTACCAGGGCAGTCAATCAGGCGGATAAATCTGGCAAGGGGCTGTTCATGCAGGTCCCGGGCTGCCTAGCTCGCCTCCATACCAAATCATCTTCCACCCGGCGACGGGGCTCTGCCTGCTGGGCGGTTCTCCGGCGGGATCGGTGCGATTGGGGCCGTGCACTGAGACGGAGGCGTGGAGCCACACGGCGGACGGAACCCTGGCGCTGAGGGGCACGTCGTCGTGCCTCCGAGCGGAAGGGACAGGCAAGGAGGCGAGGATCAGCTCGCAGTGCGGCGGCTCCGCCGCCCGGTGGGTGGCGATCTCCGACTCGAAGATGCACCTGGCGTCGCAAGTGCCCGGCGACGGCGGAGGCACGGTGTGCTTGGACGTCGGAGCCGACGGCACCACGGCGATTACCAACCCATGCGAGTGCCTGACTGGCGGCGGCAGGACTTGCGAGCCGGAGAGACAGTGGTTCAGGATCGTCAGCAGTGCCCGCCCGATCGCCACCGAGAGCTCCGCCGCTGCCGGCGGCTGGGGTTCTCTCCGGCGGGGGCAGGCGTTCGATGTCCTACCAAGCTGAGGCCGATCGGCTTGGAGGAGAAGTTCGTAATGTGCTGTGTATCTTTCGTCATGCAAGTCTTTTAGAGGCAAACAAAGTTTTCTGTAGTGTTTCTCAAGTTTAAGGGATTCTTTTGCCTTTGCCTGTCCGTCCGCCATAGCTCTCTCTCTCTCTCTCTCTATAGCCATGTTTCTCACCTTAATCACCGTTGAGGCATTCGCCAAGCTCATAGCTTCGACTATGGTAGTTCATTGCGGGTATCATTATTGCCTGATTATCTTGAAACTCTTCAAACCGGTCGTCCTTCCCACATTAGTTTTTCAATGATTATAACACAATATATTTTTCCTTGCCCACTTCAGAAAAAATCCAGGATGCCAGTTTCCTCATCCTGAATTTGCATGTAATTTTGTTGAGGGTTATTCAAATTTCCTAAAACGATGCTCTGCGACATCTTCGCCGGCTAAAAAATTAGATTTTTACTGAAAATCGTTCCATCGGTGAGAGGAACCTCGATGGCCCTTTTGAAGGGCGAGTTAGAGGATCTTCACAACCATTGATTGCCGAATATCCAGCGGGTGGAATTGAAGATTTATCCCGGGAGAAAATTCTTGCAAATAATGCATGATTCGCCTTTGGTACTTTAAACCCAACCAATCAAAAACTATTGGCACCACTGAGAACTCTCCTTCGCCATCCAATGAGAATTTTAGGCGCGCGCGCGGGCGTGTGAGTGAGTGAGAGAGAGAGAGAGAGAGAGAGAGAGAGAGAGAGAGAGAGCAGACGCGAATGACCCAGATAGAATTAAGGCATTGATCATGGATGTTATCAGTAGAAACCTTGGCGTGTTTTCTTCAAGAAGCATTTCGGGGAGAGAGAGAGAGAGAGAGAGAGAGAGAGAGAGAGAGAGTGTAACAGAAGCGAATGACCCAGATTGAATTAAGGCACTGATCATGGATGTTATGAGTATAAACCGTATCGTGTAACAGCCACAAATAACCAAGATAGAATTAAGACACTGGTCATGGATGTTACCAGCAGAAACCGTACCCTGTTCTGTTCAAGAACTACTTTGGAGCTTCCAAATAAACTACAAATAATTGGTTCTTCAGTCATGGATCAATTAAATCCACCAATTGAACAGCCGTGTCCAAACAATAAACGGAAGCAAGAGCAGAGCGCCTGCTCATCGAACTCTCGCACACACAGAGGAGCCGCTTCCAAAGATGGGACGGCAAAAGGAGACTTTTTAAGCGCACGCTTGCGGCCTTCTTCGTCATCATCAAGCTAATTAATGAGCAGAGCACTTGAATATCCGAGCTAGAGATATCTCCAAGCCAGCCAGCTGACGCCTTACTGACAGCCTTTCTTAATCTGTGAGCATCGAAATCTACCCGCTGAGTGATCTACTCTTCTTCACACTGCTTCAAGTAGGCATTGACGGCGGGGTCGTAGGCCGCAGCCATCCGAAGATATCTCGCCGCTTCTGACTTCTCCCCATCGTTGTACAGAGTACTGAAAGATGAAGAGCACTCTCCAGATTAGCCCACCAACTTGTTCTACCATGACCCGACTGTGAAAGAAAAACGTTCAAGGGTTCTTCTCCAGGCTGCACCTTCCCAGGAGCACCAGCGCAGTGTAGTAGGAGGCTTTGTCGGTGGGCTTCTCTGGCTCCTTCATCTGTGCTATTCTCCTCAGATAGCCGATCCCCTCCTCCTTCTTCCCCTGTTTGAAGTCAACGGCATTCAAGCAGCAAAAATAGCAAGTATTTTATTTAGTCCGGCCTGCGTGGGCACTTATATTTGCTTACCTGATTGATTCGGGAGAACCCGGCCCCGAAAGATGCAAGAATTATGTTGTCCACCTCGTGCTCCTTGCTCTGCCAGCCCAACAAGTATTGATGATGTGGGATGAGAGGGATACTGAATGGTCTCCAGATGGGAGGTTGAGATCACAGAACCTTGGAGAGGGCGAGTTCAAAGTGCTCTGCGGCCTCCTCCAGTGATCCTCTGGAGCAAGATATCTGTCCCAAGGCAATGAAGGCTTTGACCAGGTCTGGGTCTCTCTCGATTGCAAGCCTGCATGAGCTCATCCTCAGACTCTGAACAAATGCTCATAACGCAGATTCATGGAAGCAGTCCAGTGGACGAATAAAAGTGACTAAGAGAGAGAGAAAGGGAGAGAGAGAGAGAGAGAGAGAGAGAGAGAGAGAGAGAGAGAGAGAGAGAGAGATGCTACCGTAGCAGAGGAAGAGCTTCATCTTGAGACTGCCCGTTCATGTGGTTGAGTGCAAGCTACAAAATATTTCAAATGCATGCACCTGAGGGAACATCATCGCCTGGAAAAATACGGGCCATGCATGGAAACAGGAAAGAAGCAACCAACGAATGACAGGTAGCGTTTTTCATCTGGTTTTTTCAGTCACCTCGAGAAGTTTCTCGGGGGGGAGCGTCTCCACAGGAACTTGATCATCTGTTGGGAACTTTTTCTCAGGCAGGCGGCTTTCTTTGGGGATCGCTGGGGAGGCCGTCTCAGGTAACCCAACCATCTTGCGAACATTTGGATGTCTGAAACAGAGTTGCTGCAAAATAAGTTTGGCTGACTGCGTTAAGATGCTTTGCAGAAGCAGTTCCTCCACTCTTTCAGCTGAGGAAACAAAGGTAGCCGCACAGATATTGCAAGTAAAATTTTTTAGCACTATTTCTACACGGCCCTGGCAACAGGAATAGATAAGGTCTTCTTCCTGAAGAAACGCAACAAACGGCAGGAGGGAAGGAGAGTTTTTACCGATTCAGAATTAAATAAAACTTCGGCTGATTCAGAATAAAAATAGAGACATATTTTAGTAGCACAATGTTGAGAACTTACTTAATAAACTGGAAAATGGAGACGTATCAATCAGACCAAAGACCAATTAATTTGTGGGTAGGCTCGAGCAAGTTGGAGAAGTCAGTAAAAACCTCAAAAAAAAAAAAAAAAAGTGGAAAAATTCTACATCCCGAATCTAAATTGTAAAACAAGCCTAATGCCCAAGCCACTCAGTTTAATGACATCGTTTTGGCTGGATTTCACTGAAATTTCTCTTGTAGAAAAGAAGCAGATAACGTGACATTTAGAAAATAATAAGAAAAAAAGGCAAAAGATCATTCGGCTAGGGAGTTGTCTTGGGGTAGGGCTTTTTCGTCCTTTTTGTTTCCATTATCCAAAATTTCAAAAGTCTTCATTTCAACACACTCCATATCTCTTCCTAACCGATCGAAAGGCAGATGAAAAAAATAATAGCATACAAAACCAAATGAAGCCGAAAAGGAAACGAGCAGAGAAGAAAAGATGGGGCAGAAAATGGAATAGCCACAGCTGGATCAGGTTTGAGTTTTAGAGATCTGATTGATTTTGCCACCAGTATTCGCACCAATCTTTCAATAGACAATAATAAAGCCGAAGAAAATTTCTGCTGAAAACGATGTCTGTTCAAGGTAAAGTAAGAAAAAAAGATAACACAAACCTGAACCAAAGTCAAAGAACTGTTGGTCACCCAGTAGACAAGGGATCCCTGCAAAAGGAATTACAGCAATCGTGAATCCAGAGATATAGAAAATTGAGGCGACAAAGGGAACCCAGAGAAGCAAAGGGCACCATGAACATACGAATAAAAAGAGTTTTTTTTGTGAACTAAGGATGGGATTTTCACACTAGATAAAACTAAATAAGTAGTACAAGGCACATTCTAGAAAAAGCTATTACAAAAATTCATGGTTCGAAGGATTGATAATTAAACCATCAGCCACTACAGAATCAAGCTCGGAATGCTATTAATTTAAAATATAAGATCATTGTCCCAGGAGACCGAAATAATCAATGGAAGCACAAACATGCAGATCTCAAAGCCTTTTATACTTTATTCAACAGTATCCATAGTGGAAGACGCCAGACAAGCATACTTCAAAGACTTTACACAGAAATGTGTAAAATACCTGCCCTTCATTTCCCTCATGTACGAACAATAAAATTTAAAAGGAAAAACAACATTCAACTTCCCATCAAGAAATGACATACACTTACGTATAATAACTTGGAAAGTCACTATGTTAAAAGAAATGTAGACCTGAGAAGACATCGAACTAGAAAAGGTAGCTCAAGTCAATAATGTTGAGTTGGTACTATAGAAAGCATGTGTGCAATTAAACCCACTCTAATCATTGTTAAAACTGGTTCTGAGTTGGATTGCCTGATGACGTTATCACAGCATCAAAACAGCGTTGCTTTTAAGCTGCACAAACCATACATGTCGCCAATGGCTTCTAGGCTGAGGACACCCCTTATATTGTTTATACGACAAAGGCCTTGATACGCTAGCAAAGGAGGCGTCACATAAGCTCGTTTTTACTGACTTGACAGCGGCATAAAGCATATCGTAGTAACGAAGTGATCCACTCGTCGATGTAAAAGCGTCATTTATTTTATTCATACGAAATGACATTTTCACAACCCATGCACCTTGCTCATTGACCGACACGACTAAACTCAACAATCTTACAAACTAAGGAAAGAAAACCAGAAGGCTCATCATCTCGCATAACAACCACAAATTAGGCATTTGAAAAAATAATGAGTACTAACCTGTGGAATGTGAAAGGCAATTAGAAGAAGCGGTAAAGTCAGAATGTCCAAATATAACTTGTAATACTGCAATAAAGATTGCACAAAAATGAGTCAACAGTGATTGAACTGCAAAGCCAACGGAGGGAAACATGTATAGACCTAATTGCACTACGCTTAGGAGTGAATCATAATAAAAGGACAGCAGGAAGGCCGTTTGTTTCAGCTATCAAGATAGCAGGATTCTCATATAAGATGGATCCTCCAATATATCCATGGGCAACATGCTTGGGAACAAGACATATTTTAAGAATAAAGATGAAAAAATGAGGATTTTTTCATTAAATTAAAACGGTAGATGTTCTTCAAGAGAAAGTTGAACTATCAAAAGTTGGACTTCAGGCCTCTCTTAACACCATCAAACTTTTGGAAATGGTGTTAGTTTGCAAACAAAATTAGAAAAGAGACGAACTTTTAATTGAGGTAAAAGATAAAAATATGAATTAAAAGGGAAGAATTTTTGCCTATCTATTTGTTGTACTCAGGAATTATAAATAACTCACTCTTGCTAATAAGCCAAAGATGCCAGGCATTTTTGCAAGCTTGATTGTCTGAAAAGAAATCTGCATTCAATGAAAACGAAATTAAGCATGCATATCTAAGAACAAAGAGAATAAAACTATCTAGGATTGGGTGTGGGGCACAAGACATCAAATACAAATGACGAAAAATGAATGCAAGACAATGATGTTTCTTATGTCTGCAATCCCTTGTAATTCCTATTTGGGGTGCACTTATTCCTATTGAAAGAAAAATCACAGTCAGCGGCGTGAAATACGTAATGATTCATTTAGACAGGTTACGTGTTCAGAGCTATTGATGCTTATGGGTACAATTGCTGTTAAATGACAAAAAAAGCCATAAAACGTCCTCAAAATGTCAAGCTGCTAAGAAATCTCAAAAAAATGAGCTGGACAAATAAATATATAGAAAATTATGAATTGGGCACATTTTATGAAGATAATTACATAGATATGGTCCCTATTTAACTTAGAGCGTTAGTAACATGATCATCAAAATCATAGAATGAAATGGGAAGGATATATACATGTTCATGAATTTTCAAAAAACTCACTTACAACAGCTATGTATTGAACCAAGTTGTTGGAAGTGATACTATTATCCTCAAATGAGATATTCGAATCTTTTCCCATTAGAATTTGTTCTTTAACGAGCACCATATGCATTTGGATATGCAACGATAACAGGTAAATCAGAAATAATTACTTTAAATGAACCAGAAAGTTGCAAAGAGGATAAGCCTCCAAATCTCAGTTCTCTATTCATATCCAATGTAATGGTGATGCTATAATTTTATGATGCTCATAGAGAGACTGAAGTTATTTAGTAAAAGTAGAGGCGTCACACCACAACCTTCTACATAAGGATCTTCACCCATTCCCCACCGCAACTATTACATGTAAGATATCCACCCATACCCTGGAGATCTAATTAGTTTTACGGTTCAAATAGTTCCGCTGAAGCCCTAAATCCTTCGGTTCTCAATTTCTACAGCTCCTAACCGATGCCAAGCTGGAATCCTAAAAGCATCTTAACGGCCATCATACATAGCAACTTGGATGACGCAGACTTACAGAAACGAACCAAGACTTCCACCTTAAGCACTTCATTAAGGGCCATCATACATAGCAACACCTGATGCATATCATTGTGCTTCCTTTCTCTACGCTATTTGTCTTAACAATGCCAAACTTGACCTTATGTCCATTAGATGGGTTTTTCTGTGTTGCTCATCTACCCAAAAGGAGTACAATGTGCCGATCTTATGATGGGAGGTAGACGGTTGTTGATCAAAATAATCTCAATCAATAAATTAATAGAGATTGGGAAATCGTTGTACATATGAATGTCTAGATAGGAAGAAAGAAACATCTCACTGGTATATTACCTGAACATTTAGAAAATGTAGGCCACCAATTAATATTGGGAAAATGCAACCTAAAGCACCTGCAGGAGATGCTGTCAAGTTTTGGAACCAGAGTATACCCCCCTGCAACACATTTGCAAAAGAAAATCTTCGCTTAATACGGTCAGTTTGGAAATAATGAAAATGAAGAATAATCTGTCATGCTAGTAAGTGACAATTCTCTGCCTTAAACAAGTGAAGTAAAAACGGAAGGAAGGCAAGCAACTTCTAAGCATGAAGATAACAAAATGTGTATCAGCACATTTTCTGTTATCAGATCTGAAGGAATGGCAGAACCAAAAGGACATTCTTGCTGACATTTTGGCGAAAATTATAACAGACATGTTTGCTGCTGTAGAGTAGACCTTTTTCTTATACATGTTCAAACGATGGAAAATAAAGAATATCTTTTACACATACACTGAGTTTATCAACTTTTTCAGAAATGATAGAATGAAAGATATCCTTGTACGCGACCCAAAAACTATTCCATGAGGATAATTCTGCCTCTGCTCCATTATTTGGTAGTCATTTGCATAGCCCAATAGCACAGAGAGACTTGAAGAAGCTGAATAAATAAAACGATCTGAAGTCATCGTAACATGAAACTAACATGATATTTAATCGGAGATTTAATTTACACAACCATGTGAGCCAAAAAGCTGCATATTGAGCTTCGAAAAATATCATTTATTTCTTGATGATATTTGATTTTATCTTCAAGTTCAAACTTGATAAATAAATATGCAGAGACAGAAAGAACAATTTATCCGGTTAGCAGGTATTAAATGCAAAATATTCCAGAAAAACGCATGTCCCTTTTAACCAAATAAACAATCAATAGACGAATTGCGCAGTAAAAAGGTTTATCATAATTTTTTTACATAAACTTTGATTAACATGGTAACCAGAAAACAGAAAATTTATCCCGAGGTCTACATAATTGTCTCCTTTGCATAAAAAGAAAGAAAATGATGCATCAACAATGAAGAAGATGAACTCAAAGACGCCCAAAAAAGATATACAAACTATAGACTTTTCTAAAATGTATTGTTCAGGACCCTTACGCAGTCAAATCCAGGGTGATTGTCCAAAGACATCCTCCGAATGCTGAACATCCATACAAAGAAGCAAGGGATCTGTACAGAAAATAGAGTGAGAAGCCCAAACCATAAGAACAAGTCCATACTAGCACATAAAAACTAAAAAAATTGAGCTGGTAACATGAAAAAATGTTTCAGTATGTCTCAAGTACAGAAGAGCTTTTTAATAGAAAAAGATATCGCTTTATTGAAATGAGCAAGAATATCTTATTTCAGTGACTGATGCCACAGTTGTATAAGAGAGGTGTCACACAAAATCAGTATGTGAAAGAAAACTAATTCCATTTGAGTGTGTGCGATGTTAATCGCTCATGTAAGATTTCAGCATGGTGCTCACACTATATTGATCCAGCAGGTAAGTTCGCCCAGTTAGATTGTACTAGAACGTGGATTTCCTCAAATCAAGTAGGACTAACAGTGCATTGGAGCTGTGGCTATAATGATTATAATGCTTGTTCACACCATAGCTAATTATCGCTCTGCAAGTAATCATCGAAATTTGTTCATTCCCCCTGCTGCATCAACAGCAGCAGAATCAAAACAAGTATTATTTTCCTACCTCTATCATGGATGGCGCCACTATGTATGACAGAAAAAAAGAAAAAATAGGAATCTACATAAAAATAAGACAAAAAAATAAAAAAAAGAAAAAAAACCTCATTCCCAGTCTTAGTTTAAATAGCAACAAAAAAATAACCTCATGACTTAAAGATGCTAAATAAAAATGCAATACCCATAACTTTCCAAAGATTTTCTCATGTTCAACCCAAAACCTTAGAAAAGAAAACTTGAACAGAAGGTCCCACTTTAGAAAATGCATGATGACTAATACTAAACAACATTCTTGGCAATTCCGCATCAGTTGTCTGCTATGCTGATTATGAACCAGCCGCAGAACATTTACATGGTATCCTGTATTACTTGAGCATACTTTCTTTCGCACATTTAAAAATTCTAAGACGTTATCTGTGCTGTAACTTGGGTTAGCAGACATTGTCCGATGCAGACAAACTGGTCCGTTTGAACCTAATTTTTCAAGTCACGATGTGCAAGTAGGAATCTGGTCCGACTCATACGAGTACTAACCATATATTATTCATTAAACATGACTTGGGTCAGTTCAAGTCATCTTCAGCCGGCCATTGTTCCAAACATGCTCAAGTCTAGAAAAACTGAGCCATATTTTCTACCCTCATGCTTGGGCCAGACCATCCCGCTGACATCTCAGCAATAAAAAATAGAATACAAGTCCAGTAATGCATTGTCATACTCAGAAATAGAGAAGCAATTGAAGCTTACCACAATACACTTCCTTATTTGATACTTGCTTACTCTTGGGAAAATTCAAATGGCAAAGCTATCACTTCCAAACAGACGACTCGGATAATTAAAGATATCAATAAATGGGTATATCCAGTATAACCCTCCTTGATCAAACACTCAGACCTGACAGGGGCTACGCATGTTCATGCCCCAACTGGGGATTGGAGCTCTAACGTCAACAAAGACAAGTACATTATGTAGAGTGCTTCGTTCTTCTTTCGTTTTTTTGGTTTTATTGAACGTTTTATACTTCCATATATAAAAATACGACAAGAGAGGCAGGTCTCTAGTTGTCTCCATTCTCTCTATCTGCAGTATGGCATTACAGCCCTCTGTTCCCTGCAGCTTCTAATTGGCTAACTCAAGGTCTTCAAGAATTCTCTCTCTCTCTCTCTCTCGCTCGCTCTCTCTCTCTCTCTCTCTCTCTCTCTCTCTCTACCTCTCTCTCTCTCTGTATATACACCTGTATGCTTCTTTCTATGAAACTCTTCTGATCCAGTGATTTTCCCACCAGTTTCCCCCTTATGACGCTTCCATAGTGGAAAGCCTCCCACTGCCTTCAACTGGAACCATCAACAACTCTATTGCCATCTTCTGTTGGTGTTGGTATTGCTGTTATTATCAAACATTATTGCTGATGTCATGGGCCCCTACTACAATTAAACGTTTCATCCCTGCCCTTCTCTTTATTACTGTGGCCACCACTATCATCAATCTTCTCTTACTATCCACACCCGTGTGGTCCTCCCAGTCATTGAAACAGGTCTGGATGACACTTGTTTACAGTCTATTGGCCTATGTTAACTGGATATGACAAAGCCCTTCGTTCCCCGCTAACTTTGGCATTCATATGGAACAATACTGTCATATCTACCCACCCAAGGGTTTTATGTCGCAATGACCACATACATAAGACCAATGTCCTCATATGGCATCATTTCTAGGTGTTCTTTAATAACTGAAATTCCCAAATACTCTGCTCACTAAAGTGAACAATTATGTTCTCTGGGTTGCTACTCCATGCTCTTACCTACACACTGCCAGGTTATAGTTTTATCTTAATTGTCTCATCACCAAAGGTATAGACATACCTCCTAGCTAATGACCTTGTCATAATACTCCCCTCAAACTTCTTGAAGAGATATCAAGAGTTTTACAGTTGAACTCTTTTATCATTATTATCATCTCGAAGGTGCCTTCAAGATGCCTTCTTGATGCTTGTAAGCCACCAAAAAATTCATCCACTACGCTACTTTCCTGCTATCACTAGCATTGAGTTTTCCCCTTCAAGCGTCATAGCCATGTCTGATACCACTATTAACGTGACAGAATTGACTACCAAACAGATTTCTAGCTTATCAGCTTCAACAAGCCCTTCTGTCCATTGGTTCCTCCTCTAAACCCTTTATTACGATTACCAACACTGTGTTATCTCTACCTTGTTTGTAATCTCTTGTTGCCAATAATCTGCAAATGACACAATTGATTGTAGTTCATTTCTTGTCCCTCAATGCAATATGATTCCTCAACAGCCTGACCGTTTCTCCTGCACTTTATGTTTCTAAACTTTCCATGAATGTAATTCATCTAGCTGCCTTGTCAATGCTAGATATACAATGTGATTAATTTGTTTTATTTACGATCCACATTCAGGCTCACAGATATTATCCACTAAATTTAGACACATCTTGTCTTCCGAGGGATCCTTCCTCAACAGTCCTACAATAACAACGTGCAACAAATCGAATCACTGATCATAAGCATTGCAACTTCCTCATTTCCACCTTTATTCTTCAATATTTTTCAACTAGCAATTCTCATTTTTGTTAATATCATCGATATCACACTGTCCTTTGTTCTTTCTTGATGTTCTCCTCATGACTCTGTTCATAATTCTCCCAACTATCATGATCAATCCATCTTTTTGATTGTATCTACTTCCTTCTCCTTCAACCTTATGAACAGACTAGACTAATCTCCAAGGCAACTAAATTCTCCTTGTCATAGCTCGGAACATCATGGGTATTGTTGTATGGCCTAGTGATCTGTCATCTATGCACTTGTATCTGGTTGACTCCTAAGATTAAAATGAAAAATGATGATGTATTGAGCTTTGACTTGTGGCACAAGGCTCCACAAAAATGCATTGCACTGATTATGAAGAAACCTTTGCTGAAGTGGCTAAAATGACTGTTGGTTATGCCCTCATTGTTGTTTCACCATATTTTTCAATAGCCTCTCTATCAATCTGATATAAAATAATGCCTTTCTTTAAAGTTACCTTTAGTAGCAACATCTTGGACGTTCAACACCAAACCATGTTGTCCATCCTAAGACAGCCACATATAGGCTAAAAAAAGTTCCCTGCACCGGATTTGAGCAACTCCATCAGGTTGTCATTCATTAAGGCTTTATTTAGGCTTCCAAGAGACGAGAACGGTGCTTTTATCGTCCAAGACTTTAAAATCATGTCATTCTTCTCAACGTGGACAACATGATAATTTTTATTTTTTATTTAATTCTTATTCACTGTTGGAATGTGAAAGAGTCATATAGAGTTTCACATAAGACAATGTGGGCCCACAATTATTTGGTCACATCACGAGGTATGCGAGCCCATTTGATTATCTATTAATATGCTAGTAGATCCAATGGGTCTCATCTCTTGTCAGACGTAGTGCTGGTCTTGTGCCTAGTGGTCCAACACATCTGTTAGCTGGCTCGTTGATCCAATAGATCTCATCTCTTGTAATCGAACTCAATAACAAATATCATGTATCCCATAGACCATTAAAGGACCTCTCGCCCAAAATTATCCTGAATGGACTCCATCTTATAGACAATCAAATGGATTTCAGCCCAAAATCATGTCAAGCATGCTCTATTCTAAGGACGATCAAATGAACGTTGGCTCAAAATTATGGCAAATGAGTTCCATTTTGAACATAATCAAAAGATAATCAAACAGGCTTTTCACCAAAATCATATCGAATAAACTATATTTTGCAGACAATCAAATTCGCTTTGGCCCAAGACCGTTGAGTGACCCATTGAACATCTAATGGGCAATGGTCCAAAACCATGTTCATAGGTTTGTTCCAATGAGCTGACATCCTTAGAAGCTAATATCTTCGATTCATATCGAAGTTTGTATTCATTTAATATGAAATGCAAAATTTGGTTATTTCGTGACATCACTTTTTCCCATATTTAATCAAGAATATTCGTTCATTGTGAAGATGTAGTTAATACTGACTTTAATCAATAGGGCGGAGTCAATTTTCCAATGACCCA
Organism: Spirodela polyrhiza; assembly: GCA_024713555.1. Lineage (NCBI taxonomy): Eukaryota > Viridiplantae > Streptophyta > Magnoliopsida > Alismatales > Araceae > Spirodela > Spirodela polyrhiza. Next base: position 2,776,980 of record CM046540.1, read on the forward strand.
AAAAGCCTTACTTCATCAAAGGTCATAATAATGGGCAATAGTAACAAATTATCTCTAATCTATTAAAAATACACATGGTTCAAAACATATCAAATGTAAAAGGGACGAAAAAAATCACGTTACCGCACCTATCTTTCATGAATATACCACAGAAAAAGAGTTGGTCACTTCATCCACCAACAGTACTTTTCCATCACAAAATTCATGTCTCCTATTTCCTATGCTGGGCAACCTGCCAATCCAATCACCACGTCTCAAACTGCTAGACACTACAAAGAGCTCATAGGCAAACTCCCAGTATCTGATATCTTGTGAATTAGAGGTAGGGTGTTAAGAAAGGATAGTATTTTCCCTATCCAGCCTTTCCTTGTTTTCTATTATTTCTTTTTGCTTTTTTTGGGCACTAGTACTGATGCATATACATTGCAATACTACATGGAGCCTACTCTCTAGTTTACTCTATTCTTTCCTTTCATAACTTTCAATGATCATTCTTTACCGGAAAGAAGAATGCCTTGTAAACTATGTGTACTGTATCTTATAAATCGGTGCTTACAAGTTAGTAAATTAAACTTTAAATACAAAAACTAACATGCTTGATGAATAATGGTAATATGATATACCTACCTGTGAATAATGTCCTAATTGGGTTAATGGATAAGCCTTACACGGTTATTACATCTGATCACATACAAAGATCCCAAGGGCGTCAAAACTGTGGTCCTAAGCAGCCACTTATTTAGACAAACAAGTGGAGAAGCCCATGTGTATCGACAACAATGAGAACTGAACTAGTTTCGAAAGGGAGATTGAACGCCATCTTTATTTGCAATTGGTTGCTTTAGCTGAGTACCATTCGGTGACTTTATAGTAGACACTGTGACACTGAAACCAAGCAGGTCAATGGATTACTCAACTCATCAGAGCTAACTGTGCTTCAAACTTCAAGCCAAATAACCATACATAACTAACCATATAATATAAAGATATATATGCTTTGATAATGATTATAATCAAACAAGTTGCATAATTACAGACTCTAAAAGAACCTAATGCTTTCAGATAGTTCTGCTTTGAAAGTCACAACTGACTTGGTATGATTCAACTCAGAGTTTCACTTTTATCTCAGAGAGATGCTAAGTTGACCAACCTTGATAACTGAAATAAGTACACTTAACAAAGAGACATCAGAAATGACATCATGTGTAAACCTTACTGCCAACTGAAGTTGCATCTGATCACAGGGGCTTAGAACCAACAGTTACGTACAACAGTGCAGCAAGTAAAACTTCCCTGAACAGCCATGACGAGTGTAGGGAAAATCAAAACCCATTAATCATCTCATTATTCAAGACACCCCTACATTTAATCCAAGAAATATTCACATGTGTATTTTATCTTGTGTATGATGAAACATCCCCTTTGACTGATCCCATTGTATCCAGAATGTTTCTGAAATTCCTTACACTTTTATGATAATTTCATTATTGCTTTTGATATAGACAAGCCTGGTGTCATGTACATTCGTATGATTCAACTGTTAATTATGGATTTACTTTCACCACATTTTATAATCCATTACACTGATATGTCTACAATGAATCGATTGATCTGCACCTTATATAGCCTTAGTGCCTTTGGATCTTTTTAATCTAATGTGAAACTGCGCTCGGATATATACAGTACTTTCCATGGCTGTGTATCACCATTAACATATCTGATGAGAGCATTGTATCATTCCCCTTCTATACTCTAGTGACCTAAAGCAGCATAAATTTAAATGACATCGTAATAAATTACATACTGTGCCCTGCAGCTTACGTGTCAAGCCAATGTTGGCTGATTCTAACTGTTTCAAAACATACAAGGCCCAAAGTCTAGCATACACTAATCAAATGAGTGGGTTTGAAGTCAAAGGGCAGTAATCGTTCACAACTGTTTCATACATGTGCTATTTTGCATGCAAGCGATCAGGCAATTTCTTCACATTCTTATGTGCATTTAACTTGAGACACAATAACAACCCTTACAGATAATATTACATGACCTATGGGATTCTATACGAGATAAAGCATGCTTCAAAAAACGAAGCAAAAGTCATAAAATAATTAAGCTTTACCTGTACAGAAACATACACAAAATTCCATAGATATGAGGGGCAGCCAAGCTCCAACCTTTTTTTCCGAAAGAGCATAAATTGCTCAGTAAAACTTTTTCCTGAAAAAGGTGGTGGCAGGGGAGGAGGCACTTTGAGAAAGGGGTGAAAGGTTAGAAATGGTTCTCTGAATATCTCAAAGCCTATTAAACAAACAGCAATCTAATAAAACAGGAAATGACATTAAAACTTAAAGACTAGAAGTAACTTCACATAAAGGTTAGGGTAGTCCATTTTCGGAGCCTGTAGCTAAAGACATTTATGTTATCTCCTTTTTACTTGTTTTGGTTATACAACGATATTTATATCAACGAGGTGAAATCAGCATTATTAATTAGCGTGTGAGAACAAGAAAGAATATAACCTAAATGATCGACCAAATGTATATCAATCCAGGCCAAAAGTAAAATACATCAGTCCCTCTATTTCTCTTATTTGAAATAATTAGTATACTTTTTCTTTATAAAATTTTAAGAAATCCTCTCACATCCCTAGGCAACCAAATCCAAATCACATCGAACCATACCAACTCAATTCAGTCATCCAAACTGTTTCAGATCACTATGTCCGAATCACTGAATAAAATAAGCGGTACTGATCAGATATCATAAAGTCGAAATATTTATCCCATCTTGCCATATAACTTCAGAAATTTTTGCCTAGAGAAAGAGTTAAATCAGGGATGTGTAGGATACTGGGGGAGTGACTGAGAGAGACAGCGAGAGAGAGAGAGAGAGAGAGAGAGAGATGCTCAAAGTAGCGAGTAAGAAAGGGATGCGTAGAATCTTGTTGGAGAGGAGCGGGAAGAGAGAGAAAATCAAGGTGGAAAACGATTGGGGATGTGTGGAATCTCGCGGAGGAAGAAGGGGAGCGAGTGAGAGAGAGAGAATGGGCAGACATGGAGTCTGGGAGAAGAGTGGTAGGGGAAGGGGCGGAGTAAGAGGATGAGAACATGGTATACTATGATTGCTTAACTTTTGAGTAGATGTTATTTCTAAATGGAAATGAAATCAGCCTACTATAGTCGCTCGGGATGAAACCACTAAAGCCTTACTGTCCTCAATTTTCCAAGGACTGAAAGTGAACAGAAAAAAATCATTAGAACTTTAATAAGATGCCGATTTTAAAAGGACCTAAAAATAATTAATTTAATTAATAAATAAAAATAAAAATCCAATAATTGTCTTACACGTAAATGGTATAATACACACCAGAAATGCAACCGCACCCAATTGAAAAACTCCAGCAATTAAGAAACTTTTTCTTTTAGAAATGCAATTTTTCCACTCTACTCCACCTGCCAAGTGGACGGCATTAAGGATAAATTACTATATTACTAAAGCCCATGTTTTCTTTTTTCCATGGCAAGCGTTGCTTCCATGTAAAAAGCACCTCTTAAAAAAATGTCTGCAAAATCTCGCATATAAAAGAACATCCACAGAACAGCTATCCAAAGAGGTGGCAAAAGGTATAAATTGTCATTCGTAAATGTACCCACATTTACCTCGTCAACTGACTATCCCAGAATACCCTTCAAATAAAATTTTTATTTTTAATGGCAATGGTGTCGCTCAAGTATGATCCACCACCGAGAATCTAAACCCTTGGTTTGTGTTAAGGACAGGAGTCTACTGCGATGGAAGTACACAAATAGCCCTCCATTCTCTAACACAAAGAACCTGGTAAATGTAAAAACAGCCTTAATCAACTCAAATTATCTCCTATCAAAACCTTGGAAGCTCTTTTAGTTTTAGCTACGATGTGATAATGATAGTGTAACACCTGAAAAAGGCATGGCTACTAACCTGTGTACACAAAAGCTTTTTAGCTCCTATAAGACGATTTTTCACCACAATCCAAGATCATTTTAAAGAAATTCAAGAAAATATCAAAAAGTATCTCAACGAAAAAATTAAAGAATCAAAACATGTGACTTGCCTTCGATTATTTCATATTAATTCTTCATGAAGTAGTATGAAGTTTCCATTTGTTGTAACAAAATTAGAAAAAAAACAAAAGAATGGTTCCAAGTAAATACTTGCAGAGACAATAAATGACCTTCGAGTCGCATGAGATGCCATTTTATTGACTAATATATTACAGAAAAAATGTGGCATGAGTAGGTTCTAAAGAGCTTGAGGCTCATGGAAAAGCAATGCTAAACCTATATCCAATTACTGCTGATTAGAAATGACATGAGATTAAACAGGATGAAATAGAATATCCATTGTGAAATAGTTAATAACAGATTAGTATATTTTAAAACGGAATAAAAAAATAAATTCTCACATTTAGGAAACAACTCCGACAATTTTCGCATCTTCTTGAATTGTAATAACAGCACAGGAAGTATTGACACTCTAAGGGCAAAGGTAGAGGAAGCAATTGTTATCCACCTGAAATGTGATGTAAACTTCTGTCAAATTGCTGCGTTTAGGACTGAACGAGACAACTTTGAACATGGAGATCAAAATTGCGGCTTTAATATCACTGAGCAAGAACCACTCATTTCAACCAACATAAACATTGAATGAAGTACGGATCACGACCACTAGATGCCTTCGTCTATTATCCTTATTGTAAAAAAAGTGACTGAATAAAAATGAAACCAGCTCATCGATAAATACTGAAAAAATTTATTGAAAACTTAAATGTGTAGGGGGGCAGTTTGATAACCAGCTAGGATTAACTAGTTTAACCTCTCATCTGTGCTGGATTCTAGTTTATCCGACTTTCAATTTTTTAGCACTCTATCTCTCTCCCTGTCTCAGTTTAATAACAGCAATGATAAGTTAAGCAAGCTGAGTTTCCATCTATATAAACAACCTTATCTGAGTGTATCCTTAACTGGGCTTCACGTGACTCTCTCACCCATTTGAGGTCATCAAACTCGGATAGCTAGGTAATCTCAGACGAATTGGAATAATCGAGCCTATTCCAGTTCTAACAGTTTGTCAAAGCGCTACTGGAAGAATGGGCAAATCAGAATGATACTCTTTGAAGTTGAAACCTAAAAATAACAGAAATAAAGACTTTTTCTAAGGTATTCACTATCTGCACTTAACCATAAGAAAAAAATATTATAATGAATAAGCCATTAGTGTGCCAACAAATTTGTGAAATAATTCAGCATAAACATGTGCAGACCTTCCAGTACAGAAGGTTGAAGGCTGTGTCATCCAGGAAACATATGCAGAACTCTAGAGATATGACCCAGGATTTGTTTGATGGAGAATGCTAGGGTAGAAAATCCTAAATTAAAACAATGCCACAAAGTACCAATTAGAGCAACTACGTGGTATACCTAAAACGTTCATATACACAAAATGGATCCATGCGAAAAGAGAATTCTAAGGTGTAGATGTAGAAGAAAAGGAAAACTCAGACACCAACAAAATTTACTGGAGATGTGAGAGTGAGGAGTGGGGCCAAATTTTACTCATGAAAGAGACAGTGGCATGGAAACATGAACAGAGGAAACGAAGAAACACAAACATTTACAATTTTTCAAGAGTAAAAGAGATTGAGTACAGAAGGAGAAGAAAATCATACGGAAATCTCAAAGCACAATCATCAGGGTGTAGGAAATCTGTTATCCAATATCTTTCTGAGAAAATAAGGTTAAAAATAATGTCATACAGGAACACTACTATCTTATCCTAATGCAAACAACTAAGCACAAGCAAATCAATACCCTAGTGCTGAAGTCAGTATATCGAGAATCATTAATGGAGGCTACAGCTGGTGGCAGTCAACATCAGACCTCCACGCTCTGAGAAATGTGACATTTTAGCACTACCACCTAAGCCCAATAATTTACATGAGATATTTATTCATACTACTCTGATACATACGATTGGGTAATCAATTCGGACCACGTTTTAACACGTTCCATCATTAAATTAATTGAATCAAAGATGTTCATCGACATTGCTCTCATCTTTTCTGCCGATCCTTCGTACTAAGAACTTCGTTTTCAGATTCGTAAACACCCAACTATTTTATTCCAATTCGCTCAATAGTCTTTGGACTGGGCAATCATCAATCCAATAAACCTGATTCATCGTGTCTCCGTCTAACCCAAAGTCCCTACTCTTCACTTCCCAGTCGCTTCGGTAACAATTCTTCATTCACAAACAGTTTTCAGCAGCACTTCTAAAAAATTTCAGCAAGCCAACATTACCATTCCACGTCAGAAGGTAGCACATTTTTAATATCTTCCATGAAAGACAAAAAGTAGACCCACTCTCGCGCAGCCCAAGGCTGGTTTTCGAGAGATTACCAGGGAAGACCAGTGAGCTCATGGTACCCATCCAGAAGCGCGATGACTCCCCGCACAGGAGCGTACCAGAGACTATCCTCGCCTTCGTCGATACAGAGCCCATGCAGATCCGACCCTTCAACGGAGACAGCCCCCTTTCCCGCCTCACCGTCCTCAAGGCCGCCGCCGCTGCCGCCGGTCAGCCCGTCCAACGACGAAAGTTGTCTACAGGTTCCAAGGAACGGGCTGCGGAGGCGCAGGGAGTCGTGAGCACCGCCGTAGAGGGAGAAGGCACCGCCGCGCAGTGGGAAGGGCCCGGAGTTCTGGAAGCGATGGACCAGCGCCTCCACCGATGGGCTGGGTCTGAAGCGGCGGAGGCTGGCAAGAAGACGGGTCGTTCCCATCGAATGCGTGGAGCGGGAAGAGGAATTCCGACAGCCCCGAGCATCTCTCAGGGGAGCCGCCCTTCAAACAGACGAACAGAGGACCCCGAGGGGTCGGGCCCTTGAGAGCCCGGACCCGGGCAGAGCCCACTACACCGCTTCTCTCCTCACCTCTATGCCGGCTAGCCCACAGCAGTGATCTACCACTTTTGGAATATGCGAGCTGGCTATTGGGCACAACTAAGAGAAAATGCGAAAATTGAGTTAGAACATCAAGCAAGGTAACTCAAGCAATTACCCATTGTGGATTGGAAAGTAGCTGCCATATTAAGGTTTAGTCTCCACCCGATTTTTAGCCCGGATCATGTTTAGATCAGGAGGTGAGTTATCGCTGAGGGTACAGGCAGATCTTGTCTTCCTGCAAGGAAAAAAGCTCATCGGCCATCTATTCCTGAATAGTTTTCTTCCTTTTTTCCACCTTGAAAAAAAATCAAACAATGATACGATGACCCCCACTGCATGAATCAATCAGTGGCACATGCATTTGGGGAAAAATTATAAGTTTATTCAGAGGTTTAAGAGTAAGAATAAACTAGTTCTGCGTGGCTCCATCACATGTAATCTATGGTTAAAACCCAACTACTTGATAGATTTTCTCGTTTATGCTTGCAGATGCCATGAACGTAGATTAATAATGTCAAATTTCGAGGTGTTTTACAAATCAGAACAATGACTAGTATACCCATAACGGGAGCATTATAATGAGAGCAAGAATGACCAAAATTTTGAAGAACACTTTTAGTATGATCAATTAAGGATCTCTTTATCAATGATTTAAATGGGACAATCGATGAAGTGTAATTTTTCAAAGGTTTTAAAGCATTTGAGCATAAGCTATTAGATCCTTTCAATCAGGATCCTTGAGTAGCATAATTGTATTTTTCTTTTGAAGTAAGTGGATTTTGAAACTATGCCTAGTTTTATTTCGCATAATGGTTTTTCTTCAAATGGGGTCAGCATATGGAAGTCTTAATAATCTTAGGACAAAGTCACAAATGAGTCCAAAAGTTTGCATAAATCATGGGATTTGTGAAATTTGGAATTATAGTATGTTGATCGAACTTCAGTAAAAAAAATGCAGAGGAAGGAAATAGCAATGTTAGGATCATAATGAGATTTAGATTATTTAAGATTTTGATTTCATTAAAGTGTTGATTTCAATCTTAAGTGAAATTAGTTTCAAATAATATTTGTTGACCAACGCTGTCATGTCTTAATCTTAGTCTAATGATTCTAGATACTTTGTCTCTCTCTCTCTCTTAATGAATGCATAGGTTTAAAGGTTCTTACTTTTATTTTTCAATTTTGTGTGAACTGCTAATAAGAATCATAAATGGTTTCTTGCACCTCTGGGATATTTTGTAGAGGTATTTTTGGATTTCTTACTCTTCCATTTCTCCAAAATTTTCTTGAATTGTCTAAAGGAAAGAACAATTTCTTCACCACCAATACTTAAGTTAGTATGATCATCTCTTACTTTCAAAACAAGAATATTTTTTCTTTGTTCATTTTATTTAGATAAATTAATTTTATAAGTCAACAAAGATCCCATTAATTCATCCAATATTATTTCTCTTAAATCTTTGGCTTCCTCAATGACTTGTCTTTAGGTTTCCAATCTGAGGATAAAGACTTTAGAATTTTTCTGCATAGTTTTCAGTTCATGTAGGCTGTCCAAATATTTCTGATTTTTTATGATTTTCATGAATAGAGTGAACATGTCTTTGATGGAGTCCTTTTCCATCATGGTGAATAGTTCATAGTCATGAATTAAAATGTCTATTTTAGTGTTTTTTACTTCCAACCTGCCCTTACATATAACCTCTAATTTATAATGCACATTTCTCTGATTGTTTCACATTCTGAAATCAATCTAAATTCATTGGCATTCACAATATACATTAGCATATTAGAGATCCTAGTGTTAAGACTTCTCAAGTGTCTTTTCTAATTCTTCCTTATGGGACATTCTTAATTGCACTCCAAGCATTTAGATCATAAGATCAAATAAAAACTCCATTCTAGCTTTCCAATGAATATACTTTGGTTCATTCAATAAAAGCTATTGTTTAATTACTTACCCCTCCAATATTTAATTTTTTTCAAGTAATAGTCATGTGATTTATTCCTTAAAATTTATGAAATCTTTTATTAAGATTTACTTTGAAAGTCATTATTCATCTCTAGATAACAAAGCAATAGAAAATGAGGAGAGGAGTTAAATCAATTATATACTTACCCTAAATGATTCTTATTTGTTGATACAACTTTTTAATTCTAAATAAAATCATATATGATAACATGTGCTTGATAGTTATTCTCAAGATTAATTTTTCTTTAGTTTTAAACTCAAGGAATAAAACACTTTACTTTCCACCTAACTACAATATTTTATAGTAGTTAGGTTAACCTTGCCCATACATCCACTATCCAAAGACTCCCTCCTTGGTTTCCACTATTGACTCTAGGAGAATAGTTGATTAGACTAAGATTAACAAACCCCTTACAACATGGATTTAGCGACTTTACTAATACAACCCAAAATCTAGAATCCAAGCCTCAATGACAAGGAAGAGAATATATTATTCAAGTTTGAATTAGAAGTTTCAATTTTCTATTATAAAAAGGAAAAAAACCTTCCATCCAAGTAGCACAAATGAATTCAAAATCCTCATAAAAAATTGGATGACCATGAACAAGAAGAATAAAAAGAGTACAAAAAAGAATAAAAAAATTCAATATGAATAACTAAATTCCTCCTTTCCTCTAACTGCTCCTTATTTATAGCTTTTCCCTCTCTTCTATGAGCTTCTTGCTCTTTTTCCTGAAAACAACTATCGTGTCCCTCTATGACATGTATTTCATTAGTCCTACAAGTGATCCAATTCACCATCATCTTTCATTGCCTCTAGCTTTCTAGAATTAGTTTGATTATGGCTTCTTTTTTTTGTAGGTGGGTTAGGCCACACTTGTATCTTATTAACACTTTCCCTCTATAGTTTCCACCTTATCACAAGGACTAATAGAGTGATGTTTATTGGAGTCATAAAGGTGATATATTTTGATGATGACAAAATAATTAAAGATTAATTAAGAATGTCTTAATGAATGAATTATGTGTCAATGATATTATCTCATTTTTAGATGTAATGTGAGTTAAAATAATAAAATGGTACATGAATTTCATGAAAATAAGTTATATTTGTTGAAGAAAATGTTTTTAAGTGTTTTCATTTTTTTAAAAATTTTGTTAATTTTATAATAAAATGAATCACCTACTATTTTATGAAATAAATAAATAAATAAATAAATAATATATAATATTGGGTGTAGCCATCTGATTTGCACCTGATTTGACACCTCTAGATGTGTCATGTCACTCATATTCTAGAGACGGATCAATGGTGGTTTGATACCTATAACATGCTCACATTATTTTTGATTTTTCACAATGCACCACATACTCCCTAGACATTTAATTAAATTTGGTAGATTGAGACACAATGATCCGACGACATCCAAAGTGCCATGTATCCCCAAACATTAGAGACTGAACAAACAATGCAAGATAAATTGATCAGAAGATAGTCTTACACCCTTGGGAGGAGGGTAAGCCCTCTGAAATCTATACTTAAGTCCTCTCATATTTGGTTTGGCATCATAAGGGGTTATAGTAGGCCCACCAGTGTTGTTGCTTCATATTTATTGCATTCGCATGTCAAGTATTTTTAGGCATATTTTTGGATTGTATGCTTTACATTGCTTCAAAAGTAATATTGATAGAGCCATTTGTATATGTGTAGAAAACTTAAATGTCCACATGCCATGTTATCATGATTTGCTAAGTGATGATTTGTAGTGATATTAGTTGAAAGTTAGAATGATCAATCTCATTAATTAGAAAGTTGATTATTATTTGCATTAGTGCTGGAGATGGAATGCAAGATAGCACATTAGCCACCTTGTTCTCAGCTCCTGTCTCGTACTTGATGCTGAAATCAAACACCAGAATCTTAACAAGTCACTTTTGATTGATGGGTGGCAACTGTCGGTGTTCAAAGAGGAACTTAAGACTTAATTGATCAATAAAAATAGTAAATGGGTGACCCATTAAATAATGTTTGTACTTAAGTACCACTAGCACTATGGCCATGAGCTCTCTCTCATAAGTTAATTTTTGTTAGTTCTAGATGGATAAAGGTTGGCTGAAGTAAGCAATTAGACACTTGTCTTGCATTAGTACTATGCACATGCTGAAGTTTGACACATCAATTTCCAATTCAAAAGATTTAGAGAAATTGGGTAGATCTAACATTGAAACATAGCTTAGGGCGTGTTTAAGTTGTTGAAAAGATTGTTCAACTTCTAAGGTCCACTAAAAGGTGTCCTTGAGTTGTTGGCTAAGAGGATAAGCGATGTTACTATAATTTATAACAAACTGCTTGTAGTACTTGTTAGTCTTAAGAACTTATGAAGTGACTACATATTGTTAGGTGTTGATCATTGTCTCATGACTTCCACATTATTGCCATCCACTTCTGCGCCGACTTCAGAGATGAAATGGCCCAAGTACACAATGTATCACACCCTAAATATACATTTATTTACATTGAGATGAAATTGGTGTTGGTCCAATAGTTGAAAAACTTGGTATATGCATTTTTGATGAGATGAAAAGTTACTACTATACACTAAAATATCATGAAAAAAGATAAAGATAAACCTATGCAAGTATAGACAAAATATACGATTCATAAATAACTGAAATGTTAAAATATTTTTGAAAGTGAACGGAATCACCAAAAATTTATAGTGACCTTCATGCGTTCAAAACATTGTCTTAGGTATTTCCCCTTGTCCCATGCTAATTTGATGATAGATCGATTTCACATTCAAGATAAAGAAGAAAATTGCTCCATGGAGTTCATCCAAAAGCTCCTCCACTATGGGTATGGGAAATAATCAAGGATGATGATTTTGTTTAGACTTCGATAATCTACAAAAAACCTCAATGAGCTATCCTTTCTAACTAGTAATATCGAGTTAGGAAAATGACTATTAGAGGGCTGGATGAAGCTCATTTTCAACATGTTATGTAACAATTGTTCTATCTTATTCTTATACAAATAGGAGTAGCAATAGGGTCAGATAATGAGGGGCTTCTACCTGATTCCAAGGGAATGTGATGATCCACTTCTAAGGGTGGGGATAGGCTAGTGAATGGCTTGAAAACTTTCGAAAATTATTGGGTCAACTATTACTCTAATTGTTGGTTTAACCACTTGTTTGTTATTGAACTGTCCATAGTAAGTTTGCACAACCCCATGATAATTTCATGGTATGTTTGATAATCGCTCTATATAGATTTAATGGTAATTCTTGCTTGATAGAGGTGTGGGTCACCCTTAAGGGTTACTGTGGCACCCCCTACAAGAAATCTCATAGTCATATTTTTTTCAGTCCACTTACATGATTTCAAGAGTGCTCATTCATTACATCTCTTAAATGATGCATGTGTTATTTGACCTGACTTAATCATTATATAATAAATCATAGAAATTTAAAATTTATAAAACTAAAAAATACTAATTTTGGAATTTGAAATGTATATCAAAATGAATAAATTAATTATAAATCGATAACATATTCAAAAAATAGTGAGAAATTTCCAAGTCGATCACAAGGATGTAATATAGTATTAGGTAATATTTAAAAATTTTCCTAAAAGAACACATATTTTTTATAATTTTTAAATTAAAAGATGAATATAATATATTTAAGAATTTGTGCAAGAAGAAAGGCTATGATGTCAAAGTGACATTAGCACTCAACGAACACAAATTAGGTGGAAATAAAATTCTGACCTATGATTCTTACATAAGAGATTACTATCAAATTAATGGATTAAATTAAGTTCTATAAAAGCTCAAACAATCGTAACTTAAAATCATGCCAAATGTGATGTCACCAATTTAAATAAAAATAAAGTTTAAAGTAAGAAAAATAGAGTTCCGACTTTGCGTCAATGATCATCAGAATTCTATGTGTTTGGGAGGGAATTCATACGATGTTCACGACCTCAAAGGCTCTTCTTGGACAAAGACGATGTGGGCAATGTATAGATCTTTTTTCGAAGTCTAAAAATCAGTGGAATGCATCACCAAATCATTTTTGGCGGTCATCACCCGACATAATAGAAAAAATGACGACTTGTGACCCTCTGGTGGATGTCACTCGACGGAGGTAAGTTGGATGGAAGTAGCGTGCATCTTAGGGCTTCGTCCTTAAGTTAGCACAGTAAGAGGAGGCCCTTTATCACATCAAATACGTTCTCAAGAGGTAACAACTCATCTCCTAGCAGATCATCCTCTTCTTGACGACGACTTATTTGCCAATCAATCAGAGATGATTTCCTTGTTGAGTTCATTATGTTTTGTCCAAAATCGTTCACCAATTTCGGCTATGATGCTCTACAAATCACATTGACTAAATTTTTATTAAGATTTTGACGATTTTCATAGTTTAATTACTTATCGAAAATTATGATTTTCTCACCAATTGCTCACCTATGAGAGAGAGAAATAAAATAAGTATAATAATGCCCTTATAGTGTGACGTCACAAGGATATTTTCATCATAATAATGAAAGGGTATTTTGGGTATTAATAATCTTATAGGAGAAAGTTGTAAGTGGTGGGTTTAGTCCCACATCGATTTTCTGACCACTTTTAAGGCAAATAAAAGATGTCTCTTAAAATAAACATGTTTCTCTTTTAAGTGTGTATGACCACTCCTTGTCCTACTCTTGGCTAGCCACCGATGATGTGAAAGGGGAGTGATGATGATTACAATCGCTTGAGCCTCATGCTTGTGTACCGCCCTTAGTCGCTTGAGCCTCGAGCTCGCGATCCTCAACTGCCATGTGGCTCCACTTGACTAGGTCTTCAACCCACTTGCAGACCTAATTGGTTGATAGTTTTTTATATATTTTTTAAATATTTTTATTTTACTCTTTTTTCATTTATCTCAAAAAATAAGATTATAAAATCATTTAATTAATAAAAAATTCATATTAATCAACTAAAAATCACTTTTCATGATTTAGCATAAATATAAGTCTATTTATCATGAGCTAAGGCTGAAAGTATCATATCACTAAATTATTAACTCATGATAATGAAGACTTATCATTACCCAATTATAAGAGTAAATAACTCTCTTAGATGATCAAGTCCTATTTTCTAAAGTCAAACCTCCCTACACATCCCTCGTCCCCTCACCATTGTCTTATCACCCAATATGATGTCATAGTTTATGATGGTTGTGAGGGGAAGATGTAATTCCTACACCAATAGTTTTAAGAAAAAGTTGTGGGTTGCCCCAAAGTCACAACATATTAGTTGTCTACTATTGCAACTTATCTTATAGCCTCATACTTCTTGGCAAGTTTAGGTTGATGATTGAATTGAGGAAGATTTCAATTGGTAGACTTTGAACATCTATTTGAGTTAAATCTTATGTTGCATCTAGGGTGGTCTCCATATCCTCTAATGGCCCATCTTCCTTATCATGTATCTAGTATCAATTGCAACTCTTTCTAGTAGATATGGCCTGGGTGGAACTACTCATTGTAGGTGAAGCATAGACCTCTTGCTCGTCGCTCCTGCATTGCTAACTCATTGAGCCTTAATCCATGCCTAGTAGTTTTGGGTCAAGGGTTGGGTGGTGCCCAATGACTAGAATTTTCCATTGAGGCCAACTAATAATTCACTGATTGATCCTTGTATCTCCCTCCCATTGAGCTTAGTGTCATAGTTAAACCTTAAGTCATTTCTACTTTCAAGGCTTTGGTGTGGATCCATGCCTTCTAGCTTGGCTCTCAAGATGTCATTCTTCTCCTCTATGACTTGGGTGATCTCCATGATATCATTTAGGTTGTGACAATTGAACAACTTAAGTTTGACTTAGATGTTTGGCTTCAATCCTTTGAGAAAAGCCCCTTCCATGACTCATTCATTTAAACCTTGTATAGTGCTAAATAATCTTTCAAACTCTTGTCAATATTCAAATACAATATTCCGTTGCTTCAAATCTAGGAATTGCATCCACACATCTCTTTTCATTCTAGGGGTAAAGAAAGACCTCATTCACTCCTTGACATCATCCAAATCATAAAATGGTTCACATACTTTTGTCTAGTAAAACCAAAACAAGACATTTCCTTTATGCTAGTGGGGGCCATTTTGATTTTATCCTAGCCTTGGATATTGATATAACCCCTTTGGTCACATATCAGAGGAGAGGTAAATGAGTGTCTGGTTGACAAGAGCATGTGATAGCATGTGTCTAAGTAAAGAGGGCATGAAGTTAGAGTAAAAAAGGGGGTTCCTATATAGCTGCCCTTAGGGTTAGATAAAAGAAGGGAGAAAGTAGGAGGTTGTGACTAAGATACCCACAAGAGGGAGAGAGCAAGCATGTTGAAGGAAGTTATCACCAGGCATTGGATTTGACACTAGTAGATAGGGAGGCTGTAGCACTCAATTTCCTTTCTTCTGTCTATCTCATACACATCTTGTAGAGGAATCTTTGTCATCATAAACTCATCACATTTGATACAAAATCGTGAGGCAACTCTATTATTTTCTCAGTGTTCGTATCATTGGTATTAGAGTCACTAATTTTCAAACTATGACATTGAAGGCTATGGAATCTCTGATAGATCAAATGGAGATTGAAACTACTACTATCCATGAAGAACAAAGAAGAATGAATAAAGAATTATAGAAATTTAAAGAAGAGAGTAATTTCTTATTTCAACAACTTATGCGTTCAATCCAAGATCAATTTGCAAAGCTAAGGCAATCTATGGGTGACAAACCCTACAAGTGGACACAGAATCTTTCTCCACCACAAGAAGACATCTCAAACATAATGTCCACCCCTCATTCACTTGTGGTGAACAAGGCTTCTATTAATCCTAATAAAAAATTAGTGTCAGGGTTGACCACAACCACCAACACTCCATAAAAAAGGTGAACTACTAATATTCAGGGGAGAAGATGCTGAAGGCTAGATCTTGAGCGTTGAACACTATTCTAGAATCAACAAAGTAGAAGATTAAGAGTGGTTAGAGTTGATATTAACTTGTATGGAAGGCCCTACTTTACACTAGTTATGAACCTATGATCGATATTCTTTTAAAGATTGGCATGATTTCAAACTCCAAATAGGTACATGTTTCAGCCATTCACTATTTGACAACATATTACATCATTTCTTACATATATTACAAACAAGATATATGGGTGACTATAGGCAAGAGTTCAAGCATTTCTATGTGTATTTATCAGCACTCCAAGATGTCATCATGGAGTAAACCTCCATCAAAGGTTTAAAGTCTAAAATCTAGTCTGAAATTTCTCAAGACAATCATGTGAGATTATGTGCAATTATAAATGGCTTTTTATAGGCCGAAAAGTGCATCAAGTCTATGTGAGATGCGTGGTACAACTCTTGTGGGAAAGGGAGCCGCAATCTATATAGAGTTAACCCCAACCCTGCAATTGTCAACAAAGATATTCACAACTTCAGAAGTCATATCTTAGATACTTCACCTGACTAAATCAAGCCACATGTCAATAGAAAATTAGAAACAACCAACTAGTGTCCAAAATGATTTCTCGAAACCACAAAGGCACACAATACTAACTGTATTATAATTGTAGGCACGAAAAGAGAAGGAATTATGTTTTCACTGCAATGACAAATTTGATCTAGGCCATTGATACAAAAAATTTCTACAAATATTATTGGTACATGAGGATGAAGCCAATCAACAAGAAGAATATAATTGGGCAAACCTAGATCATCAAGATATTCAAGATGGAGCATTACTTATTGCATATGTGTTACTTAAATCTATTATAGGGCTGACCCAACCAAAAACCCTAAAAGTGCTAGGGATCCTAAATGAAAAAATTGTTACCATTTTGATTGATAGTGGGGCCACCCATAAGTTTATGTGCATGTAAGTCATTAAGGAGCTAAATATCCTTATTGAGACTGATGTCAATTTTGAAATTATGTTGGACAATGGTCATTCAATTAAGGGTAGTGGTATCTACATGGGAGTCACCATTAATGTCTGAAACACAACTTTGAAACATGATTTCTTACTACTATCATGAGGGGGTTTAAATGTCATCTTAGGAATGCATTGACTATCTACTTTGGGATGGACCCATATTTACTATAAGGATCTCATCCTTCAATTGAAGGATGATCAACTTGTCAAAACCTTCTAGAGAGATCCAAGCTTGTTTCAACTTGGCATGTCCTTATCGTCTGCCCATAAATGGTGAAAGAAGCAATAAGAGGTGATGTTAGAATTCAACCAACTACCAAGCTCAGGACTACATTGTCACCATCAAAATCCTACATCATGTGAACAAGGGCTGAGGGTTAGTCTTCTAGAGGTATTTGAAACTCCTATGGGTTTGCCCCTAATAGAGAAGTGGAACATCCCATCATATTAATTCATGGTTCTAAACCAATCAATCTTTGCCCCTACAGATATTCTTATCTATAAAAAGATGAGATTGAGAAGTTGATGAAAGAACTATTGGCTGCTAGTTTTATCAAACCCTCCTATACCCCTTTGCAAGTCTAGTATTACTAGTTAAGAAAAATGATGGTACATGAAGATTTTACGTAGATTATCATACCCTTAATAAGGTAATAGTCCCCAATCGATACCATATTCTCGTAGTTGATGAACTACTTGATGAATTATATGGCTCCACTATATTTTCTAAGCTTGACTTGAAAGTAGGTTATCATCAAATTCGGGTAAAAGAAAGGGATATTCACAAAACAACTTTTAGGACTCACAAGGGACACTATGAATTCAAAGTGATGCCTCTTGGGCTGTTCAATGCACCAATAACCTTTCAATAATTGATGAATCACTTATTTCATTCTTATATGAGATAATTCATACTAGTATTTTTTGATGACATTTTGTTATATAGTCTTATTGAACAAGAGCAACATACTCATATGCACAAAGTACTTAAGATATTGGTTGAAAGCTCCCTCAAGGTCAATTTAAAGAAATGTCAATTTGCTTGCTCACAATTAAAATTTTTGGGTCATTAATATCTTCTCAAGGTCTTTAGACAGATATTTAGCATCACACTTAGTCTAAGTGGTTACATCGAGCAAAATTGTTATATAATACATCCTTCCACTCATCTATTGGCATCACACCTTTTTAAGTAGTTTATGGTGGGAAACCTCCCACTTTATTTTGTTGTGGATCACTTGTCACCCCTTTGAAATCATTAGATCAAAAGTTGCAAGAAAGGGATGGAATGTTATCTCTTTTAAAGGAGAAATTACAAAGGGCACAAACCTTCATAAAATTGAAAGCTAACCGCCATCGTAGGGAGCTACACTTTAAAGTTGGAGATTTTGTCTCTTTCTATTTGAGGCCCTACCAAATGAATTCATTGGCCAGAAGACTCAATGAGAAATTGGCCCCTAAGTTCTTTGGTCCTTACCAAGTTATTAGTAAGGTGGGACTAGTAGCATATTGATTGCAATTACCGAACTATTCTTCCATACATCCTATTTTTCATGTATCTCAACACATAAAGGCTTAGGATCTACAAACTAGCCCCAAGACATCCCTCACGAGTTGACTAGTGCCTTTGAGTAAAAGTTCAACTAGAGGTAATATTGACTACATGTTGGCAAGGAGGCTCTCTTGAAGTTATGATCGAGTGGCACAATTTACCCTCCCTAGAAGCCTCATGAGAACCTCTTAAAGTGTTTAAGAAATAGTTCCCTATCTTCTACCTTGGAGACAAGGTGGTACTAATGAGGGAGGTAATGATACAACATCTTTGGTCACATATTAGAGAAGAGGTAAAAGAGGGTTAGGTTAACGAGAGCACGTTGATGAACTTGATTTAGGGGTTAAATATGTCATTGTGATGCAACCAAGTCTATGCAAATGATATTTATAAAGCCTCACTTTTAAGAACTAGGATGAGTAAGGATTGATCCTCAGAGAGCATGGTAATGAGAGTACGAATTTTACCTCTTTTATTTCTTTATATACATATAGATAAGATGGTGATGAGCAAAATCAGATATGAAAGAGATAGAGATAAGAAGGATGGAAAAGGTAACGACGAGGAGAGAATGAATAGAAAATAAGATGATGATAGAATAGATGATCAAACTAGTTCAAACTAAACATTAATCTATCCATAGATAACATTGCAAGTATGTTCCAATTTTGCATCTTGCAAAACCTCGTTGTGCACTAGTCATAGGTCAAGTGATGCTAGATTTGTGATGATCTTGATGCAATTTAGGTAATCTCTTTTCCACGACCATCTTGAGCATGAGGATGTCGTTGATTGAGCCTTGATTTCTCTCCTTTTTCTTTTAGCTGCCGCTGCTAGAGAGAGCTAAAAAGTGCCCTCCAAGAAGGGGGGCAAGATGCCTTAATCCTCTAGAAAATTAAGCCCCTCCAACAGATGGTTATGATGAATAATCATCTCTCTTGATGGATGGCCTGGATTCTTCATGAGGGCGGCGCTTTAATCTTCATGAGGGTCAACGTGACCCCTTTGAGGTTTGCTTGGCTCTCCATGAAGTCGGTGAACACCGTCGCCACATCGTATATGCATTGCCCCCACAATGATTCCATATAATTCGTCGTGAGGTCGGTGGCCACCCTATAGGGGGAGACGTAGTTCACCCGGATGACGTGCTTGCCGAGCTCTGCCACGGCCCTCTTGGTCATCCCCACCACGGTATGCTTTGAAACCATGTACGGGTGGGTGCCTAAAATGGACAATTAGATCTCATCTCTTGATATCCTTTTTAAGTCCAAATAGACTAGGCCAAAGTCTTGTACACTTAAGTTTAAATGGGCATGACTAAGGTGACGCCCTCTCTTGGACCTATAAACATATTAAGCCGACCCTCTTTATAAGACTTGTGCCTTTGTTTAGGTTAAAAACTTGAGCTTCTTCCATTACTTCCAACTAACTATCAAGAGAATGTGAGAGAATCATCACTTGACTTTATAAAAGTCAAGTGACGTTAGTCTCATAATATCAATAAAATAAGTAAAATAATATGTAATAAAATTTAAATGATAAATCATTTTGAATGTCATAATGAGCTAGTAATATATATAAAATTATATTTTTTACTCACTAATGAACATCTATATATAAGATATTAATGCATAGATGCAACTACTAATTTATAATTATCACACGTGATAACATATATCTAAGTAAAGAGAGCATGAAGTTAGAGTAAAGGGGGCTCCTATTTAGCCACCTTAGGGTTAGACAAAAGAGGGGAGGAAGTAGGAGGTCATGACTGAGATACTCATAAAAGGGAGAGAGCAAGCATGTTGGAGGAAGCTGTCACCAGGCATTACATCTAACACTAGTGGATAGGGAGGCTATAGTGCCCAATTTCCTTTCTTTTGTCTATCTCATACACACATCTTGTAGATGAATCTCTGTCCTCATAAACTCATCACATTTGATACGAAATCGTGAGACAACTCTATTATTTCCATTGTGTTCATATCAGATACCGTGTATCTCAAAATAGAGCACTACTTGACAAATCCAATTGCCAAGTTTAGTCTCATTGAACATTGGGAGTTCAAAACACTATTGTAGGCTGTTGGGGGTGAAGTTGTCCTCCATCAGTTTTGTAAGACTTACCAAGGGGTTGGCATGTGGTTCTTCTGCAAAATAACCCATGGTGCCTTTTGTTGGATTGGTTGTTGTTGTCTACAATGATGGGGCTATTGTTGTCATGCTCCCTTGGCAAGGCCCTCCTTGCTAACTCACCATTAGTGTGTTTGCTTGGGTGAGCTCCTAAATAGCCACTTTTAGAGTTGTTAAAACCCTTCAGCCCCAAGACCTCCTGGTCCAAGGCTTCTAGTATCCCATCTATTGCTTTTAGTGGCATATTAGAGGACTCGAGGTTTGGCTCTAATACCAGTTGTTAGGATTTCACTGAACCTAACAAGGATAATAGAGCGAAAATAACAAGATAGGATTAACACCAAAGAGAAAAAAAGATAAGAAGAGTAAATAACTAGAGTTTCCCTAAAAAACCCTAACGAGTTATGGGGTTGGTTGGAGAGTGCCCCTCTCCCAATTGACTTTTCCAAAAAAGTAGCCCCTCAGGGCCCCAATA
This sequence comes from Spirodela polyrhiza, assembly GCA_024713555.1. Lineage (NCBI taxonomy): Eukaryota > Viridiplantae > Streptophyta > Magnoliopsida > Alismatales > Araceae > Spirodela > Spirodela polyrhiza. The sequence goes on from CM046540.1 coordinate 2,798,083, forward strand.
GTGGATCAGGGCCTTTTCCTTTGACCACTCAAGTTCTACTTCTTTTATTTTCTATCATAGTGTACCCCAAATCGTCCTTGGGTTGGCCCATTACTCTGCTCATGAGAGGGCCCATCACATTGATGTGAAGAAAACTTCGAAGCCAACAAGGTGTTCCTATGTGAGATTTATTTTGCATACTAGGAGATCACCAAGCTTCATTGGTGTTGGTAGTGATCAGAAAAGCTGAAAATGAACCATTTGGTATCAAGCATTTTACCTTTACTTGCTTGATCAAAAGGGTTCAGCTTATTTGAGACTGATTAGACTATGAAATCGTTGTTGCAAGACAATCACCAAAATGACTATTGAATTATTGAAGAATGCAATGGACAGCTTTGATAGAGACTAGTTTGTCATTTTGGGAATGAAAGATCAGGATATAGCATCATGTCTGCCTTTGAGCTTGTCTACTCTCTAAAGCTGGTAAAAAGAAGATGGTTGGTTATTAAAGTCAATGTTAATGGGGCTTATGATAAAATTCTTGTGATATTTTTATATTTAGTCGGATGACTCCTACTCAAAATTGGTTGATTGGGTGATGATGCGGTTTTCCATAGACCCATCCTTCTCACTAGGGAACCATGCTGGCTATTTGATGACGTCTAAGGTCCTTGCCTCAACATTCCCCTCTAAAACTTCCATCTTTAGAAGCATTAATTATGTATTTGAAGGTCTTAATGAAAAAATCATAATATGAAGAGAGGACTTTAGTTCTATAGACCAATTTTCTACTAACACTTGTTTTGAGGATGGATTCAGAGTTTGCTGGAGCAGCATAGCATATGGCGTAGAATGCTCTACCTTCAAAGATTAAAATATTTTTCTCCAAGTTCACAGAATGCTAGCACCAATTCGGCCTACCTCCCTCCAGCCTTGTACTCGGATACCAGAGGCCTGAAAAATAGTTCTCTAAAGTATTTATTGTGCATTAGTCCACAAGTAATCGAAAAAATTGGAGATGATTGTATGAGTCATTATTTGAGGTTAAAAGTATTACTTTTAGCTTGTTGAGTACTGGTGGGTTCTGTGATGGCAGTCAGTAGGACAAACCCTCGTGCAACCATGCCCTTTTGCACGATGCAAAGGCATACACTTCTTGTGAGGAAATATGGCTAAATATTTCATTTCTCCTTACCATGCCTTCTTCAAGTAAAGTAACAGGCACTCGATTTGCATAATGCCTGTTTTTACAATCCTACAATAGGAATGGTATCAGCTCCTTCTGCTTCATTTATTCACACCTTCATGATTACTGTGCGCAGTCTCTGTTCACATCAGTGTAACGGAGACTGCCATTCAGGTCTGCGCTTATGGGTTGTCACTATCCCTCCCACCTCATAGCTTCTCAAAGGGTAAGTATAAATAAATAAATAAATATATATATATCTATAGACCGAAGATAATATAGGGATACACTGCGTGAATCTTCTCCTTCAAGTGTATGTATGACGTAAAGTTTAGCTTTTTCTTTGTCTTGTCGCTTCAATATTCTTTTCTTTATGTTGATGAGGTCGTTGCCTTTTTCTTTTTTTTATAGGGAGAAGGAGGAAGTGTTCGGATGGAAGTGACTCTAGGGATGAGACTGCCAGGGAAAGACCTGGCTCTAAGGAAAGCCCTGTATCAGATCACTGCTACATTTGGAAAAGGAGCAATAATGTGGCTCGGTCGCACTCCTGCCCGGTGGGGAATTCCTGTTGTTTCAACAGGATCTTTCGGACTGGACGTTGCTCTAGGAATCGGTGGTCTTCCCAGGGTGAGATTTTCTGCTTGCTATAATATTTTTTCTGTCTTTATCAATTAGCTGCGAACTTCAGAATTGAATTTTTCTCTTTCATGCCCCTATATCCTGACGTTAGCAACTATGAAGATGAAGACACCCAGTTCTACTCCATAAGAGTGTTTTTAGATATGAGTCCTTTCCAATCTGATTCTATTGCAACATCGTACGACAAGTGCTCAAATTTTTGTGGACATGGTCAATCACCCTGCTGCAATTTTCGGTGGGTGAACTTGATTGGAATCTATCGTACCAATCCAGTTTCAACTCAGCATTTTATTATTTGATTATTTATCAAGAAATTTAATGAATGCCCAGAAGTTATCCATCTGATGCTGATATTTCGTAACTTAGCCATCTGATGTCAGTCTTCTGGTGTGTGGCCTGTTCCTGTTCAATGAGCGGTCAGGCCATGTGGCCTGTCTCAGGGACGTATTGTGGAAATTTTTGATCCAGAGGCTTCTGGGAAGACTACTCTTGCTCTCCACGTGATAGCCGAAGCACAATAAAATGGAGGTGACTGTGATTATTTTTCCTGCTTTTCCCCACATCTCCTATCCCTTTATCACCCGGCCACAACTTGATGACGTGGTATCTGTCAAAGTAAAGTGAATGCCATTTGGGCTAACCGTAGAGAGATCACAATCGAATGGGCTCTTTGGTTATGGATCGAAGCTCGTAATCTCTTTGTCATGTAATGAGTTCTCATCATCTAATTCACATTGTAGCTCTTTTATTCACTGATATTCACTGGATTATGCTGACCCTGGTTATGGTGTTCCTTTTCTTTGAGAAAAAATGCGGCTCTTTTTTAGGTGGCACTCGTAATTGTTTCTCCAAATTGTAAACAATAAAGTTTGAACGATAATCTGTCTTATGATATGCAGTACTACTAAAATCATTCGACTGCTGCCTTACAGTGGTGGTTGTTTCCTACTGTCTTCAAAGAAAATTGGATGTATCTAAGTATTTTGATCCCCTCTGACCTCAAAATGAGCGTTGATTTTCAATCTTCATGTAAGAAATCACTAGAGATTGATTCTCATTTTTTTTCCAAAATTATGTTTCTGCTGCTTTCTAGGGGCATATACTCCATGCTTTTCAGAATTGGTGCTGCAAACTTTTCTTTTTGCCTTCTCCATGTAGGTTACAGTGCATTTGTAGATGCAGAGCATGCCTTTGATCCCTCCCTTGGGGGTCAAGGGGGAAACTGCTCCCTTGAGGGGTTCAGGGCAGCAGCCCGAAACCAAATCTGATGGATGATTGGAGATGTGTGCGTAGTGTACGTGCAAATAGCCGTCAAGGACTGGAAGTGGTTGTGGAAGGTGGGTGGCCTTGGCACATCCTCTACATGCAGGATGCTCCGGTTGCGACAAAATGGGAGGAATCGTACAGACATCCATGGAGGGGAGTTCATAGCATGCAGACGGCGACCTAATGGGAGACCATCAATAGGACGTTGGGAGCTTGATGCTGATGTAGAGGGAGGGTATCCAGACACATCTGTGGCCGCGGGACATTCTTGGTCACGGCGAGAAGAATGGATCGCATAGATGTACATGGAAGGGAGTTCACCGTGCACGATCAGTGATTTGACGGGAGACCGTCAGTACGATGATGAGCATGCGAGGGCTGGTTGAGGGATCGTTTGGCGATTGAGAGGGATGGTTGACCTTGAAGTAGGGTGGGACCATGCAATGGTAGTGGATGCAGGTGGCAGTGGTCACACAGATCTCCTAAGGCACGATCTTAGGAATAATTTTTTTTTAATCCAAGATAAGCCATAGTTCATAGAAATATTAGGCTTATTTATAGGACTTGGGAAGAAAAAGAGGATCACAATGAAATCTAAATAAAACAAGTGAAAATAAAACCTAGTAATAAAAGAAATTTAAATCCCTCAATTGGGACGGACAGCAACGACATGGGATGGCTTCAGATGACGTAGGATCCTCTGACATTGTGGTCTTCAACGGTGGGGCTTGGGTACATGCTTGCCATGTGGATTAGAGATGCTCTGTGGAGCCTTATATAATGTATGAATTAGATTGAATCTGAGGGTCCAATCTATCTAGGTGGCAGCACTTGTTCCTAGGGCTGAGCTCGATGGGGAGAAGGGGATTCCCATTTGGCACTTTAAGTGTAGCTGATGAGCCAGGCCCTGCTAGGCTGAGCTATTCCTTGTCTATGTCGTGGACTCTCTTGGTGTTCATCAATCAGGCAAGCTAACGTTTCTTTTTAATAAATCGATGGATTTTTATGGATGCAATTGATATTTCTATGCCTTGTCTTCTCTTTAATCCTCTTCCTCGAGGTATTAACTTCACATTAATGGGTTCCTTTCTCTTTTTGGTTTGCATTGAAGGGTTTTGCTTGCGGCGTTGACTATGTTTGTGAAAGATATAAACTTTTGAGACGATCTTTCCATGTGCAGGTTCGGATGAAAGTCAATGCGTTCGGTGGAGGATGCGGGGGATCGACGGAGGCCACCTCGGGTGGCAACGCCCTGACGTTTTATACTTGAACATCAAAAGGATCGGCCTCGTCAAATGAGGGGAAGAAGTTATAATCGATAGCCTCTGATTCATCCGACGATTTAATGAGAAATGCGTCTCTGATTTACCCACATCAAAACGAGACAAAAATGGCAACGTGATGCGGGTAGAAGTAGGTGATGTGAATGATCGATGACGGAATTCTCTGGACCAACATGAACATAAATGGAAATCCTGACTGAATCTGAAGCAAAATCCCGGTGCCCACATTCGGTGCAGCGAATTCCTTCAGGGGATTCTGACGGATTTACTTGCCTTGTTGCGCCAGACGACGGGCTGCGAGGTGCTGGTGAAGGTGGCGAAGAACAAGCACGCGCCGGCATTCAGGACTGCACAGTTTGAGCTCAAATTCGGCAGAGGGATCTACCGCTACTCCAAGATCATAGGGCTCGCCTGCAAGCACCAGCCAGATCCGGCGGCGCGCACTACAGTCTGAATGGCCGATGCTTCCGGGGGAGAGAGGCCATTAAGCAGCACCTCGCTGCCAACGATGGCGTCCAAAGAGAGCTCGAGGATGAGCTCAGGGAGAGGATGATCCAGCCGCTGGGCACGAGCCGCCACGATGAATCAAACTCCGATGATCCCTCCGGCGAAGAGTCGTAGAACTCCATAGACTGCACGTCCTTTGCATGGCAGTGTATGTCTTGATGCTCATACTTGGTTCAGTGTATGTACATAAAGATTAGGCCAAGTATACCCCAAAACTATGAATATTTAACTCATTAGTACCATGCTACAGTTAATAGTGGTTGATAAATACCCGTTGGCTTTGATTAATGCTTAATAAATATTTGAAATAGTAGAATATGTAAATACTTGAAATTGTATTTATTATCAAAATTTTGTGCTCTTTTTAACAAGATATAATTTCATTAATTTTTATTTTACTATTAGCAGGCGTTCTTTTCACAATATATATATTTTCAGACATGACTAATTATGATGTTTTATATGCTTTATGCGCATGATTTATGCATTCGCGGAATATAGAATTAAATGAGGTTTTCTCAAATCAAATGGAAATTTGCGGGCTCTCCCATTACTTGGGAGGAATCCTCCCTGGAGACTTATAGTGGCATCAAAAGGGGGCAGTTCGGGGTCTAGTCTGCAAAGATTCAGTCTTTTTAGGGTTTAGATGTTAAATTCTTCGTCTTTCAGGCTCTCCAACAGTGTCCGAGGGCGTGGGAGCAAGGAGAGAGACGAGGCAGCGATGGCGGCTCCTCCGCCTCCCTTCGCTCTTCAAGGGCTTCATCAATGGTCGCAGCCGCCCCCACCAGAAGCTCCGCCGCCACCGCCTCATCTGCAAGAGCGGTTTCACGGATTCCCCTCATCCCAAGCAGGGGCACCGGAATCCCAGGTTGCCGGGGCGCCACCGCCTTCGGCTCCAGGGCTCGTGACGCTCCTTGTGCGGCATCTCCCGGAGGCCATGCCTCAGGAAATGCTATCCCGGCTCTTTTCGTACTATGGCGCTGCTTCCGTCCGCCCATGCGTCGGCGGCAGGTTGATCCCTCCTTTCTCTCGGTTCATCTCGATCGTGTTCCTTGAATTTCCGGCGCACCGTATTAGGCAGTTGCTTTAGATTTACTTGCTGCCATCATGTGCTCTATTTTAATGTGAATTACGGTCTACACCCTCTCCATCTCTATCTCTATCTCGTCTTATTGTTATCATTTATTTTCTCTTAACATTTTCTTCTCCTTCAGGTTGAGGAACTGTGCGTTTGTAGATTTTACGAATGAAGCCTTGGCTTCGCAAGCGCAGTCCCAACTGAACAGGTGCTGTCTTAGTCGCGGACTACTTGAAGTGATCCTCGAAAGCGAACTTTTAATCATACTCTTGGTTCGAACTTATCAAAAATGCACAGTCAATAGTGTATTATTTTGAATCCCATGATCCAAATCCTTTACTGATATTGATCTATTTTTCCATCTTTTTAGTGATCTATTGGTTCTTTTCTTCAGTGGGATCGAAAGGATCACATGCAAAAATATTTGTTGTTAATGGTAAACTCAGAAACTAGAAATGTCGTCTAATGCCTTGCCCCATGCCTTTCCCCGTTTTGTAAATTCCTCAGATTGAGATTTCTTGGGAAAGTGTTATCTGTGGAGAGAGCAGGCAGAGCTATGGCTGATAATAATAAGCCCCAGCAAAGTGAAGCACATCCTTTAAGGTCCTCATCCATTCAGAAGGATCAGCCATTGACTGGAAAGCTAACAAACGTTGCTGACATCAGCTCAATGCCGATTGCTGAACCCATTGCTCCAAGGCTTGGCGTTGACTATCCATTTCCTCCATACCTTGAGTATGTCTCCTCTTATTCCATCTCTTTATGAGCTTACTATGTCACAGGAAGGAGACCTCTCGTTGTCTGAAGTTTCTTTCATGCCGAATTTCTCATGTTGAATTTTAATGCTTAGAGGAGCACTGCTTAACTTCTTTCATCAATTAATGTTAGATTTTTAAACTAATTTTTTTCGTGATAATTAAATATTTTACCACTGGAAGTGAATTTCTAAAATATGAACTTCTCGTGGGTAGTCTGATACATTTCAGTTGTGTAGTGAATTCATTAGAAAACGAAGTCTCTTGCACCATGATATCAAAAGATAAATTCTTTCTTAAGTTGACAGGATTGTCTCCTTCGTTTTGCAAAACAGACACTTGAAAATTTCAAAATAATTCCTTTCAGTTGATCTTCGGTTAAAGGTGATAATTAATTTTGTGACCCATTGATGCTCTTCATGGACTCCTTTTAATCCTCTAGAGGAAAAGAACATTTGATGTGGACGAGTGACTCTTTAGCGTTTATTAATCTTAAAGCACACTGTTGTATATTTTCGGATATTCTTATCCTCTTGCTGAATATGCTTTTTTTTTTTTCCCGTGCAGGTATGAGTATCCCCCTCCAGACGGAAACATATTGACCAATATCGTCAACGCATTAATTGCTGTTCCTCGCTTTTATACTCAGGTGCTGCTTACTTTGCTTTCCTATTCCCTCAGTAGTGTCTAGTCTTATGCTTCAAATACTCTGCATTTGTCAACGTTAATCCAGCTTTATATCAGCTTTCATGTTGATTTTCTCGTTGCGGATTTGAAGTACACAGTTTTTTCTCACTGGCAGGTTTTACATTTGATGAACAAGATGAACATCCCAGCCCCCTTCAGAATGGCATTGCCCACGCCGCCTATTCCTCCAGCAGCTCCTCCTCCTCCCCCCCCACCCCCTCCTATCTCAGAGCCTGATTTGGCGCATCTATCCAATGATGAATCCGAACTCGAGTCAGAGGAAGAAGAAGTACTACTTCACTTTTTAACCCCAAGTTCTCCATTTTGGCAACATATTTATCTGTTTTTAGACCTGCGCCAGGTACTTATTGTTTCTTCTTTGCTTTCTTCAGGGTGCTTCTGATGCAGTTCGGAGGGCTAAGCGGGTCAAACGAGAGGCCATTGTTGGTCCTGCGGTGGACCGAGGGGTCTCACATGAAGATGTCGGCTTGAAGCCCGCCAACTTAGTTCCAAAGGAAGTCCCGATGATAAAAAAGAAAAACCCAGTTCTACAGGTTTTCAATCCTCCTCCATAGTCTCTTTGATGAAAACTATTCTCCGTATCATATCCTAATTCATTCATCTTTGGTTTATGTTAGTTTAAGATTGCTCCCAAGACAATACGGAATGAGAATAGAGGTGGCGATGGTACCTTGTTAACGACTCCAGAGCCTGAGGAGCACTTGGAGCTGAAGTCTTATGCAGCAGCTGAGGAAATCGAGAGGGGGAAGCTGCCTCCAGAAGAGCTGCTGTCTCTTCCGATGTTTAAGGTGAGCGAATTTCGTGCTCTTGAATCTTCCCTACCGAGCGGATTCTCGTTTCCTCCTCTGATTGTTGTCTGCAGCATCATTGCATTGGTTTCTCAGAGAGTATCTTGGCTTTTTGATTGATTGGTTGAAAGGATGGATTTATGGAGAGATTGACCAATAAAAAACTGGACTAAGATGGAGAAATCAGGCGAAGAGAGATGAGGAAAGGAGGAACCTTTGAGGTGATAATGAGAATTTTCAACCAAAAAATTCTCTCTACCCTCGCTTTAAGGCGATGGCTTTTCTGTGTATTCCTGTGTGGTGAAATGGAGAGTGAAACTAAGGAGAAGTGGATGAGGAAAATGATGCAAAAGAGTCAGAACAAGCACAGGCCCGGAAGAACCCTACTCTATTGCTGACGTAAATGGTTGCCCATGATCTACAGAATCCTGGATTTCCTACTGTCTCATATTTTTACGATGAATTGTAACCGACTTAGACTACTTTTGACGAAGAAAATATGTTGAACTCGTCCATATTGTGCAGAATTACACTCCTGGGAATCCTGCTGCTGTTTTGTACATCAAGAACTTGGCTAAAGATGTCGTTGTTGACGATTTCTATTTCATATTCGGTAAAGTTTCACTTGCTGAAGCAAGCCCTTGCATTCGATGGCCTTTTCTAATTTAATTCATTTCTTAAATGGGTTCAATCGCCACCCATTTGCCTTTCATGGTGAATTTTAGAGTATTTATCTATATGTGTCTACATGGTTTTTCAGGATCACTTTTCAGTGGGGTCGAAGAAACCAAGTCATCGCTTAACATCAAGCTGATGCAGGTAACGCCTGTTCTTGATGGTGTTTAGGGGTGTTTGACTGTCCTGATCACATCGTCCCTGAGATTTTGCCATCCCAAATTGTGATTTGGCATCGCCGTATTTTGAGAGGATGGCTGATCCAGTTGCTTGAGCGGACATCAGTTTATGGCTTTAAGGTTTGTTGTCTGATGGGCGTTGACTTTCAGGAGGGGCGAATGAGGGGGCAGGCTTTTGTCACATTCCCATCCACAGACATAGCCCAGCATGCTCTGGTAAGTATTCCCCCGGGTTCCTACATCACTGGGCCTGGGCCTCTGATGGTTAGGCCCGGAAACCATTCTACAGGTCTTTTGGAAAGAAAAAAGGGCCTGCTTCCGGCCCGGCCCGCTGGCGCCCCCATCCATGCCAACTGCCATTAGCCCATAACTTGAATAATAATCAACGTATGGTGCTTGATTGCAGAATCTGGTCAACGGGTTTGTGTTCAAAGGCAAACCCATGGTCATTCAGTTCGGCCGCAACCCCTCTGCCGCCAAGCCCAGCTAGGAAGGAGCCTGTCAAAACAATCTCTGCGGGCCTCTCCTGACTCAGAGCCGGCCGCCACCACCTTCATGATGGGCTGTTGGAGCTCTGGAGTCTCACCGCCGCCGCAACCCCATCTACGGCCGAGCCCAGCTAGGATTCCACAGAAGCAATCTCTGTGAGTCCATCTTGACCCAGCGCTGGCCGCCACCATCTTCACAAAGGCTGTTGGAGCTCTGGAGTCCCACTGCCACCGCCACTGCAACCTCTCTACTGCCATGCCCAGCTAGTAGTCCATAGCAGCGATCCCTGCGGGTCTCTCTTGATCCTGGGCTGGCCACCGCTGTCTCCATGAAGGCTGTTGGAGCTGTGGAATCCCACCGCCAGTCCGGTTCTCTCTCTCTCTCTCTCTGGAATCTCTCAGAGAGCCGCTCTGTAAGGATTCTGGCTGGTTTTTATGTACATTCTCCATTAGGTCCCTTGTGTGACGCTCCTGTTCTGGATTAGGAGGCTGTTGCAGAGAGGGATAGCCAAAGGCCCTGACTATGGAAGAAGCCTGGAAAATGGGCCACGAGCTTGGCTCCTTGAAGTTTTGGCCGGCCCGGGTTGACGGAGACTATATATTTCGTTCAAATCCTTCCTCCCTTTGTGTATCTCTCCCTCCATGCGGCGGAACCCTGCGCCTTACTTCCGCCAGTTCCCGCCGCGCGCCTTCTCAGTCCTCCCTCTGCCGCCGCCTGAACTTCCTCTTCCGCCGCCACCGCAGGAGGCATGCCGGCCGGATCCCGGCGCCTGCGCCGCCCTACTGAGGTCCTGCGGCACCGTCCGCGCTTTGAGCTCCGCGCACGCTGCGCTTCTCCGCGCGCAGATTCTCCCCGGAAACCTCGTCGTTGCCACCGCCCTTCTCTCCCGGTACGCCGCCCTCGGACGCGCCTGCTCCGCCATCGCCGTCTTCTCTTCGTGCGCCTCCTCCGCGGACGCCTTCCTGTGGAACACGTTCATCAGATGCCTCGCTGATGGCGGTGACCACTGGGAGGCCGTCGCCGCCTATCGCTCCATGCAGACCGAGCATGGGATCCGACCGGACAAGTTCACCTACCCAGCCGTCCTCAAGGCCTGCGCCCACCTCCACGACTTGGAGCTGGGTAAAGCCCTGCACCGAGACGCCGAGGAGTTGGGTGTAGATCGGGATCTCTTTGTTGGCAATTCCCTCATTGCAATGTACGGGAAATGCCACAGCTCGGAGCTTGCGCGTGAGGTGTTCGACGGGATGCCCGATAGGAATTTAGTCAGCTTTACCGCCATGATCGGAGCGTATGCGCAGAATGGTCGCCACGACGAGGGACTTTCTCTGTTCAGGCAGTTGCTCCGAGAGAAAACGATCGGGCCCAACAGGGCAACATTCTTGAACGTGATGTCCTGCATCGGTAGGGCCGATGACGCCGACTGGTTGTACGCCCTCGCTGTGGAGAAAGGTCTTGCTTCGGACATATCTGTTCAGAATGCGGCTTTACGTATGTTCTCCAACTGCGGCAGAGTTGATACTGCCAGGAGGCTGTTTAACAGCATGCATGATCGAGATTTGGTATCATGGAGCTCGATGATTGAGGCCTGTGCCCAGGCCGATCTCTCTGCGGAGGCTCTAGAGATCTTCAAGAATTTGAAACAGCGGGGGACAGCTCTGGACTACGTGACCCTTCTCAGTGTCATCCGTGCCTGTGCAAGCTCTGTCTCCATCCGCCGTGCTCATCTCATCCATGGTATTACCCTCAGAAGCCTTCCAGAGCTCAATGTGGCGCTGGAGACGGCCTTATTAGACCTGTACGTGAAGTGTGGTAGCATCCGATCTGCACGCAGAGTCTTTGATCAAATGAGAGACAAGAACTTGATCTCGTGGAGCACGATGATCTCTGGTTATGGAATGCTCGGCCATGGGAGGGAGGCACTGAAGATTTTCGAGGAAATGAAGAAGGTGGTGACACCGGATCATATTACTTATGTGTCAGTGCTCTCAGCCTGCAGCCATGCTGGGCTGGTTGACGAAGGCTGGCAATACTTCAATTCCATGAGGGAAGAATCGGGTGTCGTCCCTAAGGCAGAGCACTATGCATGCATGGTTGACCTCATGGGGCGTGCTGGCTGCCTGAAGGAAGCTCTCAGGTTCATCAAGCGAATGCCAGTGGCTCCAGATGCTGTTGTCTGGGGATCAATGCTTGGGGCTTGTAGAATTCATTCCAATGTGGAGCTTGCAGAGCTTGTGGTGAAGTCTCTCTTTGAACTGGACCCAGACAATTCAGGGCGCTATGTGCTGTTGTCGAATATATACATGTCTGCGGGCAAAAGGGAAGCTGCCGATCATGTCAGAGCTCTGATGAAAAGGAGGGGAATCAAGAAGATATCAGGCCACACGATCATCGAAGTGAGAGATAGAGTCTACAAGTTCTTAGCTGGGGACCGATCAAATCCTCAGTCAGACTTGATCTATGAAGAGCTTGAGAAGTTGATGAAGAGAATCCGCAAGGAAGGCTATGTGCCTGATACGAATTTTGTGCTGCACGACGTGGAGGAGGAGACAAAGGAGCAGCTTCTGTATGCACACAGTGAGAAGCTGGCCATCACCTTTGGACTCCTCAATTCGAAACCTGGAAGTGAGATTAGGATGCACAAGAATCTGAGAGTCTGTGGGGACTGCCATACTGCAACCAAGTTCATCTCCAAAGTAACGAAGAGAGAGATTTTGGTGAGGGATTCCCATAGATTCCATCATTTCAAGTGTGGGAACTGCTCTTGTGGGGATTACTGGTGAAGACAGTGGAGGAGCTTTTGCGTACAGTGCCATCAAGCATTCATATGTTGTTGACTCTTGATTTGTTCAAGAAAGTGCCAATTGGCCACTATCATGAGGGGAATTATCTGCCCACTGGCATGGGGCTCTTTGCAAAGGATAAGATCTTACCTGGATTCTTGATCAACATTTCTGATGTTGAAGGATGAGCACAGGTTTGTCCTGAGTCTATGGTTTTAAGGATTTTCCGTTTTTTAAAAACGTGGTGATGTCTTCGAATATGTCTTGCCCTTTGGTTTATTTGTGCGATGATTAATTCATGATATTGCAATTAGAACTTGTGGATGCTGTGTTTGAACCCCAGAGCATTGTAATTCAAGGAGTGCTTTTTTTCTTATTCTATATTATTTATAAATCACATCATCAAACGCAGAGGCAGAGATTTTGAGTCCTTTTTTCTTTCTTTTTCGGATCCAAATAGTTTATTTTGATCTTCCCTTGAGGCTGGATTTCAGTTCCCTGGTCCTGATCATATTTCTTGAAAGCTACTCACATCCCACACTGGCCTTTTGTCGAACATCTAGTGTTCAGACCAAACTAACTTCCTTCCACCCCATATAAAGAACCTGGCGTTCCATCACTAGTACTGGTAGGGAAGCCAACGCCTTCAGTGTTTGCCCTCTCCGCAGAAGATGGCGTGGGTCAAGAAAACACAGGGGATGAGAGATGGGGAGAGGAAGAAGAGAAACAGGAGGGAGAGAAGGCCGTAGGAGGTATTCATAGACAATTGAGAAAGGGAAACAAGAAGAGAAAGGCATTAAAGGCTTGAGGTCATTGCCACCGTTGCCTGGCATTAATCTTCCTCCATCATCACATCTGGATAGTTAAATCCATTTGAATCCCCTAAACTTAGAAAATATGATATATTTTTCTAAACAAATGTTTAAATGTAGCACTTTTTGTATCGTCAAGTCTAAGAACAAATGCTGCACTGGAGCTTTATTACTAAGGGCGAGTTTTGGATTGATGAAATGATTAATTCATTTATTCGTTCGTTTTGCTTGCTACCTTGTTTCTGGGAGGTCACGATGATGGCTTTATACTCCCTCTCAGAAGAGAAGTACAGCTATGCTTCTTTTGGTACAAGTGGGCCAGTCGGCAGCCCAAGGGAGGAGAGGAATGGGGGAAGAGGAGGAAGAGTGAGTCAAGGGCATCTATGGCCATCCCGAGAGAGGGTTGACTGAGGAAGGTTAAAGAAGCGATTGGATGTCATGTGGGGGATTAGAAGAAAGAGTGGAGTTTCATCTTCCCTTTTGTCAATCCATGGTAGTATTGCCAATTCCCTCCTAGGTCAAAAGCTGGATTGTGTATTCCACTTGTTTGGTGAGGTCAACGGGGTGTCAACTTTCCTGTGATGGAGTGAAGAGCAGTCACGACCAGCTTGCTAGCTGACCTACCTATCCAGGTGCTTCAACTATTAGCAAACATCATTCATTGTATGCCATATTGTGGGATGAAGACTTTAACTTGCCTTATTTTTTGACGGCACCATAGATTCTTTAGCTGATGACTACGAATAGCCACATTTCAAATTATTAGTACCAACTGATCTTGATAAAATTTATTATGTTCACATGTGTTCAACTATTCCTTATCTATAATATTATAAACGTCAGTTCCATGTGAAATAATTCTATAATATTGCAAATCAACTAGTTTAAATATTATGTAGATCACATAGCTCCTATTTGGAATGTAATTAAAAATTGTAATGTTTGATATTCCAACCTATTAAAATGTCTAAATTATGTTGATCTTCATCATTTGTGTAATATTGATACCATTCAATTGTTGGTATTTGTTGACCATTTATTTGTAGGTGTATATTTAGTTTTTGATAGCCCAAATTTCAGGAGTGCTTAATTTGAAGGGGATATTGACTATATGATTAGGGGACATTCAGTTGTGCATCCCTATTTGGGTATAAATAATAAAGGAACATTCACTACCAAAGTCTTATTTTCTACCATGGAGAATTTCTAGAAACACTAAGAATATATTTTCTTCATGTCCAAGAAAACTTTTGACAAGATTAAGCTTGCATTTGCACCTCCCAAAGGAGCAAAAGATCTAACATAACTTCCATTTTGTCTTAATAGTGGACCAGTAGCCCCAATTAAGTGTCTATATAATTAGGATATTAATGCAATCTCTTAACATAAGTGCCCACATTCTTCAAAAACTAAAGATGATCAAATGCAGCAGCCAAAACTCATAAGTAGAGGTACAAAACTAGTGATGGATAGATAGGAAATTTATAAATGTGTCCCCCAACAGTGTGTAAACATTGCTAATCTCTCAATATGATTACTTTATGCATAGCTTTTATGAATGGCATTGATGTCTACAAAGTTATTTTAAAAATGCTATTATAATACTTATTTGATAGGTTTTTGATCTATGTTACTCATGTATATAATTGTCTTTCTTTTGTCTTCTATTATAAATATAGTTATATTTGACTTTACCTTATATTGTAGGTAAAAATGACAGAGTGCAAAAAGTTAACAAATCCTGCAACATGATCATGTTTTCTATTTGAAACCACTTGTCTTGAGTCCAAAGAATGAAAAGAACTGATTCTTTAAGTCCACAAGGGTTCATTTTGAGTCCACAGAATCAAGGAGTTGATTTTCTAAGTCTACATGGACACTAGAGTTCACTAATAGAAGGGGATAATAACTTAAATGCCTATTGGGCTATATGTGGGTGCACTTAAGTAGATTGTATCTTATAACAAGGGTGTTGATATTTGAATTTCAAATGAAATTTAAAAATTAGGAATGAAATGAAAATATAAAAATATAAAAATAAAAAATTAAAACATAATGGAATAGGAAATAGAAAGGGGATAACATAGAAGGTGGTATAAAATAGAAAGGGTCTAAAAATAAAAGGTGATTTAAAATAGAAAAAGGCTAGATATAGAAAGTAGTCAAAAATAGAAAAGACTGAATATTAAATGTGGCCTAAGATAGAAAAGGCTAAATATGGAAGATCGCTTAAAATAGAATGAATTAAATATAGAAGGTAGTCTAAAAGTAGAAATGGCTAAATCTAGAAAATGGTTTAAAAATAGGTAATTGAATAATAAAAAATTTTAAAAATAGAAAGTAATTAAATCTTCAAGTTTTTGGGTCTAATACGCCACTTGAAATAGATGGTATATTGGTTGCATTAGTCTCCCTTTTTTTAAAGCAACTTGTCCTTGAGTTTTCAATTGCTTCTGAAAAATACTCATAAATCTATCACACTGAAGATGCTTGATATTTCTGTAGTCTTTGATAGATTGATGATACAAGCATCTTTAAAAGGACTTTAAAGAGATCATATTTCTTTGGATTGAGCTTATAATAGTTTCTTGCAAGTAGTTTTTCCTTCTTTAAATATATCTATACTAAGTCATTAACTTCAAAAGTCTTCTTCCATCTCTTCTTGTCACCTTATCTTTGTAATTTGTATATCTAGAAGTAAGATGCTCTCTAACATTCTCATATATAGTCTTAATGTATTCCACCATATTATTTGTTGTGGTACTTGCTTTATGCTTCTTTGGTAATTCTACCAAGTCTCTAGCATGATCACTTGATGAAATGTGGAGGGAGGTGGGATAAATGGCCAATACTAGTGGAAGTTTATTTCATAGCTCACTGCACTTAGAGGATATTCCAATACAAGGCCCCTAAATGATCGCTCAATGATAAAAGGCTTGTAGACCTTTAAGAGGGAAACAATAAATAATAACAAATGAAGAGTAATTTCTAAATTGATTCACCACAGAGTTATATACAAATTCTACTTGAACCAAAGCAAGATCTCATTATCTTAGTTTCTTGTTAAAAATATAATGAATTAGATTACTAAGAGTCATATTGACCACATCAATTTGATCATCAATTTTATGATGATTTGTAATACTAAACTTTGGATATGTGTCAAATATTTTCCAAAGAGTACAACAGAAATGAGAAAGGAATTTTAAGTCTCTAATAGATTGTGGGACTTTATATAGGTGAACTATCCCCTTAATAAATATATTTTTTATTTGAACAATATCATTAGTCTTTCTAAAAGTAATGAAATGTGTCATCTTTGAAAATCTATCTACTAGCACGAAAAAAATCTACCTCTTTTAGTAAAAATTAATTTTAATATAAAATCTAGAGATATGTTAGTCTATATTTTATTTCAAATAGGTAATGTTGTATAGAAACCTATGTTTTGGCAATATCTTTTATTAACCTAACAAATATGACACCTTCTAACAATTTTTTTAACTTCTTCTTAAGTTGTGACCAAAATTTTTTTTTCATCAATTTCAAAGTTTTATCACATTAGATGTCCTCCAAGTCTTCATACATATAATGTGAATTAATTTTTCATATAAATATGTTTGAGGAATGTATATTTAACTTCCTCAAAAGAGAAAATCTTCTTGAATATGAAATCCTTTAGGTGATCAGCCTTGCTTACAAGTATTCTATATTTTTGCAAATAACTCTATCAAATATTCAAAGCCAATAATTTCAACATGCAAGTAAAGTTTTTAATTTTCTATTAAATATATCAACAACTTGATTCAGCTTTTTAGATGTGGTTGATCATTAAAGTAAAGTCTTGGACAAATAAAAACTACCTTGTGTACATTTTGTTGATAGTGGTCTCACTATTGACAAATTTCAAAGCTTGATGATTTGTAGATGAGATGAATTTTTGCTAAATTAAATAATGTTCTCAAATACTCTAATCCCAATATGAATTTCTAATTCATAAGTTGTCCACTTCATTCTAGCTTCAGTTAACTTTTCACTCTAAAAATAATTGTGCATCATTGTTGAAATAACACAACAATTCTAAAGATGGTTACATCACATTTTATTTTAAATAACTTATCAAAATTAAGTAGAGATAATATAGGGCCAATATATAATTTGTCTTTGATCAAAGTAAAAAGTTTTTATAAAGCCCCTATTAATTAGAAATTTCTTTTTTTATGTACTTTATAATGGAAGCTATAATAGAACTAAAAATTATAAATAAAGCCTATATAAAATGATAATAAATTGTGAAACTTGCAAACATTATGTATGTTTTTTGAAATAAACTATTTTTGAATAGGTTTAATATTTTCTTCATCCATTGATAACACATGAATAATGTGTTATAAAAAAATATTATTGCATCAATTAATAGCCTTTAGGACATGAATTCATGAGTTTATTACTTCAGTCATATGATGTTAACATGTGTTGGCACTCATTCACATTTTATGCATTTCATTTGGCTCTTATTAAATTATGTTTTTCCATAAGATGGATGTTCTATCAGGTGATAATATAATGAATATTTGATAATACCTTATTTTTTAGATGCAATGTGAGTTAAATCAGTAAAATGTTGTATAGTTTTTGTGAGTGCAGGATGAGTCAATCATGTAATGAATTTTCACATATTATAGTGCATCAGAAGAATCTAATATTCATGTTTCTTTCATAATTATTATTTCACTAAAAGGAATTATGCAAAAAATTTTTAATTTGCTCATGTGTAGAGAGAAACTCTCTATTTTGAGTCACATGTTATAAACAACATGAATATAAGATTCGATTTTCTTTGGATCTAATGGCTTGATCTAACCAGACTTAATAGTTATTCTCTTTTCTTGCAATATTAGCTTCTATTAAGCTTTTAGCTTGATTTTGGATCCTTTGTTTTTTGATTTGACTGCATTATTTTAAATTTAAACAATCAACCTTTAAATATTCATTCTTGCGACAATAGTTGTAGTATGTATTTCAAAATTTTAATTACAATATGGACTATATTCTATTTTTCTCAAAATATTTATAAGACTCCAAGGATCTCTCTTTCCAAACTAGAAATACTTATATGTTTATTTATTTTACAAAAAATTCAATACAGATAGAATCTCTACGATATACCAATATTTCTTGAAGGTATTTATATGATGGTGATAGTGTACAAAATAATAATAAGGATTAGTCTTCTTCCTCAACTCTCATATCAACATTTTCTAAATCAAATATGATGAAATTATATTCATCAAAATGTTATTTAATTTGTCTACATTTTATCATATTTAATATGAAGAAATTTTGCTTCTAATTTTTGATGAGTGATTTGGTCATATACAATTACTCTAATTTTGGTCATAAAATAGCAGGTCTTCTAAAGAATGACCTTTCCCAAAATCTATTTTGCAAGTTTACTTGAATTATAACCATAATGCTCTCAGTTTTTTGTCCTTTTGTAAGTATTGACTTCTACAACCCTTTGCAAGTCAACAAAGCTTCTAGTTTGACCTACCATATTTTGATGTTAATATTCCAGTCAAACTTTGTAGAAATCTTGCTTTGAAATATCAAAATTACAACCCAACAACAGGGTGGAGTAGGAGGAATAAATATAATAAATGTGGAGCAGTAGAAAGTAAAAAGGAGAAAATGGAATACAGAGCTTAATATGCCTTCTCAAAGCCACAGAAAAAGAAAGAAGAATATATACGATAAATGAGGAAATAAAATACAATAAAATGGATTAACTCACTACCAAAGCTACCAAAATCAGGGAGATCTTGGATCCCTTATTGTTACCTCCAGGGATAGCTTCATAAATGAGATTAGTCCCCAAAATATGAAACGGAGAAGGGGGGGAAGTTCAGATTCACTTGTCCTGACATGCTGACCAAAGTCAACCTGACAAGCACAAGCCACACTACTTTGTCCTTATTAAAGTCCAGTTGAACACAGGTGAAAAGAGGCTGATGGCCACAAGGCGTGCCAAGCTGACGTGTTGTAGTTCCTAAACAGTACTTTTCCAGAGATCTTGAAGGAAAAAATGCTAGGATAAGCCAAATATCTGTCTGTTCAGCATGTCAGGGAACAACTGTGTGTGGCGTTGCATTATATGTGGCTCCACATGTAGGTTCTTTCATTCAATGTTAGCAGAGCACCACAGGATCTTTGGGAAGTCCCATAGTTGGCATCACATCGACTGGTCTCACGGATGGCCTCATAAACATCCAAGTTTGAGGACAGAAGAACAAGTATCATGAAAGCTGCCAATTAGTTCTGAAATTATACTCGTTCTTACTTGGAAGAAACACAAATAATTAAGTTCTAAATGGCATTTCTGTCTTAGAGAAACTGTGTGTGACAGTTCGGTGAGATGGTTTAAAAAGGAGAGAAACAGGGACGAGAAAGCAAGTAGGTGCGCTGGCCCATAATTCCAGGCCAGTGGAGGAAAGGAGCGGGACCAAGGCTTGTAGCACTGTGGGTGCCACTATTGAGTTACCTTCTTTAATCTTTACAGCTGACAAGGTGTAGTCCACGTTTGATTTTATCTCTCTCTCTCTCTCTCTCTCTCTCTCTCTCTCTCTCTCTCTCTCTCTCTCTCTCTCTCTCTCTCTCTCTCTCTCTCTCTCTCTCTCTCTCTCTCTCTCTCTCTCTCTCTCTCTCTCTCTCTCTCTCTCTCTCTCTCTCTCTCTTTTTCTCTCACTCTCTCTCTCTCTCTCTCTCTCTCTCTCTCTCTCTCTCTCTCTCTCTCTCTCTCTCTCTCTCTCTCTCTCTCTCGCTCTCTCTCTCTCTCTCTCTCTCTCTCTCTCTCTCTCTCTCCTCCCTCTCTCCCTCTCTCTCTCCTCCCTCCCTCCCTCTTTCTCGCTCTCTCTACCTCCCTACCTCTCTCTCGCTCTCTCTCTCTCCCTCCCTCCCTCTCTCTCCCTCCCTCCCTCTTTCTCGCTCTCTCTCTCCCTCCCTACCTCTCTCTCGCTCTCTCCCTCCCTCTCTCTCGTTCTCTCCCTCCCTCCCTCTCTCTCGCTCTCTCCCTCCCTCCCCCCTTCCTCTCTCTCTCTCTCTCTATCTATCTATCTATCTATCTATCTATCCATCTATCTATCCGTCTATATCTCTGTCTCACTATCTATCTATCTATCTATCTATCCATCTATCTATCCATCTATATCTCTGTCTCACTATCTATCTATCCATCTATCTATCCGTCCATATCTGTCTCACTATCTATCTCCCGCGCTCTCGCCACCCCTCCCCCTTCTCTCTCTCTCTTTCTCTCGGCTAAGTTAGATGATAGGAGTCACACCAGAAAATCTTCAAGTGTTGAACGACTCGGTCGCTTCGCGAGGTCAAATATGGCTAAGTAAAGATCTGGTAGATTTATTCATGGCCATCTTCAAAAAGAGAGGCGAGATGACGCTGCAGTAGAAGAAAATAAATCTTATTGACGGACTCCAGAATCACGTAAATACCTGCTGAGCGAGACAAGAGGGGAGAGAGAGAGAGAGAGAGAGAGAGAGAGAGAGAGAGAGGGAGAGAGAGAAGATGAAACCCCAGGTAGTACTGATAATAATGCTTACTTACAGGTACCGTTGTTGAAAGGTTTACGTGAGACAGCAATAAATACCGACGTTCTGAGTGTTTATCTGTCATTCTACTTATGCATTGATGTTCAAGTGTCCTGAAGCCGAAAGGTAGAAGAAGCAGTGGAGAAAGTCAATCTAGACAAGATCTCTCCTTTTACCAGCTTTCTGGATATCCTTGCAACCCACCCACTGCGGCTCTGCGCTCTGAGTTCGTCGTAGAACTCCTTGATGAACTCATCAGCGTCTTCATCCACTTGGGTTTTCCAAGCCCTGCCTTCCCCCCTTCCTCCGGCGAGTAATCGGAGGACAGGTTAGAGTATTCAGGTGGGGATTAGATTCCACATCTGCTGTTAATGTTTGGAAACCCCGCTAGGGGGTTGCTGACTCACGAGAACTCGTATTCTTCATCTTGGAAGCTGAACCTGCTCAGTCTGGAGGTGCCTTAGAAGAGTGACGGCGGAAAATAAGGCTCCGGCCGAGGGTCTTGCAGAGGATCTTCCCTCGCTTCGTCATCCGGTTCAAATCCGTGAAAGCTTCCTCTTGGTGACGACCCCCTGCCTAGTCATGAAGAAGGCTACCTTTAAGTAGTTCTATAGCTTGTTGCCCAAGGCTAACGGATGAAGCTCCATCGCCAGCGGATCTGAAAGTCTGAAAGGGTCGCGGAGAGAGAGAGAGAGAGAGAGAGAGAGAGATGAAGAAAGAAAGAGATAGCAAGAAGACAACTTTAATGCCTACCTCTATGTCCTTCGATGACTGAAACTCGCTGCCGGGGGGGGGGAGGGGGGGGAGGTGGATTATTTATATTGGGTGGGTAGCTTAGGGATAGGAAGAAGAAGCTCTGATCCCTTCCTGCAAAATCCACAACAGCTGCAATCTATTCCGAGTAGTCTCTGACAGGAAATAACGGGGAAGATGCGGGAGTGAGAGAGAAGAGAGAGAGAGAGAAAGAGAGCGGCTGTCTCAAAGAAGCTCGGTGGTTGAGGGTAGAGATTTTTCATGTGATTGTTGGTAATACGACATTTGGCGAAGCATTCAGAGTATACGCGTGCTGAAAACAACGCGCAAGTCTGGAACAGCTATTCTTCTGCCTGCTGGACGGAAAGTCGATGACTCTTCCGGGAAGAAGAAGCTGTGAAGTGCTGCTATGCTGGGATACGGCACCTTTCTTTTTCCTTGCTCTCCTCCTTTTCCTAAGGATGGATGAGCTACTTTAATATACTGCGTGGGACTGGGGAGGGCAGGGCTGGGGGCGGCTTCCAGGCTGATCCGGCCTTTCAACGTGAGGGCGCCCACGAGTTGTGGGGGCCTGGGGGGGGAGGGGAAGACAGAAATAGAAAGGGAGAATAAAGGGGGAGCGAGAGAGAGAGAGAGAGAGAGAGCGCGAGAGAGAGAGGAAGAGAGAGAGCGAGAGAGAACGAGAGCGAGAGGAGAGAGAGACAGAGACAGAGACAGACAGAGACACAGATCATTTTAACGGGCCTCATAAATGCCCTTAATCGAATCCTACATTCTACGACAGGTTTGAATTGTGCAAGGAGCCACCAGCGGCTGTGAGCGATTTAAGATGAACATTTCGTGGATTGAATATGCAGTATGATATTACTAGATGGAATGAAATGAAACGAGGGCAAGAAGAGGGTGCCCGCCAGATCCCATGGGCCCCAGAGTTCCTCTTTAAGAATGCGTCCTAACACTCTCTTGCTCTCTCTGTAAGAAATATTAGGCGGTTCTACCTAATTCCTTGGGCCTCTTTAGGCATTTTGTACAACATGAATATTACACACAAACACACTCTCTCCCTCTCTCTTTATTTCTTGTAAAAACAACATTGGGTTTCCTGATGTGATTACTATTCTCCGCTGCACTTTTCGTACCGCTGCGCGTCCTCCGTGGACTTCAAAGAGGCCAACGGACAACCACATTATTTACTTGTCGTCTCCGAGGAAAGACCCCAGTGCTTTATTATTTTTTGGGCACTTTTGGGTTGGCAGCCTCCCTTTCTAGTACTACGCGTACCTTTGCAGAAGAAGGGAGAGGATTTTGCCCTTAAAATAGACACCCAAATTGGCGATATTATCTCAGAGGTGGTTCTCTTCAACTTTCTTCAAATACGATATTATCTGAGAGGGTGGACTGAGAGGGTGGCTCCCTCTCTCTCTCGCTCTCCCTATCTTATATTTATATATATATATATATATATATAGATATATCTCACACACACACACTCACCCACTCACTCTCTCTCTCTGATGTTGTGATTGTTTTCCTCCATATTTTTTTATTCGTGGCTTCAGGGACTGATCGGGATAAGATTGGCCTAGGTCGCAGCACTAGTCATTTAACACAAACGATTAGATCACATTAATGCATGATTAACACGTAACACGCGAGGCGTTGGCAGCGAAAATTGAATATGGCTGACTACCGAACTTTACTAACAAACCAGAGCCGACATCTACATCGATAACAGACAAGAAACCTTATGATCTGTTCACTGACGTTATGTTGATGACGACGATCATAATTAATGGAGATAAAAATCCTACAGAGATATACATTTTTTATTTATTTAACGTTAAATGCTATACACTTCCCTTTCAGGTTTATTCGTCTCCCCCCCCCCCTCCCCTCATGCAAAATGCTTGAATGATGGCCAAGGCCCTTTTCTTCTCTGCCAAACTTTTTTTCCATCATTCAGCTGAAGTTCGTCAAGATTGGTCAACTTCACTTGATCACGGTGAAAATCCCTGTAAAACCAGCAAAATGAAGAACTAAACCATAATTAACACCCACCAGCCCCCTTTAAAAGAAAAATTCCTGCGGATACAGCCCGACCCTCAGTCTCCCTTCCATAGAACGTCTCCCAGCTGTTTATCGTTGTCCCACCCTTCGACAGTGCTGGTCAATCCGACGTTCCACTCACCTCCATTTCCGCAAGCCACGCCTACCAACCCTTTCTTCCATCCCCTTCATCAAGAAGCTTTCTTATCCTCTCATAATTGATAACTCAGAGCAGTAGACGGATTACAATCGTGTTGCACGTTTTCGAAGGAGAATGCAACCTGAGGAATAAAGTGTAAGTGTTGAGAATTTTACGGGGAGTAAAATATCAGGGAAGAAAGTATGACTTATCCGTTATTCAACGAATATTAACGAAAAGGTCCTTTATTGTTTTAATTCATACAACATAAAGATCATTCAAGCATTTAGTTTCCAACTTTGGACAAAATATATTATACGGGGGAGTCTCAGAGCCCAAAGAGCGTCTTTGGCCCTTTTTCAATGGTGGAGGCCCCCATGCGTGGGGAATAACCTAAGAGAAGGAGACGTAGCCATGAACCAGATAAATGCTGTAAGTTGGGGCACGAGGTCTTTCGATCTCTTTTGAACGCCCGTTTCTTGCCATTGGGCTTGAGATCACTACGAAGATTTTAGAATTTCCATGGTGGAGGCGTCTGATTATTTGATGACCGCATAAAGTTGACCGAAATTTTAACAGCTCCATATCATTTAACCCTTCTGCGTTTGATGATGAAAGCAGTAATAGGAGGATTATTTCCTTATCTCTTCGAGAGTGGGAGCTTACTTTGATGGTGGACTCCTGAGTTCTCTTAACAAAGAGAGAAAGACAGAGACGGAGACAGAGAGGGAGAGAGAGAGAAATTGATGACAATCAACCTGTGGGGTGTAAGCACCCTGTTCATTTAGGGTCGACACAGAAATAGACATCACCCTGAGCTTCTGGTGATCCGAATGAAAAGAGGAGATTCACGTAGATTCGGCGAGGAATTGTCAATTAAAGGCGAAAGAGCATAGCAGTGTATTCTCTTTCTTTATTACGCAAAAGCCTCCCGGTGGGCAAGACATGTCCGTAGAAAATGTCTATCCTGAGGTCAGGTTTCTTTGACAACTAAAAAGGCTCCTCCCCGCACCTCTCCTTCGCTTTTTATAAAAAACATTTCGTCTCTCTCTCTCTCTCTCCCTCTCCCCCGGCTGTTCAGGGAAGTAGCAGTCCAAGGGATTGTTCTCCTAAAGCACTCCCAATTGTAAAAAGACGAGGGCCAGTGAAAAACATTTCGTTTCTTTCAAGTGGGGTGAAAAAAGTGTCGACAGGGCCCCATGTGCCTAATCTCTCTCTCTCTCTCTCTCTCTCCCCCCCCCCACTCCGACTATCATATCTATGGTTGATAGAGCTTACGAGATCAAACATGACGATGACACGCCCAGTCGACCCTAGCTTAGAGCTGGCTTGGCGAGAGTAATAGTGCAGACGATGGATGAGGGATAGAACATTACAGAGGGGACGGGAGTCACAGTCGAAATCATGAAAGAAAAAAGACGGCTGAATCTTCGACTAGCCTCAGACTTGATAGTCTTCGATAAATGTCTGATACTACGACCAATTTCAACTTTGGCCAGAACTATTCCATAATTTTACATTGGCCTAGAGGAAACTGAGGTTCAACCGTGGGCTGCATTTACACGGCCCCACACGGGTGAAGAGAAGGATAATAATCAAGTATAATAATGCAAGGAGATTGAAAGTCGGTGCCCTTGGCCATCTGTACTGCAGCGAATCCAAACTAGGAAAAACTTCCCTTCACAGAGGAGAGGGAGAGGAAAAGGAGAGGAGAGTCCACCTTCCTGCGAAACCCTAAAGGAAAACCCTCTAGCTCAATAAAGTTGCGACAAGTGTCCATTAACATCCGACCTCCACCACTTCGTTCTTCTTCTACATGTGTTATATAATTGCCTTTGCACCTTTAAGCTTTCACTTTCCAAAGGTTCCTCAGTGTCCACTCTTTCTTCTGTGTGTGTGTTTGTGCGTGTGTTTTTGTGTGTGTGTGAGATAGAGAGAGAGAAAGAGAGAGAGAGAGAGAGAGAGAGAGAGAGAAGAAAAGGTGGGAGGGAGCCATCTTCACGCCTGTCACCTCCTGCCCTCCAAACCATACATTCAAAACCAGCATGCATGTCCTTGTTTCTCGCCCCCCATCTATATAAACCCCTTGATCACCCCTCTCATCTGTGCATGTCAAAATACGCGTCTACCTTCTCATATACACGACTTGACGCTCACCTTCTCCGCAGATCATTAACAGAGAGAGCACCATCCCCCTCGCACAAGCTGCTTCTTAATGCCACGTACCCCCTCTACCTTTCTCTCTCTGCCTCTCTTTCTTCCTCCCCACACCTTGACTAGATCCCACCCTGGGTTTCCGAGATGAGGAACAAGGCCTCTGTTTTCCTCAAGCAGATGCTCTCCCTTCTGGTCTCCATCGGCAAGGCCAAGGCATTGGCCGCCAAATGCAAGACGAGCACAGCCAAGACCAGGCTCCTCGTTCTCGGCCTCTTCCGCAACAAGAAGGTGCTCCTCAGCGCCATCGCCCACAAGATACATATCCTCGTCGGTCATGAGAAGAACGACGAGCTCCCCACAGTGCCAGATGAGAATACGATGGCGATCGCTTCCTATGACGGACCGGCTGCGGCACAGGAAGCCGTAGCCGAGGAGGAAGAAGAAGAGGACGACGGGTATCCTGACCTGAGGCACTCGCTCTTTGATGAGGATGAGGAGTTCGGCGGTGACGATGGCACAGGGTCCGTTATCGACTGGGTGAAGAACGCCCGAGGGGAGGACCAGGGGGAGTTCGTCCTCGAGGATGAGATCGACCACGTGGCCGACATGTTCATCAGGAGGTTCCACAGGCAGATCATGCTGCAGAAGATGGAGTCTTTCAAGAGGTACCAGGAGATGCTCGAGAGGAGCGTCTAAGCAGAAGAAGGCGTTGCAGATCTTATTACAATCTCTACGTCGCCCAGCGTCATCACCATGAGCGGCTGACCTGACCCATCGTCGATGGGAGATTTCCGACATCTTCGACAGATATCTGTTAAACAAAGTCTTATCGTACATTTTATGTCTGTTTCATCTGTAATAATACACACGTTCGATAGTTCCAATAAAATAATTCCAAAGGAAAACAAGGAGACACAATGCCAGGGAACCACTGTTAAAATACAAGATGAGAGAGAGAGAGAGAGAGAGAGAGTATAACAAACTGAAAATCCACATTGCAGAGAAGTCGGTTTCCGATTAAACACGGCACGGGCATTATGGAGGGAGCTAAGACCCAGTTTAGAAACTTCGTTTCGACCGTCTGCTGCTCCTGCCTTAAAAACTGATAAAAAATGTGGGAGGAGCAGACTCAAGGGAACTTGAATTCTCTTATTCTAGTCAACATTGGCAAATTCAAGGATCCCATAGGACGCCTGAAGCATCTACTCGGGATTTGGGTCGTACGGGTTAACCTGTTTTATCCAAGAGAAAGTACAAAGCAAGATGAGATAAAGGATCTTCCATTTATGAACAGCTCTGAAGAATATAGCTTTCACATTGATTAAATCAACGATTTCGGAGAGCTGAGAGCTTCCGCGAACACCACAGATTCTCAGATCTGGATTTCCATTCTAAAAATCAGATTCAATGAAGTCCATTCCATCTAGATCTTGCTGATTGTGAAATATGGCTCTGAGGTGGGAACTGGAAAGTACGGATTCACAATCATTTGCTGCGATTCCAAACACCTGGAGACTAAAACGGAGGCCTATGATGAGAAGGGAAGATCAAAACCTAGGAAGAGGCTATAGAAATTTGCCCGCACGTCCCATCGACAGTTTCTCAGTTCTAAGGAAACCCGCTTTGAAATAAATACGACAAATAGAGCACAACAGATTTTATCGATATATGAAATCTAGCATTATTTATCCTCATTACAATCGGAATTTTTATCATTTTAAGAATTATTACGATTATTATGCACCGTAAACCACTCAGAATTGAACCCACCCTGTATCTAATAGTGGGGACAGATGTACCATTTTTAAATGCCCAAGGATTTGAGTGTAGCCGGGTCTAGGAATTTGACACGCTTCACTGAGACGATAGTGAGTAAATAAGCGGCTGCGCTCAGAAGAACCTTTATTCTAGAACTACGATCTCTCATACCATCTGAACAGATGAAGAATCTGCTTTTCCACTCATCGTATTCTAGGGGTGTCAATGGGCCCTGCTCGAACCTTAGCTCCCTTCTGGTGCTTAAAAAGTCGTCTGCTTTCCAGCCCATGACGCAGGATTCCTTTTCACGCAGACGGATAATACTGCTGAATAAGGTGGATCTTGCAGATCGCGCGCAAACGGAGGTATTCCTGTTCTTTAGATTTTCGCCGTTGCTTTATGATCTGCATCCCTCTCCAGTCTAGCTGCACAGCTTGCTTCTCTCTCGTATGTTTTAGATCTAAGCAGACCGTTCCCTCGAATCCTAGAACTTGAGGAGCAGAAATAGGGTTCTTTCTCTGGTGAATTGAAGCTATGAAGTTCTCCACCGCTGAAACATGAGATCCCTAATAACGACTATTGATATTTAAGAAAGAAAATGGAAGCAAGAATTTGTGGTAACGCCATTGACCACACTGGTCCACGGCTGCATTCCTGTTCTCAAACTGTGACTTGGCTCCACGAGCTTCGTCAGGACACGCCCTTCCCCCCATATGACTAGAGCATCTCCATCTCCTTCTCAAGGTTCCTCCATGGCAATGGCGGACTTCCTCCGCTCATCTGCCTGCTCCCCGTCCTCCCAGGTGCCCCCCGCCAGATCCTGGCGGACACTCGACTTCCTCCAGACTGGTAACCCCTTCGCTGAGCCTCTGGCTTACCCCCTCCGACCAACTTCTCAGCATCTTCCCCGCTTCTACCCTTCTCAACGGCAAGCTTCCTCCATTCCGCCTCCTTCCGCTCGATTTCCAGGATGAGCCGCCCGACAAAGAGGCAATCTCTCTCCAGCTCGTCGCGGAGGACGTCGACTTCCTGTCGATAAATTTCTAAGACGATGAGCAGCGGTGTTTGCGGAAAAGGCAAGCTTCGGTGGCGATGACACCATAGGGCCCTTGATCGGCGTCGCCATTTCTCTGAAGAAACTGCTCTGCTACCTCAAGCCCTAACCAGACGATGAAAAGAAATTCGACCTCTGAAAAGTACTTTTCATGTAAGAGAATGGGGAAAGGAGAAGAAATTGCTGAAACCCGGGAAAGTCTCTTCGGCTGCACTAAACAGAAGCTCTCCCATAAAGGAAGAGTCGACAACCCTTTCCTCTTACTCGGTTTCTTGATTAGCGAGGGAGGGAGGAGGAAGCCCTGAGCACGTTCCAAGGAGAAGAAACAAGAGGGAACCAGCTGGAACTTAGATACCTGAAACGAGGCATCATCCATTTATATAAAAGCAAAACTACTGGGCTACAGGTAAACTCCCTTCAAGATAAGCAACCAATCTATTTATTTATGCAACAATATGAGAGAGAGAGAGAGAATGAGAGAGGGGAAGAGGGGGGGGGAGCTTGCGGTTGGGCATGATGGAAGGAGAATAAACTTGATGCTGCTTCCAGAGCACATACATTTGGTTAAGTCGGTTTATTTGGGCACAATTTTGAGACCCAAGCCCATAACAAGAGGCAATGCTAGGAGTTGCGCCAAGCTTTCAGCTTTCTCAACTCATTGACACCTGCTTTGGATTTCAACCGGCAGCATAGCTATTATTTTCCACGTCAAAATCATAGAGGATGCTGACTAATAGAGGATATTTTTTGAGCCATGGACGAATTGTCCATTACCCATAGCATTCATATCAAAAATTTGGCCAACACATGAAACGTTGCAATTTAAGTAGGAAAAAGTGTAGAGGAAAAACAATTTGATATTCATGTTTTTTAAGGTACTCACCAAAGACATTTATATGCACCAAAAAAAATCTGACGAAGTATTTCAATCAAGGGCAAGACGTTTCCATTAAAAATTTCTAATATTAATAATTATTGCATAACTAATTGAAATAGCACAATAAGTTTTTTATGGTATTTTTTAGTGCTATTCAGATGAAATAGGTACAATATTTGCAAGTTATCCGTGCACTGTAGATTGAAACTCGAAGAAAAACCCACATCCTTTTAAAATGCTAAATTTAAAGTTTGAGTGTATGTTAAAAAGTTTAAATGATAGGCGCACAATGAATCTTTTTAAAAAAAATTATGCCGAATTGCAATGTCTTAATGACTAAAATACCCTTAATCTAAATGATAACATATGCTGCATTGGTTGATACCAGATCCCATCTTAGATGCTCAGGTGAGAACGACATCTGAAGGTCAGCCTGGGTCAGTTTGGACCAGACGAGCTTCAACTAGGCCAGGTTCATTTGATACAAGTGGCTAGAGTCAGCAATCCCAACCCAACATAGGTATGGACTCACTAGTTCAAGCATAGCCGAATTTATGCATTATAGCCTTTTAGGTTTTGCCAATCCATTGGGAGCCCTATCAGTATTATGAGGCAGCGTATAGCAAGGGGTGATGTATTATGTTCATTTGACCAATAGGCCTCGTGCTTCGTCAAATTGAGAGAGACAATTATACAGAGAGGGAGAACAGTGGAGAAGATTGACGAGAAGCTCTGCATTGCATTTAGAAACTTGGTGACAAAGACAAGTAGAATCCATTCAATTACTATAAGGACGAAAGAGAAGTGGAGCCATGATCTCACCAACACAGCGTGAAAGAAGAAATGAACATGAAGAAACAGCCCCAATGTAGTAGTGAGGAACCATGATATCACCAGAATGCTGAAGACTAAGTGTGGAGCCACTACTTTGATGCACATGCAGTATACCTCGGCGACAAGATTTTATCTATTATTAGTCCATTGTTAACCACTCGTCTGTTTGGCTATTTTCTCCATTCATCAGAACTCTATACATTGCCATGTAAAGACATATGATCGTGTTATTCACTCCATGAAAGATAGCCCGTGATGGCTGCCTACCCAACCCCTTACATAGAACTAAGGATGACTCTTGAACTCGTAGAGATAATTCTATCCTTTCAAGGCCTTGTCTGAAAAAAAAAGTCTGAATAAGCTAGCCTAAGGGTTGCTACCATTTTCATTACCCACGTGTCTACAGCCTTCCCACTCTACCATATCCATCTCCACGCATCTACACATCATCTGGGGCACCTCCCGGATGGTCGTCAGTCAACTCCAATGGAGCATACAGTCATTCCTCATCATTATAAATCTTGATCCCTCCTCTTGTTTTGAATCTCCTTATCCATTATATTTTTTGTGGGAGCCACCAAGGAACATTGAAGGAAATTAATTACATTGTCCCAGATTGAATAACTGAGAGTCGCATAGGTAGCTATTAATCACATCCTTTTTTTGGAGCATCCTAACCTATGCTGTTTCTTAACTACATCAGTCCACTCCTAATTTTTGGGTCAAAAATTGAACTGAAATTAATCATCACTCTTGGAATTCATTGGTCTCATTGGAGAAGCAAACACACTTAGAATTGGGCAGAAAATCGAGTCTTTATTTACCTTTTGTCCCCTATCAGATAGCCACCGAAAGAAGTTTCCGGCCCAGTAAAAGAGACCAGACCCAATAGACGCTTGAATAAAGAGATCTGAATTTGTTTTAACTATTTTACTTAAAAAGGTCTAGTCCAGTCCAAACTGTCTTAACCCAAATGGCCCAAAGCAGGTTATTTTAAGTGGGGAAACATAGGCGTTGTTACTGTCTCCTGATATTTTTATCCTGAATTTTTAGTCTATGATATTTTCATTCTATAAAAAAATTAAAGCAGTTGAGTTCTTTGTTGAAATCAATTGAGAGTCGATCCTGAGGAGAAAGATTTTTTTCAGTGTAAACATAATCAAGCAGTGAGACAGTCTAAATCTCCATTGGAAAAGGATCCATTCAATACGAACAATACATTCCTTCCTTTGCATTCTATGTTATTTTCCAGTTTTTGTCCTAAGTGTTTTATGTTTATGGATTAAGATAAATCTCTCTTGTGAATTCAGAAGAGTCTCCCTTGTGGATTCAAGGGTCGGAATCTTCAGTGTCTGTGAATTCAAAATTAGAGTTTTCCTCGTCTTGTGGATTCAGGACTATTTCTTCTTCTCTTCTATTCTCTATTCACTATTTCTACGTTATGAGTGCCTAATTTCTCTTTTCGACGACTTCTGTTGCACCACATAGCTCTAAGTGGGGAGAGAAAAAACGAGGCGCAGGTATAACCAGAGTTGATGCTATAGTCAGTCTTGTGTCAAAGCATCAGAATATTCAATTGACACAAATACTATGCGAGAGGTAAAAATATTATTCTCTGGTTAAAATACAAACGTCTACTCTTTTATGTTGGCCTCTTAACTAAGAGAAGCATTAATCGTCGCAGCTACGGAACGAATTTCGATTCGCCATCACCCTGTGAAAGAGAAGGGCTCCTCTTCTGATCTATATGCAAGATTATAGATTAAACCCTCTTCGATTCATCATGAAAAAAATTAAAATAGAATAAATCAGAAATGTAGACAATCTGCTGTCCATCATTCTATGAGATTGAAAAATCCCTGAGACGAAAAGAGATAGGTATGCCTTTAGTCAGATTGTAATTCCTTATCGTGAACGTATTTGAATTGATTCCGAAGCTAATTTAAATGCTTGCACGAGACATATGAAAGAAAAATAGCCAACTTATGCCATATTTATAGAGGGAATGGAAAGCCAAACTAACAGATAGATGCATACCCATGTTGGATTCCATTCGTACCGACAAGTTCACCCCTCACTTCTCATATACTGAAAGTTTAATTGTCAGCCATCTTGACGGGTTAGAACGTCGTTCTGTGTATCCTACTCACAGCAACTCTGTTTGTGGAGATATAATCGGGGGAGAAAAATCTAGAAGTTATCTGCAAACCTTAACTTCTTAGTTCCGATATGGAAGCAAGGGGCTAATCAAAAGTTTTAACTGATTATGCTGCCGCGGGCTACGCAGTGGCTGCTTTCAATCCTTTATTCAACTTAAAGATCTCCGAGATTACCGTTTTTACCTGGTCAAGTTTACTGCAGCTAAAATATGCCACATCAGAGGTCAACGGTTTCATCTACGCGCGATGTTAGCAGCAGCCTGGAGTACGCAGCCAAAGAGCCCAGATTTCTAGCCCGGGATTTCCCTCGGAAGATAGATCCCTTTCATCCACCCGTCGGAGAGAGAAGGTAGGCACGTGCCATTTTAACTTTTACGAAGTCAAACGCACGAATATTCCATGCGGTGCTCATTGACTTCGTCGAAGTCGAATCCCAGGAATACTCATTCCACCCACATGACGGTTCATCCCCTCTCTCTCGCTCTCTCTCTCTCTCCTCATTCTTTCTCTCTCGGGGAGTGATTGGTGATGACCGGTCAGGCGCAGTGGTAAACCAGTACTCGGTTACCTTTCTGAAAGCTGTAAGAGCACGCCAACGGGCGGGTGGAGGTTAAACGTTTCAAAACTGGCTGCTTACGACGCAGAAATCGCACGTGTTGCAACCCCTTCCTTTGCCGGGGTCATGCTTGCGGCCTTGTTATGATACACATCTCATTAAACCTCATGATCCATATGACGTTCTGAAGGTAGAGACAGAGAAGGTTGGAAGGTTGACTCATAGCCTCATAGCGTCAACTTGTGTTTAATGTGACAGAGAACCAGATGGCCCACGGCGGTGGTGGACTGAGAGCCCCTCGAGTAGAAGAGGGAGAGAGGGAAGGATCATCTTCAAACATGGACCTCGTGGGTTAAGCCCGGTCTTTCATTGGCTGCTGTGGTTGGCACGGGGGGCATCCTACGATGGCGGCGATGCGCTGGCGGCGACGAGGCGAGCGGTTGACGACCTCGTGCTCCCCCATCTTCGTTTGACTGCTTCTGTGTCGTCTAGCTCAGAGAAGATGGCGGTCCCCGCATGACTAGCGCCGCCCCCACGGCCAGTCATACCGCTCTCATGCGCAGACTCTCTCTCTATCTTGTCCTTGTTGTCGACTCTCCTTTCCCCTCTCCTCGTTCTTCTGTTTGATCCAGTTTTTCTTTATCAGCAGAGTACACGAAGACAACCGAGCTGCCAGATGACATCGCCAACATCTGAATCCCAGAGGACTCACACTGATCGAAGCAAGCCCATAACTTTCTTTCTCTACCAAACGAGCAAAGCATCATGGCAGAGCCCAGGTCGATGAAATCGACGGGTGAGGGGGGATTGAGGGAGGCTTTTGCCACCAAGGAAGAAAGAAAACTGTGACAATCGAAGGAAAAAAAATGATGTTAGAACACAGCACTAATTTCGTTTCTTCAAAACTTTTCTCGAGAGAGAAAGCTTATCCCTTGACATAGTGATAGAAATAGGCAGAAGAGAGAGAGATATGAGGCCTTCAACCGTATAATCGAATCTATTCTTTTTCTGTATGTGCCCATAAATTATGTTGTAAATAGTGGCACATTTGCTGTTTCCAAGCATACATACAATGGTTTTAGAACAATAAGAAGAAGAAAAAGAAGAAGTGGGGTTCGGCAAAAGCCCCATAATGTTCGAAAATTAGCGTGAAAAAGGAGAGAGAAAAGGAATTAACCTTTCTTCAGATCTTCTTTTCCTTAGTTTTTCTAGTGTCCTCTTTCTTGACTTTTCGATCGTGGGGTGGGGGCGCATGCGGCGGATTCAGGTGTTTACCGTCGGCTGAAACCTCTTTCTTCATCTTCTTCATCTTCTTTTCTTGCCGCTTCTTCATTGACTTTTGTTTCTTCTCTTCTTTCTTGTGCTCCTGGCGGTCCTTCTTTCTCTGCCGCCTGACGTCGCGCTTCCTCTCCGCCTCCTTTATCGTCTCCAGCTTGGGCTTCCACTGCCTCTCTCGGCAGTCCACCACCAGCTGCCGATAGTCCTTCTCTAGGGCCGCCGTAGTGCACACCCTCCCCCGGCCGACCACGCCGGCTTCATCGACCCCCTTCTGGGTCTCCCGGATCTTCTCGATGAACTCATCGGAGACCCTAATCTGGAGCTTCCCGGAGGGGGTCTTGTGGACCTCGAACGCCCGCTGCATAACTAGGGCTGACGTGGAGGGCGACTGGAAGGAGGAGAAGGAGGAGGCAAGTGTGACGAAGGAGAGGACCGACTGGAAGAAGTGGAGGGGAAGGAGGAAGTAGGAGTTTCCGGGCTTCAGCAGCTCCCCTTCTTGGAGAGCAGGAATCTTCTGCCCGATGGTGAAGGAGTCGGAGTGGCAGATCCGGTGGTTAGGGTGCTCCGTCAAGAGCTCCGATGCGATCACCGGACGGTGGAAGACCTTCACCTGTCCGTCCATCATGATCAGCTTCACGCAGCCTGTGGCGAGCTTTCTGGGCTTGGCGGCGGTGGGGGGATCTACTGCGTATAGGCATCCCGGGATCATGCGCTGGGTGAGGAACTTGTTGATGCCCATGGGAGCAAAGAGGAAGGTAACGATATGAGACCCGCTGTGGGAGAGGCGGGGATTCACAGAGGAGGGCGAACTTTGAGGGGGAATATCGGTGTTTCCATTTGTGTTGAGAGAGAGAGAGAGGACGGTATGGTGGACGTGTAGAGGAGAGTATGGGAGAGACCCACCGTGGCAGAAGAGGAACGGATTGAAGGCGTATTGACAAGCGGGTAGGCGAATTATATGATGATCAGAAGGTCGATAGAGATAGGCAGACAGACAGAGAGACTCGTCAATAGCTCAGTTTGGCAGCTCGTGTCATGGATTTAGGTGGGAGAAACCCAAGGAGAGATGGCGGGACGGACTTCTCTCTCTCTCTCTCTCTCACCCACAGTTCTTACACGCACAGTGCGTCTCCATCCCTGCCTTCGAAAGGCAGGAGCTTTTCCCCCTTTCTTCCTTTAAAAAGGTTCGATTATTAAAGACGTCTCGTCTCCGGCCAGGAAGTTCTTAGACTCTCTCCCTCTAAAGTTTTTCCGTGGGTTTTACGTTGAACCTTCTCTCTCTCTCTCTCTCTCTCTCTCTCTCTCTCTCTCTCTCTCTCACTCTCTGACGTGGTTTAACTTTGACCCAGCGTTCCACGCTCCACCCCGAACCAGAAATTTTTCGTTCATTCTTTTTAGCTCTTAGTAACCAATATCTTATATAAATGAGCATCCCCCACCTTACTTAGCTGTGCCGAAAGTCCTGATTTCAAACGGTACACCATTTTATGGTGCGAACAAGTGAAACATCGTGGTCCTTGGGATTACTGGTATATTATACGTTCTTCTTTATAACCAAAATCATGAACTTCCTATAGATTGCACATCAAAGAAGACTCATCTTGTTGACTTATCAGTCAATGACTCTTCCCATCCGTAAGCCAACGAAAAAGGAAATGACTTTCTGAAAATGTTCATTTAATTTTTACAAAAGCTTAATATATTAGTAGTAAAGATCTCTATCGACAATCTCTCGTACGAAATGAATGGGAAATTTCTCTTAATTGATGGCGTCACTCAGTGAAATGAGGTGTAGAACTAATGGTCATGGATGGATACACAGAGTGCCTAAGCAATTAATTCAGGAGGGAAAGGGAGTGATGGGGGCAAGATTGATGACTTCTATGAGCTCTAGGATCAGGATTTTTCCCTTGCCTGGAAGTTTGGCTTAGGAAAAAAATGTTATGCCTTCATAATCTAGATTCATTTAAGATATCACCAGGTTCTCATTTTATTTACCAAATAATCATCATCAATTATTTCTCCACTGCCATAGAGCATGATGGGGATATTCGTGGGTAATAAGAGTGTAAGTTTTCTCGCTCTAAAGGCTGTCAACTCATCCTCAATGACGAAACTAGTCTTCCCTGTGACCGAGACGAAGAAGGGCGGGGGTTAAGGTAGATTGAGGGCTCATGCTTGGACGTACTCTCTCTCTCTCTCTCTCTCTCTCTCTCTCTCTCTACCTGATATTTTCTATTGAGTAAACGCCCAAATTAGGACGGTCGCCGGCCAACATCCGATCGCCGTTTTCATTAATTACCCAAAATATTTATTTCGCCGTCGTATTATGTACATGCGTGTAATTTAACGGGTCGTGTTGTTGTGGGGGTAGGGACAAGAAGGGATGAGAACTCAGAAGGCTGGGCTTGGACTGGCGGCGACTAACACGTGGGCGTGGTTTCCGCCATCCGCCGATCTTGACCAGCCGACATTTGCCCCAGTCGTACTAGGCGACCCTTGACCTTGGAGTTTCCGCCGCCCCAAAGGCCAACGGGATATTCTCTATCTAGACGTACTCCGTCTCTACGCCTCTACTACGTCACCTGCTGCGTTTGCTAATATTATGTATTATTAATCCTACAACTGCCCCCTCTCTATCTATCTATCTATCTATCTATCTATCTATCTATCTATCTCTCTCTCGCTAGCACGGCGGCGTGCAGACCCAAGGAGGGTATTCGGAGAATCGGTGCAGGTGATAAGATGGGGAAGAAGAAATGACGTTCGGGCCATGAAGTTCTTCGGCTTCCCCTTCGGGCACACCCTCTCTCTCTCTCTCTCTCTCTCTCTCTCTCTCTCTAGCCACACGTGGCAGAAAAGAGACATTGTCTATCCCATCGGAGACCGAGAGTTTCCGGCTTAACCACGCTGTGCATGGAGTCTGACTAAGACACGATTCCCCTGACGTACGGCAAAGCCGCGCCTCATGACGCAGTAATTAGTAGGTCTCAGGGTCGCCATCATCGATTTTGATCCACTGATCATACGAGTCGAGTTGAAATGGCTTATTTAGGAGTAGGTCTTCGTCAGTCTCTCAACTTAGAAATAAGTTCCAATCTTTTCACTTGGTGCTCTGTGTCCCTAAATAGCGGCAGAAAAATCTTAATTTTCGGATATCATATGTATTTATTTTAACTAGGAAAAAGGTTAAGAAAAAAGTAAGCAGCTGATCTCCTTAAGATTTTATTTGTTGGATGCTGTAAAATTAATTACAGGGAATAAAATATTCTTCCGATGTAAAATTCAATTGGGTCAGCACAAAAAGTTTTTTACCTGTTCTTACAACGCGGTGGCTGCGTCTCTCTCTCTCTCTCTCTCTCTCTCTCTCTCCCCCTCCTTCTCTCTCTCTCTCTCAACCCCCTCCCTCTCTCTCTCTCCCCCTCCCTCTCTCTCTCTCTCTCTCTCTCAACCCCCTCCCTCTCTCTCTCTCCCCGCCTCTCTCTCTCTCTCAACCCCCTCCCTCTCTCTCTCTCTCAACCCCCTCTCTCTCTCATACATGGTAGTAATTCGTCTTTGACCGACATGGTGATCTGGTCAAAGGATGGAGCAGATATGAGAAGGAGACCCTGGACGGCAGGAGACGACTTTTGGAAACCGAGAACAGAGAATAAATGTTAAAAAAAGTAAATTACCAAAGCTTTCAGAGCCAGATCTACGCCGTCTGCGAAAGCTAGCAGAATTTTACGGCTGAATAGCTGCAATTTGCTTCCGCTTTTACCCGATTGCTATCGGAATAGAAACAGCTCGAGGTTCATCTGACCAAATTTCTTACCTCACCTGAGCGATATAAATCTGTGGGTGGTTCGATTCTGCTGATTTGATCTGTCTCGAAAGCGACTGGGATCATCATCGTCATCAACAACAAAGGCCGCAGGAGTGTTCCGTCAGGCCCGACGAGCAATACGTTGCATGTTACCTCAGTGGGGTATACATATGGCACAAATAGACTCGTCTCTGTCACCTTCTTTCGCCATGAATTAGAATCTAGGGGCACACGTATATTCACATACAGGGTTGGAAAAAGTTTAAATGCACCTCACCTTCGTCGATTTTTAGGCTCCACCAGATCTAATGTGACACTCATGGCGTGGAGGAATCAAATTCTTGGCACAAAATCTCGCCGTGGGGTGGCACAAAATCTTAGGTCATAACTGGTTGCCGAATCAGATCATGATAAGTAACACGGAAGGAAAAGGAAAAAGTGGAACTGAATTCTTAGATTTTCATGGACGAAAACCTAGATCTTGTAAAAAAAACTTTGAAGCCAAAAAACCAGGTCTCCAATACATATAATGGAGCTAAGACTATGATGGAGTACTCTGTCAATTACCGTAAAAAGCCGAGCCCGGTATTTTTCCAGCTTTATTAAATCCTTACTATCTCCAGTTTGCCCCCCAGTCGAAATAATACCCATTTGAAGAAAAAATTCATAGACTATTGCAAAAAAAAACGAGCTAAAAATGTTGTCTTAGTCTCACCAAAGCTCTGTTCCGTGAATCATAGAGGACGAAATGGCCATGAAGGACGACAACCTTCGCAGGAATAAGGGCACTAACAACAGGAGTGCCTTGAAGATCCGACGCTGCGAGTTGCCGCAGAATGAAGGCAACTCTCTGATTTAGCTGAACCGTCTGGACGTAGAGCTTCCCACCACTCAAAACTCCATGGGCAACAACCTACAGCCAATTGTACAATATGATGCACTGATATTCCTCCAAAGAACGATCCACTATCTTAATTTCTTACTGTTATCACTGACAGAGCCGTAACTAGCTTCCTGCCCTTCTACATAGATTTTCTATCACAAAGTTTTGAAAGAGGATAGGATGACGGGGGGATCCGATCACTAACTTTGAGTTCCTGCTATTCTCAGCGGACTGCTCCGCTAGAGTAGGGAGCTGTACGTCTGTGATTTTATCCATCAAATAGGTTCTGGAGCTTTTCAGCGAGGAATGCTGTCGCACTTGTATTTGTTCCCATAGGAAGCTTAACGAAGAGCCTGATCTGTCGACCATTTCAACGTTGTCTGAAACTTGCATTTTACAACGTAATGAGAACGTAAAAGAATATAAGACAATCGATTAGCGTTACCACCGAAGGCGAAAAAATTAATCAATAGAGTACTTTAACATCTATCTCAAGAATCTTTCTTTTCATCAAGGCAGTCTCTTCATTTTGGTAGAGCTCATCTCGGCCTGGCCATCTGACACTGGAGAAGAAGGCGATAATACACCATTCTTCCTCAGGAATCGGCGACTTGAACTGCAGGCCGCGAAGAACATGCTCAACTACGCAGCCGGCCTTCCACTAACTTTGCAGAAACGGCAAAAGTTCTTAGGCTTTATCCACTGAATCAAACGAGAAGAAACTCTACGTCAGAGAGTATCTGAGGATGGGAAGTCTCTTCCCTAACTGTTGTTAAACCTGTTTTGCACATCACTGGTGGATCCTTCACAGGACGCACTCCCTTATTTCCATCAGTTACCCGGGACTCTGCTGCGAACGGCGCAGCGGGAGTGAGGGTTCCATCATCATCCTTGAACGGAGCGACAAGGAAGACAGGCCCCCAAAATCTATCACCCGGGAAGCAACCGCTGAATCGGGCCCGTCAGTGATGATAACCTTTCGGGATCGTACCATCAAAGCATCGCTAAAGAGATGCTAAAAACAAGTCATATCCCAAGACCAAAAATTTTGATAGCAGGAGATTTCAGCAGCTTAAATTTACATTCGATCCATACTCGGTTAACAATCAGGTGTCCTTGCAAAGTCTCTACCTTACCGAGTGTGTGGCATTGGCCTCCCACCACTCCGTGGATTCCCCGTTTTTGGAGATCTGATAAAGGAAAGAGAAACGTGGCGCTCAGCTGATGGACTCCCATGATGGGCCAGTATCATCTGCGACGATTATACAATCCGCGCTATCACCCTCCACCACCTGAACAACGACAACCCCAAAGCAACAGAGGATTATCGCTTTTTATACCTGTTCTTGTGGAGGGTACCGAAATAATTCTTCAAAAATCCAGCTGCCTCTTACTCTCTGTAAAGTTCTGAACATGAATTGCCTATTGCAGATGGAAACATAATTTCTCCATGCTCTAAATGGCCTTTCTTTGCTTGAAACTCAGCATCTTTTAGATTTCTTGAAACATCTTGCTACGCCATATTCGCAATCCACTCAGAATACTTTGCGCAGTGCAAGAAACAACAACAAAAAGAGTAATAGTTTTCAGCTAAAACAAAGTTTCACAGCACTGTACGAATACCCACAAGGGCAACTGAGAACCTATCATTTATTCCACACATTCACATAGCTTTAATATAGAAAACGTAAGGAAAAAAAATCAGTACGTTAAAATATGGAAGCAACCAAAAAAAAGTTAAAAAATAATTCAAGTAACCAATTCAAAACCCCTCTTCTTGGTATTCTATCTAGCCTTTCAAAGATTACCTCTTTCGAATGTAAACTACTTTACATAAAATTTTGACACATGGTTCATAGAAACATCCAACAAACAAAAGTTCCATGACAACAATTAATTATTATTTGTCCATTTGAAAATATAGGAGAGGTTTTAGAAGAAATATGTAGATGGAGTTTATATATAAATACTATCTTATTTTTCATTGTGAAGAGCCTTATTTTCACATCCAAGAAAGAGGATCATCTATAATGTTATGACATTTTAGAATATGATACAAAATTAATCAAAAGGTACATAAAGTAGTGAAAATATTGTTTATTTGTATTTTATTTTAAAATTAAGGCTAAAAATTGAAATGCATGTACATTCTTATAAAATCATGTCAATTAATGAAGGTTATAAAAAATTCATTAAACTTGTCAAATAAGAGTTCAGTGGGGGAGATATTTTCAAACAAGTTCAATACAATCTGTTTGGTATGGATGTTGATACTAATTGTTGATGAGACAATGTTTTGTGTACTTGATAGAAATTCTAGACAATTATCTTAGCATAATGAACTAAGGAGAGCTTCCATACGTTGCTGGAAAAAAGCAAAATAGAGGCATGTGAGTCAAAAGAAAAAAAAATTGAACAATTTGGATGAAAGGTTTAACTTTGTGAGAAAGGAGAATATTGTGGTAATAGTTTCATCTATTATTTTTCCACTGTTAAATTTATTTTTTAATTGAATTTTGTATTATTTCTGATATCCATCATAGTCTACTTACAACTATGATAGATATTTGGGATCACATTGACTTGATTCAAGATCACCTAGGTATGTAGTCTTTCAATTCTAAGAATAATGCAAAAGACACGAGATTATATACACCATATCAATTGAAAAAGTGTTGCAGGTGAAGATATCTATGGATCTTATTTTGAGGTTACCACATAGAAGCCAAAGAGAAAACTCTATATTTGTTTTAGCAGATTGCTTCTCTATCATGCATGCCTCATTACATGTTGTAAAATGTTTTACAAATAACAAATTTAATTTTCAAGAATGTTATTCATTTGCATTGAGTCTCACAATTTATGACCTCTAATGTTCAACTTTTGATCTTTTTTGGGAAGATATTTGATTCATGTTTAAAATTTAGTACTACAAGTCCCCCCAAACCAATGGAATGATGAAAAGGAATGATACTCAATAATTTGATTTCCTGCATCTGAAGAGATAAACCGAACCAATGAGCCTTGCACATAGCTCAAACCAAATTTACCTGTAGTTATATCATCAAAGACTCCAAAAATAAATCTCTATTATCTATTATTTATAATTTTCCTTGAAAACTTCTTTTAGACAGCCTATCTACTATAATATCTTTGAACAAGTAATGTAGGTAATAATATGAGATATTAAATCAAAGGAGTTTATGAAAGTGTGTAGAAGTATATTTTGATGATATTACAGCAACTATAAGCTGACAATTGATAAGAAAACTGAAAATAAATTGTAAAGTTGTTGATTCATAACATAATGGTGTACGAAGGTCGGAATTTGCAAAACACGTCCACATGTAAAATTCAAACAATTGGGCCTAAATCTGTGAGGATAATAGATTAAATTCTTAAGATTAATAATACTAGCCTAATAATTTTATTTTATATTATTTTTTAATTACTCCAATTGTTAGACGAGTAACAAAATATTTTGGCCAATTTAAAGCATATCACAGTGTAACTTCAAAGAGACCGATATATAATAATACTTTATTGCCTATGTGATATTTTTATGTAATTGTAATTGAAGTGTCCTTTACATATTCAAGAGACGTCATTTCAATCCTTGCAGGTTCAAAAATCATGGACATCATTCCTTTGTGGACTCGAAAGAATTAAGTAACTTGTGTCTTGTGGACTCAAGAGTCCCAATCTTCATTATTGTACCAACTAGGTAATATATTGACCTGCTCTCATATAGTTATTGACTCACCACGAAGCTGTCCGTAGGAGTAGATAAGTGAGCCAGGGCCTCCTGGTGGTGAAGATTTAGGGAGGTCAGAGGAGAACCCGTCGTCTGAGTCACCACGCGAAGACGAACCGTGACGTGGCACCGAGATTTATGTCCTAACGGGATTCGTCCCTCAGCCTCGTCAGCTCCACGTGCTCGACTGTGGTTGGCTAAAACTGAAACATGTGGCGCAGCACTACTGGCCGGAACAACACACAGTCTCGATGCAAAAGTGTCTTATATTCTTGGAGCTCTTCTCTCTCTCTCTCTCTCTCTCTCTCTCTCTCTCTCTCTCTCTCTCCGCGCCGCGCAGCAAGGACAGCATTTGACCATGAGGGCTGGCGGAGCTTCCTGCGCGCTACTTCTCACGTTGCTGTTGCTACTGTTGACGTCCGACGTGGGATTTGCGGCGGAGGATCGGCAGAGCAGGCCGTCCGGTGGGGAGGACGTCTCGGCCGCGGGTGCGGACATGGTGAGCGCGGGGGGCGAAGGGAACGTTGAGGGCGAGCTCGCGGGAGGGTTCGCCTCTCTGGATGGGATGCTGCAGTGGGCAATCAGTATGTCTTTCTTCTCTGTTCTCTTCACCTAATTACGGCAATGATTTATATTTGCGTCCGTGGTCTGGTTTAACTTCGAAATTCAAAGAAGAAAAGCAATTTTAGGAATGCCAAACAGAATCACGCTCTTGTAGTAGCACTGTGGAGGCCACATTTTGTTTTAAAATGTAGATTGGATGTTGAAAACTACTTTGAATTTGGCGAATCTCGCCATACCTCATCCTGTCGTTCGGGTATCTTCAATAAACCATTTTCGTAAACACCCCTTTATCAGTAATTTTATAAAATAATCTTTGAATCTTCGTGCTTTCCCTCCTGATCAATTGGTTTTGCCGCAGTTCTGATCAACATGCGAAGAGCGCAGATTTCGATATCCCAACCATCAAATAATGTTTCTTTTGCTCCAAAATACAGTAATGGGGCATCACTTTTGCCGAATTTTCCATTTGGGGAGATATCTCGTGGAGTCGCATGCATCGTTCCCACCTTTGATCATAGTGCTGAGCCAACGTTCTCTGGGCATCCCTCAGCGCCCTAATCACCATCATTTTTTCCTTCTGTTGACGTCTTTTAGTAAATGATCGAAGGACAGTGGGTTCCCTTATGTACGTATCGTCTCCACTTATGAGCCTGATGAAATTGGTCGCCTACCCCATTTATTACTTAAACGGTAGGGTTGGGTGCACCAGACATGGGTATTGTGTCACTGATCTGTTACAGATAAGATATTCTGCTCATCCCGTGGACCCTTTTTTTCTCTACACCGTTTGCGTAAATTTCAGAGCTCCAATTTTTTTCAAACGACACTCTAGGAATTCTTTGATTTTCCCGCTCCTCTTTATATATCTAGATGTGATTTATGTAAGCACTTAGATTTTGGC
Source organism: Spirodela polyrhiza (assembly GCA_024713555.1). Classification (NCBI taxonomy): domain Eukaryota; kingdom Viridiplantae; phylum Streptophyta; class Magnoliopsida; order Alismatales; family Araceae; genus Spirodela; species Spirodela polyrhiza. Next base: position 2,842,335 of record CM046540.1, read on the forward strand.
GCCGAGGAACAAATTCTGTTGGCCCAGCTTCGATTTGAATATGCTGATTCGGTGACAATTGTTCAAGCTCTAAAATGATACCCCGGTTTCCTGATACTAAAATAAATATCATATTCTATGGGTTTGTGTAATTTCTCTAGTTCGAATTTTTCGCGTTTTAATCTGTTGAGCTAGGGAAAATGTATGTTCCTAAACTGTTGCAGTGTTCAGTGTTTGCATGGATCTTATGACCGTCCTTTCGACCATTGGCTTGATGAATCAGGTCATTCCGACCCACTGAAGTTGAAGGAGAAAGCAAGCAACGTTCAACAAATGTCTGCAGATGAGCTGAAGGCCCGCCAATTAGAAATAAAGGTCTTTCCTCACCATTATTCTGAGTCCAGTCTGTTCTCGTCCTCGATGTCATAAAAAACATGTAGCATCTGTTTCACTGACCGTGTGAGTTTTCTTTCCTTGGATTGTGACAACACAGGAACTGGTGGAGAAGCTCAAGGTGCCATCGGATGCAGAGTTGATGAGAAGAGCCATTAACGACTTAAATAACTCTTCGATTTCCTTGGAAGATCGTCAGCACGCATTGAATGAACTGTTGGTTCTTGTCGAGCCGATTGACAATGCCAACGGTGTGCTTCTTTCTCGCCTGTTTCTGTAGGATTTAGTTTCTTTTATATATATATAGATATATATATATATATATCGTCAGTAGTCAGAGACTCTAATGTCTTGGGCATTAATAATAAATAGAACTGGGGGAACTTCTTTGATTATTTTTCTTATTTTGGGTATTTTATAGGATTGTGTTCATCCATGTAAGCATAATCCCGGGCTGATTCCCTGTCATCCACCCTCTTTTTCATCATTTGGATGGAATATCCATATCTGTTTGAACGTTTGCCCAGCTGTTTTGATGAATATTATCGTCATCAGTTTTGATCTTTGTTCTTGTTTCTGTTTTATTTATCCTTTCCCAACTAAGGAAAGAATGTTTCGTTCCCCCTAGATTTCTGCAAACTTGGTGGTATAGCTGCTGTTGTCCGGGAACTTCATAGTGCTGACCCCAAGATACGGTTGACTTCTGCGTGGGTTCTTGGAAAAGCAAGCCAGAACAATCCACATGTTCAAAACCAGGTCATATTCTTGAGTATATCTGATTTTCTAAGGCAACCCGATGCATTTTTTGATTAATTTTCTGAATCAGTGCGTCCAAAGTCTTCTCAGGTTCTTTCTTCTGATGCCCTGAAAATATTGCTGGAAATGCCGCGATCTGGCGTCTCTGAGGAGGCAGTGAAGGCATTGTACGCCATCTCCTCCCTGCTAAGGAACAGCGATGAAGGTCTGGAGCTGTTTATCGCGGAGCAGGGAGATTTGATGCTTCAGGTTGTAGAAGATGTGGGCTGAACTTTGATCTCATGCAAGAGCCTTTGTGATCCCCGATTGACTAACTCGGATTTGTGCTTTCCAGGACGTCATGAGCAGCCCCAGTGCCGATATCAGGCTCCGGAAGAAGGCAGTTCTTCTTGTTGCTGAGATGGCAGACTGGCAGCTAGAAAATCCAGACTCCAAGAGGCCATCCCTCTTCAGAAGCTGCCAGCTCCTGAAATCAGTCGTCGATCTTACCTCGTCCGCCGACCTTGACCTCCAAGAGAAGGTAATCCTTTCTTTCTTTGTATTTCTTTTACTCGAAATGGGTTTTGTATCTCATTCATATGATTTGAAAATGGCAGCCTCAATTATGTTTCCCCATGTTTGTGATTCCAGGCATTGTTTGCCATTAGAAGCCTTCTAGAGCTGGATTCGAGGGAAATTCTGGTCGTGCTTGATGGGTTCTGTGGGCTTGACAAAGCCCTGGAGAGGATGAGGGAGCAGCTCGAGGGCTCGGCAGTGCCGGGCGAGGAAGGTGACTTCGCCAGAGACGTCAAGAGCCTCGGTGGAGAAATTCAAACCATTTTTAGGAGGAAGCTGGAAGCAATAGAGCAGCCACTGGCACCTCAGTCTTGCTGAATCCGCAAGTGGGCCCCACATGCTATAACTCAGCCGGTGCTTGGCTTGGCAGGAAAGCAACAGTGGATATCCCCGCCACCACAGAGCAGGAAGGTCTCCCCTGCCTGGCCCCAAGGAGCTGTGGTTGACTAATTTTGTGAGGACTGGTCAGGGCTAATTTTTTGACCTTGGGGAAGCAAACGCAGATGGAAAAGAGCTGATTAAAATGCAGATAATTTTTTTTCTATTCTTCAGTATTTATTTTTGTTTCAATAAATTGTTTAGTACCAAATTGATATTTGAGAATTAATGACGTGGCATAACATTGTTATAAACATCAAAATAATTTAGAACCAACATTTAATTTTCATCTTTTATATTCGGTTCATGAATATTTTAAATTTCATCATTTTCATAGGATTAACCAAAATATATCAACGAACAAATAAAATTTGCAAAGTGTACCGTTTTGAAAATGTTGTGGAGGGAAAAAAATGTGATTTGTTCTGGTGAATAATTTTTGTGAAATCCTAGAGATAATAGTAGTTGGAAATTAAGTAATAAAATATTGACATAAGGTCTAGGAAAAGCTTCAACTTGTTCATCTCTCCCTCCTCTTCCTCTTGCTTCTTTTTCCTTGATAAGAATGACAAAAATGTCCTTATTCGTTCAAGAAAATTTTTGTTAAAAACTCAGAGATAACATAGTGTGTTTTTTCACACTTAGACTTCATCTTAAAGATCAACTTCGAATGATCTGACCCTCACCACTTGTTCCCTCCCTCACCTTATCGTCTCCTTCTTAGGTTAAATTTAGTATAGCCAGAGAAAAAATTACACATCATGATGGTTGTAAATTGAATATTATACCCCTGGCACAACATTTGGTATCTACTACCATCCCCTCATTCTGTAACATGTCTAGTGCCACCCTTCCTCATTAGGTGGAAAGTCATGTCATAGTAGTTTGCTAACTTGCTATAATTGGATTAGGCTAGGTTATCTTAGTTCATCCATGACAATCTAGCCATCCAAATGTGATGAGCTCAAGGAACTAGTGAATCACATGAGGCGTGAGGACAAGCTTGGATAAAGTTGCTTAACTTATTTGATCAAAAGAGTTGAATGGTGAGAACGCATAAACATATGTAGGAATAAGGCTACCATGAAATTTAAAGTTGGTTTACATAAAATTTGAAGAAAAAGATAGGTTAACTTAGTTTATCCTAGCCGATTGTCAGGTCAATCTATAGAAGGTGGTCGTAGTAAGTCATTAACTGATGTCGTGAAAACTAGTAATGCATCTAACAAGGCTTAAAAGTTTTGTCTGTTGAAGACAATCTTCAAATAAAAGACAATCTTCACATAAATAGGGTACCTTTTATCATTTTTTAGGTGTATGATCGAACACCAAAAAATAAAGCATTTGTGTACAAAGAATTGAGTTTCACTAAGGAAACATAGAATGAGAATTTGAAGCCAGTTTGTAGAGAAAGAAGTGAGCTTCTGAGTTGATGAATGACTAACATAAAACATCAACTATAAGTATTTTTTTCATCTTGAAATTAGTAGATTATTAATAGATCAATCATTGTGTTGATGATGCTGGATCCAATGATGCCACAAAGGAACTAAAATGGGAGGAGAGGGAATATCAAAAGGCAACTAATGAAGAACATTGTTATTTAGGTGGGTCAAGTTACTATTCAAAATTGATCAATTAGTAGGAAATATACATAATATATGTTATTTAGGTCTCTTGGTGTACTCCACTCTCTAAAGATATCTTCTTTGGGTTACTCTATCCATGAATCATACAACAGATAAATGCAAGGTGTTATCTCACCTTCGCTAGATTTATGATTTTGGAAACTCATATAACTTAAGCACTTACGTTTGGATTTATGCATTTAGGTTGTTAAATACTAATGATCTGGTGCTAGTTCAACATGGTGTATATGTTGGGTTATAGATTTTAATGTTCAAAAGTAAACATAAAAAGATAAGAAAAATAATAAATATGTCATTACTAACAAATACTTGGATGAAGATCTAAGTTATTAGATCTAGTCCATTTCTTGTTATACTGGAGCCGCTTTACATGAAATAAATCCAACCCTTCTTCTCTCCTCACCAGCTACCAACATGCATGTCTGCAATATTACTAAGTATTGGTAATCTTATGCAATCTCACTAAAAATTATTTTATTTTTTGATCCAATATATTCAGGCCCCTTTGTTGTGTTCACAGTGGATTATAAGGGTTTCTAAAACCAGCATTGTTAAAATCTACAACTGGTAAAAACGTCTTTTCATTATAAATCAACATTGTAAGTAATGCGATGTACACAATTAAATTAACTTTGTTTAATTCCTTCAAGTAATAATTTCTCATATTTTTGCTTCATTAAACTCTGTAGGAAATAGTATAAGATATAGCATTAGATCATTTCTGAGAACATTTAATTTTGGTCGATTAAACTCTAAAACTTAGTAATCCAATAAAATATACTACTTGACCCCATATTGTAGAATATCTATAATTTATGCATCCCCAGAGTTCAATTATCTATTTTTTTATAATTAAATTTATTTCATACATTGTTTCCTAGAAAAACATTCTCATTCTTTAGGCTTATTATAGGAAGGACTCATATACAGTGATCTATTAGAATTTTCTTTTGGGAAAATGTGTCAAAGAAGACTTAGATGGGTGTCCACCTAAATTCAAACCAGCGCTGTTATGCAATTAAAATTATCACTTATGAAAATTACATGACTATCTCACACGAAAGAACGATATAATAGATTGATATCTGAACCCTATTTTCTACTTGTGAAAAAATTACATGACTACCTATTCATCTTTATAAAGAGAGAGCGTGATTATTTATATGCACAGTAGTCTCTCCCAAATAATTCACAATGATTTATTATCTGGATTATGAAGATCAAGGCAAAAATACATGGAATAATTATGTTGGAAAACAATTAGAATTTATCAACGTCTCGGCCTTAGCCTACTTCGCCGTATAGGAGATTCACAAAGAATGAGGCCAGGATTTAACTAATATGAGATCGCCGTTTGAGAAATATTCAGACAAGTGAGCCGTGCGATGACTTCTACGCGTGGGGTAGCTGAAATGTGAGAAAGCGCGAGGATAATGACTGCCGAAGAGGGTCAACGTTACCTGGTACGCGGCCTGCGGAGGACGCAGGGAAAGTCGTGTTCTGGGGAACGCAGGTTTGGGCCGCGCACCGTTCCGGCGTCAACTTTGCCGAGTTAAGCAGAGAGGTAGAGCAGGTTGTTCTAATTTTTTTAAGACCCAGATTAAAGAAAAAAGTCTGGAGAGGAATCCTGGGGTTCTTGGCTCACTAAATGGGGCCCGGTTTCTTGGACATCATAATTTTGACCCCGCTTAAATTAATTGCCATTTTTATGGAATGCAGATATAAATGAACTTGTGTTCAATGGATTTGCACTGCTAGGAAAGAGATAATTCTCGTACAGAACTGTGTAGAGAGAGAGAGAGAGAGAGAGAGAGAGAGAGAGAGAGAGAGAGAGAGAGGTGACGCTACGATAGCGTCCCACTGGTGCGTGTCGCTAGCGAGGGGGGTTGGGGGTAGGTGAGAGTGGAAGGTGGGAGATGGTGGTAGGATGAAGAAGAGTTTGGTGGGTAGCGCCCTCGCCAAAGACCTGTTCTTGGCTTCCGGTTCGGCGACGTTACCCAGAACACCTATCGCGATTCTGAGGCCTCCCAGAGATCTCCGAAGGCGGCCATGGCCGGTGGTGCTGCTCTTGCGCAGCCATCGCGTGGATTCCTTCCCCCGCCAGCCAGCCCGCCTGTGCAGCGGCGGACGGGGAACCGATGCATGGGGGGATCAGTTCTCAGGCTCGGAGGAGGCGGCAAATGGATGAGGTTGCCGCCGCCAGCGTGCCTGCTGGAGAGCACCGGGAGCGGGGCAGTTGGAGAAGGAGGGAAGAAGGGAGGCATCGGCGGTGGCGGATTTGGGACCTTGCCCAACTCTAATTACGTTGTTCCCTTAGACAAGGCAGCTCTGGGGATCATCCGGCCGCTGGGGGAGATCCTGAGGGACCTGAACAAGAAGGTCACCGAGAACGTCATCAACAAGGTCGACAGGTCCATCCCCTGGTATGAACAGCCATCCTTCTGCCCCCTTTCATCAGAATTTTTTGGGAGAATAGTGTAGCGGAGCTGGGTTTTCAGCCCGCATCAATGCCGCCCGGGTGATCTGGATTTCCACTTATGGGTCAGCATTATCTGTGAATCTTATAAACCGTCAGAACTGGGAAAAGTTGGGGAAGCAAAAGAACATTTGCAGTGCGAGTTTCATTTTTTTCCTCGTTGGGTTCCTCTGTTGGTGCTACTCTGTAGACATTTTCTCTCGGGTTGCTGTAATTTTTTGTTCTCTTCCGTCTCAAATTGCTATCTTCCACTGAACCCCAGTCTCTTCTTCATTGTTTCCTTCTATAGGTACCATGCGAACCGACTGCTGAGCTTCTACGCCCCAGGTCAAACTTCCATCTTTTCATCTGGCGTGCATAAAGAGCTTCTGTGCTTCGCCGTTTCTCCTCTCCCTCTCCTTGTTTGCATCCCGGTTCTTCTCCTTTCTTCGCCTTGGAATGAAGATCGATTTCGTGGATGCTCGAAACGCCGACGTATCTTCTAACCCGGCTGTTCAGCGAATCTTAAATTATCGGTTCGGATATCCATCAGCAGTCACAGGAGATTAGGCTTGTGGTGTGTATCAGGAGACTCGGCTCCTGTAATAGTCATGGCCTTGCGTGGGGTCTGCTAGAGCAGGCCTCTATCTGAATTCAAGGTTTCAGAGGAACAAAGATATTCTCCAAATAAATGGTGAATGCGGCCAGGTGATGTGTAGTAATTGGCTTCATGGACGCTGCCGATCCCCAGATTAGAGTTGGTTTATTTGTTTCTTGATTCAAGAAAATTTGATGGGATCTCTGTTAAACAAGAGAAGCTCATCGGCATGGCAGGGAAGATCAGAAGTCAACTTTGTTTGCAGGCATCGAACCCAAAAAAGTCGGCCTCGTTGTTTCCTCATTGGCACGCTCTTTTTTTTTTTTTTCTTACTTTGAAAACCGTAGAACTTTGAACTGCAATCTGCATTATTGCAATTTGAGCAAGGTTCTTGTAGTGGGCATCCAACTGGGCTGTTGGTAGTGTCATTTCGTTTGGTGATACAGATTTTTGGCCTTTTAATTTTTCTCCTGGAGGTTTTAATCGTAGAAAATAATCATATTTGAAGACTGAAGCACCTTAAAAATAAAATGGAGCCTACATCTCCAGAAAATAAGTTCTCTTAGTTCTAGGCTTGGAAACTTGGTGGGCTAGAGCTAGTGCGAATGCTGAAGTATGCTCTTGAATCAGGCTTAGTTGATGCTATCCATGCATCTATTGAGCAATCTCCTCTTCTGCTAGGAAGAAGAAGAACTGGAGAGCCAATGAGATGTGTAGTATCTATGCCCGTTTGATGGCTCATCTGGGCATGGCTTCTCTATCTAAGATGAAATTTCTCTTGTGCATGCTCTCATTCATCTTATTCACGCTACTGTTTTGTAATGTTAGAGAGGCCCAGACTCTCTAACATGTCAGCATTGATTCATCAGGTGCTAGATTATTTACCTAAAGTTTGTACTAATTCCATGGCCAAGAACTTCACTCAGAATGGCAATCGTCTCCCCTTTAGGGCTCTGCGGCATCCAAGAGTTTCTGATAATGGCGTGTGCTGATTGATTGCTGGGTAATCCTCCGGTTTGCAGGTTGGAGTGGGGAAATAAGGAATGTGATCTTCTCAGATGATGGAACGGTGACGGTCGTTTACCGCGTCACTGTCCGAGGATCTGACGGAGAGGTAACTTTGTGCGCTTGAGATTCAATTCATCTCTTGCTGATCTTGTTTGCATGCATCAAACTTGATTCTGGGCCAGACTGAGTACGGTTTTCTTCATTTTGCTCTTGAATTATTCTGGTCTGTGCTGAAGAACAGCCCCATGTTCTGCCGCCTGGCGCCATCTCATCTGCGCAGCCCTCATATGAGCTCAAAGAGCTTGCAGAGTCTGAGCGGAGGAGGAAACACTAACATCTGAGTTGCAGGCGCACCGCGAGTCCACCGGGACTGCGCCCTGCACCGGCGGCGCAGAAGGAGACCCCGTTGCTCTGGCGGAGGAGATAGCCTTCTGCAGGGCATGCGCTCGCTTCGGGCTTGGCCTCTATCTGTACCACGAGGATGACAACCTGTAGCAGGCTTCGAGCTCAGCCACAGCAGCTTCCTGAGGAATTTTGCTCCTCGGCATAGTAGAACTGGCGGTCCTTCTTCCTCACCCTCGCTACATGCAGGATATTCAGGCTGTAACTGGGTTATCTGCCCAGGGCATCGACTAGCAAAGAATACTGTTTTCTCAAAAAAAAAAAAAACTGTGGGGAGAAGCCCTTCTTTTTTGGGTACAAGAGAGAAGAAGGTCTTAAATCCACAAGTGTGAAGATGGGAGGGAGCCAGGTGAATGAGTCTCTTCTTAATTGAGCACAGACCGGACGTCATCCTGCTATTTCTTGCATGGCTCACATAATTAAACAAAACTGGCATTATTATCCTTGTTCTTCCATTATTATCTGTACAAGCTATGAAGGAGAGGTACATAGGAACTGTGATGCAGGTACGTACATGGGTCTGTCGTTCCTTGAGGAGATGGGTAGATGTGGGAATCTGGATCCTTTTAGGGGGGGTGCGGCATCATCAGGACTGAAGAAGCTTGGGGCCGGAGTTGGAGGTGACCCATGATGCAATGACCTCGACGAGTTCCTTGACTTCACTTGAGGCCTGTGCTCGCAAGATCCTAGAGTCGGGGCTGAAGGTGCTGCCCACCTCCTTGGCCACGGCCTCCAATGGCGTCCCAGCTGTGAGGCTCGCCAGAAGCTCGCTCCCCCGGTTCACGGTGTCAGCCATGGCCGGAGGCACGTCCGGGAGGAGCTGCAACCAAACGTAGGTAGGGTAAGAGAGGCGCTGCTCTAGTTGACCACACACTACCTCCATCATCCATTCGTATCCATGCAAATGCCCAGGGGGGTTGACTTTTTCCCTAACTGGGAAGCGCCGCAGCGCGCCGCACCCTTCGAGATGCTGCTTACCTGCTGCAGGGGGAGCCCATGATCCCCGGGGAGGGAGCGGATCGACATGTCCAGCTGGGAGCTGATGGCAGATTCGGAACTCAGAACCTGGGCCAATGTGGGGGTCTCATCAATGACGTCATCCTTGAACTTGATCAGGAGATTCCGCGAAACCCCGTAGTAGGATTTTATCTGCAGCAGTAAACGAGAAAACGCGATGAGCGATTCCACGTCTTCGAGCGCGGACGAGTTCAAGAAAAGATCGTTGAATTCTGGAGGAGGAGGAAGAAGAAGCGGTGGAGAAAGGTACGAGAGGAGCTGATCCTGGACGTACCAGCCGGCGGGTTTCCTCTGGCTTTGGACTGAAGTCCTCCCTTCCCTTGGCCAAATCCATGTAGAGTGGAGGAAGTTGCTCGACCAGAGGTAGAACTTGTTTCATGATTGGAGGGCTGAGGCTCTCTAATTGCTTCATAGCCAACTCAGCCTGAGATTCCATGATCAAATCAGGCATCTATCAGCTGAAACAATACTCTGACGTCTGAATGAATCCTAAAACATAGGAAATCGCATGCAACACATTATCTGCAGGGATGAACAGTCGGTCCTTTGGGGGAAATTGAACTCTGTTGCCTGGGCGTGATCTAAAGGATAATTATCATCACAACGATAATTGTCGATTGGAATGAAGAGGCTATGGATGGTCTTATGTTACTAGCTCTCTCCTCTGCCTGGCATTTCGACCCAAAAGTAGAACTGGAGGATAAATTTAAGAAATGAGGGTGGTTGAGGTCAGACCTGGGGACTGGAGAAACAATAGGCAAAGCCTCTATGCTGGATGTCGGTTTTGAGGAAGAGAAAAGAAGGTAAGGTAAGCATGTCCGCAAATCAATGTTGCAGATAGAACACAGATGAGGATTAAAATGATCTTCTGACTTACCCAAGATTGATCGAGTAAAATACATGTTAAGTAACAACAGAAAAAAGAGGCAAATTCGGAAAACTCGGAGAACGAACAATGAAGCAAAAGCCTAGCAATTACTGATTTACTAGTGGATCTACAAACTTCCAAGGTTTGAAACCCTTCGCATAAAAGTCAATTATTTTCACTTCCTTGAATGCATAGTACGCATTGTGGATCCTCGAATTCTGCTTGAAATGAGTTTCCATTAAATGCTACAGTCTTTCCAGGAACATCGGTGTAGCCTATAAAAATATTATAGAAAAACATGTCGACAAGTACCATAGGTTGTAACTAGAGAATGGACAAATGCATTTCACAAGTATCTGTCCAGTTCTAAGGACCGCAGGTTGTACTTGTAGAAGGCAAGGCAATTATGAAAGAGCCCAAAAATCTAATGAAGGGTGCAGAAAGAATGGCTAGAATGACAGACTGTACAGGGCAAATGGATGATCAAATAACAAAGTTGCTCTCCAAGTTGAGCCGCTTCGAAGGCAAGAGGGATTGAGCAACAGGATATTTTATAGACTTTAAAATATGATGGATCCCAAGAATTAAAAGATGAATAATAAACTTTACAGTTAGAATTTTAGATCCAAGATATTTTTCAGGCACCTGTAATATATGATGGATCTTCAGGATCCCTGGCGGCTTCTAAAAAGCATGCCATTCACTGCAAACAATGCCCATATTGTCATCTTCACTGATCTCATGTCGTCCAGATGATGCCAATGGGTTGCCAGTGCCTGAAACCCACTCTACATCACCACTTGTTGCCTGTCTAACATCAATCCATCCATTGCTAAAAGCCCAACGGAGGCGGTCAAAGGCATTCCATCACCCTAAAGTTTCCATTAAACATTGAGCTAGACAATAATCGACGATACCTCATGCATGAACATCAGGTCAGCTCATATATACACATTTCACAACCTACCCAACCACCCCCACTCATGCAATGGATACAACATTAACATTTGCAACCCCAGAAATGAGTTTTAAACCACAGCGCAAAGGACTGAGTAGCCCATCATCTATTCTACCTAGCCGTTAAGAAAACAGGGAAATAAACAGGTGCTCAGATGACGTTCTGGGATCCAGTGTTTGGATGAGTAACTCTGGCAATCTCTGCATGAACAACCAACCAAGAGGTGGGGCACAGTGGCATTCCCTGGGTTGATGGCAAGGCTTTGCTCTCTAAGCAAAGATTACTCATCATTGAAAACCAAAGGCCATCGTTCATGATCAGGTGAATCTTCTTCCTTCCTCCCCAGAAGGCAGATGTGCCCAACCCAAGGTAAATTAGTGGAATCTCCTTAACTAAATAACGGACTGAGGAAGGAAAGCGACTTTTGCATCGTCGAAATAAAGTGAATTGTATTTTGATTTGTTTGATCAATCCCTTCTTGATTTGTTTCATCGTGGTAAAAGAATTTATTGATCATTTTTTTTGTTGATTCAAGGAAAAGCTGTGCATTGGTCCAACAGGAAAATGTTCCCCGCTTACTAGATTAGAAATGTTAGACCAAGATCCAAAATAACTGACCACGAAAGAAGCAAGTAAGAATCTCACCCCACGTAGAACTGCAGGGGATGATGAGAGCTGAGATAGAATGGGGCCGAAGCTTTGAGCCATTGGTACAATAACAGGAGAAAATAGTGGAATAGCCGAGCTTGCCTCCTGAAAAATAAATGTAGCCGTCAAAAAGGGGAACTGTAAACTCAGCAAAAAAATACAAACCAAAAATACTTCATAATACAATCCAATGATAAATTTTACAAGGCTTGTGTAAAAATAACTTTAAGTGAAAGAGAACTGTATGTACGATGTGTTTAAAGAATTCTTGGATGCAGGGGATAGCTTCATTTATTGTTTTGAACAATATGTGGAACAACTTGTGATATACAACGAAAAAACACATTATAAACATGTGAATGCCACCATCTACTTTTCAATGTAAATACAAGAAGTGTGAAGCTATATCAAGAAGATGATCACAAGCTACAATATTTTTAAACTCTAACGTCATGATAGTTACACAATGGCTCAGTCAGGCCAATTTGGCAATCAGATTTAATCCTAGCATCCATGAGCAACATAGATTAGGGTAGCAGTAGGAGTTGTACTAGTTTCAGGCAAAGGTTCAAAATGTTCAATAACACGTAAAATCAAATTTCAAATAAACAAGTGATTATTCAGGGATTATCAAGATAAAAGAGGTCTCAAGGTCAACGAATGTGTGAGAGACAAGTATCCTTTTATTCTATCCTGTAGAAAGGTCTAGAGCACAGACATGGACTCTAGAGTTCTCACTTGAAACATTTTATCCACACACAATCATATCTAGTAATTATAGACGAGTTCAGGACCTGCAAGAGAATGATAAAATGAATAAAAAATTAAAATTCATGTGAAAAATACAAAATGGACGATAAAAAAATATATAATTATCACAAGGCTTATCAGAGCAGGGAAGAAACGAGTACCTTGTTGTTGAATGCAATTAATATATTTCCATCTCTTTGTACAGCATATCTTGACCCTAATAACACAAAAGTCCACCTTGAGTCACTTGCCACCATTTTAAAAGCTAACAAATAGAATAATCATTCACCCATGAGTCACAATCAGTACCAATAAGAAGATGGACAAGCGATCCCAGAGAATGACCCACGCCAAAAGTTGGCAGACCATTAACCTGCAGACAGAGCATCGGAAAATCTTGAAATACGTCCAAAACTATTGACATAAACTTGAAGAACTGGACTTACAGTATCTTTTAAGGACCGAATGCACCTATCAAACTTGAATTGAACTTCATCAGCAATTAGCAAGTGATCAAACCCACTAGCGAAAGGGGTGGCAATCACCAAAATTCCCCTGAACAACAAAATTTTAAATTTTAGTGATTACTATTATGGAGCATAAATTGCCTTTAAGGAGCCTAAACTAAAAATATGAGCACTGATTCCTTTAGCGGATATTGTCACACAATTTCAATCATGAAATATTACTATACATATGAGAAACAACATGTGAAATCAAAGACCTTTAAAAAACAGTAATATTGCTGTACGTAGCATTACCTTGATGTCAGTCAAGCATCCTCCCATTGGGAGGCACTTTAGAACTTAGTTTCCACATTGGTTTTTATTCCTTAGTATGGTTTTGATAAAACACGAGACGGTTTCTGCACTATAATTGTTTTTCTGAGCTGTCCCACTTGAATAAAAACTATTATTGAAAGGATAAATATTTCGAGCCCTATTTTCGTCCAATGGCGTTCATTTCATCAAGAAGCGCAAACCAGGAATATAAAAAAAAGAAGCATGAACGATAAATGATAGCCAAAATGAGTGCCATATACTGTATCATCAAGATAAGTTCTAAAAATCTGGTGGGGGCACTGCTGTAGATAGGGATTATATATCCTCAGCTAAACTTTAAGCTGGTAATATTGGAGACAGATCGATTCAATGTAGTACCACTAAGCAACGTAGAGAGCTTTGGATAGGAGACACTCCATACCAAGAAGCCAAGCACTTCTAGATCGGAATGATAATCTACCCATCTTGGGCTAACTGTAAGTATCTTCTAGAGTTCATCAAAAAATCAAATTAGGATGTGCGGATCAGTCATATATAATATACAAGAAGCTATTGTGAAAGAGGGAACAGCAAAATTCTTAGCTTACATAGTCAGTAAACACTAAATATTTATCAAGAAAGAGAAGGCAACAAGATGCCTTCTCTTTCTTGGTGGTAACCTACAAATTATGGAAGATGAATTTACTTATGTGATTACATGAAGTAAGCTCATTTCTTCATTGACCAGGTTGTCCAGGTTGTCCAGGATAGCTCAATTATGAAATATAATGCTAACTCAGCCAAGGAAAGCGAAGCACAAAGAAAAAAACAAAAGAACGTCTCACTTTTCTGCAAGTTGATTGAGAAACAAGCGATATGTAAGTTGAGGAGCAGCTCCAACAAAAATGCCACCAATAAAATGCACAACTGCCAGCGGCTTTGAGTCTTTTGGTTTGAGAACCCATGCTCCCTGATGACAATATAGACATAGAAACTAAAAAATTAAGATAAAAGGACTTATAAATAATAGATAAATATGGAAATATTTTACAAGAAAAACGTTTCACCGACCATTTTAAAATTAGTTTTTATTTCGCCACAAGCCTACAGTACAATAAGCATTTTGTATTACATCACTAGGTCTTCTGAAACTTTTGTTTCCCAGTTAAGATTAATCCTCCTTCCCAAATGTAGTGCTTTTGTAATGAATACTATGGTAACACAGTTCTTTCACTCTCACATTACTGTTCCCCTTGGTCTTAAGCTTCCTGTTCCTCTCTTTTATAAATCTGTGGGCTACGAGATCTACCCTTTTGGTGTAGCCATCTATAGCTTGCAGTTTCCTTCCATATCCATGTTAACCGAATCCCCAAGGTGGGCTTCACCCAGGTATTGATAGTAACCATGTGACAACCATGCACTCCACTAGAAATGAAAAAAATTACCAATCAATGAGGATTGGGTACCATGGGCCAGGAAAATTTTCGAAATTTGGCATTAAGAAAACTCTGGATCATTGATGGTTTATCTTATAATTCAAAATTTTCAAATTTGACCCTGTGGATAGCTACCTCTTCCCAAATTTGAACAGGGCAACTAGACCTTGTGTGTAGGAGCTACAAAGTTACACTCCCGTTGCAGATAGTTATCTCTTCCTAAATTTAAATAGAAAATAAGATCTAGTGTGTGAGAGCTAAAAGTTTCACTACTTACCACGAAAAAGCATGCCACAATATCGGCTAAAACTCAATATAAAGACGCATTTTAGTTTTTAAGAAACAACATTGAAGTCTTTAAAGCCTCCTGGAGTTTCTTTTATGTAAAGATCAATACTATATATACTGTGTTTTTTGGTGTGCTCACAATGTTATTAACCAGAGACTAATAACAGAGAACTCAAAGAGCGAAAGTAACACCAGACCTCAACTTCTGACCAGTCTCCAGAAGCACCCCAACCATCTTGAGATCGTCTTGCTGTTTCAGTAATTACTCTGAAATGTATATAGTAAAGTGAGCATCCAATGTAGTGCGTTTTATAAAAGAACAAGCATTCACTATGCTCCACTCGAGTTACCAGGAAGACAACATTGAATTACAAGTAATATACTTTCTAGTGATCGTTAATCATAAACCTAACGTCAAACTACATTTCGACCCGTAAATAAAGTGTTTCCGGTTAAGCATTGCAACAAATTTTATAAAACTAGTCACTGCCTTATGGTTAAGTAGATAGATGGAGACTTTACAAGCGTTGGATATCAATGGATAAAAATCGAACGAGAAATGGAGACTTTGATCAATAGATAAGCAACACTGGCCTAACAAAGGTCACACGCCAAAAAAAAATTTACAGAGAAAAATTTTCCTGGACAGACTGCAATATAAACCTCAAAAGATATTTCGTTTAATTTGATGGTATTGAAACTTTTCAAGGGCAGACATCATGAGATTTTCCCAAACTAACTTCAGATGGTATTCGTCTTATCATTGTCTATATATACTAAAAATAAATGTACACGGAGTTTGAGGTTGGAATTGACTTGAACATCCATTTAACAAAACAACCAGTAGATTTCAGGCCAGTGGATAGGAGTGTTCCAGTTAGCCTAACATTTATATGCGCGCTCAAATAACTAGATATATTAGTATCTCTATGTTCTCAAAAGGAATCGAACTGAAGGCTTTTCAGCATGAATGTAAGTCAATCACCTACGCTACATACTTTGGTACGGAGTTTTTTTGAATTATCAGACAAGACAGACACCTACTGCCTTACTGCTAAGAAAATAAGGTATCTTTCCCAAATAAAGCGTAATTACACCAAATATTGTAATGCAAGTAGCTGTTAGTATGTATTCACATCAGATACTATGAAATTATTATCTCAATTTAAAAATGTATAATGAGAGTTATGAATAACTAGCACACTTTCATAAATACTAGAGATTAAAAGCATGTCATTTCTAATTATTATCAAACTCTACAACATTGCCTTAATAGTTATTAAACTGGCTTTAAATTCCACAACGTGACCCATTCACTGACAGAAAAGTAATTTTTTTCCTCAATGAAGTTGTCAGAAGGCCAATTTTTTCAGGTATTCACTATCGTGCTTCTTTTTTTTTATTATTGTTAAGTTCATTCATATCAATTAGGATGATTGTTCTATCATACCATGTAGCCCAGCAGAAAGATGAAGTGAAATATGTAGTTATCTTATGTATGTGACCTTCAAACAATTTTTAATAGTGTCTAGTTAGCATATGATCTTTCATGTCTAACAGCATTTTTCAGTAATGTATAATTCAGTGAGCGTCCATCAAGGATTAAATTTGTCAAGCAAGGTTTACAGCAAAAAGTACTGCTAGAAACCAAAAGGCCAATGTATAATTCAGTGAGCGTCCATCAAGGATTAAATTTGTCAAGCAAGGTTTACAGCAAAAATTACTGCTAGAAACCAAAAGGCCTCATGGAAAACACATTCAAGTTGCATAAGATAATGGCGCGAAAGGAAGACAAAACAATGATATCAAAGGAGCAAAGACAAAATAGTTTTGACATGGCATGGATGAAGCTCCAAAAGGCAACAGAGGCCATCTAAACAAAACCGGATTCCAGTATATCAAATACGTGAAGGGATAGTATAATTTTTAACACAGCAGTCATATATGCATACCAATGTATTATTAACAAAAAAAAAGAATAGCTGGATCTTAAAACTTCTTTGGAAGAGGGTAATGAAGGGATCAGCTGGGATTGTATAAGAACTTTGAACAGAAGGGGTTCAAAAAAATGTACTGACTGAATTTTCAGTTGTTAGTATTTTTAAGCCAAATTGTCCATTCTCAATGTGGAGGGTTATGAACTAGTCTGAGCCTTTATGACTATCCCTTATCTTCCTCAGCAGTAAAAACCAAAGTTCAATCTGGACTGAAGAGTTAAATATAAGGAATCAACATTGTTAAATATAAGGAATCAGAATTGCTAGCATACCATTACGCTTGCCGTCATTTTAAAATGATAATGACGAGAAAATTAAACCCTTTGAGAAGTTTCTTGCTGAAGGACATTAGACAAAATGAGGTGAGATCTAGGGGCGGGCTTGCTGATTCGTAAAGGCGAAAGCAAAGAAAAGCGCAGTATGTGAGGAGAGAAAAACCATACGCGAGGTTGGACTGAAGAAATCACATCTTCTGGGGATCACATTATTTATTTACAGAAGCTAATACCAAGGACAGCTGTCTCTTCCAAGGTAAAAGAGAGAGAAAGCCTATCTACTTTGGCAGTTTAGGCGGCCAATGTTCAAGGTTCTCACTAAATTGATCATTTCGGCAGTATTATTGCTTCGTTAAAATTATGTGCGATCAAATGGCACGAGAGATTCATGCAACCGTGAAAGAATTTGAGATCATTCATGGGGGTTCAACTATCATCGTCTGCAGTATTATCTTATCGAGCAGCAAGTACCTCTCTATCTGACTGTAAAGCTGGATTCCTCTAGAGCCCCCAGCATCCAGATCGTCTCCTCCGCTGCTACCAGTCATATTGACTCCGGTTTCACGCACGTTACAGAAAACGGTCCCAAGGGGAGCCCTCCTGCGCTCCCATCGCTGGTTGGGAATGGCCCCAGGGCCGTCCCGAGTGGCCAGTCTCAGGCTACATCGGAGCAGGTGAACCAGCTGCCGCGATGACAAATTATGCGACGACGAGGGGCATGAGCTCCACCATCTCCCTTCCGGCGCCACTCCCCCAAGGATTGGTGCGAGCAGACGACGACCTTTACCGTTGACGTGCCCTTGACCCAACGAGAACAGAGGAGGAGAGCACGAGCAGCTCGCCATCGCCGCCACGGCAGCGTCCCTTCACACTCTCCGGGCCACAGCAGCCCCCAGAGCGGATCTACTCACCCCCGCTCTGCCACCCCCTTCCCTTCTCCCAGACCACCCAACAGTGGAAGTACCGTGGACGCAGACGGCATCCCCCGGTCTGCGCAGGCTGGTTTTACTTTCCATTACTGCCCACTACGACAGTGACGCCTAGCAGTTTTCCTGCCGCGAAAAATTAAATCAATACATTAAGAAATTCACCCTAATTTAAACTGAAAAAAGCATTATTTTCTGTGTTTCCAAACAAGCATTCTTATTATTATAGTATTTTTTAAGTTATTAATCAAGTTTTTTGTTTCTTTCCCATGGACGTCCCATGACATCAAATGTATGGTGATCTCATTAATCAATTAACAAAAATAGATGAATAATAAAACCCATGATTTCTACATTTGAAGAATTATTAGGGAATATTTGTATATTTCCTTAAATAAGAGATCAAAGACGTGCTTAGAAGAGAGAAAAACGCCATTTATATTCTTCTTCATTTCATATGAATAGAATCTCTTTGAGAAGATTGAGGTTCGTTGATACTTGGGATAATCCTTTCTTTCTTTGACGTTCGTAAAATTATCATAATGGTAAATGAGTTGTTTTTATATATTAATGTTTGAATGATTGTAGTTTTTCCATTTTACATATTTAGGAAAATGGGTTTAATCTGGCAAGTCAGCTCAACTCCCCAAAGGTTTAGGACCATAGGAAAGAACTATCTTTGGAAAACACAACATCAAGCATTAAAACTGAAAATTAAAGAAGAAACCATCTAGAATGATTTCAATGAATAATCTTGATTACCCATTGTTTATTTCACAATACAAAGTATAAGCTCATGCAAGTTTGGTCAATTTAGCATATATTTCATGGGGAAACTAATCTTCAAAAATCATTACTATTGACTTTTGGGTTATTAGAGAATTTTTTGAGCATATGATAAGATTTGATAGAAACCCATGACAACTTTCACTTCCAAGATCATATAGAAAGAAAGAGACAAAATAGTGGGGCGCATGATAGTGCAATACATGAAATTCATGTCTCAAAACAATGAACCATACTAAGTTTTATGGACATAATCTAGAAACATATAAAATAAAGTCTCAAATTCTTTAAAGTACCAGTTCATCCCCCCTCATGGTTCTCAATCTAGCCTATCTAGGACCCACAAAAAAAAACCTATCACCAATTGACAATACTTGGAAAACTGTGCAACAAGATGAGTGCAGCCTACTTGGAAAACTCACCTTAAGCTTGAGAAGACTACATGAACTTCTAGGCTTTAAGAATCCCACTATAATTCACATATGATGGGTTTTTACATAAAGAGAGAGGATTAAAGGAATGAAATAAACCATTTATCCAATAAAAAACGGAATTGTTGAACATGTCAAGAATCAACACTGTTGTGTGATCAATGGAAATTCCCTTTTGAGCTATTGGTGCCAGCACTTGAAGTCTAGATTTTTTTAGCACTTTCTGTAATTGGTAACGCTTCTATTTTCTCCGAAGGATCAACATTTATGTTATTATTGGCACTTTGTGATTTTGGTCCAATGTTCTTAGCGTGAAAGAGTTGTAAGTGACACTTTCATCCTAGGGGCTTAAAAGTCTTATTCAAAGTTACATTTCTATATGATGACTTATTTTATTTGGAGTAATATTTTTGTTCAGTTGTTGTCCTTCCAATTTCTATTACTTTTTGACAAAAATATTATAAAAGAGTAAAATAATAAGAGTCGTCAAAATAAATTTGGTGAAGTAGGAGAGAACGAGAGGGTGAATGTCGTCAGTAAGGATGAAATAGAGAAGACAGAGAAAGTAGTTGTCCTCACAACAAAGGAATGAAGGGAGTGAGAGGGGAGAGTGCACAGTTAGTGGTCGGGTGAGGGGTAGAAATTATTCGCTTAGAAAGAGAGAGAGAGAGAGAGAGAGAGAGAGAGAGAGAGAGAGAGAGAGAGAGAGAGAGAGAGAGAGAGAGAGAGAGAGAGAGAGAGAGAGAGAGAGAGAGAGAGAGAGAGAGAGAGAGAGAGAGGGGGAAATTGCAAAACCTCGCGGACTTGGACGGGCTTAGGCAACTGTCCTCGCGTCTCCCCATGCGGACATCAAGGCGGCGGCGGCGGAGGTGGGAGGACGGCGACTGTAATGGCGGCGCAAAACCCTTCTCGCTCCTCGGCAGCTGCAGTCTAACCCGAGCGCTACCGCTCCTTCTCCTCTCCCTCGCCGCTGTGACCCTTCTCTTCTGCAGGTCTGCTTCGTTCGGCGGCGGCGCCGGGCACCACGTCGCCGTCGCCGTCGGAACGCTGGCGGTGCCACCACCTGCTCCGCCCAGCTCCAAGGCAGCCTCCATTAACCGTTCGGAACCGGCATTCCGGGCTGTACCGTCCCTTTCAGGTGACCCGCCGTTGCAGAATGCGACTACATCAGAGGGAGGATCAATGGAAGAGGGGAAGATGGCAGAAGGAAGCAGAGGTGGGGGACCCTACCATGACTGGGGGCTCTTTAAGGTGGGGTTCGAGGAAATGATGAAGACGCTCAAGATCTTCGTCTACCCAGATGCCCTCAATGCCTCCTCTCCCTTCGCCAGCGTCTTCCTCCCCCACCCCAACCCCTCCGACCCCAAGCTCGGGAACTACTACAGCGAGCACATCTTCAAGCTCGCCCTCCTCCAAAGCCCCATGTTGACCTCCGACCACCGGAGAGCCCATCTCTTCTTCATGCCCTTCTCCATTAACGCCCTCCGCAACGACCCGAGAGTGAGATCGGAAGCGGCGATCTCTGAGTTCGTCCGCCAGTACGCCGCCAAGGTGAGCCGGGACTTCGGGTCCTGGAATGCCTCCGGTGGGGCTGACCACTTCTACGTCAGCTGCCATTCTGTGGGAAGGGACGCGGCGGCGAGGCACCGCGAGCTCAGAGACAACGCCATCCATGTCTGTTGCTCATCGAGCTACTTCCAGAGGAATTACGTCGCCCACAAGGATGTGGCGCTGCCGCAAATCTGGCCTCGCCAGCCTGAAAGGACTCCGGAGCCCCCTGGCGCAAGGTATGTGGGGCCTCTTCTTCTCTTCCCGAGCTCCAATCAGTCCCCAATTACATCAACCATTTCATTCTTCTCCACAAAAATTTATAATCTAAATTCATTCCGCTGTGGAAGTAAAAAAATGTATTTTCTCAGTACCCACTTTCATATAATTACGACGTGTTTATCGGCACCCATTTTCATTTAGCTCTGTAGCACCAGAGCTTGAATCGGATTATCCTCACTACCCATGAGTTCGGCATCCGACAATACAGGAAGAGGCTCGTCTTCTTCGCCGGGCGGATACAGAATTCTCAGGTGCGTAGGGAGCTGATCGCCCAGTGGGAGAACGACACCGCCATGGACGTCTTCTCCGGAAACCCGCCCTTCCCCTACGAGGAAGGCTTCCGGAGGAGCCGCTTCTGCCTCCATGTGAAAGGCTACGAAGTGAACACTGCGAGGATCTCAGACTCCATCCATTACGGCTGCGTCCCTGTGATCCTCTCCAACTACTACGAGCTGCCCTTCGCCAGCGTGCTGGATTGGAGCAGGTTCTCCGTCATCATCAACCACAGAGACATCGCCGAGCTGAAGCAGGTTCTCCTCTCGTTCCCTCCTCGCCTGTACCTCGCCATGTATGAGAACCTCCTCCAAGTTAGGAGGCACTTTGTCTGGCATGTGCCTCCAAAGGGGTATGATTCCTTTCACATGACTGTCCACCAGCTATGGCTGAGGAGGATGACCCATCTGGGCCATGTATCCTGACCCATATATTCCTCCATATAAATATATATATGAAGATTTATGTATCTCCGTACCTTGCTTATTATTGCTAGAAGGCTCTCTGTTTGAAACGGAGGCCATGAAAAATTGGAAATTTCCATGGCGAATCTTGAGAGAGAGGAGAGACAAGACATAGTATAAACTCCATCTAAACTCCATCCATTCCTTGCAGATATGACCAAGTCCTATTTTCTTGCAATGTGATTATCGTCTGATCAATTACACTTTTGTTTTGCTTTAGATGTAAAAACATATATATATCTCTGGTGTGGTGGAAGCCATGGAAGAATGAAAATTGAGCCTTGAGTTCATAAGTCACAAACTCCTCATTTCTTAAGTCAACAAGGACTGATTTCATCAACTCTTGAATCCACAGGGATAATAAAGATGCCTCTTGAACCCACAAGAATTGGTTGACTCCAAAAGCAAATAGGAATCTCAAAAAGTGAACAAAATTTTTATCAATATTCCTTCTAAATGTATAACTCGTCAACTTTTAAATAAGTCAACAATTGTTGTTACTCTATTATAAAATTAAATCAACCAAGAAAATAATATAGCACCAAAATAATAATGAAGCATTTTGCTACCCTTACAAAATGGGTGGGTTATCATGGCGATTTGAATTTACTTTAATTTTGGGTTTAAAAATTAATTTTGGGTTTAAATTTGTTTTGGCATTAAACCTTTATAGTTTGCATTTTAACATTTTCATGCCACATGGATCAAATTGAAGTGCACCTTAATGAACTATCATCTCTTCCTACAGGTCTTAAAAATCCTTTATTCAAGACTTGTCACAAGTGCTTGCTCACCAAGCTTCCACTAGTGCTTAAATCACCCAAAACGTCCATGAGGCTTATCTTTTTCAACATTGACATTAAATCATAAGTTTTCTAAACTTAACATTATACATGAAGGCACTCTATGGAGTGCATGTAATGAGGATAGAAAGACAAGTTAGCAACTTGGTGCCTAGTATGGGATGCTATACTAATGACTTTTGTCATGTGAGGACTTTGTTTCTCCTGGAAATTTTTGGTTTTAATCTCTTGAAATAAATATAGTGGAAACCAAGTGTAGGACCTTCTGAAAAGTTGATGTGTGCTATATATAGAAACAGACCAACCCACTGTAAATCTTGGTGTTGTACATGAGAAGAAACTTGGTGTAACAACTCAACCCATATCTGATTGTGTTGACCAGTACAATCATAATTAGTAGAGGTTTTGAAACATACTAAAACATATTAAATTGGCAATACATTAGAAGCCTTGCAAGTCAACAAGATGATAATGTAGACAGTTTGTTCCCTCTTTTTATTTTGAAATCAGTCAATTGACCTTCAACACAAGTAATTACTCCTAATTTGAATTTTAAATCAAAATCAAAGTATCAAAAGTATTAGACATGACTTGTAACTAATTTAATCTCAAGAAATAATAGCACTTTTCAGAAATAAAATAGTCATTTTTTTGGTGCAAAATGACCCAATGAGGTTAAAAACTTTTTGCAATTCCATGAAGTAGTATTGTCTCCTTTTTTTGATCCATATATACATGTGTTGATTTAATGATAACTCATTTTTACTTATCCTATAACTACAAAGCACTCTCAATCACAGTCTTTTCTTAGTCCAACATTTAAACAGATTGTGGATTTTTCATGACCATCGATTATACTTGGCTTAACATCACTAAATGATGAAAAATTTATGGTAATTACATTATGGGTATGTTTAAATGTAGATTAAATTAGCCATAACTTGAGTGAAATGATATAATCAGAGAAGGTGCTGCTGTAAATAGTTAGTATTACCTGTCTTGTCAGTATTTTATGGATCAAGTTGATGCAATGAGTTGAGCAATACGTGAGGATTTGCTGCCCATAAAAGCCCAATTGTGGCTAATCTTTCAGAAAGAAAACAAAAACAATTAAATCAATAAAAACTTAATTCATCTTCAAGTAGAAGTCATAAATGTGGAAGTAGAAAAAAAATACTTTGAGTCAACACATGCTACGATAGAATAACCCAAAAGTGGAAAAACACCGTTGACCTAGTGAAGTCATATTTAGCCTTCAGCTGTCTCCCAGGCTGAAACATGCGCCGTATTTTACTAGTTATGCGACATTTTTCGTCACAATTTGATCATATCCATCCACCCAGCTATTTGCATCACAAATCCTGTCTCTACCTGTAATTAAATGTGCCCGTGATCACTAACTAGTTTGGAAAATAAATTAATCTATGAAAAGAAATTGCATATACAGATGGATTGAGCACATGGCGGAGTATCCGGTTAGCGATCCCTGAGATCCCCAGTGGGTCTCCCTTTTCCGAGCTTGCTACCTCATCACTGGTGTTCGCAGCCCTCGTTATCAACAATGCCACCTCCCCTTATCCCTGCCCGAGCCCACCTCTCGCTCCTTCTCATCCCTCCCTGCATTCCTTCCCAGCGGCAGCTCTCCCCCCGGGTTGCCGCTGCCGCCGCCTCCTCTGCTTCGTCCGTGGAGGAAGGTCGGATAGTTAAAGCCCTGGTTCCGTTCTCTCTCTGTTTGGTTGCGGGAAAGCGGCAGTTAGCTTGCTCCAGAAGGGAATCATGTCGGGGAATCAAGGTCTGGTTAATCGCTTTCATCGTTTCGCTTCTCGTCCATCAGACGTCCGTTCTGCGGTAGCCCCTGTATTGTCTTTGGGTCCCCATCATGAGAACAGTAGCCATTCGTTTTTGCGCCTGTCTACGCCGCTGCGCGACTGACGGATTGGAATTACATCCATTTGTGATGGTAAAATTTTCGTTGATTTGAGTAAAGAACGATACTAGGTCCGATAAGGACTTTCGGGATGAAGATTGATGGAGTAGGGTACCAGTGCAGGCCAAGATTGTGAGCTGTTCTTGCGCCATGTGGGTTGATGTTGAACCTATTGGTTTTAGGAGGAGGGGGGGTTGGAGGGACGAGTCATCGCATCTATTTTGAGGTTGAATGAGAATTAGAAATATCTTGGTGTGGAGGAAGGTGAGAGTCTGGAGAGGAGCAACATGTCGGGAGATGGAAGTAGAGATTGCGGGTGCTTGATTAAATCTTCTCTAACGACCTTATCTAGCTTAGCTTTTCAATGTACACCTATTGGATCCATTATGGCATGATAACAGCTCGATCTGATCATTAATGAGTGGACATTGTCCTCTTTTTCCTGTTATGAGTTGGATATTGCTGGAGTTTGCCAGAACAGGCCTTTCTTCACGTTACGTTAGATCAATTGATAATATTTGTTGATGCTGACCATCGGTCGATTGAGGGCTTTTATGTGGAAACTGTGTGCTGACTTTATTTAGAGGCAGCCAACACTTGTTTTTTTTCTCTGTGACACAGTTTTTAATTACTTTATCACCATCGTGCCTTATTTTTTATGGAAGAATCAAAAGATTGATTGAAGTAAGTATGACTTCACTACCCAACACCTGGTGAAGTCATATTTAGACTTCAGCTGTTTCCCAAGAATCAAAAGATTGATTCTTTGCTTATCATTTGTTGATTTCAAGCATCTTTGGCTTGTAAGAGAAAGGGAATTGTACATTCTGAAAGTTCTTGTGTGCTCTGTGAAAGAAATATTTGGTGCGGGGTGCAGAAGAACTGTTAGTCTATATTAGACAAACTAATGTTTTCTTGGCCTTTTCACCAAGTTTGAATGTTCAAAGTGTTGTTGAATCTATCCTCAATGAAATTTGATGGTAGTTCCTGGCGAATTCATGGTTTCTTTGATGAATTAATTGGGCAGTCACTCCAGCCATAAAGGTTCACATCAAATGCTGATTTAGTTTTGCAAAGAAGTTCAACATCTATTTCATTGGTTAATTCTCTTTGATTCGTGAATCATTTCTTGGCTTGTGAATTTATCATATGTGTAATCTTCATCCATGTTTATCTTATGCTTTATTTTATTTCGTGTATGTTCATTTTGGTGGTGGCTTTTGAATCATTATGATATTGTCCTGAAGAATGGTTTGTGAATATTAAAACCTTCTCTTTTGTTGTTATGTTCTACAATTGATTTCTTTCATTACACACCTTCAGATGAAAAGGCAGTTTCTGCCAACAGCAGAAGTGACAAGAGTGAACAATCATCCAATGAGCCACAAGTAAAACAGAAGACTTCCCCATCACCAGCGATGGGGATTCCTGGAAGTCCTTTTGACTTTTCTGCTCTCTCAGGAGTTCTCAATGTATTCTACTCTCTTTCTTCCATTAATTTCATCACCCAGAATGTTCTTACCTTCTTGATTTGGTCTTATCGATTTCATGTTATCTGTGGAACATATTCATTGAAAAATCACATCTTTTTTAATATACTTCGAGAACTAAAGTTGGCAGTCCTTATATATACTGTTTTGTATTTTTAGTATGATATTACAACCGAATCACGAGAAAAAAATACTACTCATGTTCTTATGGACATGTCTAGAGTTTCCCAACGATATTATTATTTTAGGAAAGAATTAACGACATTTACCTTAGTGATGACGAATGAAGTTAGCATTCCTGAAATAGGGATTGCTCATCATCATCACCATTCCTGAAATGACAATTTTACCTTGAGGATATGGACCGCACCATGCTATTATTTCATACACCATGGTTACATAACAGCAGTAATAGAAGATTAATACCAAAGAAAGTACTTGATTCTTATGAGAAGGCATGTTGGGATAAAGGGTTTCTCCCAAAAGATTACTCCAATTCATAATTACATATGCTAAGTAATGGAAAAACTATTTCCAACAAGTCCTAGAAGAGTTGAACTATGGGCTATAGAAACCCTAAGCATCCGGGTTCTTAGCACTAGGATTATATAATCAGCCCTGGATTAATGCTAAAGGCACATGCTCACCGGATGACTTCAAAAAGACCTCATAAGATAAATAATTGGGCTTTAGTCTGGCCCCTTATGGGCTGCACTGACTCAATATGCTCCTGCATCGAAAGGACTTCACAGACTGTCTTCTTTTGTCTACCATCCTTTTGATACAGAAAATTCCCATCTCTTCTACCATCATCATATCAATATACCTTTTTCAGTTTTTAAGTTACTTAGCACTCTACTGCATGCTGTGCAGTTTATGATTTATAGAACTTTCTCTTCAATCTTAGATGAATATGAGCATCATTAGTTTGGATCAGTAGTGTTTTCCTGCCACACTGAGGGCAAAACGACTGGCTGTTGGCTACATAATGGGCTTTCAAATCGGGCACTCGTTAAGCACAGACACGACCTTTCTTGGGAGTGGTCAGGACAGGGTCAGTTTTTTTTTTTCTTGGTTTTACTGGGCTTTTGGGCCATCCTTACACCTTCACACTCCCACTTTGCACTTAATGTTTCCTGGATCACATTTATAAGGTTTCTCTTTTATCTCTTGATCTTAAATATAAAATGATTCTATTCTTGGTTCTCAAAGGAGGCTCTCATTGACTGAAATAACGATTCCTAGAAACTAGTCTGTTCAATATCTTTCATATTTTCGCTTTATTTGTTTCACAGTCCATGCCATTAGTCATGAAACAAGATATTCTGCATGCGTGACTACTTGAAATGATTTTGCAAGCAAGAGTTTCGTCTTGTGGTTTGCCTTGATATGTTACTGAGTGAGATTTAACAATGAATTCATTGTATAACTGGTACCATATACATGCCCCATAGTGTATGACATTTTCTAATAACACATATATCTAAAGGCAATACTATTTTTATGCAGAACAAGTCTTCCATATCAGGATTTCCTTTTATTTTTATTTTTCTATTCTATTTTTAGATGTATTTTCTCTTTTTCGTGTTTCTGTTATTAACCTTTCTGTAAATACCAGAAAGGTTGTTAGACGCCAATATAAATATTGGCGTACTTCCCTGAGAAGGGTTAGGTCAGTTTTTTCTTTTCCTACTTCCGCTGTATCTTGAAACATGGTATTAGAGCTTTCTCTCTGATCCTGCAAGAAGACCGCCGACGGAAGATCAACCAACCTATGTGAAGGCAGTATCGCTAGGTGATTATCTTTCTATCTGCAGTACCTAAAACATGAGGTTTCTTGGTCGTAAACAGACCAATGGATTCCTTGGAGAGTCATACACCATCATCGTTTTTTGAAGGTGGCAAGACAACTGTAAATACAACATTGTCATTTTCTGACAGTGGCAGACATCTGCGAATACACCATTCTCGTTTCTTGATGGTGGCAGTCATTCTTAGTTTCTTGAACAGAAACTATTATTCGTACCACATCAGGGAATCTCTATTTGAGATTTTTTTTCTTTGGCTATTAAAGAACATGGAGACAAAGTCCAGTGAATCTTCCTCCTCTAGCCCAAGACAATCATTCAAAGTAATTAAGGTATGTTCAGACTTACCTAAAATTGCTGAGAGATTCCGATTTGATGGAATCAATTTGCTACAATGGACATCGTATGTAGAACTTATTCTACGTGAGAGAAATCTGGATCATCACTTGATGCAATCCTCGCCAAGTATTGACAACCTAGGATATTCTCAATGGAACGAAGAAGAAGCACTTATTCAATATTGGATGCTGGACAATATTTCATCAAAGATAAGTGATATATTTCTTTTTCTGAAATCTGTGAAGGAATTATGGGACAAAGTTCGTCGTGTTCACTCTACTAAACATGACGAATCCTAAATTTATAGATTAGTACAGAAATCTCTAATCTTGGTACAAGGAACATTGACTGTTCTGGAATATGCTTGCGAATTAGAATCTATATGGAGAGAAATCGACCACTACAGACCAATCAAGAATCCTGATGCTGAAGAAAGAAATTACATCATGAAAGACAGGTTATATAAGTTTTTGATGGGACTAAATCTAGAGTATGAGACTCTAGTAAATCAAATCGTTGCTCGAGAAGTAGTATCAGATATTGAAGAAGCAATTGCATTAGTCAGACAAGAAGAAAATACTAGAAGTTTGAGAAATGATTTAAAGATAGAAAATGTTGCGTTCAGTGCTCTCAAGAGTAAAGATAACTCTGGATTTAAAAAGGGGAATGGTAAAGTACCATTCATCAAAGGAGATCCCAAGATTGATCCAAAGGCACACCTATTCTGCACGTATTGTTAGAAAAATCATCATACTAGGGAAACATGTTGGAAGATCCATGGCAAACCATCGAGTTATGGTAAGTTGCATTTGGCTAATGCTCAAAATGAAGATGGTGTTATCCCAATGATACAAGGAGGAATTAGTCAAGATGGATCGACTTCCTCTCAACTTTAAGAGATTGGAAAACTTAGAGAAGAAATTGAACAGCTAAGGAGCATGATCAGCTCCACTTACCTCACACATGCTAGTAAGCATTTTCCTAAATGTTTTTCATTATGCTTAAATACATCATCATTAGCATCACCTTCACCCTTGAAAGTATTTTGGATCATTGATTTTGGAGCTATTGATCATATGACACCATAGACATCACTATTTATGACATATGAGGTCTGTACCAATAATCAAAAAGTTATTATTACAAGTGGAGATTTATTACCTGTAGCTAGCATTGGATCAATTCATCTTGAGAAATTAGGGTTATTAAGATATGTTCTCTATGTACCAAGATTGAATACACATCTATTGTCATTGAGAAAATTGGGCAAAGACTTGAATTGTCTAATATTATTTGACTATGACTTATGTTTCTCCTATGACAAGACCTCGGGCAAGAGGATTGGGCATGTTAGAGCACGGGATGGACTCTATTACACATGGCATATGGACAAGACATTGTTGACGAATTTTAGTCCAAATATTTTAACTTTTATGTCTGCTTCTCCCTTGAACAAATTGTTGTTGCTGCATTGTCGTTTAGGACATCTATCCATAAAAGTACTTCGATACTTGTTTCCAAGATTATGTCGTACAATTGGTGACTCTACTTTCATATGTGAACCTTGTCAAATGGCTAAATAGCGACGTATTTCATTTCCCTCCACTGGAAATAAAAGTGAATCCCCTTTTTATAGAATACATTCTGATATATGGGGTCTTTCATCTGGTGGTGTTAGGGACTTTAGATGGTTTATCATCTTTGTAGATGATTGTATTAAGTTCACATGGATTTACCTAATGAAAACAAAATTAGAAGCCATCAGTGTTATTCCAAAGTTTATCAAGCTAATTCAAAATCAATTTAGTATAACCCCTAAGAAATTTAGATCAGATAATATTAAAGATTTCTTCAATTCTATTGTCTCCAATTTCTTTGCTAAGGAGGGTATTATTCATGAATCTTCTTGCCCATATATGTCCCAACAAAATGGGGTAACGGAAAGAAAGATTGGGTAACTGCTGGAAATATCAAGGGCTATCATGTTTAAAGCCCAAGTGTCGAAGTACTTAAGGAGTGAGCTAGTACTAACTGTCACTCATCTTGTTAATCGTCTCCCATCAGAAGCACTATTATTTAAGACCCCCAAAGCCTTATTACAAGGTCATTATCCAACTGTGCAATATGGACCAGATTTACCTCTTCGAGTGTTTGGGAGTATTGCATACATCCACCAATCTCATAATAGACTTTCTAAATTTGCTCCAAGAGCCATAAAGGCCGTTTTTGTGGGCTATTCCAATATACAAAAAGGATATAAATTTTATGACCCAAGATCTAGAAAAATTATTGTGATGATTAATGTCACATTTGATGAAAATAGTATGTATTTCCAGCAGACAACAGCTCAAAAATCTAGTTGTAGTATTCTTGTGCCAAAAAAACACGATTTACATATTAAGATTCTCAAGGAGAATGAAGCTCCTGAAACAATATCAGCACTTCCATCACATATTGAGATTCTCAAGGAGAATGAAGATCTTAAAACAATATCAGCACCTCCACCTGCACCTCCCAATAGATTTGGTTGAAATTATTATCAGAGAAAGTCAAAGACAATTAAAGGGAACCATGAACAAGATCTACCTGATTTGGTAGATGCCCATAAAATCCTTGAACAGGATCTGCCTGATGCAATAGATGACCATGATTCTACTATTGAATGTGACAGATCATTGATTGACCAACAATATGAACATGATCTACTTGATGCAGAAAATGCCCATGAATAGGATCAATAGAACCTTCCTATTGCTCAAGGAGATGAAATCTGCCCTATTGCTCTTCGCAAAGAAACTAGAAAATGTACAGAGAAGAAGGTATATCCATCATGTAATTATGTATCATATCATCGTCTATCTCCACAATATAGGTCATTTTTGTCAGCTATTGATAAACATGATATCCCTCAAAATGTTGATGAAGCTTTAAAAAACCCCATATGGAAAAAGGCAATGGATGATGAGATGTTAGCTTTACAGAAAAATCAAACTTGGGAACTCATGTTGCTTTTTAAAGGGAAAAAAAGTGGGTTGTAAATGGCTATATACCATTAAGTATAAATCTGATGAGACTGTCGAGCGTTTTAAAGCTCGGTTGGTGGCAAAAGGCTTCACCCAATGTTATGGTATTAATTACATGGAGACTTTTGCCCCAATCGCGAAGATGGAAATAGTTTGGATATTAATATAATTAGTTGTGCATTATGGATGGTCTTTGTTACAATTTGATGTGAAAAATGTATTTTTGTATAGAGAAATCTCAGAAGAAATATATATGGATCTTCCACCAGGGTACAAAGACCCAAATGATACTCTAAAAGTATGCAAACTTAAAAAGGCATTATATAGATTAAAATAGTCACCAAGAGCTTGGTTTGGCCGCTTAACCAAAACAATGCGAGCATTGGGGTTCAAACAAGCCAATGGAGATCATATCTTATTTTGTAAACGATCGAGTTTAGGAATAATGACAATCTTACTAATATATGTTGATGACGTGATTGTCACTGGAGATGATATGCAAGAAATCACTTCTCTTCAAAAACAATTGACAGCTATTTTTGATATTAAAGTGTTGGGACAACTAAAATACTTCTTGGGAATTGAGGTAACCTACTCTCGTAGAAATTTATTCCAATCTCAAAGAAAATATATTATAGATTTACTCAAACATACAGGTATGAGTAATTATAAACCAGCAAATACATCAATTGAAGCAAAGCACTGTATTGGGGCTTCAAAGGAGAGCAATTAAATAGACAAGGGGTCTTATCATCAGCTAGTGGGAAAATTAATTTATCTATCCCATACTAGACCAGATATTGCTTACTCAGTTGGAGTGCTAAGTCAATATATGCATAACCCTAAGTAAGTGCATCATCAAGCTGCTCAACGAGTCTTAGCCTATCTTAAAGGAACAATTGGCATAGGAATCCTACTTAAAAGAGAAGATTCTCTTACAATAGGCATCTATACTGATGCTGATTATGCTGGTTCAGTTGATGATAGGTGCTTTATTACTGGGTATTGTTTTCTCATTGGAGGAAATTTGGTTACTTGGCGAAGCCAAAAATAAAGAGTTGTAGTTTGTTCAAGTGCCGAAGTAGAATTTAGGGCTATGGCTCTTGGGATTTGTGAAGGTATTTGGATAAAGAGTGTACTAAATGACTTACAAATACTAATAGAAGGTTCAATTACCTTGTACTGTGACAATCAGTCTGCAATAAGTATTACACATGACCCTGTTCAGCATAACAAGACCAAACACATTGAAGTAGACAGACATTTTATTAAAGAGAAACTTGAATCAAGAATGTTTTGCACAGAGTATGTCTCATCGACAAGTCAATTGGCTGATATATTAACAAAGGGCATTTCTGTAACAGAGTTCTGCAAACAAAGGAGCAAGCTGGGCATGAATGGTATCCATGCACCAGCTTGAGGGGGATTGTTACGCAGAACAAGTCTTCCATATCAGGATTTCCTTTTATTTTTCTTTTTCTATTCTATTTTTAGATGTATTTTCTCTTTTCATGTTTCTGTTATTAACCTTTCCGTAAATACCGGAAAGGTTGTTAGACGCCAATATAAATATTGGCGTACTGCCCTGAGAAGGGTTAGGTCAGTTTTTTCGTTTCCTACTTCCACTGTATCTTGAAACAACTATCAGCAAGAAATTGAAGGGAGATGTAGATGTAAATTGTCAGATGTGGAAGGGGGACCATAAATTGAAGGGCAATGCAACTATTGAATTAAATACCAAGATGATATTGATGTGTATCATGTTTTTTAATACTTCTAAGCTATTATGAACCATATTAAAGTTATGAAATTAGGTATAAGACATTGAATTTGTCATTCAATAAATATAATACTATCCTATGCTGTTGACTGGGGAATATTCTGTTTTTTTTCATTGTGGCTGGAAGTTGTCCAGAATTCAAATAAAGAGCCAGATGCTGTTACTAGCTTCTATCTCCTATCCGTGCTCTTTTCACGGTATACTCCTTTGGTGCCAATTTACTTTTAGTGACCACCTAAATACAAAATTTTCTGTATGATTTTATATTTTGAAGGACCCATCAATAAAGCAGATGGCAGAGAAAATAGCTCAGGATCCTTCATTCACCCTGATGGCTGAACAACTCCAGAGAAGTATCCAAGTTGGCAGTGAAGATGCAGTCCCTACCATGGATCCACAGCAATACATCTCAACCATGCAGCAACTCATGCAAAATCCTCAGTTCATGAACATGGCGGAGCAACTGGGCAATGTTCTAATGCAGGTGCAACATTTCCCTTGATGTTTATGATATCATGCTTGGGCTTCATTAGCTTTGGTTTGCTTTGAACGGATTCCCAGTTTCATTGTGGATATACCGACTTTGTCTATTCTTTAAACCGTCGAGCCTAATTTGAATCTCTTTTTCAAGGATCCTTCCATGTCTAGGGTACTGGACAGCTTCAACAATCCTTCTAGTAGAGAACAACTTGAAGAACGAATTTCTCGCATCAAAGAAGATCCAGCACTTAAGCCTGTACTAGATGAGATAGAGTCTGGAGGCCCAGCTGCGATGATGAAGTAAGTGATGTGAAAATTTTCAGTGGTAGTCTCATGAAGATTAAGCTGCTATATTATCTTTTACCCTTTTGGCTTTAGGTATTGGAACGATTCTGAAGTTTTACAAAAGCTGGGTCAAGCTATGGGCATTGGTGCTTTGGGGGATACTGCAACATCAACTGAGCTTTCTGGATCAGGGGAAAGAGAAGAAGTTGAATATGAGGATGAGTCTGTTGTTCATCATGCTGCCAGTGTTGGCGATGTAGAGGTATTATTGATTATTCACAGGAAGACCATTTATTCTTCGTGCACTCTTTTTTTCTGTCTAGAATGTGAAATAAGGGCTGAAATTATGAAGGATCCTGACTTTTAAAAATGAAATAATCACCAATTGGTTTAGTTTCAGGACTTTGTGAGCTAAATGAAATTCATTAATTGTTCCTTTTCCCATAGGCATTAAAAGGATATGTGGAAGGGAAGTAGAATAACTGCTGTCCAAGCAGCTGGTGGAGTACAATCTCTTGCCATAAAATTCAGTGTTGACCTTCTATGGATAAGAAAGAGAAAAAACTGAGAGCAGCAAAACGTGTATATGGAGCCAACTGATGTTTTCTCGTTGTGATTTTTTTTGTCCTGACAGTCATTGGTGGGCCATACATATAAGAACCATATGAAGCAGGTATCCTAGTGCTGATCATATGTCGTGGATAGGGTCATTTCCTGACATTTCGTGGATATGGATTAAAACGTGCAGTTTTAATCCTTGTCATGTATTTTAGGAGCCTGAAATCTCTCACAGATAAAACCAGATTTACCTGTCCATTATGAATATCCGGCTAACCATCCAAAATCTTTAACTAATTTCGTTCTGCTTCACGCAAGTAATTTGAAGCAATTCAATTCACAAACCTTTGTGCGGGTAAAAGGGTCTGAGGTGCTAACCTTACTAGATCTTACCGATGGTATCTTGATCACACAAGCACCTGATGAATAAACATCGATGCAGAAATGAAGAGCTGCCCTTGATGAAACACTTATTGAGATTCCTTGCTGGTGAAGAAGTTGCCATTGGTTTTGCCTAGAAGACCAAAATTAGCAGTAGGACCATGCGAACCTTCCTTTATCTGGTCTGGTAGGAAGAATTAGATGGGGGGCTGGTATGTGCTGCAGGTTACAGGAAGGCCATAGCAGGGCACAGAAACTTGGACAAAAGTTGGAAGATGTTTTATTTCTAGAAAAAACCATAAGCTTAGCTTTGGCAGAACACTTGATTTTCCATTGTGTACGTACCCTATTTTTTTCTTTGCAGGTGTTTACCCTTCCAGACTTATTCTCTATGTTGAGGCCAGATTGATCACAACTATAATACCACGAACATGCTTTGATCTGTTATAAACAATTAAGATAAGTTGTGAACATAAGTTTCAGCCTGTTGAGATTTCTTTCTCTAAGCGGGCCAGATCTTGGGTCTTGTATATTTGAATGAGAAATCAATGAAGCTAACAAGTATATCTCTGTAATACAGAGCATATGTGAGGGAAAACGGAAGCCATCATAACAACCACATTGGATCGTAGTTATTAGGTCTGATCTGGGTTACTGGAGATCTGTTCTTAATTTCTAGGAACTGGTCCCTTTGAGAAACTCTAATCTCTTGCAACTTGAGGAATGTGGATACCGTATCATTTTGCTTTGGATTTCTTTTCAGAAATGTCATTTTCATCATTATGCATGCTAATCTTTGAGGTGTTTTTTTTCATCTCGGAACTGACTTATCCACTTTAATCTTAAGGACTTTATTAAAATAATTTATAAATGTCACACACCTGCTAAGTAATCGTGTACGTTTTGTGGCTTATTTTTATCTCATTTCATGAAGATCTGTTTTAAAGGTGTATTTTGTCACTATTGTCTCCTTCAATCTTCCTTATTTTGAATAAGAGCGGAAAACTTATTCGTCATATTTATCCTAGAGGTACAAATTGTTTGATGTTTTCCGTGTACTTCAGTTTTTGTTAAATATTCTCTTTACATGTTTTTTTCAAAGCTCGGCCTTCCTTTCAAATCTTCGGAAGCAAGGTTTGTTTTGTTCACATTGTCTGATCTTCCTGTAAATCTTGATTCGTTTGGTTAAGCTTGTTGCCTTGCATAGTTGAGGGGACCTATTCATGAATATGTGGTAATTGCATCTTACAAATTTTGCCAATAGTCGGTTGACTCCATTGAACATTTTGAAGTTTGTTGATAAAATGGTTTTCTCTTACTTTTTTCTTTTTTGGAGGTTTTGGGGGGATTGAAATGGCCCATAGGAAAGTCATGAGGTCCTGGTTTAATACTCCTTTTTAAAAATCAAATTTGGCTTATGCTTGTATACAACTGAATCTACTTAACTTATGCTACTTCTAAACTGAAAAGTTTATATTTTTTTATGTTCATGGTTAAATCAGGGGTTGAGGAATGCACTTGCTGCTGGAGCAGACAAAGATGAAGAAGATTCAGAGGGAAGGACAGCTTTACATTTTGCCTGCGGTTATGGGGAGGTAAATAAGTTTGTGAACTCTCAATGCTGGGTATGCTGAGGTCAAAAACATTTACTAACTTTTACTGCCATGTTTGTTGGCGAAAATTTTCATGTTGCATTATTTGCCCTTTGCTCTTTCTCCCCTATAAAAGCTTATTAGGAAACTATTATGCTGGCTGTAGTGATAATACGTAGCGAGTTGCATTCTTATTTACGTTACATGCACCATTAGTCTGTATGAGGCTAATGTTGATGCACATATTGCTTCTTCATTGTTTTGCTGTTACCTGGTTAATTGGTCTAATGAATTGGAACTCGTTTTCAAGGATTCCTCAACGAAGAAATTTTGCTCATCCACGTGGGTTTGATTTCATTTAGCCAACTGATATGGACCACATGCTTCGTTTCCATTTAAAAATGATGAGTTTATTGTGTGAAACAAACCAATAAACAACATATGGGTTCAAAAATGCCTTTGGATGGAATTTTTATGACAATTCGTTTATGTCTAAGATATTTCCTTTGAATTGAGTGAAATATTTTATCAGGATGAGATATGATGGCTACTCCTTTATGCATAGTATCAAATATGGCATCATATGCTTGTGTGCTTTCAAGGTAGTAAGAAGATACATATGCTAGTAAATTGCCTTCTGCTTAGAGTGCTTTGGACATTACCATGAGCATCTCTTATATGAAAAATCCTGGATCTTAAAATTACATTTTCCTAACATAGTTTGGTAAAATGAAATTCAAAACTCGAAATTCATTTGGGAATCTTATGCATTTATTTTTCAAAAAGTTTTTGAATGGTAAACTGACTTTTGTGATTCAAGAAGGCCTAAAAATTAAGCGCCCCCAGACAGGGTTTACAAAAAAAGAAAGTGAAAATATAGTAACTGGCAGATAAAGAAATTCCAAAAAAATGTCTAACAGCCCCAAGCAATCGGAAGAGTATATATATTAAGGAAAATTTATTTAGGAACATATCGTTGAAAATATCTCATGTTACTCATAACAAGCTTTCAGGCTCTTAGGGAAATTCCCTGCAGTGTTAGAGGTTTTATGAAGACCACGGCAATTGCTTCTTATAGAGACGATTTGAAATTTCATCTCTCAACACCCACAGGTGTGTGGGAGTTGAGTACGGGGATTTTCCCTCCTGCCTGCAGTG
Organism: Spirodela polyrhiza; assembly: GCA_024713555.1. Taxonomy (NCBI): domain Eukaryota; kingdom Viridiplantae; phylum Streptophyta; class Magnoliopsida; order Alismatales; family Araceae; genus Spirodela; species Spirodela polyrhiza. The sequence goes on from CM046540.1 coordinate 2,879,840, forward strand.
CAGCCGCTGCTTACCACTGTCTCAAGGATGATAAGACATGGGATCTGAAGAGTTTGTGCAAAAATGGCCTGTCTCCGTGGTCATTCATTGGTTTCTGATGGTGGTTCTCTGAAACTTGCGTTGAACTAGAAAAATTGACATGACTGCAGTAAGCTTGCTGAACATTTTAACCCCTAGCTAGAGCTGCAATTTCCCACATTCTATCTTGACTCAAAAATAACGTTTTTAATCAATTGGGTTCATAGCCGCCCCAGCGGTTATGCTTGACAGAAAGTTTGTAGCTACATTCTCCTCGCCCACAGGGACATCGAGAGCCCCGCCTGGCCTGAGGGGAGGTTCCTCATCCACCATCTTGAGCACAAGCCCAGATCGTGATTTGTATGTCATTTCCTAATTCGGATTGGGGGTTTGATGTTCAGTCAAAAATGATGTAATTGACTGTTCAATTTCGTACAAATGCTCTGGGTTTAACTTTGGGTGATCTTGTCCAGTGAGGGTCATGATAGCTTGATATTTGGGGTTCCAGGTCCAATGTGCTCAGATTCTCCTCGAGGCTGGGGCTGCAGTGGATGCTCTGGACAAGAATAAGAACACTGCTCTCCACTATGCTGCTGGTTATGGCCGAAAGGAATGTGTCGCTATTCTACTTGAGAATGGGGCTGCTGTGTAAGTTGCAGATGGATTACCTTATCTCGGTCACCTCTGATGCAAGCTCTCCATGGTCTCTCCTGATTGATTTATTCTTCCATTTTCAGCACCCTGCAGAACTTGGATGGGAAGACACCACTTGAGATCGCTAAGCTGAATGATCAAGATGAAGTGCTCAAGTTGCTCGAGAAGGATGCCTTCTTGTGATGATGATGACTCGCTAGATAAAAGTTCTATTTAGAGAAATTGGAGATTGTGTGGTATCTTCAACTTCCCTGATTGGCTTGGGAGAAAATGGTTTTAACTGACGATTTGTGGGAGGTGGGGGGAGAGGGGATGGGGAGGGTGCTGGGGGCGGATTCAAAGGTCGTTAAAATCATCCATTATGGACTCATTGAACATATTTTGTTCTTCTTGACTTCTGCTACATCAGCGAAACATAACATTCAAAGCTAAGCTCTCATGGAGCATAAAGTTTGAGTTGAAAGCTTGAACTTCGTGTAATAGTACTAATGAATAATCTGGTGATCTTAATTTAAACAAAGAGGGTTAAGAAACGAATTTCCCAAATTTCATTTTTTACATAAATATAATTTTATAATTTTTCTGAGGTCCAACAGCCATTTGTAGTTATTCCAACGGTTGCCTACAAATTGTTGAATATTTGTAGCGTAAGGCTCAATTACTATGGTGCTTTTTCAAATTTTCAACTTTACATTTTTTCTTTTTTGCATTCCACGTTGAGTCAACTCATTTTGGCAAAGTATAAATTGTAAACAAAGTACATTCATATGATCTCAAGTTTTTGTATGACTTTGTCATAAATTGGTGCTGCATAATCACAATTTTTACCACCTTAGTTTGGTCATTTATTTGAGAATAACTTGTATTCCAAAATTTAAAGGATAAATCAGAGTATATTATAAGCGCAATAAAAGTTTTGTATTTCAATTAAATTTAATGTAATGTTGGACCCTAAGCTAATGAATTACTTTGAAAAATAACTTATTAACGTTTATTAGATCATTTATTTTCCTGTAAGCAATAAGGTGCATCTTATTAACGAAGCAATCAATACATAAAGACAACGTTTATTTCTTGTTGTCCACTTTGCAGCCCAAATGAAATCTATATACATGTCTTTCCATGACGTTTAAAACATGTTAACTATAACATATTTGATATCTTTTGATGTATCAAATGTTTTAAAGAATTATAAAATCCTAAAATTGGTGACACCATTTAATTAGTGTGAGTTATCTATGTGATAATAGAACAAAAGTTGACTCTATAAGTAATTGTCATTGTGTTTCAGAAACTTTCTTTCACCACCACATATATCCTATATTTTAGACGATGAATGTTTATGTTATTAAAGGTTTTGAACTTTAAATTTGTGTATATTAAGCAATAAATGAATTTTTAAATGATCTCTAGATGCGTCTTAGGTGTGTAGAACATGCAACCATACGCACAATTAAGAAAGTGAAAAAACTAGAACTAGTTAAATGGATGCCAAGTATGAAATCACAAAAGGAATATAATTGCAGGACTTATATCATGGGAAACATATTCAAAAAATCTCACAAATTAAAGGATAATATTTTGACCATACAGCCCTTAGAAATTAGAGATGATCATGGAGTAGATTTGAAGTGATCATGAAAGAAAAATTTAGAATTTAAGATTTCCTAAATCTATGACACGGATGGAATATTGCCTGAGTTCTTGTGTAATAAGTCCATAGTAAAATAAAGAGAAAGAGCATAACCTTGTTAGATATTTGCAGGGAAAATCAGTTGAAAACTATTTTTCAAAATACTTCTTGATAGAAGTATTTCATAGTGAATAAAGTAATAGTTAGACCTCTACTCAAAAGAACACTATATTATGAAATTGAACACTAAATATCTTCAGCCATTCAGATTTAAATCTCATATCATTTTAATGGAAAGGAGGGGAAAGATAAATTTGATCCAAAAGGGTTGATGAAGTTATATTTCTATGATATTTAGATTATTCTTGAGCATATAAGTTTTAATAAGATTTTGTCTGATTTGATTGGGTTAACCCTTGGTTTGTCACACTTTCTATCTATGGATGATGATGAATTGAGAACCGTTTGTAGGCCAACATATTTCTCTTTCCTCATGTGGGTTGGCACTTTTAGTAGATCGATACATGGGCTAGCACACTTTATCTTTTCCCTTTTTTATTTTAAATAATTTCATTTTTTGTGATTTAATTTAGATTGATGCTTTTTTATTTATTGACATCTATTTTCTTTATATGAAACTTCACAAACATATTATTGATACAAAAAAGTATGTTTAATGACTTTGATATTGATTCCTAATTTATTGTATTAAAATATATTTCATATAAACTTTTTGTTCTATCGCTATGTGATTAGCTATTATATCAAAATTATTATGCCAAATAAGGTCCTTAAAAATAAGTTACTTGACCTCTCTTTCTTTAATTCTCAAAGATTTTATTTATCTTGTTATTTTGATACTCTTGGTAAACTTTATTAGTCACTAACTGTCTAGGGGTTATCCTAACTTTAACTACTACTTTTCTCAAATGCTAAACGCTCATCATCTAGGCTTACTGCATTTTTCAGAGGCACTAAACTCAAACTATTTGAGAATCTCCTAACCCAAGCTATGTATGTTCTTTTTAGATGCATCTAAAACTTTGACAAAGAAGAAACTCTACCTATCTTTACCTTTTGACTGTCATCACTGATCTAGCCACCTTCAAAACTCCAAAACTTTCTCTCCCAAAGTGAGAAGATTATTTTCCTTTCATACAACATGCTTCACAGAATTGAAACTAACCTTAGTTCCATTTTATTGGAACAAATGAGGGAAACCTTCAGGCAACTGATCACTCTACCTCTAGCTCTCATTGTCACCCACATTCTCCTGGACTTTTGGGTAGTTCCCAGTGGTAAGAAGCACTTACTCTCACAACCTCAATGATCAACGCACTTCCATTGGGATAAATTACATTCCTTACAATGATTACTAGATTCCATGCTATCCTAATTCTTTTAACAAAACCTCTTGATCATCATCAGCTAGTCACTAGACATTTCTTATCCATGACACAATTTTTCATTCTTCTCACCAACCTGGTCTTCACTTCCTCCTCAACAGAGATCTTTGTATTATTTTTAAATATTTCATTATTAGTATGTTTGAACAATTTTTTAATCACAAGTTTTATCATTACATCATTCAGATATCTATGACTAAGAAACATTCATAAACCAAGCTAATTTTTCAAAGATTTTGTAAACATAAAAAATGCACCATTTTGGGTTTAATGATTTTGATGTTGAAAAAAATAATAAAAAATATATTTTAATAGACTAACCAAACAATAAATATCTAAATCTTTAAATTTAATTTTATTTGTTATAAAATATGTTTTTAAAATTTAAATAAATTATTTTGTATCAATATAAATTAAATTATGATAAATTAATTTAATTTAGAAGAAACACAAGAGGAGGGAAAAAGTGTGTTAACTCATGTCTTGTCCCACTAAAATGGCATTTGACCTACTCAAGGAAAGAGAGATATGTAAATACACAAAGATGTGTCACCCATTATGGTCTTGAGAGAGAAAGTGTGTCGACCCATGGGTTGACCTAGTAAAACTAAACTATATCAGGAGATAAAAAATAAAAACATTAATAAAAATTTCGGGTGTATGAAATTTCAAACAATTTGACGTACAGTAGAAGACCTTTGACATATGTTCACAAGTCAGAAACATCAAAGATATAATAGAAAATATTTGACTGAAACATCTTAGTAAAAAGATGGACAAATTGACATGTTGATAACTTGACAATTGTCTCATAATGTAGTGCAGTAGCAGGTCAACCCAAATAATTTTGATTGATCATAACTCAGTTCTTTTGACTGTATTAATAACATTTTGTAGAGCTCTTAATTATTTTGCTTGAAAGATTCACTAGCTTTTTCTACATATATCAAAATAGATGAGAAAATTCATTACTTACTTTGATACCCAAAAATTTTCTACAATGATCAAATAGCCCACAAAAAGAAGGAAACTACTTTTGGAATCATCACTTCATTATAAGTTAACAGAACCTCTTTTTCTATGTGAAATCACTTTGGGGGAGTGATTTTAATAATTGTAGAAAGGCAATTTAGTGTCTTGGTGTTTGGGATGATAGACCCCTCAAACCTAATGTATAACAAAGTTACTGAGCATGTGGAATTGAACTGTATATCTCTAAAGGAGAATAGTGAAAATAGGAGGAAAAGAGCCAAGTGAAGTAAAGGCAAGGAAAGATCGAAATAATCTTTGTGTTTGACATGTGCTTAATTTAGTGTGTTGTCCTAATATGTTCATTTAATCACTTAGTGTGCCAATACTATTGATCAATATCACTCTATGTTGACCCAACACCTTCTATGTCAACCCACTATATGTGGAATCTTTAAAACTATTAAAACCATATAGAACTCATAAAATCAGTTTATGCCCCTATTGGTATATAATGTACCCTAATAGAGAATCGAAATCTAATAGACTAAATGATTGAAGTCATAAGAAGTGACATATCTCATTACTAATGACAATAAAATTAACTAGATTTATGATACAGAAGATTATGCTATTTTAGTGCACACAGTTTGAAGGTTATCTCATTAGAACATGTTAGAGGACCTTGTCAACTAGAACTCAAGTAAATGATCACGTCATATGAGTTTTTCTTCATGAAACTCAAGTAATTGACAATAACTACAGTTTTAATGAGGAAAAGCTTCAAATAAAAGATCACATCTTATTAACTAAACACAAGGTGATCTAGTACATGATGATTTATTGGGTACATTTTGGAGAAAAGTACTTTGCTTTTTTTTTATTGAGGATTAATTTTTTATATTTACCAGAGTTTATTTTTCATAACACAAAATTGAAAATTTATATTACTTTGTAAAATTTAGGAAGAGAATTCATAATGAACCACAATGTCTATAAAAATATCATAATATATTATGGAAAAGAATTTGAGAATGCCAAATTTGTTGAATTTTATGAGGAAAAAGGTTTTCTAGGGGTGTAAATAGGGAACATTTACTCTTCTAGATTCATGGCTATAAGGGCCTAAATAAATGGGTCTCACTCATCTCATCTAGACTAAGTCCACGTGGGGACCTGAATATTAAGAGTTACCATTCTACTAAACCAAAAAATTATTGCTTGAAACAAGTTCTATAGTTATGTAACTCTAAGCTTCCAAAGTATTTGATTTATTTGATTTCTTATTTTAAAAGCTCTTCATGAGGATATCGTTTCTGCCCTTGTTCAATTTGAGTCTTTGCCCTTGATCTTCATTTCTTCATTGTTCATTTTTGTTTCTCTTGTTTCTTCATTGTTGAAGAAAATGTTCCTTCTATGCTCACTGATTTTTTCTGGTTTTGTAACATTTTAATGAGCTTTTTATGATCCAAAATCAGTCTTTTCAAAGGGGTGGTGCATCCTAATAGGTACCTTTGTTTTTGTTGTTTTGCACCACACCTAACGGTCTTCTTCTCACCTACCTCATGTGTTGACGTATATCAATACCTGAATTAAGACATGCAAAATTACTCAAAAAAATCACAAAAGATTACCCAAATCAATATGATAAAATATTTTAGAGTATGTGAAACACATTTAAGCATTTTCAAATGCCATAATAATATTGAATTGAGCTTGTAATGGAAGATGATGATTATACACGTGGTTTGAATCTCCCAATTTCACAATTTTCCTCAATGACAATCATTTAAATCATCTAAATAGAGAACTGTTTCATATATTTTGTTCATCATAAAAATACCATAACCTCTTAAGGTGAACATGTATATCCCATTGTTTCTCTTGTGCTTTTCACCACCTCAAGAAAAAGGTATATGCCACAATTTCTGGTGTGCTTCAACCCCTCAAGAAAGACGTAGATTCATCAATTTCTATTGTGCTTGAAGACCTCTGTAAAAGTGTAAACCTCATAAATTCCCTTGCGTCTCTTCCTTGATGATTTCTTTAATGTTTTATGTCTAAAAAATATAATCAAACAGCAAATGGATCCGATCTAACAACTCAAACCTTCATCCACATGTTAGTGCAATAGTGACATTTTGTGATCCTTTTTTAATTTTGTATTTTATTATTGTTCATCAACATCAAAATAATTCTTAATGTACTCAAAGATGGAGAGTTGCGTCTAGTTGCCTAAAGGCCAGATTTCTATTTTTTTCCTATTTTTTGCATCATTAAAAGGTGTGCGTTAAAGATAAGGTGAAAAAGTGTTCGAGAGAGAGAGAGAGAGAGAGAGAGAGAGAGAGAGAGAGGGAGGGCCATCTCTTTTGAGTCCAGAGCAGTACCTCTACCGGGTTGACATCTAGTCCTGTCTTGGGTGCCCTTGAACTCGGGTAAGGTCGAAACGATCGTCGAGAGAGATCGGAACCTTCCAAATTTGGAATGCTGACTTTCGGGTGGCCTCAAGAATAATTTAACAATTTAGTTACAACATTTCCGTGGCGAAGCATCCGTCTCTTGTATCCGATTCCAATAACGGGACCTACCTGTGACCTCCATCCCCCTCATTTCTCTCCCCTCCCTCCCCTTCCGCTGTACCCAGCAGCCCGGCCCCCGTCCTCCTCGAAATAATTTCCCACAATCACAAAATCTTTCCTCTTCTGGCTGCCCTCTTGTCTCGGTCCAAAGGCGTTCTCGTCGGGGCAGGGCGGGTGGGAGCTCGAAGGACGAAGGCATGCCGCGGGCGCCGGCAGCTGGCGACGGCGGTCGACGGACGGAGTAAAAGTGTGCGCCCCTTTTCCTCCTGCGTCTCTTCTCCCTTGCTGTGGCTTACGCGTGGTTATCATCAACATTTGCTTGCTTCTCTTTGTCAAAATAAACTCTTTTTTCTTCCGCCAAGAAAGACGAGAGCTTTGCCCATTAGAAAAAAAGGCGCTTGCGCTCAACTCCAGGCCTTCGGAGCAAAGGTGATTCTGTGTCGTCTGCCCCCTCTCCCTTTTCCTCCGCCCGTGGCCTAAGGCAGGGTGATCTCTGGGTAGCCCGCGATTGGATCGGCCTGCGTGGAATCGGTCGATCATAGTGCGATCAGCCGATTCGTTTCTCAAACGCGTGCTTGCCAATCGTTACCTTCCTAGAGGATATTAGGTTTCCCGCATGAAAAATTGGATAGGGACTCTGGAATCTGATCAGAATCGATCCGATTTTTGGGGTCCTTTTTGGCTTCATAATCAATGATACTCTTTACCCCACCCTGAACGCACAAATAACGCTCGAGTTGTTTTGGAATAAAAATTGATCAATTAGATAACTAGAGTTTTATGGGCGGATGCAGCGAGAGATTTTCGGTTCTGGATTTGTTTCGAACTGCGTTGCAAGGGTTATTTCTTTGATAGCTTCTTCTCCCTGTTCTCACCGCGGTCGTAATTTCTGATTCACAGAGCATTAAACCGTGCCCGGCAGAAAATGCTCGACTGTGGCGGTTTCAAGTCTCAGTTAATTGATGGCCAAAGAGAAAAATTTGTAAGGTTTGTAGCCACTGCTCTCGTAAAACGTTTTCTCTCGTCTGATTTGGTTGATTCTTGTTTGAAAATTTGGCTTCGCAGTGATAGCTTTCTTGTGATTTTCTCGACCTCATGATGAACTGGCCAACATAATTTTATTCTAAATGGCGCGTCTGTAATCGCTTTTTGATATCTAGCTGCTACCCTGCCAATTGTTCTTTCATGGCGAACGAACAAATAACAAGCTATGGAAGAATGAACAATTTTTCTTAGATGTTAAAGCTTTGTGATGTTATATTTTCATATGCTCGTCAAAATTTCGTGCCCCATTTTCCACGGAATATTCAACTTTTTCAATCCAACAAGAAGATCGAGATAATCCGACTTCAGAAAGGTGAAGCTTTGTTGGAGGATCCCCATCAAAATGTCCGTTAATCTGCAATCCCACGCTGCGCACAGTCATCTGGCATGTGCCCATGGAAAGTGTTCATCCAGTGGACGAGCGATTCCTTGCTCTGGTCTAACCATCTGCATAGATTTTGCTTGCTGAACCCAGTGATTGCTTCTTTATTTAAACGCTGTTTATCTTCGTGTTCAGCCATACGGGCTGATAAAGGGAGGCAGCCCTGAGAAACCCCGTGAATTGGGATCGATTCCTTGAGATTATTTTCAACGTGTTTAGATGTTTTATCGTGATCTGCGACGAGAATAATGCGGGTACCACTTCGCAGGGGATGATGCAAGATGTTCCCTGCGTCTGTCATTCTTGCCTCCTGCTAGGCCATGCCCATTTTATGAAGCCTGCAAATTCCCTTCCTATGGTTAGATGCTCAAAGTGATCATGATCGTATCTGTTCATCTCCTCTTTCTCTTTATGGAAAAAACGAGACCCATCTCTTCCTGTCTTGGCCTCGGGTGATGCCCGCCTGCCGGGTTCCTTCTGCAGTGTCCTCACTCCTTGCTTGAGTTCTGCCCCATCCAGATTACAAGCTGCCGTTGGCAGGGCGCCACTGAACTTTGCTGCTTGTTCCCAGGCTGGAGGACCTGGACCCTAGGGAGGCTGGGAGGATGGGCCGATGCGGGTTTGGGATTGAGGGGCTGGCCCGCCCGTCCAGGGCTCCGCCGCGGAGGTCCTTCAGGAGCGAAGTGAGGAGGGGGTCTGAAGGGCTCAAGTCGCTGGGGCGGTCGCTCCGCCATGGCGTCTCCCGGGCGGTCTTCCCTGAGGACCTCAATGGGTTAGAGAAGAAGGTGTTCGACCCTCAGGAAAAGCTCCTGCAGTGGTGGAACAGGCTCTTCGTGATCTCGTGCATCCTTGCGGTCTCCGTGGACCCGCTCTTCTTCTTCCTTCCGGTGGTCAACAAGCAGCAGTACTGCCTCGGGATCGACCGGAACCTGGGCATCACCGCCACAACGGTCCGCACCATCATCGACGCCTTCTACCTCGTCCGCATCCATCTCCAGTTCAAGACAGCCTACATCGCCCCGTCCTCGCGTGTCTTTGGCCGAGGGGAGCTGGTGATCGACCGTGCCAAGATCGCCCGGCGGTACCTCAAGTGGCGCTTCATCGTGGACCTCCTCGCAGTGCTGCCCCTCCCGCAGGTGCCGCTCCCTCCTTCCTCGCTCAGTCTCGTTGGAACCATCTCGCCACGGGGAGACTGTAGTTCCATGGCATGCGCCTAGAAGAAGCAAAAACTGCCCACCCGATTTACTGAGAAACTGCGCCATCCCCGCCTGTCAGGTGGAAGAACAGTGCCCGCTCCCGTTGACTTTATATTCACAGATCCGTCAACTTCCTCGCGTGCAGATTGTCGTCTGGAGGTTCCTTCAAAGATCCCAGGGCTCGGACGTGCTGGCCACAAAGGACGCGCTGTTCTACATCGTCCTGATCCAGTATATCCCCAGGTTCTTTCGCATTATCCGTCTCACGTCGGAGCTCAAGAGGACCTCGGGCGTCTTTGCTGAGACCACCTGGGCCGGAGCGTCGTACTATCTCCTGTGGTACATGCTCGCCAGCCACGTAAGCCCCTGCACTTGCTGCGTCGGCATTGAGACCGCCTGCGCTGGGTATGCTGACGGGGGTCGGATGGCCATGTGGCAGATTGTGGGCGCATTCTGGTACCTGCAGGCGGTGGAGCGGGGGGAAGCGTGCTGGCATGAGGCATGTAGCCTTCCCTCTGGATGCGATGCGGGCTTCCTGTACTGCGCGAATCGGGAGGCAGAGAGGGGAGATGATTGGCGGCTCATCGGCCAGACTGTCCTCGACAAGCACTGCAACGCCACCGAGGACAACCCATACTTTAACTTTGGGATTTACACCCAGGCGCTCGCGTCTAGGGTCGTCACGTCGAAGAAGTTCGTCTCCAAGTACTGCTACTGCCTGTGGTGGGGGCTGCAGAATCTCAGGTGAGAAACTCCCTTATGGCTGGGAGTGTCTGGTTTCGCTGTTCTGCAGCCCTTGGTCATCGTGGTGCACCCGGTTTGGCTCTGTTTTTCTGCAGCACGCTCGGGCAAGGGCTCCGGACGAGCACGTACCCAGCGGAGGTCATCTTCTCCATCGCTCTCGCCATAGTCGGTCTCATTCTGTTCGCCCTCCTCATCGGCAACATGCAGGTGATTCTTGCACCCGCCAGCACGCCACACGGTCCCCTGGTGCTCTCGCAATCACGCTCTGTTCTTGTTTCTTTTTCTTTTGCTGCGATCGCAGACGTACCTGCAGTCGCTGACGATCCGACTGGAGGAGATGCGGGTGAAGAGGCGGGACTCGGAGCAGTGGATGCACCACCGGCTGCTCCCCCCAGAGCTCAGGAAACGCGTGAGGCGCTACGACCAGTACAAGTGGCTGGAGACGCGGGGGGTGGACGAGGAGAGCCTGGTGCAGAGCCTCCCAAAGGACCTCAGGAGGGACATCAAGCGCCATCTCTGCCTCGCCCTGGTCAGAAGGGTAAGCCAGCTTCGGTTCCGTTGATGATGCCCCTGGCAGAAGCAGGCGCTTTTCCTGACGGAGGGCGCCGCCCTCCCTTGTTTCTTGGACAACAGGTGCCCCTCTTCGAGAACATGGACGAGAGGCTGCTCGATGCCATCTGCGAGCGCCTCAAGCCCAGCCTGTACACGGAGGAGACATTCATTGTGAGGGAGGGAGACCCAGTTGATGAGATGCTCTTCATCATCCGCGGCAGCCTCGAGAGCATGACCACCGATGGGGGACGCAGCGGATTCTTCAACCAGAGCCTCCTGAAAGACGGCGACTTCTGCGGCGAGGAGCTGTTGACTTGGGCGCTGGACCCCAAGTCAGGGTCAAACCTCCCCTCCTCCACGAGAACGGTCCGGGCGGTGACCGAGGTTGAAGCCTTCGCCCTGATCGCCGAGGAACTGAAGTTCGTGGCGAGCCAATTCCGGCGCCTGCACAGCCGCCAAGTTCAGCATACATTCCGGTTCCACTCTCAGCAGTGGCGGACGTGGGCCGCCCGCTTCATCCAGGCGGCGTGGCGGCGCTACATGAAGAGGAAGGCGGCAGAGCTCCAGCGCAAGGAGGGCCTGGAGATTGCAGAGAGTGTTTCCACTGGCTCGTCCAGTCTTGGTGCCACCATCTACGCGTCAAAGTTCGCAGCCAATGCCCTCCGTGGCGTCCACAGGTTCCGCGACATGAAGACTGCCAGGGAGCTGGTGAAGCTCCAGAAGCCGCCCGAGCCCGATTTCATGGCAGATGTGGCCGATCATTAGCTACAGTGGTTGAATTTGATCGAACTGCGATATGTATATCCATTGTCATCTTGCTGCTCCAGAGCTTTGCTTTCTCGCTCAGATTTTCAGATTGGATCTGCCTGCAAAGAACAATGATTATAGGCAGCGTGGCCCCCCATGTTGTAAAAATGTCCGTTCTCCAATTTTTGTGGAACCCGGAATGCGATTTGGCCTGGGGGATCCTCTCAAATCCGTGGTGATCATATAAAAAGTAGAGCTAATGATATGTTCTTCATGGTCAATTTTTTTTTTTTTTTTGTTTCTGCAAAATGGGTCTTGGCCTCGGGGTATCATGCCAACCAGATATGTCGGTCAAATGCTAGGATCAAGATAGGGCACCCATTAAGTTTCAAAGTCAAGGTGGCGGCTAGGTGGACGGGGACTTGTCGCTTCTTTTATCTGTAAAAGAAAGAAGACATAGACAAAGCCCCTAAACTATGGCGAGGCCTAGATATTTAGTGGAGGTTAGTCAATGGGCTTGACGAATTCCTAGATCTGACACTTTATCTTAGTCGCCATTCCTAACTAAGATCCAACCTGTGGCCCCCCTGCCCTTACTGGGAAGAGCCTTCCTGGAGCTGCTATTAGATTTGTTGAAGAACTTGGCGTAGAAACCCAGTCCAGAAGCGAGGGCCTCCTGGAACGGGTGGGGGGGGGCAAGTGACTAGAAAACGCAGAAACATAGACGATGATGGTTTCGAGGTCAACGGCAGCCGAATTGTCGTTCTGGCGGATTCAGACAGCTCTTGTAGCTTCAAAAGTTATCATCTTTGTTCTTCTCTGACTTCCGCCGCGTTGGACTTCCACTTGGAAGATCTTGCGGCCCGCAGTGATTCGGTCAATGGAGAGAACGAATAGATGATCTATCCCCACATAAGCTCGGTCGGTTACCATCACAGCTCAGGCCGCCGGCAAGAGCTCGAATGGGGGGCAGGAGCATGCTGTTAGATGGTGGGTTTTACATGGCTTGTACTTGGCATTGGCTATGGCTAAGAGAAAAGAACGATGAGGAAGATAGTATGCCGCTGCCGCGTGAAGAACCCATCTTCCAGGAGTGTACAGCAGGTCTAATTCACTACACCGTGTAATCCCTGTGATTCGTCCTCATCTTCAGAGCTGCAGAGTTCTTCATCAGCATCATCATCTTCTTCTTCTTCCTCCTCGGCGCCGTCCTCATCTCCACCGCCTTCCGATGAGCCCTCCCTCACGAACTCCGCTGCGGCGAAGCCGTCGGTCTTCCTCCTCCTGCGTCTGTCGCCATGGCCGGGCGCCGTGGCGGCGTCCATCGCGGCGCTCTGCCGCATGAGGTGGATGTACTGAAACCTCGGCCCCATCAGAGGGTGCTTCTCCACGAGCAGGTCCCTCTTGTACCCCTCTCTGAGCAAAATGGTGTGCGCCCTGATCTTGTTCGACTGGTAGAAGATCCCCGGGTGGTGAACGAGCGCCCTCTTGAAACCTGGCCTCAGGCCCACGGACTCCCCGAGCAGGAGGAGATCATCGCGTTCCGCCTTCTTCCCCACGAGCAGATGGAGGAGCTCGTGGAGCACCCCCACCGTCCACTTTTCCGCCAAGTCGCTGGCAGGGTCTACGCAGCGTCCCGCGTCCTCGTAGGGGGAGAGGTAAGGGAGCCGCTGCCAGTCTTCCACCCACCGCCGGACCTTCTTCTCCAGATCGAATCCACGGGGAAACTGCATGGGGAAGGATAGGGGATCCCCTTTCCTGTACCCACCCATCTTCATGGCCCGCCGCTCCATGAACGACACCGCGAGCTCCTTGTTCCAGCAAACCAGCTCCAGATCGAGCGAACCACTTCCTCTTCCGCCGCCGCCGACGATCTGGAAGTAGTCGGGGTACTCGGGGAGTAGGGAGCGGGCGTAGTCATGGGGAAGGCCCAGGTCCCAGCGGAGGCGGTCGATGACGGCGATTGGGAGGCGCTTGCAGGGGGTGAGCATGAGGAGCCGCAGGAGGCGATCGGCCGTCTCCCCACGGCAGGACTGGTAGACGAGCTGCTCCTCCTCGTGGATGCGGATGAGCTCCGGCGTGGGGAGGATGTGGGGTCTCCGGAGTGCTTCTGACGATGGGGCGGCGGCCTGCTCAACGAAAGCAGATGGGTACTTGCGGATGAACCGAATGGCGCGGAAGGGGAGGCGGAGCTCGTCGCTGCGCTCGGCTATGGCGGAGAGCAGGAGCGAGGAGGGGATAGGAGACACTTCCAGGGAAGGGTTGAGGAGGAGGTTCTTCAACGCGTGCAAGGGGCGAAGGTGCTTCTCCTTCTCGACGGCGTGATCGAGCCCTCGGTCCCGAACCCATTTCACTTTTGCATCCACGAAGGCCGCCGCCCGTACGTCGCAGCAGGGAAGTGGGGCACGGAAGCCGCCGCCGCCGCGGCGACGAAGATGCCGGAGGAGGAGCATCCTCTCCGCCGCCGCCGTCAAATTTGGGGGTTTCTTCCCCAAGGAAATCCCCGTTCCACCGTTGCAGAATACGGTGGCCTAATAGTTCCGGGTCCCCCTCTCTCTCTCTCTCGTTGGTAGGTGGGTCCAAGAATAGGGCTCCATTTGCTTTGGCTCTCTCTCTCTCTCTCTCTCCCCCCGGCTGAAACTTGGGACAAGATGAGAGCCATGAGAAGGGTTTCTCCGGTGAGGTGGGGGCCCAGTCTGAGATCTGTGGCTTATTGAGACGGTAGAAGAAGGGTTAGCCCCTGTTTCCCGCCGGGTTCCTCTCGGGAGACTACCTCCACCGACCGCCGGCAGGCTTTCCTTGACAAGGGATGGGCATTGAATGCCATGAGCTTAATTCCCAAGGGGGCGAGGATGGAGACCATGGCTGGCGTCGGATGCAGGCCGTGGCATGATCAAGATTACGCCGCCATCAGAATGTCTTGGATCAATTCAAGTTCCTCCGCTCAAGTTTCATATGCCGCTTCCTTCCTGAGATCATATTCCCACATTTAAAACAGGCGCTGGCGACCCCCGGAGCCCATCTAGAACATGCGACCGTCTAGAACATTGAGATCCCTCATCAACCTCCTCAACCTCGCCCTCTTGGCGACCGCGAGGTATCTTTCTCTCGGCCCATCTAGAAGGTTGACCCAGATCATCCTCGTGTTCTTGGCGATCACGAAATATCTTTGTCTCGTACACACAGACTTTTCTCGATATAAATATTTACATACATACATATTGCTAAGTGAGTTATTGGGCAGCTTTCCTATGACTTGTCGCATTCCGAGAACAGGTTAAGAAGCCAAGCGACCTGGGCCAGGCTTGGTTCCCTTGAGGGAGACGGGTCGACGGCGGACGCTGTTTATCATTTCGTCGCCACCCAACCCGGGGGCCACAAGGGCTAGAAGAGGCCCCCCCCCCCCCGCCGTCGTCGGACTTCGGCGACCCAACTGCTGCAGCCAAACCAGTCACAGGGTCAAACCGGAGAAGTTGACTTGACTTACGCGGTCAACCGACAACAAATCGCCGGCGCACGAACCGAAGGTGGTCTGTGGGTCATACACGTGTGCTGCTCATCCGCTAGACAAGACCCTGGTTCCTGTGGGCGGGCTGCCCACTGCGGCGGCTGCGCGGCCACGTGAGGAGACCCCGGTCGTCCCCATTCTGGAAACCGGAAAATAACTTGTTCTCCACTCGGAACGAGAGGGGAATAATGTTTCATCTTCTCTTCCTTTGGTCTATCGAAATAGTTTCCCTAAGTTGACACTGCCTGTAGCGTCCGGGGTCCAGCGCTATTTCCTTGTAAGGGTTGATGCACATTATTATATTTTCCTTAACCGTCAAATCTCATTTTATGTGAACATATTGCATGCAAAATTTTGTACAATTTTTATAATTTTGTTGTCAATATATTTATGATGAACTTCATAACAAAACTAATATTCTTGTCTTGAATATCATGTTGAACAACTTAGAGCTGAGCCTAAAAAGAAATATCATGTTTTATATCTCAAGCTTCTACTTAGGGCTAGCATTGGCATTATGGGGATACTTGTCCTTCGTTGATTTATTTACCCTTAACTTTTCACCAAAATATTTTCACATGTTTATTTAAGGAACATTCATATAAGTTGAAATTAAAGTGATATTATGCATCATGAATGTGGTGATCCATGTTCGTCTAATTGACTTTCTTAGATTCTACTTGAACCTAGTGAACGAGAGATATGATGCTTATTTTTTGCAGAGTGATAATTCACTTTGTTTATCTCAGGCTAAACTTTTGATAGACAATTAATGTTATTGTGTTCTGAAATTTTAGTTGATCTGAAATGTTCACAAGTTTGCTTCTTCATCTTCTAACAAAGTTCCTTAAAATCAATTATAATCAGTTGATTTTTAATGAGTCGGGATCTTTAATCCTTTTCATGAGAGAAATTTTAATCCCTCAAAATACTTGCATTGTTAGGCACCTCTTTTCCCATCTTAATCCTATGGGGACAAGTCTTAAAATTGTATGATAATAAGATATCCATGTAGTGCTCCTACATAGTTGTCAATTCTCTTATTCTCCTCATATATTCTGAAACATATCAACCAAAATTTTTTCTCATGCTTTTGTTACTTTTGTAGATACTTCATATTACGATAAAGAAGAGAATATCATTTAATTAGAGATCTTATACACAGTAGAATATATTTTTGAAGGTTTCATAAAAACATTACCCTTGCATTATTTGCAAGACAACACTCCATGCGATCATCATCTATCCTACTATTCTGAGTAAGAGTACATAATTAATAATAATTAAAATGGCTCCATTGAGAGATGCATACTGTTGCTCATTGTTATAGAGTTTGAGGAGATATATTGTATTGATTATAAAAAAAAGTCTATCAATTCGTTTCTCACATGATACTTGTTTGGATTACTAACGACATTTGCGATAGTAAAAGAAATACTTATGAGTAAAATGAATGCTAAAGAGGTTTTTCCTTTTGAAGTATTATAAAAAAGTTGAAGGCAAGTTGTCTTATGGCTGTTAACCTTTTGTGATCAGTTATTTAATATATTCTTTTTATGATGGATTTTGTAGCCTTTACAGTTATGAAGTTGAAAGAATACATAGAAGGATAAGTAATAATTCAATTATACTAAAATTATGTTGAGGTCTTATAAAAATGCTGGAATTTTTTTTAACCTTAAAAATGCCACATGAAATTTAAGACTTATTTCAAGGCTTAACTCTTTAATGACTAATAAAGTGAGTGAACTCATCTACTAGGAAAAGAGCTAAATCAGTTATGAGAAGTTAACAATCATCACTATGAGTTGACTCACCAAGCGAGAATGTATTATAATTGAGAAAAATATGTGTAAATTTGGCATAATGTTATTCTAATACCTAAATTTGAATATTGACAAAACCGTCGATTACATTGCCAAAGTTATTATCTAAGATTTAAATGTGTCTTTAACTCAGGATGTATAATTTGCAATTTTTATGTTTTTCATTTGTAGAAAAGTTACTCAAATGATAAGTCAATTTATATGGAGAGTTAGTGCGTAGGGCAACACTATAATATAAAATAGAAATAGGAAAGTCTATCATTGTAGTTACAAACAGTAATTGAGGTAATTTTTTAGTACTAATTTTGATCATTAAAACTCAAAAATCAAGGGAAAAAAATCCCTTTACGAAGATTTACCTCCCCAACCTTCCAAAAGAATCAACATGTAGAAGCTCAATTTTATATTTTCTGTAAATCATTCAGGTAACTCATCTCAAAAGGGTTTATGTGCCAAATAATTCACACCCATACATAGCTGTGTAAATTAAAAAAATATGAAGGTATACTCCATATATATTAAATCATTTTCTTTTTATACTAATGGATTTTACTTCTAGAAACTCATACCAACTTAAAGTTGTTACTCTAGAAGAGATTAGTTAGGCACTAATGCAATCAGGCTTCTTGAGCTGGAAGTCTGGAACAAGTGTTTTGAGAGAACATACAAGATTTGGTAGAACTTTGAAATCTAGGTAAAGCCTTTGTATTTAGTGAATGTAGTATCTAGAGTTAGTGAAAGTTATGGGATACTAGAAATCAGCCAGAAGTAAAAAAAGAGCAATTCAGTCACCCTCTCAATTTCTCTTACTAATAGTTTACTATAGGTAAAGCATAATTTATATGCATTAATTGAGTGGATTAGTCAAACATGTAAAGTTCAAATTTTTAATCATATTAAATATTAGTTTCATGCTACTCATGAATCTTTGAAGAGGCATGTAGCTTCACCTGTATATATTTTTGACGCATGGGCCATTTGTTAGTATAATCCTTCCAATAATAAGTAAAATCTTGGTATACACTTTGCAGAAAGATAATTGAACCTTAATGTTTCAACACAATATAGCTTTCATGTACTTAGTTTCTTAGATGAATGCTTGAAATAATACATGTTTATATAAATCTAGTAATAAGAAAACTTATGCAAAACAATTTGAGGTCTGAATTACAAAAAATGTCATTTTTATTGATGGTGAAAAAATTAATTTTATGTCATCCATCATGCATAGCCCAAGATTGGTATAGCTTTTTAAAATTGATGCATAATGAAATTCATGGCATCTTATAATGCTTTTGGTTTCATTCCAATGAGACTCATGTATTATCATTGGCATCTTTCCATGTGAAATAACTTAGAAACAACGGTCATTAAAATTTCACTTGTGGATTATGGATAATGCATAGATCCATATTATATATAGTAAAACTAAAAATTACTTAACACAGCATAGACGTAAAAATATGTGCATTAATAATAAAGAGTACTAAAATTATTTTGTGTTTTTAAAATATTATGTGTAGCATTATGTTCACACTATTATTATAAACTTTACTAACAAGAAGTTTTATTGATGCAATGTCCCATTCACTTAATGCTTGTAAGACCTCAAGTTGATACTTAATATACGTAAAAGGGGATCAAGCTTGCTAGTAAATAAAATAAAAATACTAGTGATAAAATAGGCCTGGTACATAGATATTATACATAAAAAAGGATTTTATGACCAGTGGCGAAAAAGGTAATCCCATGGGAACAAAGTAAGAAACAAGTTTGCATTCTTTCTAGAGATAAAGTACTAATTGATACAGTATGCATTATAAGGCTAAATCATTGAGGTTCTTGCTATAATAAGTCTATATTATTGAGCAATGTTATTGTAAATCCTTCTAGAATTGTCTGTTCTGTTCATAAATATCATTTTTCCTTTATCAACATTATGAAAATTCAACCTTCAACACTATTCAATCAAGAACGGTAAGCAGTGGTTCGTTAGAATGAGCTATATTTGTTGATGATGTTGACTCCTATTGACCAATTATGCATTATATGTCTTAGGAGAAAAAGGTTGGGAACACTAGGATATGAAGACAGAATTCAGATTATAGTCATACTGTGGGTCCCCAATTGGTGTGAATGTTGACTTGAAAATGAAGAAGAACCCTAATACAATTGTCATGTTTCTTTAATAACCACAATATTGGTGGGAGAGAGAGAGAGAGAGAGCGAGCGAGAGAGAGAGAGAGAGAGAGAGAGAGAGAGAGAGAGAGAGAATCAGATGGCTGAAATAGAGGGAAATGAATTATATTCCTGAAATAACCAAATAACAAAGAAGGAAAGAATAATGAATGCGGTTGGACCTCTACCCAAGGAAGCCCTAAATGAGGCCCTTGGAAAGATCATAATATGGTCTCTTTCATCTGTCTCCAAAAGACGGGTTAGCAAGAAAGCCTCCTCTGAAGACCTCCTCGAAGTATCCGACTGGTGAAATCTCATCCAGGGACACCATTTGGGGTGAAATGTTTCTTTCACGCCTGCGAGTCCAGGTCGCCAGAGCTGATGAAGGTCCCATGGAAGCCGTACGGAACCCTGGATGGTAACTTAATGGAGGCCTCCAATAGCATGTCGGTGGCGTTGACGATGAGCAGCTTCGACTCCCCCGTCTCCTCGTCGTGCATGAAAGTGAGGATGTACCCGTCGTCTTCTCTGGCTGGGTTCGTGGAACTGTCCACACGCGGCACGAAGCAGGGCTCGCTGCCGTAGCGACCTTCGCCGTAGATGAACTTGCGCACCTCCCCGGACTCGAGGTCAACCTTGGCGAACCCGGAGACCTTAGGCCACGGCTCGGCGATGGAAAGGTAAGCGTATTTCGTCTTCCTTCCAAGCTTGTTTCTGTTGACCATCCCGGCTTCTAAGTTCATCTTCTTCTCCGACGGCGGAATGATGGGGCGCCGTGTGGATTTGCCGGATGCCGGGTCGAGTCTGATCTCCGTGAGGATGCTGCTCAGGCTCTCGGCGCTCTCGTTGAACACCGAGTCCGGGGGAGTCATGCAGGAGCCGATGACAACGATCTCGCCGGTAGTTGGCTCCTCCCAAGCGTTCCACACGTGGAAGCAGAAGCACTCAGGAACCTCAACCCATCTCACTTCGGACGCATCTGTGGCGTACTTGGGGAGGATGCCGAAGCGGGAGGTCTTGTTGTTGTCGAAGACAACTGGGGAGCCTCCACGGAGCATCTCCTGCATTTTAAAGACGATCTGTTGATCGGGAATCACGACGAAGTTCTCGGTGATCGCGAAGTCGTGTATCATCGTCGGCTGATCCAGGGGTATCTCCAAATCCGGTGACATCTGGCCGTCGGGGGAGAACCAGAAGTAACGGAGATAGGGTTTGCGGAGGACGTCGTAGCTGAGTGCAAAAAGCTCCCGGGAGACAGGGTCGACCTTGGGGTGGGCGATCATGGGATACTTGAGCTGGCCCCCAAAGTCGTGCCTGCCCACGGTTTCGAGGTCTCCGGAGGCTTTCACCTGGATGTGGTAGGGGAGATCATCTTCCGACATGGCCAGAAGCCGGTTGTTGAAGTAGACAAGGCCGGCGTTCGCAACGCCCATGCCTTGGCTGTGGTCGATGAGCCCGAAGAGGCCACGGGCGTAGAAGAGGAGAAGGCGGGCAATGCCCGAGTGCCCGTGGAGCTCCCCAATGGCCTTGGGGAAGACGGCCCTCCCGATGGCGCGCTCCTGCACAAGGCGCTCGGTCTCCGTGAACCGGCAGGCGTAGCTGGCGTTGCCATTGCGGATGGTGACGGCATGAACCATGCCATCGCCGTCGAAGAGGTGATGCCCAGCAACAGGTTCGAAGAGCGGGTTTGCGCCGTTCCGGACATAGACTCCACTGATGAAAGGGGGAATGCGCCCTTCCACTGGGAGGTTGTGGCGGACGGGCAGCTCAGACACGGGGGCGAAATTGCCAGATATCTGGACTGCAGGGTCCGTGGTCTTAGGCAGGGTGTGCTGCGCTTCCAGCATGCCGCGTATGAAAACCTCCTCGCAAGTGTCCAGAGCAGCGGAGGCGACCTGCTGAGCGAGGTTCCACTTGGGACTCGCTTGCCGGTGCTGGCGAGAAGAGGTAACCTTTGGGCTCTTGCAGGGGGAATCAGTGGTTGAGGGTTTCAAAGGAAGGGTGGACGGGTGGTAGGGAGAAGGAGAGGGGCTCCCAGGCGGAACAAACGCAGGAGTGGTCACCGTTCCGGAGGCACAGCGGATAGAGGTGGAAATTTTTGACGGCCTCCTTCGCAGCTTTAAGGTAGGCTGGGAGCAACTGGGTCGGTCAAGCGGATCATCGAGGCTGTAGCGGAGATCGTGCAATTCGATCCTGCGGTTGGTTTTGACTCCTAAATTGGTGAATCCTGCAGCAGCGGCGGCCATGGCAGCTGAAGTAGGGAGAAACGATCTCTGTGTTTAAGTATGGGAGGAGGTAAGCTGAGAGGCTGAGGCTGAGGCTGGAGCTGAGGATGGCAGGAAGGCTGGAGAGAGCTGATCTGGGGCGTTGTTGGTGATGTCGTTCGGAGCATGGGGGTTGGATGTATTTATAAGAAGCGGGAGAGAGATCCCAGTGTCTTGGATACGGTGGGGGTGTGCGATCCTCTGCGAGCACTTTGCTTTCTACAGATGACAAATGTCACAGGAAGCCGCCGGGAAAAGCCCACGTGGTTGACCGTCTGCGGGGAAGATGCCTTGACTGGACTTCTCTAACTGGTTTCTAATTCGTGGTTTGCCGTCCAAGTAATACTAAAACGGCAGGAAATTCGATGTCATGCTTGGGTGGGTAGCGGCGCTCGCCGGCGGTGGCTCCACTTCAGGCTGCTCAATCGTCGCGAAGAAGCTTTCCTGTTTCAGCCCCCTCGGGGCGGCGTCGAACCATTCTGCCACGAAACCTTCCATTGCGGATATGGTTTGCCATAGCACCGCAGGAGGCGGGAGAAGCAGGAACAACGCCCCCCGAGACAGGGATTATGATATTAGGTGAGAGCGCGTTTTAGTTAAATACTCGCCACGCATTCCGGATGATCTTTATGTTATAATATCCAAGAGGGGACTATCCATATCCTAGGCCCGCCGACCTGTCTCACCGCCCTCGGTCTCTTCCTTTGCCAAGCAGAGGGGCGACGGAAGCCCTTTTCTATTGAATGCTTAGCAGAGGATCTCCCCCCCCCCCTCCGTCTGTTTCTTCGGGACTTAATCTGCGCTGTCCCCATTGTTTTCATAATGTTCTTCCGACAAGCTCCTGTCTTTCTTGTTCCGGATTCGGTGCGCGCCCCCCCCCCCCCTTTGACCCACGGGGCATACTCCTCTCCCCCTCTCTTACCACACTGTATTATATGTCGGTGAAAGGCGATGGGGACTCTGGTGACTTCCAGCCTGGCCTCTCCTCGGCGATGTGGTGCATGGCGTGCGGACCATACACGCGTCAGTCTCTCAGCGCGACACCACGCGCGCATTATCTTTCTCGTTGTCGTCAGCAGATCAAATTCTAAATTTTGCCTTGTTGTTATAATAATCCGACACCACTGCCGTGATCCACGGGTTCCAGGGTCTTTAAGATTAGACAAGTGTCAGCTCCGCCTCTGGCAACAGAGGGAGAGAGATTCTGCCTATTATATACCTCTTCTGTGTTACCCTTTATTTGTTCTCCGGGCCCTGCCCGAGCTATATGTGGCGGGCAAGGTTCTCCAATCAAATTCTAACAGCTGTACAAGTCCTTGTCAACGATAGTTTATCATGGGAAGCGGGCCATAATTTACAGCTTACTATCCAACTGTCGTCACGGATGACCCCGGAACGAATGAGACATGGGAACGACGTTGACTTCTCCCTCTAAGGAAGAAATCCTTTGAGCAACCCGGACTTGGCCCGCGGCAACTGGCCCTTCGAGCCTACCGAGCCAATGCGCGCCGATGTGGACTCGCTAAATCGGATCGGCGAGACAATCCTGCTACTTGGTCCTGCGCGAAGCTGCTTAGAGTCTGACCCCGAGCTTAAATGACGCCCAGAGTCGCCCTCCAATCTGTCCAGTAGGCCATCCTTTTGCCTTCCAAGGGTACAGACGATAATGTGGGCAGGATTTGTTCACACTTTTTGCTCAGATAGTGTCCAAGGTCGGGTATAAGGCGCCGGCCACTATCGTGTCGTTGGATGGATGAAAGTTTGAGAGTATTGACTGCGGGGAAATGACGAATACCAGCAGTAGCCAGCTCTGAAGGAACTTTCGACTCCGCAGGTATGCTTCGTGAGGGGTCCCCTTCATCTATCTGCCCCCCGTCTCTCTCGTTTTGATTGGGGTTCCGGCTGCATCCCATAGGAAGGTAGTCTTCACTGACGTTGGTTGATCGGACAAGCTGGGCCGCACTTGGTTTGGTGGGCCTCGGCCTGCGACGGCGAGAAATTTGACTGCCCCCAGGCGGCGGAGGTGGTGATGGACGCGCTGACTATTGTTCGCTCCCCCGTGGACCAGTGGAAAGTTCTTCTGGTTGACGAATTCCTTCGGTTAGCGAGTTTGACCGACACGTCTATGGGTAGAAGGGTAACGGTATCTTGGAACAGCAAAAGGCTCCAGGTGGATGGCGGCAGGATTTCGGTCAAGCAGGAACGACCGCTGAAGGTTGACGAGCCTGATACATCCTAAGGGTGTCCAGATTGACAACACCGTTTCACGCGGTGCTCACTGCCGTAGACAGGTTTCACATGGAGAGATTTTTCTTTTCCTGACATACATTAGATTGAATCTAGGACGCTTGTCCTTGGCAGAACGTTCAAATACAGAAGGGGCATCGGATGTGAGGAGATCGCCTGTGATCTAATTTCGCTAGTCCCCTGCGGTGTTATCATCTCTGGTATTTGCCTTAGAGCTATAAATAGATAGGGAGATACATAGCCGGACATCCTGACTGCCATGGTGATTAAGTTTTTGATCATATTGTTTTTCCTTTTTTACATGGTCACAGGATTGCTTCCCTCCCGCATACGAATCGATAAAAACCTTGACCCTGACCGAGGGTGGACCCCTTGTCTCACTCAGATGAGTCTGACCGTGAACCTTATATTAACCGGGTCAACGGCCGTTCAAGTTTCCTCGTTCGTCAAAACTGTAAAGTAGGGGCTGCGGTCCAAGCCGTCGTCATCGGTTGACCGCAATATCTGCTGACACCCGGCTGCGTTTTTTGCCTCAGACGGGACCATGTTACGAGTATGGTTAAACTTACACGAGTGATGTATCTGCACGGGGCATAGTTGTGTTACTTTGCTCCGTTTGGAAAGCTACAGTATCAGGCTACAAAAGGATCCTTTTCCTCTGTCTGATAAGCTGGTTCAGGTTGTTCGTTGAAACTTCAAAAGTTCCGGCTTGCGTCCAACCAACCCCCCCTCTCTCTCTCCAAAGTCCCGAGTTTTATCCACCAGTCATAGTGATAACAAGAGTTTGAATACACTTCATGCATTTTTATTTGTACATTTAAATGTTGATGTTTTTTTATCCATTTTACCACATTTATTTAAGAACATATATGATACCAAATGGTAAAATCATGGAAATTTTTTGTTGAAGTGAACTTGAAGTTCCATAGGATGAGCATGATGACTTATAGTGTGAAGTCCTGTTTACTCATTCGTTGTAGGCTATTATGTAAGACAAGAGCTTGGAGTTCCTTAGAATAATCACCAAGACATTGGTTCTTTTGAATTGCCAATCTGGTATCAAGGGTGAGTTAGGGATATGGATCTTTGTGGTGTGATATCTAAATATGTGGATTCTTAATGTATACGAAGGGTGTAGAATTATTGGTCTCCAAATATGAGGGGACATTATGAAAGAAAAAAATTGGGGGATGAATTACAATAGCAATCAATGTTCCAACTCTTAAGTGTAAATAGTCTGACTCCATCTTTTTGAATATTCCTTAATATGATTTCTAAAAAATAGAGCCATACTGGAAAAAAAAGGGCTAACTCATCATTGGACCACAATTGACCAACAATGGGTAGTAGGATGTTTGTTTTAATAATCAACTCGGGTTGCATCATAAACTTTAAAACCTTGAGCCTTGTAATAGTGGGCTAAAACCCATTCTAGGGTAGTGGGACATCTATTTGAATAGTCAAATCTTTTGAATGTGTGATAAAATTTAAAACTTGACACCATTGATACAAGGCTAAAACCCAATATAGGATAGTCTAAAAATCACACTTTTGTTGAATTTTCAACGCTTTAAGGTTTTAATGTTAAAGAAGTACATTGAAGGGTAAAGTAGTAACTTTAAATGTAAAAATTATCTTCGGATTAGAAAACTATTGGCCAATATTGTTAAACCTTTAGAGAATCTCATGTCATCATGAGAATAGTTCCAGAGATGATATTTTGACTTGTGTGTACTTAAATAGATGAGTTCTACATAATGAAGAGCACAACCATGTTGGACTAAGGGTAAGTGTATATTTATAATATTAAATGATAAAATTGTTAGAAATATTGGGCTAGTGAAACACTATAAGGGGGTGAATTGAGGTTTCTAAGATTTTTTTATATTTTCTCATTCAAGTTAGACTTATCTTTATGTGTCATGACACATATATCAGTATAACACTTTGATTTTTATATTAGATCATTCTTCACTTAACTTCTTCTAAATCTAAATAAAAAACGTCTCGAATGTTTACTAATTATCATTGGATTTATAGATTGATACTCATAAGATCAGTAACTTAAATACCTCAAGTTCATCTCCTTAGAGAGTTTGACTTTCTTAGAGTAAAGAAAACTATTAGAACCTTGTTCCTTCATCCAAATCAATCTCCCCTGACCACCTAATTCTTGTAGGGTTTGATGGAGAGTAAGAATTGCGAGAGTGTTATGCCAAAATTAATTGCAAAAGATGATGTAGTGTTCTCATGGATCAATTATGCATGTGATACGAAGAACTTTATCTTCAACCTTAAATCTCTATTTGGTTTATTAAATTTTGATCTAGAATCCCTCTCATAAGTCTTCGTCCTTTAATATTTTCTAGATTTTACTAGATCTCCAATATTTGATGATGATTTTGTCTTTACTAAATTTACTTTATAACAATATGATGATTTAAATATCACATCAATCAAATTATTAGTCGAGTGTTGAATTCATCAATTTTTTTGAAATATATTAAATATATGTTGAAAATAATATAGACCAATCTTGATAGATATGTTATGATTTGAAATATTGAGATTGAATTTCATGAAGTATATTTATATCTTATATCTTGTTTGATTGAATTCGGATTTGATTTATATGAAAAATCATTACTTCACTGAGAGATGTCTTGTTGGATTCACAACAAAACTTATCAAATTTCTATTAAGTTTATGTGAACTGACCTCTATCAAGCATGAATCTTAAGGTCTAAAAAGATTTATGTGTTGGTTCCTTAGAGGATATCTGAAGTAACTAAAGGATATGTCAAATTGAATCATAGAATCTTTGAATTCAATCTTATTTTAAGTGAATGTAGTCATTAGAGATCTTGAAAAATCCATGAATAGTTTTCACCTAAGCCATCTATAAATACTATTAATCTCCAATAAAAAGATTTAATCCTCAACTATTACATACTCTTCCACACATTCTTCCTTTGTCCTAGTGATCTTCATGTAGTGCATTCAAGAGGCAAAGAGAGACGATTGATCAACTAACTATTTATTGAGGAAGGAACCATCTTGAGGAGTGTATTTTAGAGTTTATCTACCCTTGAGCTATGGTTAATGATAAGTCTTCAAGCATGTGTACCAACTGATGGAAAAATAGTAAGAAAATAAAGATTCAATATTTGAGCAATCATCTTCTACTACTACAATTGTGTCTAATGCATTTATTCTGAACATACCTATGGTGATATTGATTTATATATTTGTGAGTTAGAAACTATGATTGTTTAATTGAACACTTGGGGACTTGTTTTGTGAAAACAACCATGTAGGACTACCTAGAGCCATAAATCTTGAAGAGGTTTTTTGGGTAAAATATTAGGAGAGATGAGCCCCTAAAATAAACAATTGTGATTTATACAACTAGTTAGTTAAACCCAAGGGTAGGGATTGTACTTAGAGAGTGGATGTAGGCTAGTGCCGAACCACTATAAAAATAATATGCCCATAATCATAGCCCAATAAGAATCAGCCCACTAAGAGAGTGACAAGAAGTTCATGAAGAAGATACCCTTCAAAAAGAAAAAAAATATCAATTCAACCCCCTCTTGAACCTTTTTGATCTAAATCCAAAGATGATGATCTGTAGAATTTGATGAAGACATGAATCATATTTTTGTATTTGATTAGGAAGAAATTGTACTTAATTTTTTTCTATCTTGCAAATTCTGTAATTTTAAAAAACATAGTTTATGAAATTAAGCTAAGGACAACGATTTTTTAATTACAAATTTCTCTTTTAGTCATTATCATCTTGTCATTCAATGAGCTTTAAACTTTATGCACATTTATATATAAATAGTCAAAGTTGTGGTAGATAATTGAAAAATGTAAGACAATCAGATATAATCATCTGAAGCTAATTAGCTATTGGAGAAAGGCTGAATTAAAAGAAAACATTTTATTTGTGCCCTTTCCCTATAGAAAATTGCTGCCATGATTTAATGTTAAAATCCTAAAATTAGTGAGAAATTTGAACAGTTAAAGACCAATAGAAACCATCCTTTAAGGGCCTTTATATTTTATGTAGTTGAACCAATAAAACATCTATTAATCTTTAGTCTATTGGTCCCAAGTTATCAATTATGGTGAACGCACTTGGAATTCACTATCAGTAAAACATAGAGCATATACCTTGAAATAGAGTAAAATTTTCCACGAATAAATCTACTCAAATAAAATATAACTATGAAGTGCATATGTTGAATCTTCATTTGAGTATTTAACATAATTAGTTCAACAATATATGATACTTCAAAATAGACTTTCAATTAATATAAAAAGATATTTGAAACATATCTAGAAACTCCATTCTCATAGTTCAGTTTCGATCATCTCATTCACTCAAAACGGAACTAAAACTTTCAAACCATGCAAATATAATATACGAAGTAAAATTTCATGTCAATACATTACTTCAAGAATTCAAATAAAATTCAACATTGAAATCATTACTCTTAAAAACTGAATTTTTTAGTTATTAGGGCATTGTATAACATTGTATAGCTGTGAAGAAAGTAATGATTTAAGGTGGAAAATTCAAGATAAATATGATATTAAAAATATTAGGATCAATAACTTCATTGAGTTATTATCTAGATATGTTCTCAATATATATTTCCAATGAATATATGTTCTCAATATATGTTTCCAATGAATATATGTTCTGAATGAATTTAGAGGCATTTTATTTTTAAGTATGCATACAAAGGACACATGTGTGATATATGTAAAGGAGTAGTAATTATAGTTAGATATATTTTATTTTCATTATGTATATGTGTCACTATTAGAATCTCTTAAGACCATTAGAGAAGCTTGAATGAAACGCACTCTAAATGGAAGCTTGATCAAGCTACTTTTAAGACTTTTGATACAAAGTTTCTAAAAGATTTATTCATCTTGATTGTCATTGGAGAAGTTTGGGGAGTGTTTATGATTTTGAGCATAGTAAGTGCACAAAGATTTTGAGTGCCCAAAAATGTGCAAACTTAGTATAGACTCTTAATTGAGAGCAAACATTGAAGTTCTTTACAGATGTACTATGGATCACTCTTTGGCTTCATCTTTCTCTCCTCTTTGTTGGAGCCATGAAGGCATCATATTTTGATGATAAAAAACTTAATTAAGGTCAATCAAGAATAATTATTCTCAATGAATTATGCTTCAATAATATACATTCATGACTGAATGTTAAATGCATCATAAATTTATAAGAAATATGAACTATAATGCAATATGTGAAATTATAGACATGAAACATGAATGTCATGATCTCAAGTATGAAATTGATAAGTTAATAAATAAGTGAATATCTCATGATATAATATAATTATCTAAATCATAACATCATGAGAAATATATCATACTACATACTATTGTGTGAAAATATTATTATCTATAGAAATCATGAAAATCAAATGAGCAATGATTTGATCAAAAAAATCAACAAGTTTAGGTAAAGTAAAATATGGGTATGAAAGCTCATGTATGTATCTAGAGATCCATAATTTTACTTTATAACAATCTAATGATTTAAATATCAAATTAGTCAAATTATCAATCAAGTGTCAAATTATCAATGAGCAATAGTATGCATCTCTCAATGGAGCCATTTTAATTATTATTAATTATGTAGTTGTCTCACAAATAATGCAAGGGTAATGTTTTTATGAAACCTGCAAAAATAGATTCTACCACTCTTGTGTATAAGATCTCTAATTAAATGACATTCTCTTCTTTATTGTAATATGAAGTATCTACAAAAGTAACAAAAGCATGAGACAAAGTTTAGTTGATATGTTTCAGAATATATGAGGAGAATAAGAGAACTGACAGCTACATAGGAGCACTACATGGAAATCTTATTATTATACAAATTTAATAGTTGTCCCCATAGGATTAAGATGGGAAAAGAGGTGCCTAACAATGGAAGTGTTTTGAGGGATTAAAATTTCTCTCATGAAAGGATTAAGGATCCCGACTCATTAAAAATCAACTGATTATAATCGATTTTAAGGAACTTTGTTAGAAGATGGAGAAGCAAACTTGTCAACATTTAATATTAACTAAAATTCAGAACACAATAACATTAATTGTCTATCATAAGTTATGCTTGGGATAAACAAGGTGAAATATCACTCTGCAAAAAATAAGCGTCATATCTCTCATTCACTAGGTTCAAGTAGAATCTAAGAAAGTCAATTAGACGAACATGGATCACCACATTCATGATGCATAATATCACTTTAATTTCAACTTATATGAATGTTCCTTAAATAAACATGTGAAAATATTTTGGTGAAAAGTTAAGGGTAAATAAATCAAGGAAGGACAAGTATCCCCATAATGCCAATGCTAGCCCTAAGTAGAAGCTTGAGATATAAAACATGATATTTCTTTTTAGGCTCAGCTCTAAGTTGTTCAACATGATATTCAAGACAAGAATATCAGTTTTGTTATGAAGTTCATCATAAATATATTGACAAAAAAATTATAAAAAATGTACAAAATTTTGCATGCAATATGTTCACATAAAATGAGATTTGACGGTTAGGGAAAATATAATAATGTGCATCAACTCTTACAAGGAAATAGCGCTGGACCCCAGACGCTACAGGCAATGTCAACTTAGAGAAACTATTTCGATATATTAAAAATAAATTTTAAAAATATATTAAATATATGCTGAAAATCATGTAGAATATTCTTGAAAAAGATGTTATGATTTGAAATGTGGAAATTGAAGTTCACAAAGTATACTTATATGTCATATCTTGTTTAATTGAAAAAATTCGATTGATATGAGAAATCCTTACTTCCTTAAGATAGTTCTATTAGGTTTGCAACAAATTTTATCAGATTTCTATTAGATTTATGTAAACTAACTACTATCAAATATGAATTTTAAGTTCTAAATGATTCATATGTTGAATTTTTTAAAGTATAATCAAAATACTTAAAGAACATATCATATTAGATTTATGCAAGCTTTGAATTTAATCATATTTTATATGAATCTAGTTGTTGGACATCCAAGAAAATATGTGAATAGTTTTCACTTAATTCATCTATAAATATCATCCGTCTCAAATAGAAAAAATTAATCATCAAAAAATATATTTTTAATTTCACATATTCTTCCTCTATTATTGTGACATTTGTGTAGAGCATTCAAGAAGAGAAAGAATTCATCAACTAGCTATGTATTGATTGAAGAAGGATTGTTTTCAAGAGGAGCAATCAAGATATTTTTTCCTCAAGTAGCACTTAACAATAACCCTTCAAGCTTGTGTACAAACTGACAACAATAAGAAGAAGATAAAATCTATCTGCAAAGTATTCATCTTTAGTGTTACAATACTTTAGAGCATTCAAAGCTCATAATCTAGACATAACTATAGTGATCAAGTATTATATTTATGAGTTATTTTTTGTGACTATTTATCTAATCACTTTGGAGAGATGTCCTATGAAAATAATAATATAAGCCTCCTAGAGTTGTGAATTTAGAAGGAGATTTCTAGGTAAAATCCTAGGGGAGCTAAGCCCATGAAATCAATAGTATGATATGTATGATCTAATAGTAGAACCTAAGAATAGTTAGTATTTTTAAAGAGTGAATGTAGGCTAGTGTCGAATCACTATAAATTGATGTGTTTATGTTCACAGTCTAATAAGGATCAACCTAATAAGAGAAGGAGAAGGAGATTGTGAAATTAAGTGTTTCATTTAAGAGAAAAGGGAGATCAATTCAACCCCTCTTCTTGATCTTTTTTAGCCTAAAATCTAACACTCTTGGCCCAATAATAGACTTCAGTTGTTGATAATTAAAATCCTCAAATTTTATATTTATAAACCTTATCCAAATATATGTATATCCTAGATATATAGTGGATTAGGGTCAAACTCAAGGAGAATTTTGAATTAGCTTATGTATATTAATAGGTGATGATATTTTGATTTGTTTACTCTCTAAAATTTAGCAACCATAACTATGAATTTTCATTACACGAAGTTTTGATTAAATTAACTAGGATAAAAGAAATTCAATTACACAAGAGTCAAAGGAACAAAATGATAATGATTCCTCCCTCTTGTTTTTATGGATGTGGGGAGAGAACGGCAGCCTCACGTAGGGGCGTCTTCAGTTGATCCTCTTCTTGCTACACTAAGGGAGGAGACCCACAATCATTTCCAACATTGTCACCATTGGATGGGAGAAGGAGAGGTGAGTTGGCTCACCTATGGTGTGCTATAGGTGGTGCCAAGGGAGAGAAGAGGAGTAGACTGTCCCCATGGTAGGAGAGGGACACACCAAGGGAGGAAGAGAGAGAAGGGTTGATCGTGAATGAGGAGAGGGCTGATGGCAGCTCCTCTCTTTTAGGCTTGTGTGCCCTACCTTAGACCTTCCAGCTTTACCCTTACATCCTGCAATATTTACAAGTAAGTCTTCTTTGCAGTTTTACCTTTTTATGTTCACATATTGCATAAATGCCCTTTGATCACATTATGTGTCATGTATCATAGTTGCAAATTAATTTTACCCTTTTTCATTTTCTTTGACACTCACATTCCTGTAGAAAATAGGAAAATGATATGATTCATAAACTAAAGTGTGAAGATATGTAAGTAAATTATTTAATATATATTATCATATTCCTATATCTTTAGGCTTTAATCATTAATCATATTGTCTTTTTAAAATGATAATTCAGGGAATTATCACCCAACTTTGACAAATGTTAGTAATCGTACTCAATATAGAAATAAATCTTTTCATTTCATATGCAAGTGATGTGTTTCACTTTTACATGAACTCCTTGATTAAATTAAAGATTAGGAATAAACTTTTTGCACTTAAATAAGTTGCAATTTGAATAAGTGAACCTTCCTTAATACCCATCAATTTAACATTTCCACTCTATCTAAAGTTACTAAAATAGCCTTCAATACATGTAGTCACAAACTAAACATGTTAGGTAGTGCAAAGGCTTAAGGACTTTTATTGGGTGAGTTCACTCAATTCATTCTTTCATTTGAGAATTTTTTCATTATGAGTGTTAAGGGTGTTGTTACTAACCAAGTTAGCTTATTTGCAAAACGAAAATCCAAACCAATGAAAAATTAAGATTTGTACAGTTGGAACTTGTCTAAAAGTTAAAATATGATGCTTTAATCTAAAATATACTTCATAATTATACTTATAATATAAAATTGACATCCTTCCCTAGGTATATTCCTCGATATGAGTGTAAATAACATCTTACAAGTGAGTAGACCCCTACCTTGGAGATAAGATGATACATGTTGGGTTCTGGAGATAGTGCCAAAATCAGAAGAGGCTTTTGGAAGTGTTAGAGAAATATTTTTCCAATATATTAATGAACACTTATGCTAAATTGTTGTAAAAAATCGGAATTTTATCCTTCTTTCCATTTTGTGAACATTAAAACTAAAAAGATGCGAAAAAGCATCATTATCTAATAGTTTGAATGGATTTATTTTTAAATCAACCAAATTTTTTTTTGAAATAATGGAAGTACATCCTATTTTATAAAAAGTTATTTTTGTGAGATTTTCTTACAATTTATTATCAAGTATTTAGTCCAATCACTTGTATAGAGAGTTTTTTGCAAAGGTTTTATTGCTAAAATTTAATTTAATAATTCTTCCCATTTTATAAAGGTGAGGAAGATTTGGCTGCCTATGTCTAAACAACTTGTTAAATAATTTACAATGAACTACCTTTATAAATTTTATTCTAAGGTTCCAGCCATGTACTTTAGATATTATCTCACTATATGAATGTGTCTTATGTTCTTTATGATCCAAATTGCATAAATATTTCTGCTGTAGAAGATGAAATTTTATCATACAGAATTTTGGATTCTTAGAATTATCGTTTATCTCTGAAGTTAAAATAGGTTTAGAACATTAGAAGTGGAACTAGATGTTGTAATAAGTAAGTTAATATTCCTATAGCTATTTAAAAACCTACTAAATATGTAAATATTTCTATCGTATTTTTAGACCATTATACTTAGAAAAGTCACAATTGATAACATTGTTTGCATAAATGTTGACACTTCATCATAGATCGTAGTTGTATTCTTAAAGTAATGTGACAAGTCGAAATGGAAACAGTCTATCAGTTGAACATCAAAATGAACAGTCATAAAGTATCTAAATATGAAACAAGGTGTAACACTTTTGGGCAATTGGATTCATTTTGGTCCATAAACATCCTTTATCTGTGTAACACATTCAAAAAGTGTAAGTGAAATATCCCACTGGAAGTAGTAACCTATAAATAGAGACAAAACATGTCGCAAATGATAACTTTGAAAATTTTCCAAGAAGCAGAAACCATTGTTAGAAACAAAGTTTCAGATGATTGACTTAAATTTCGAGGTTACTGCAGCGTCTAATGGGAAACATTTTCAGTGGTGGCGCCATCATTGGGTTGCGTCTGAATTGGTCATACGTATGACAGATTTTGGCATAGTACTGGCCGCATGCCTAATCTATCCACTGAGGAAGAAAGGGTCTGGCCACTTCCCCTGAGAGACAGACCGGACAGGAAAGGGATGAGATAACATAGAGTAAGATAAATATATGCGGAGAGAGAAAGAAAGACGAGCCAATATTTTGCGTTCCGAGGCTAACGTACTTATCTGTTGAAACTTTCTGAGACAGTAATGACGACTCCCGGTCAAGGGTGCGAGGTCTCTTCACGTGGCCTGTCGTTCTCCGTGCATTCGCGGTAACTAGACGCAGATGGACTTGATGGTTGATGATGGGAGTCGGGGAGTAGATACATGACGAGTATCATCTCCATTGATTACTTAGCCTGCAAGCCCGCAGAAGCAGCAAGAGTAAGTCTGGGAAGCCGAAGGGAACACGCCCTTCCCCACTTTCCGCGGTCTCTATAGGCTTGCTTCAGTTACCAATGACCCACACAGTACGAGAGAGATACAGGCAGGAGTCCTCCTGCACTGTTTAGGACAACTGTTGAAGGACTGACGGGAAGAACTCCCCATGGCTCTAAGCGTCCCGTGAGTTGGATGCCAAACAGAAGGGAAGACTTATCAATGGCATCGAATCCCACGCTTGCGGGCCTTTCGCCCGCAGTTTCCGATCCCTTCCGGTCGTCCTCGGTAGCCTCGA